>OY755061.1:11200000-12400000 GCA_963576755.1 Noctua janthina
GGCATAAGATTCGATTTGGAAGAGTTTCTCTTCACCCGAAATTGTCTTTGTTTGGGTTCTGTATAGGGCTGACATAAAATTAGCAGCTGAATGATTCGACACGCTCTCGGAGTAGCAGCTGAATAAGAATATGGAAATTTGTTTAGACTAGTTTAGTCACTTAAGATAGTTTGCGGACGTTGACTCTCACCGGTCAAAATGTGAGTTTTTCAGTCAATGCCAAAGAAATAAATACACTAGGTCATTTCACAAGCCATTGTAATTTCTCTTTGTATGTAGACGAAGTAAAACTAGTATGTTACGGACGTCGCGCGTTGCGGTATGTTCAGGAATGTGAACAAGAATTTACAAATTAAGTTACTTAAATGTGGTTTCTACTTAGGTTTAATAGATTAAGACCCGCTTGCACCAAAACTCACCAACATATTAACACATCATTCTGTCGCTGCCGTCTTCAAACAATTGGCAGAAACAGAACGCTTTTTTAAACCCATTTAGTAATTGTAATGCAGGCGGACTTTAATACACGATATTTTATTTTCCTTTATATTCTGAATATGAATCACCATTGTTTACAATATTGTTAATACCGATATTAAATCTTGTGGCAACCCTACAAAAGTCGCGACACGCAGGCGACAACACTGACTCGTTGCGCTAGGTCGCGGCGACAGTTTATTTTAAACCGTTTTGACATTTTGACACCCGCGAGTGTTTATTGTAGGACGAATGTCTGACTGTCGATGAGGTGATTATTGTTTTTAATATTTAACCTTGGAGCGTACCTGTTTGTTTATGATATAAAATTACGGCTATAGTCAGAACGGGTAGGTAGAGATGGTACTCGCACAATTATTCGGTGATAAGTAATAGTATAGGTGTTGTATTAGTACTAGACTTTGAATTGAGAAATTCTTAACGAAAACCTGATAAAACATGGGGATCGAACTCAAAAACTATAGTCTTACTGGTTCTTTATAAAAACTTTAATACAAATGTGAAGTTATATCTCTATTTTATCGACAGTTGGACACGCTTTGTCTTATCTAAATCTCATGATAATATACATTATATGGCGCCAATGCGATATCAATTTATATCATCGACATCAATGAAGAGTAGTAGTTTCAATAACACACTGTAATATTGAAATACAACATAACATCACGCCTGTAATTCCTAGAAAGTTTAGAATCAGGAGATCTACTTGTGCCTATAGTTCTCCCAGAACTCGAGCGTATGTTTTAAGACCCATATACAAATCAAGACTATCAGGCTGCCATTGAAAAATTCTTGATGAGAAAACCCAATGACTATTAATACTCTACTCAAAATAAACAAGTATCAATTGTATCCATAAACAATTAAATAGAACAACAAATACTTAAAACGACAGTGTAATTAAAATAAATCGTGATCGATTAAAAACCAGTACAAGGTATGTGTCGTTTTTTTCTCCTAATTTAAGTGCCAGTCAATCGTGCAACAGGTTATTGAGAATAAATCGAAAACCTTATCGAATCGTACGACTGTGACCTTCATTCTAGTTACAGTTATCGTTGTATAAAAGCATCAGAAACATAACTAGGCGTTTATTGCATGTTTTCTACGCCTGACACACTTTGCTTGAAACGTAGTATTTGTATAAATGTTCTGTCATGTCAAAAGACTAAGATTAATCAACGAAATCGTCGTCATCATTGTCCTACCACTATCCCAATTTATTTGTGGTTTAAGCAGCATGTCTTCTTCTTCCATACTTCTCTATTACTCGTCATCTCATCAGACACCGCCTTTCTTGCCAGATCCTTCACACAGTCCATCCCTCGTTTCTTTGGTCATCCTCTGCTCTTATATCTATCAACGTAACATAGCACAAAAATAAATACATAGACCCACATAATCAGCGTTTTACTTTTCCATTGCTGGGGCTCAGGTTTCCCCTCTGTGAGAGTGTTTCACCACGCGAGCTCAGTGTGGATTGGTAGATTTCAGAAGTTCTTGAATTTTTAATAGACCAACATATGGAAATAATTAAAGCTATCAAAGCTGTCAATTTTATTCAGTTGAGTAAGGTGTTCTTCTTATTGATCGTTTAGGCTGGAGTTTGTGCTTGAGCAAACCCAACTCCTAGGTCTAATCGATCATCAACATAAATAAATTAACACACTAAATTAATACCAGATGTCCCACTGCGGAGAAAGGCCTCTTCTCATTTAGAGTAGGCACAAGCATTAATCACCACGCTTGTTTGGCATTTTAATTCCAGGTTTCCTCACAATGTTTTCCTTCACCGATGTCAGAAGTGTCTCAGATAAACTTTAGAAAACACAAAATTTGAAAAAAAAACAGGTAATAGTAAATTAAAATAAACTTCTAGTTAAATTACCACACGTTTAAGCAATGTAACGCAAGCGCAGCTTATATCTACACCAGAGACCGGTTCATACCGAATTAACCTATGACCCGTATATTTCTTTTTAAACTTTTATTTAACTTTTATTGTCTTTTTTCTCACGGTGTCGCACCTTAACCTCGTTTAACAGCACGAAATTATTTTTTTGCTTTCGTTTATGATAGTAAGTCCAGTATATTATGACACTGCTAGGAAATTAACAAGATTACCTAACAGCGTGCGTGAGACAACCAAAATAGTTTTTTTTAAATTTTGTAAACAGTCTCTTAATTGAAAATGTGATCTTTGCTTATGGGATGCGTTGCTAAAATAACACCAATCAATCATTCAGTTATTGAGAACATAATATGGACAATGAAAGGTTTTCAGAAACCAGAGATAATGATCTTAAATTGCTTGTAAAAGCAGAAAGAGGCCTCGTCAAAGTCAAAACATCTAAGTCAGTTGCATCATTTACAGGGACTTTTAAATTGTAAGAGAGATTGAGAAGTCGGGTAGATCAGAAAGCTGAAGCTATTTGTCCATTGCAAAATATAAATCTCTCTAGGACGGGTAACAATGTAATACAAAACCAAAACGCCTAGAACAGACTGCCATTCTATAAGCAATCTCTTTCTTTTTTGTGGTTCCTCTGGTTTCTTGCCGACTTTACAAGCCGTCGAGAAATATCTCTCAGGCATGCTGGTTTACAAAAAAAAAAGAAAAACTGAAAAACTCTTGTGCTCTGTTGAAAGACGTTGTAGAAATTCGAAACGCTTTAAGAAATTTTCTTGACTCTTTGCGTAGCAGCAATACAGGCTAATTGATCAGAATATTTACGTTTACAGAACCTTTCGTTTTGAAACTTTTCAGTCAAGATATCCATATATTTGCCGTGATATACCTATCTACAGGTGTGTCCCCAAAATTAAAGCGAAAAAAGGTCAAGCACGTGATAGTTCATTGTAAAACCAGAATTTAATTATATTCTTATCTTGCTTGTAAGCTGTTTTCTGAGAGTTAATAAGACCTGAACAAGTGCTTATTACCCTGCCTAAGTTAGAATAGTCGATCGAGCGTAAATTGCTTATTGTAATTATAGGCGATAGAGTGCGCGGTGCGAGCGGTGTTAAGTTATTCTTAGGAACGAATTTGAAGTTAAAATTGGGTGCCTTAAAGTGTTGATTTGTGTAGATCAGATAATTATAAGGTTCAGAACAAAACCTTAGAGTAAAATTGTGATATCGTTGTACACGAAATGTTTTACAGAATTCAGTATTCATTTGAATCTGTCGACATTACAACCAATTTATTGCTTAGATGTTCAGAACACGATATTATTGAGCCAGAGTTTGTCATCATTGTCATAAGTGCTTTCAATATTACCAAATGTAACTGAATATAAGTATTTTACCAAACAATTTTACATTTGGATATTTTGCTTTCGCATATTTCTGACTGTTTGCTACCTATCACAGAACTTTCAGTTCAAATGATTCCAGGTAACACTAAGCCTAATCTTACCTCCTTCAAAGTCCCATAACACCACAAAACTCAAAAAGCCCGCACAATACACCACCTACTATTTTACGACAATAAAACAAAAGGCACTTTCACGCACCCATCAACAGCTGACCGCAAAGCATGGTGTTTTGACAAGCAAACCGACGCGGGCGCAGCTAGTATGTCAACAATAGAAAGGGCTCAGTCACGCCTCTTACTAAGTAACTGTCGTAACCGCTAGACGCGGAGAAAACGTGGTTTGGTGCTTGAGTTACGTCTGATGTACTTTGTGATGCTGGTGCATTTTATTATTTTCTAGGGATATCTTTTAGATGGGTATATGAGCAGAGGAAGGCTAAAGAAACGATGGATGGAATGTGTAAAAAATGATATGGCAAAAAGGAGGTGTTTGATGAGATGACGAGTAACAGAGAAGTGTGGAAGAAGAAGACATGCTGCGCTGACCCCAAATGAATTGGGATAAGGGCAGGAGAGTTATGATGATCTTTTAAATGGCTTCTAACTACAGCAGTTATTAAGGTGTGTCAATTTCACGCTTAACGTATGAGTGAGCTTAAATCTTAGTAGTACTTTGTCAGTAGCTCTCAAAATATTCTCAGATTTGCGAAGTTCAGATGGTATTGTAGATCATTCTCAACATCTAACTTAGCTGTTTCTTGTTCATGGCTTTGCAACCCACTTTATGGCCTCAATACGCGAATTCCCACAGCGCTTCTGACATTACCAGAACTTTCGACAAAGCAACTAATTGCCATAATTAAATAAAAATGAGGAACACTCGCAGGGTCTATGACATTATTGACAGGCAAAACTAGCATTTTTAACAAGATACCATCAGAAAGTCATCTTATATTAAACCCAAGACGCAGGAGTGTGTTAACAAAGATTATAATGGCATAATATCCGTAGCTCGAAGCCAATGACCTATTTATTGCTTACAGCAGTAACAGCTGATTACAGCTTGCGTGGGGCAACATACATACATCCGATGTGTACACGTTTTTCTTTCGCACGAGATGTCTAAATGTCATATGGTTGAATTTGCGGTATATTAATGTTTGTGGTGACAGATCCTGACAGATCGCTAATTTTACATCTCTTTTTAGACTGCCAAACAGGATAAGTGACGATTAACATAACATAACATCACGCCTGTTATGACCATAAGGTTAGACAGAGGTGTACCTAATAGTACACCCACCAGTTATTTTTTAAGTCAAATGTAATAGGGAGCGAGCCTATTGCCATCAACCGGTCACAAATCCAGACTCCGTGGCTGACACTGTGAAATTCCTGATGGAAAAATTCAATAACACTTTGCCCGACCCGGGAATCGAACCCAGGATCTTATGCTCAACAGTCACGCTTGCGACCACTCGACCAACGAGGCAGTCCGGTCAGTAAGGGACGATTAATAAGTTAAAAATAGTTAAATACCTGGGTATTTAAAATTAGACCACCCATATCAGGTCTTGCTAATTCATTCTTAGTAAACATTAAGACATTTCTCAGTTAAACAAAACCTAAAACAAATAACAATAAATAAAGCAACTTAATAGCCCATATAGAACAATTCACCCACTTTCAAGTGAAATAAATTAACAACGGTATAAATTTTCAACCTTCAGTTGTTACCAACTTTAAAAAAGAGACATAACAATATATCCTTGCGCACATAAACGTTGGACGAGAGACGAATGAAAAGGGGAGAAATAAAAAAGGATAACAGATGGCGCCGGTGTCGCGTCGGCGCCTGCGCATGATCGCTTTTTAACACAAAACAGAATTGAATACAGAAGGTCTGCCATTTGCATTAATTTACTTTTACAAATTCTCATCATGTAATAATGAACCGCATGAAGTTTTGAAAATTGGCAACAAATTGACTTCGACAGTTTCTGTAGCCTGTAGTGGAAGGTAAAGACAGTTTTGGGCGTGCACTATTATTATTGCGGTTGCGGTACTTCTTCAGGCTCTGCCTATTTTTTTATATAGCGTAGAGGTTTTTTGTAAAGAGCAGTAGACTCGCATTTGAAATAACTAACTCAATTTACTGTAGATCTTGAACGATAATATGGCCACCGATGAGTGAGCTTCCTAAAAAGTAACATTTCTTCTCGGACTTTAACACCACCAAATAGTTTACAGCAGATGATATAGTTCAATTATTTTATTTAAGTATTGACAGCGGTGCCCCAGTGGTGGCCGCCTCGACTTTCGAGCAGTACGTCGTGGGTTCGAACCCAGGCAGGCGTATTAATTTGTATAATTAATTTCATCAACCGAAACCATGTGTTAGAACCAAAAATACGAAGACATGTTACATCTACTAACCGGCACTAGACCCGCGTGGTGGATTATAGCCCTCTAATTGAGAGGACGCCTGTCTCCCAGCCGTGGGAACATTATAGGCAGATTAGATTATTATTGAAAGTAATGGAGCTTCTGTGTGCACTTTCTTTTTCGTCCCGTTGACGCCGCTGCAAGGATATTGCATGTTTGTAATACACACGCTAAGGCCGACTTTCGTGAGTTAATGCAACTACCTGTTTTCCGTGATAATAATATTCATTTGCATATAACTGTATTATAATTTCCTCGAATAAGTGAATTAATTAGGATAAAAATATATTTCAGTGGAGTAACTGTTGCTAATAATGAGGGTTATTGTTTATTTATTATGGTCATTAGGGACAATATATCAACAGTATAAATATGTTAATAGGTTATAATATGAATTCTGAACAGATGTGTAATCATGAGCGGTCTTAATTAAGACTTCATACAATGAGTATTATTAACTTATGCCTTGTTCGAATTTCACAATTATTGTTGAAAGCGACCCCAGTCTTGGCTGTTAAAGATTTAACTGGACGTGAAGGTCCATTTTGAAATGAAAAGCTTAGACAGGTGCTCATTTTGAATTATGAACTTCAGTCGCCGTGCTATGGTATTGGTTTAAAAAACACACGCAATACTTGAGACGGAATATCTTATAGACAAGCCAAAGAGACTGTTCGTTTTCACATAATTCGATCCACGTAGCATTATCACGCCTGTAATGCCCGAAGGGTTAGGCAGAGGTGTGCTTTAGTGGCACGGCCCACATTCTACCAGCTACCAGTAAGTCCCATGCAACAAATCACAAAATCCGATCCTACATATAACACCAGCATCTGCCTAGCCTTTTCTCAACTATGTTGGGTTCGGCTTCCAGTCTTACCGGATGCAGCTGAAAACCAGTATTTTACATAGACCGACTGCCTATCTGACCTCCACAACTTAGTTAGTAGTGGGTAATACAAAGATCTACAATTGACAGTCGGGACAACGGCGTAATGTGCTTTCCGAGGCATGGACGAAATTCGGTACGTAATGGATGACCCATCTACGGATCAACCCAGGCAAGCGTGGCTTAATCTGAAGATTGACCCGAGCGGCTGTTATTATTTAGCCACGAGCTCCTCCAAAAAAGTAGCAAGAGTAAAATATTCATAAGCCAATCGAAGCTCACTATCTCATTGAGCACAAAAACCCTGACGATGACGACCAAATCTTGTAGATAGGTACACTTAAAGATTTGTCTTTTTATCACTTTATGTCATCCACTTGAAAAACCAAGGTTTTCTATACTAATATCAAAGATAGTATGTTATTTGAGAAGCCAGGTACTTGCGGTTGTAGCCAACGTCCAGCCAATCAGGTTTTATTAACAGCATGAGGAAGTCGGTGTGGCTTGTAGTGTTCCGGCTTTTGTACTGTTATACCAGAACTGGAGTTATTGGAGTTGGTAATGTGACTATTGCTTAGTTTATAGATAGATAGAATACTCTGAATTACATACAGGGAGTAAACAGACCCTTCACGTAGCCGTCAACCGAGCATTCTGTACATCAAACTAAGTAACTTTACGCAAAAAGTATTGCTGGGAATCAACTTTTTTTTTGGGGTGAAAAATCACGCTTTACGGTAGGACTCGATGGAAAGCACTCAAAGCATTGTGCTGATGGATGGATTGAATAGTACGGGGGTCGTGGAGAAGTGTTAAGTAAAAGAGTTACATAGTTCATAATTCGTTAGAATACACCCATAGAAATCTCAAACTATGGCCCTTCTAAACTTCTTACACATTTCTCAAATAAACCTTCCAATCACACCAATCATACATTGCAACAGCTTCATACCCACCTCACAATAACTGTAATAATCTCCAACTGCGAGAATTACAGTGTTCTCGTAATATTACCGCGACTCACGCGCATGGTTGGCCCAAAGACCATAGGTAAGTAGCTTCAGAAGATCAACTCCATACATCGAGTGAAAACGCACGGCCGCGCGCACACGTTTTTGTAGACGTTCGGTGGTATCGGTCTTTCAGTCGAACGTCGGTTGCGAGTGCAATCGCTGTACGTGAAGCGTGTCTATAAAGCGCAGGCCACGCAGGGAACCACTCTTATCAAGTGGTAGAGTATTACACAGTAACCAGTACACGTAGCAAGACCACCGTAGAAAAGGGTTTTGTCGACGGAAGAATCGACATAATGACAGATTTCTTTTAATCATCTGTCATTTTTTTGTTTCTTCCATCGACAAAACCCGTTTCTACGGTGGTCATGCCACAAGTATAGGTTGTGGAGGTCAGATAGGCAATAGCTCCAGGGAGCTTAGGGGCCTTTTGGCCCCGTACAGGACCAATGTTACTGTCTCATTTTATTTTTTTTTCTTCGGTTTGTTTTTTAAATATAATTGTTTTATTGTTAATTTAATCATATTTTTTTATTGTTAAATTAATCATTTTGTTTTAGCCTGTGCGAGACAAATTAAAACTTTTTATTTATTTCTTTCTCCATCTAAAATACTCGTATTCAGCCGTTTCCGGTAAAACTGAAAGTCTACCCCAGTGTAGCTGGGATAAGGCTAGGCAGATAATGATGTAGCCGAGCTTCTGCATCTATTTCTTTGGTACGTCTTGTCAATGAATGACGCCTGTCCAATGTAGGCACGAGAAATGGTAATAAAGTTACCACCGTGCACCGTAGGAATGGTAAAATGACGCTACGATTACTTGGAAATGCCATTAGTGGTTACGGTGAAGAATGTTCTAGTTATAATTACTGGACGAGAAAATTATCTGAGGTTTCTACTTTTTTTGCGGTCCAATGGTTTATGCGTAAAATAATCAGTAGATTGACATTGACATTGAAATATTTACGAGCGATAGACGGGATAAGACGAAGAAAATCGTAATCCAATACTTGTTACTGCTTAGTAACAAATTGTACTGTCTACTGTCACACGCCCGCTTGTCAGGTAGCATTCTTGTGTCAAAATCGATAATGTTCGGAATCAAAAATTTTGTATGAAAATATTCCCAATAGCTCTCTATAAGTCTTTTAAATCTCTTTGATAGCAGTATTATTTGTATCTGATTAATCACCCGGGACTCCCTCATTGGCGTAGCTGTCTATTCTCAGTAGCAGCCACCCTTGATGGTTGAGGTTGGCAATAGGTTCGCCCCTATTAACATAAACAGACTGGCAAAATGTGGGTGTGCTACTATACACCTTCGGCGATTACAGTCATGGTGTTATGTTCTGCAAATCACCTGTTTTTTCGCTTCTGCAATAGCTAAAACTAACACCATAACACACAGTGATCACCTGAACTTGTACTAGTAATCAGAAATTGATGAAAAGAATTAATTCTGAGTATTACTTATTCCACCAATGATACTTGACATAGTTCAGCTTGAAAAATTGATAGATTTACCAGAGTAGGTAGCAACAGGACACAGATTTTCTCCAGTCACGTATCAATAACAGACAGTTCAAGCTACTCAAAGCCGAAACAAATGGAAGCGTAACTAAAATAACGAAAGCAAAACACGATGCGTCATTTTAGAGCTCACACGCTTTTTAAACGCTAATCACTCCTATCTTATTATTCCAAAGCGTAAATAATTGGGCATTATAATAGCACAAGTTAAAAACTCGTTAAACAGAAAGTAGGCAGATACCTACTATGAAATACTTCTTAAAATTGATTGAAGAAAAAACTGGTCAAGTGCGAGTCGGACTCGCGCAGGAAAGGTTCCATACAGTTTTTAACACTATATTTGTTTTTTGAAAAAAAAAAGTACTTTAATTTTAACTTTATTTAATTTTATATCTTGACTATAAGTACTTAGCTGTGTAACAGCAGCGAAGGGTAAATTTTTGTAAGAGGTAAGTCTGAGTACATATCTTTAATGTGATTATATTATTTGTCTATAGAATACTGAACATTTTTCAAAGGGAATCCGGTAGGAATCGAGTTGTAGGATACCTTCGCCACTGCTGTGTAACAAGTTTGTAATCATTTCTGCCTACCCAACCACACTGACGACGCATAGGAATGTCTGTGGTGTTTGAAATTGATGTTTGTACATACAGTTATTGAGATAGAAACCACATCGAGCTTACGAGCTTACAGAGACGTCAATTTAATATAAGGTATTTGTGGTACTGCATTGCTTTACACTGAAAAAGTGACACTAATCTAGCATCCTGTATAAAAAATATGGACAATTTTTGGGGCAAAACTTGCGTCAGAAAAATGAAATTGGTGAAGGAATTTGCGTCTTCTACCAAGTCAACACACTACTACCATCATACAGTAGTCGCAGTAGGTACATTTAAAACAGTTGATGAGTTCCAATGAACATTTTCCCATCACAATCTAGCAAATAAATAAGCATACGGGTAGAAAGATCAGTTGGATGAGACCACTCTTAAATTATACTGGTAGTCAATGTTATGTGAGTCATATTATGTACAATACCTCTATAAAGGAGTCTCCTGGTGTACAGTCTCGAGCACCATTATGTGTACACTTCCCTAAATTTTAAAGCAATTTTCCCGAGAAATAACGATTGTAACTTGGAGATACGATTGTTTCATAAAAAAATGAGTTCTAAAATACTATGTTCGTAACAAAATCAAATTTTAATCAGAGCAGTAGGAGAAAAACACTTTTAAAAATAGTTAAGTGTTAAATATTTTGTCCTTTTTCTAGTTTTAACGTTAACTTAAAACATAGTTAATATTTCATCACCTTAACACAATCTACTCGCAAAACATAGTATCTGGTAACCTAAATTCACTCCCTTCAATTTTAAAGACCCAATTACTTGGTTCTGGCGTGTTCAAACTAACTCCAAGGTGTATGAACTCAAATTATATCAATTACCTTTCATTACACCTATATTGAAAGTTATTATAGAAATCTAAAGGCCATACTTAATAAAAATACGTGGCCCAGAGCCCTGTGATTATGGGAACTCGACAAAGTGAAACTTGTTATGTTTTTCTTGTTACATTTTAGGTATACTCGTATGGTTTTTATTGCCCGAGAAATTATAAGACAAAACACAAATATTGATCTGTTATTTTTTATTACATCAATTTTGAAGCAGGAAGTTTAATGGAGTCGATAAATCAAAGGTCAGTCAATCGTTGAAAAAATGTAGCCCTTCAAATATGATAGTTCAATTTGGCGCATGATTGCCTTTACTATGTCAAGTTGTTAACTGTAAATTATAGCAAAAATTTTCCAATGAAACTCAATACAAATCGTGAGACAACGCGGCGGGGAGAAATCTACATAGGTACTAGTCCAGGAACAGCCTGAAACTGTATAACTACCAAATAATACTAAAATATCGGAACTGTCTCCAGGTTTCAGATTTTCCTCTTTCCTCCTTGCCTGCCTATCCTGCACAACTACCAGCAACTTTCAAAATTTAAACGAAGCCAATGTTAAAGTTCTACACTGGCTTACTGGTCTGACAAAATTCTAAAGTAATTGACGCGAAAAGAAGAAGAAGTTCACCAATTGTGACTCACAATAAAACAAATCTTAAAATGCAGCACGTTACTTAGCAGCCTATAACTTGATGCAATAACATCATATTGTTTCCAATCAGGAAGAGAATGCAACGGTAAGCATTGCCAAAGCGATTCACAACAATACATATATAATATCTTGCACCGTACTGTAAGTCAGTTCCGTTACCTGCAAATGTCTGTGAACCCTTTTAGTAAGCCGATGACAGGATACATTGTTAAACTCAGTGAGAATCAGGTTAAGGAGACGAGCTAGCTGTGACTTATCCAGATCAAGGGACAGGTAGGCCAAGGAAGCTATAAGAGTGTTCTTGAGTAATATGTGTGTACAGATGTCAGCCAAGCCTGACGAGCTCGTCGCTAAAGAATAACAGCCACCCGAGTCGATCTTCAGCCTAAGCCACGCTTGCCTAAGTTGGTCCGTGGACGGGTGACCACCGATTTCATACCGACTTTCCTCCGTGCCTCGGACAGCACTTTAAGCCGTTGGTCCCGGCTGTCTCTCGGCTGTGATCTTTGTCAGTCGTTACTGGCAGTCAGTGGCCCGAAAGTCTGACAACCAGTCTTACGAAGGGGTTTCGTTTTACATAGTACTAACTGGGTTGTGGAGGTCAGATAGGCAGTCGCTCCATGCATAATACTGGTATTCAGCTGTATCCGGTTAGACTAGAAGGCTAGGCAGGTGATGAGGCGCCAGCCAAGCCTGTGCAAAACCCAGCTTGCTTTCTCAATTTGCGTAACCCAACCATGAAAAGCAGTCAACTTATTGACACATCCTATCCCTTATTGTTTTCAATATTGTTATTGTTCGCTATTGGTCTTAGATATTACTGACCCTGTGGCCGCACGCAGACCCATAGCCAACCTTAACTTTTTTCAACACCGGTGTCCAAGTACCTTCAGTAGCTGGTGTCCGGTTGCCCAACTAAGTCTCGTATTACGCACGTTTATTGCCATTAGCGGCTTGTCTCGATAGAGATTGAGTGGTAAGTAAAAAAGTAATTGCCTTCGTGGCATTGACGCCGATTTATTAATGCATACCGATGGGAATGAGGCGATGGTAATCATTCAACGGATAGTAGCTGAGGTTTCGAAATACGACAGTTTGTATGTGTGTTGGGAGCTGTGGTTTTGAAGGTGAGGTTGTCGGTAAGCAGGTTAAGAGCAGGGCGTTGAATCTATACAAATAAATAAAATTGAAGTGTCTGTTTCTAATATTAAAAATAACAGCTTTTTACTGAATTCATATGTAAATATATACGGCACTTATAACAAAAACACATCTTTTTCAATTTATGTCTGTCTGTTTGATGATGATGTTTGTTCCGGGTAATCTCTGAATCGGCTGCGCCGATTTTTATGGGACTTTTACTGGCAGATATTTGATGTTATAAGGTCTAACTTAGACTACTTTTTATTTTAGATAAATAATTAGAGTTCCGTGCAAAAAAAAACCAAAAAGGGAAGTATTATTTTTGATAATAAGTTCACGCGAACGAAGATCGCGGGCAACAGCTAGTTTAGAAAATCGGATTTCTCAATTCTGGCCGAAGATCAACATGACGGATCATTTAATGATGTTTTTGTTGGTAACACCACCAAGAGTCGGTGCAAATCCTATCAGAAATATAGTTCTGTGCAATTCATGTTAAATGAATTGAGCTATCAGGGCCTGATTTCTTTAGTCAATTTCTAAATACGCTAATTATTGTTTAAACCAAATTAGTATAACCAAATCAAAACAAAAAGTAGCCGTTAAAGGCTAAAACAATCACAGTCGACAGGCATCTAAACCATAAATTATATCTGCAGCATTGTCTTTGTATGGCTTCAGAATAACTTCATATTTAACATTTAATAAGAAGAACCGTTACCATGAATGGAACAGACACTGTTAAAGGTACATAATATCCATGGGAATGAAAAGCCGCAGGGTCACATCTATGGCATAATACCGTTTAGTGCATAACCAATTTCGTGAAAGCCAACCACGATTCTCTCTCGGAAGTGTGACAGTGCTGTGTTGACGTTTAATGATGATCCTTTATCATCAAATTATCATAGTCGTGTGTTATTTCGTATTGGTAGATGATAATTGAGTAAATATTGAGTAAGACAGTCAACAAATAATATTTATAGAGGTACATGAATACACCTGGCAGGTGTCAAAGCTAATGAAGTACTAAAACCAAGACCTATGAGCGTTACTTGGATTGGCTTTGCTTAGTTATTTGTTTCGTTGACCTACAAGTGCAAGAAAGAGACGAGAACATGTCTTTGCAGGTGCTAAACTACTTTTGTAGATCTCGGTCTAAGAGCTTGAATTTTGGGGTGCGTTGTCAGAATTCCTCCTCGTGTGCCTGATGGCTGCCGGTCCCTCTCGATACGTCTGGAGGGAATAGCAGCTGCTGGGCCGGTGCACCCTGGGCGTGGGCAGTATCCTTCCCCGAGGAATGGGAAGAGATTCTTATTCCTCGGGGAATGTTACTGTCCATGGCTAATATTCTGACATGGGCGGGTCCCTCATGGACCAAGGGGGCGTTGCTCCGCGTGACCCTCTGAAAAGCAGAGGGCACAGCGGAGGAGCAAGGGCGGGCTCGGTGTGCACTTACCCTGCCTCCGAGCAGACAGTGAAGGACGTGCGTTCCTCACTGTCTCCGTCGATATCGTAATCCCACCGTCGAAGTGTCGTGGAACACGTCTCGCGGCTTCGATTGGGACCGAGGGTCTTGGCTTAACCGCCCGGACCACGAGGTAGAAAACCTCTATAAAAAGTTACCCCGAATCTCAAGCGGCGGCGCACCGCGAGGAGATGTATGGCTGACGGGTTCCTTTGGAAAATCAGTCTCTAGTGCGAACCACTGCCGGGCCTGGCTATGGCTTATCTGGGTACAGGGGGCACTGCCCAGATGGACTTTTTATTTCCCCCATACTCGTGGGAACAGTATGGAAACGAATACAACCCAAAACACGGCCGATATCGGCGAAGGAAGGGAGGAGAGGGATGCGGTGTCGGAGTCCGGCGCCGCATCCAGCGAGGTGAGCGCGGGAGGCTCAGTGAGCTCCCAGCGCGGGAGGCCCGGGGCGGCTGCGGGGAACAGGGAGTTCCTACGCAAGCGGTCCAGGCCGGTAGGCGACCGAGAGTCGTCGTCAGATGGGGAGCTGGCTTCGGCTTGTAAGATCCCCACCAGCAAGCGCGGCGGGATCCGTGGCAAGGGGAGAGGCCTCTCTGCCACCGAGAGGTCGGCGCGGCTTGCCGAGGAGGGGCGCCATCCGGGGGTGGCCACCGGTCACGGGGTAACCCGTTCGGGCTCCTCTGGCGACGAAGCGGGCGCAGATGGCGGCTCCGATGCGGAGCGTAAGGCCGGACTCGCGAAGGAGGTGGAGGCGGCGCTGAGGGCTGTCTCTTTGAAACAAAAGCCCTCCACCAGGCAAAGGGCTATACCTGCAGCGGTCGCCTCCATTATGGCGGCAGCGGAGGCCAGATTTGCGGGGCCCCCGCCAGACGGCGTGGCCATTCTGAGGGCGGAGGTCGCTCGCCTGACGGCCGCCACGGAGCTTCTCAAAGAGGAGAACATGAAGCTCCGAGCAGACCTGGCCAGTTTGCGCGAGTCCGGCTCTCGCGAGGCGCCCCAAAATGGGGGCCAGAAGCATCCAAGCCAGTCCGTGCCGGTGGAGAACCAGGTTCTGAATCTGGTTCGGCAGGAGCTGGCTGCCTTCCAGGCGCGGTTCTCCGTCCTGGAGGGCATTGTCCTGCGCCCCCCCCTAGCGGCAAACAAGGCGCCCGCGGGCCCGACGGCGGCCTCATATGCGTCTGCTGCGGCCTCCGTACCGGGGCCGTCCAGCCAGCCCCCCGGCAGGGTTATGTCGGCCCCGACGAAACCGGCTCCGGTTAGGAAGGCGGCGGCCCTGAAACAGGGCAAGGCGGCGGCCCTGAAACAGGGCAAGGCGGCGGCCCTGAAACAGGGCAAGGCGGCGGCCCAAAAGAAGGGCAAGGCGGCGAATATGCCAGCGCCAGCCGCGAGACAGCCGCTATCGCCGCCCCCCCCCGCCCCCTAAGCCTTCCGCGGCCGAGACCGGGTGGCAGGTGGCCGGAGAAAAAGCGAGGGAGCGATCGGCGGCCAAAAAGGCCAGGAGGCAGGAGCAGAAACGCCGGCAAAAGGAGCGGGAGGTCGCAGTTAGGCTCAGCACCCCAAAGACCGTGGGGGGCATTGTGATTACACTACAGCCGGACGCGGAAAAGAGGGGCGTGACCTACCGCGACGTGCTCGCTAAGGCGAAAGCGACGGTGGATCTCGGAGAGCTCGGGATCACCGGGGGCCTCCGGCTTAGAGTCACCGCAACAGGGGCTCGAGTGCTGGAGATCCCTGGCGAAACCCGTGGCTCGTCCGCCGACGCTCTGGCTGAAAAGCTTAGAGCGTCCCTAAATGCGGACGAGGCCCGAGTGTCCAGGCCCGTCAAATGCGCAGACCTGCGCATACTGGGTCTGGACGACTCGGTGACCGAGAAGGAGGTGGTGGCCGCCGTCACCAGGACCGGTGGGTGCCCTGCCGAGCAAGTCAAGGCAGGCACCTTACGTCCGGACCTGTCGGGCATGCGAACCATAACGGTAAGCTGCCCTGTGACAGCGGCGAAAGTTATTGTGGAGGGCCGAAGGCTCTTGGTGGGCTGGGTTTCGGCGCAGGTGAAGCTGCTGGAACCCAGACCTCTGAGGTGCTTCCGCTGCCATGTGGGGCACCACGTGTCGGTCCGGTGCACCTCGGAGGTGGACCGCAGCGGCCTGTGCTTCCGCTGCGGCCAGCCTGGTCACATGGCCGCGGCTTGCTCCGCCGCGCCGCGCTGCACCGCATGTGCGGCAGCTGGCAAGCCGGCCGATCACCGGGCAGGGAGCAAGGCCTGCGGTACTCCCGCCAAGGCCAGGGGCAAGGGAAGGCCCTCCGCCACCACCACCAAAACCCCCACAGTCGCCACCACCGCAGCCGCCGCCACTGTCGCTGCCGCTGCCGCTACTGCTGCAACTTCCGCAGCGGGGCCCTCGCAGGGGGCCCGGGAGGGGGCTGAAATGGAGTGCCAGTAACGGCCCCATTACGCCTTCTCCAGGCGAACATCAACCACTGCGCCTGCGCTCAGGATCTGTTGCTCCAGAGCATGGCGCAGTGGTCGATTAACATCGCCGTGGTCGCTGAGCCGTACTTTGTCCCGCCCAGGGATGACTGGGTTGAGGACCTTAGCGGCTCAGTGACCATAATTACGTCGGTCGCCGCCGGTACCCCGACCCTTGAGAGTGTCAGGAAGGGTCAGGGGTGCGTAGCAGCACGGTTCGGGGAGATCGTTGTAGTGGGAGTCTACTTCTCCCCGAGCCGAACTCTCGCCGAGTTCCACAACTCCCTCACGGAGTTGAGTGTCGTCATCGGAAGCCATTCCCTCCCCGTGCTTGTGCTCGGGGACTTCAATGCCAAGAACTTGGCTTGGGGTTCTCGTTACACGGACGTGCGGGGTAGAATGGTGGAGGACTGGGCTCTGGAGACAGGCCTGGTCGTCCTAAATCGGGGTTCTGTCCCCACGTGCGTGCGGATGCGGGGCGAGTCGGTGGTGGACATCTCGTTCGCCAGCCCCGCTCTGTCGCCGCGTGTCGTTGACTGGTGCGTCATGGAGGGGGTGGAGACCTATTCCGACCACCGGTACATCCGGTTCGACGTCTCCACCCAGTCCTCAAGCGTGCCGGTCCTACAGGCCCCGAGTGGTCCGCGATGGGCGCTGAAGCAGCTGGACCGGGAGCTCCTCCTGGAAGCCTCGATCGTGCAGGCCTGGGTGTCATCACCAGTCAGGCCTGCCGACATCAACAACGAGGCGGGTTGGTTCCAGGAGGCCATGTCCGAGATTTGCGACGTGGCAATGCCCCGAGTTCGGCCAGGAAGCGCCCGGCGTCAGGTGTACTGGTGGTCGCGAGAGCTGACGTCTTTGCGCAAGGCGTGCGTTGCCACGCGGCGCCTGTACGCCAGGCATCGCAGGCTCCGCATCCGCCCTCCGGATGCGGCAGCCATTGAGGCGGAGCTGTACGAGGGGTACAGAGCGGCGAAGACCGCCCTCCAAGAGGCTGTCCGGCGGGCCAAGAACTTGGCCCGCGAGGAGATGCTGGAGTCTCTGAACGGAGATCCGTGGGGGCGCCCTTACAAGATGGTGCGGGACAAACTCCGCACCCGGGCCCCCCCGCTAACGCAGAGTCTCCGGCCTGAGCTCGTGGAGGACGTGGTGAGCGCTCTGTTCCCTTCGCGAGGGGAGCATCCTCCCCCGCCTATGGCTCCGCCGCCGCGTGCGGTGCCGGAAGCGGACCACTCCGATGACGATGACGACGTTCCGGAGGTGACTGGGGTAGACCTGAGAGTGGCGGTACGCAGGCTGAAAACCAGACACACCGCCCCGGGACCCGATGGCTTGCCTGGCAAAGCCTGGGTCCTGGCCTCTGAGGCTCTCGGGCCCCGACTGGAAGGGCTCCTAAGCGCATGCTTGGAGAGAGGCCAGTTTCCGCTTCGTTGGAAGACGGGGAAGCTGGTCCTCATCCGGAAACCAGGGCGCCCTGCGGACTCTCCGTCCGCATACCGGCCCATCGTGCTGCTCGACGAGGTGGGCAAGCTCTTTGAAAGAGTCATTGCCAACCGCCTCGCCGGGCACCTTGCGGGGATGGGGCCGGATCTTGCGGAACACCAGTTTGGTTTCCGCAAGGGGCGCTCGACGGTGGACGCCATCATGCGCGTGAGAGCCCTCACGACGGGGGACGCGGTGTCCCGGGGCGGGGTCGTCTTGGCGGTGTCTCTTGACATCGCCAACGCCTTCAACTCCATGCCCTGGAGCTGTATTAGGGAGGCACTCCGGTATCACCGGGTGCCGACCTACCTTCGTCGTGTGGTCGGGGACTACCTGACGGATAGAGCCGTCATCTACCCTGGTCGAAGCGGAGAATGGAACCGGCGAGAGATGTCGTGCGGTGTTCCACAGGGATCGGTTCTGGGGCCGGCCTTGTGGAACATCGGTTACGACTGGGTGCTGCGCGCCGACCTCCCTACCGGCGTCAGCGTAGTTTGCTACGCTGACGACACGCTGGTACTGGCACAAGGGAGGTCGCACGAGGCGGCGGCCGAAAACATGACACGCGGGGTTGCGATAGTCGTGGAGAGGATCCGGCAATTGGGTCTCGAGGTGGCACTGCACAAGTCCGAGGCCATGTGTTTTCATGGGCCTCGGAATGCGCCACCGTCGGGATCCCTACTGACGGCGGGAGGGGTTTCCATCGGCGTCGGGTCGACGTTGAAGTACCTAGGACTCGTCCTCGACAGCCGGTGGAACTTCGTGGAGCACTTCCGACGTTTGGCTCCCAAACTGGAACGGACAGGGGCTGCCTTCAAGCGGCTCTTGCCCAACCTGAGGGGTCCAAACGCCTCCTGCCGGAGGCTATACGCGGGGGTCGTGCGGTCCATGGCCCTTTACGGGGCCCCGGTGTGGGCGCGTTCTTTGAGGCGGCAAGCCGCCCACTACCTGAACGCGCCCCAAAAGGTAATAGCCATAAGGCTAATCCCCCCCGGATTAGCCTTATGGCTATTACCTATTAGATGATAATTGTTAACTAGTGTTTATTTTTATTAATTGTTAGTGTTATTTGTATGGAATTAAATAAAGCTTATTCTTTAATTAATTCAATCATCGTACCGGTAAGAGAGCTGATTGTCACCAAACATTTACTATTGTTGGCTCCATAACTATAGGAATTCGGTAGAAGTATCTAATTTCTGCAATCAAAAACTTTTGCACGGAGTGTAGCAGAGCTAAAAAGCTGTCCAAAACCTTACGTAAACACAAATATTCACACACTCACATATCCCAATCATATTTCCTGACACAAACTCCATCCAGTCAAACAGTGTCGAAAACCCACAAAACTTTTTAGCAGAGTGAAAAATGTCAAAAAACCGACTTGTATGGGCAAACAGTGCATCGGTGAAATGTTTGCCTGCAGTTGTGTGGTGAACAATACGTCTGTTTACCGTCTGTGAGCCTAGTGGTGCGTGCCACTGCTGTTTGTACTGTAAACAACGAAAAATAGTGAAAAACGGGGTAAAAGCTGTACTCCGATGTAACGAAATTCAAGTTATTGGGGGCTTTATGTAGGTGTAGGTAGCTAGTATGCAATCGTGGGACACTTTATGAAACGCTTTTTGGAATAAAATGCGTATCCCGATTTTCAGACATGTTTTAGTAAGCATTTAATTTCGAAGGGAATTCACTAGTAAATTTTTTTTCACCTGGAAATGGGATGTCGTCTATTAAATCCCCAATTTTAATGCACCAAAATTTTTAACAGGGACTTTAGATTTCAAGGAGTCGTCTGATCCTATTATGATCCAAAACCGTAGGTAGATATTACAGATTACTGCAACTAAACTTACAAATTTTTCAGCAGAATCAAACTTCCTCCTTCAAAATGCGGTAAAGTTCAATTTCGCAACGTTTGATATTTCTGGTAACGATCAACAATCGTCAGAACACATCGTAAAGGCGAGTTGTGTACAATTGTTACTGTAACGAACGCTTCCGGATTATTTCCAGAGCCCAATGTTGAGCAAAACAAGCTCAGTGTAAAGCATGAGTCAATGAGAGATCAGAGGCATGCCTTCTTAGCAAAATAAAACAGGTATTTGGAGTTTAAAGGTTGTGATTAAGGCCAGATAGAGCGTCTTCTGGCAATGCTTCAAGAACTGATCAGGCAGGATGACACAGAAGCAAGTAATAAGATCCACCTAGAATTTTGTGATGGTAGAATCAGCTTTAGCTTTCTTCAAATGCATATGCATATTAGCTCAACATTTTAAAATCTATGTTAAACTGGACGCAATAGTTAAGACCAAAGGGTCGAATCCGCAAAAATAACACGTTAAACTAAAAACTAAATGGCTAGAAATTCCCGAAAAACTTCGTATGTATCTTACGAATAGACCCAAAGAATCGACATAAACACTGGCATTTGAAATATGAATCAAAGTCACTTACCAGCAAAAGGCACATCGCAGACGTACTCTTCGACGCAGTTGTCTGTGTTGCCGCTCCTGTCAGTAGCTCCACTGGCCACTGACGCTGCTGATGCTGCTCGGAGGAGATTCACCTCCGTCTCCGTCTGACTGTCGCGGAGGACCGACCTCCTCTTGTATTCCTGGCGGGAGAAAGGGTAAATGAGCACCAGTTTGTTGAAAATAAGTAGATATTTTTCTTATGCTTCAGTACATTGTGCACTTTTTTAATTAATAAGGAAGATGCGCTAAAGTAGCCCGCGAAATTCAAATTTTCTTACGTTTTTTTTCGATTTTTAATGACTATTTCATAAAAAAATTATTCAATGGGATTAAATGAACTTAGGGGGTTGTATTAATGATTTTAATGATTATAACTCTGTAAAGACATATTTGTTGCGCTCGTGAATCATATTTTAATCAACCTACAGCCTGACACTGACCTGCAAATTGCAAAAAAACGTAAGAAAATTTGAATTTTGCGACATACCCTGGCGCTTCCACCTTTATGGTAATGCATTTAGCACCATGGGACCATTACTTACGTAAAGAACCTTGACCCTAACAGAGCCAAGGCATAGCTGCCTTGTCAAACGAACACCATCGTCGACAGGACAATGTTTGACAGTAGTTAAGTTCTAGGTTGACACAGTCTATCTATATATGTGGTTGACACAATGTAGATTATCATCCAGCTAACGTGAGATCAAACTTGAGGAAACTGACCACTACCAGTCACCGCATTGAAAAACTATTATGCTAATCAGATAATTTACAGTTAATAGGTAATAGCTAATGCCACACATTTTAGAAGCAGCAGCTGTGTCCCAAAATTCGTTGACATTCTCGATAAGGTAATGGTGATATCCGAATGTCCAATTTTAATTAACAGTCAATAAAAATGTGCTTTCAAGTAAAACGTTCTGATTAAGTGGTATAATCTAATCGGAAGCGGTTTTTGGATGAACGTGGGATCCCATACGATTACCACTAAATACCGCACGTGATCATAGATTGGGACATTGCAAGACGCCTTATTTCTTGAGGTAGTTCACCAAGGGCTTACAACCTAAGTGGCGTAGTCACTCGATCGCCATTTCGATGTTTTCTTCAAAGTTGCTCGCCACGATGTAACTGGCATTTATGGATAGGGGGATGGAGGCCTATTTAAAATTGAGATGACTACACCAGAAAACACAGAAAAAAGTCCAATGTAAAAATCAGCGGATGCGGAAGTGGATTGCCGGGGATCGAACCCAGCACCAGAAGGTCAGCTGTTGAGCTTGCGATCACTAAACCAACGATGCAATTAACTAAATTACCTTATAATAAAATTAAAATTAATTAGGTACCTGAACGTAACTTCGAGATAAAATAAATATGGTCTTCAGTAATAAAAACATTGGGTATGGTTTTCACGAGGCATTCAGTGGCATTAATTTTAGCGATAGCCTCAATAATAGCGATAGGTAAAGATATGGTGCCATAAATATTGTAATAATGTGCATTTTATTGCAGAGACAGCTGAGTATAATTTAAAAAAAATATCAGTCAAATAATATTTTTTTTGTTTCATCTATTCAGTTGTAAGCTGATCAAGACATCATACCATGCATATATTTTAACTTACCTCATTTTGAGCTACAATTACAGTAGTGGTTTGTCGTAATTTGTTTCTTATACAGTCTCTCATTCAGTGTTTATTAAGTTTATTGTCTGTTTTATTTCTCAACCGCTAAAAGCTGTGTGGTAGAGTAGTACCTACATCTACTGCAGCGATATTTATTTCCCTGTAAAGTTCCTATCTTGACATGGTTCGAAATCGGGATAATTTATCTATCAGATGAAGCTTTGAATTAAAAAAATAAAACCTTCCGTCTTCTCTGAGACAATATTTTAAAGGGAAACTTGCACATTACAAGAACACTTCACAGCTAAGGTATAATCAACAACTACATAATCTTTTGTAACTAAGTGTTTCCATTTTCGTTTTAAGTGTGACTTGACTGTGTACTTGACCAACTTGAAGGTCAAGCGTAAACTTATTAAAACAGATGTCATTTGTTTCGCGAATCGACATAAGGATGATTTCCACCAACCGGCTCGCATCGCATCGGATCAGAACGGTTTTACAATCTTTAAACGGTAATTAATCGTGTACACAGTATTTAAAGTCTATATTACCAAGCACGCACAGCAGCTTGACCGTGAACGGCTTCTGCGACTCGCGATCGTAGGCGAAAGTATGCTGCGACGCACGATCGGCTCCGTTCGTCTGTCGTCATGTCCGACACGGTAGTAATGAAACTATTGGACTAGGCGCGGAAACGGATACGTTCGGAGCCGTTTAGTGGTAATCATCCTATAAAGGGAATCATTTAATCTACGTATGATCTGACTAGTTAGAATCCCGCTAACAAGCAACACGTCTCCATTTTGATTGCGAATCAAGTAATCATCTTCAATGCATCTTGTGCCGACAATTCCCAGTGACGTAATAGCGTTTCCTACAAATTTCATGCAGTGCAGAAGCGAGGTGGCCTGAATATTCTTGACAACATGAACAGCGTTCCAAACGTAGAGATGTAGACAAACTTTGATTGTATTTTATACACCATCTTCATAAGAATTTGTGGGTTGATAACATAACATAACATCACGCCTGTAATCCCCAAAGGATTAGGCAGAAGTGTACGTACCTAATAGTAAACCCACATTTCGCCAGTTATATTTAAGTTCCATTTAATAGGGGGGGCGAACCTATTGCCATCAATCGGGCACAAATCCAGACTCCGTGTCTACTACTGAAAAATTCATTACAGAAAAACCAAATTACACTTTGCCCGACCCGGGAATCGAACCCAGGACCACATGTTCAGCAGTCGCGCTTGCGACCACTCGTGCTCAATGAGGCACTTAGTGATTTTAGTGTTTTTGCTTTTTTGTCTAAACAAATTAACTAGTTAGGAATTAAACTGTTAAAGCATACAAAATATTTTATTATTTAGCTAATCAAACGTTTTTCTGAAGTACTAATGATTGATGTTTGTATTTTAAATAACACCTACAATATTATTTATAACTGGGGAAATTGGACAAAACACTAATCTCTAAACTGTTGCTTATACAGGTTGTAAAAAGACCGTTCACAAAGCCGTCAACCAAGCATTCTGTACGTCAAACTAAGTAACTTTTTTTTTGGGGTGAAAAATCACGTTTTACGGTAAGACTCGATGGAACGCACTCCAAAGCATTGTGGTGATGGATGGATTGAATAGTACGGGAGTCGTGAAGGTGTTTATAGTAAAAATCTTACATTAAAAACAAGTATTTTTAAAAAAACTTGTGAAAAACTTGGAACTTTGACCCCCAATATCTTTGTAACTAGGAGGTTCCTGGGTATGGTCTAGAACAAAAAAATGATCGCAAAGACGGGGAGAGCAAGTGTCTTTCGGCTTCGTTAATGGTCTATTTACACCCTTTATGCAGAAAACCAAAAAATCCCCTAAAGACAAGTTATAAATATGAAAATAAACAACAAAATTAACTCGGTGTTTGATATCCAATCAATAAGCCTTGGCACTGCAACCAGATGAACGGATCGTTATTGCTATTCGATTCTGCTCAGGCGGCAGTGAATGGCTCTTGCCTTACTTGCAAAATTAATTCAAATCTTTGAACAGCCCATAATATAATTAAGTTACCTACCGAAAACGTTATGAAGTTATTATTTTAACATAACATAGCATCACGACTAATTCCCGAAGAGTGAGGCAGAAGTGTACCTAATAGTACATCCGCCAGTTATGTTTGGGTCCCACGTAATAGGTGGCGAGTATATTGTCATATAGTTATTATTTTTTATATGGATAATTAGGTTTATACCTTATAATTCATGTAGGTAGGTTTTATGTGAACTAAATTTAAACGGAATTTCAGTGTACTCTACAGACTACTAACAAGCAAGTTCTACGTTGATTACGTGTTGCGATATGCTTTCAGTCAGGCGTTCTTGACTCGCCAAGCCAAAATTTTACTTAGGTGCATGAAAATTAAGACAAAATTGTGTAAATTGAAATCTTAGTTGTAAAACAAAATAAATGGGGAAAATCTAGCACTAAAAAAGTAAGCCAAAAGAAGAAATGCAAATAATAAAATAACAATTCACTTAGGTAAAATATAATTTTATTGCGAAACTAAATAAAATAAAATCAAAATTAATACACAAAGCCTTAAAATAACTACAATAAAATAATTTCACATTTTCGTCCGATACATTTTGGGTAATAATTTCAGTCTAATTGTCTTTCCAAATTCAACATAAGATAATACTCAAACTCCGATGAATAAAAATTAAAAAAACTAAGGAAATAACAACTAGGTACTGAATATACTGTCATGTAGGTAAAATATAACACTTACTAGTACATGGAAATAGTAAAAACGTTATGTGAAATGCTTCGGTATTAAATGCTTTGTAAATTCGGAAGGTTATCAACAAACATTGCATTAAATGCGTCAATGCTAGCATTATATCAACGTGAATAGTTACATTGTAGAAATGGAAAATATTGCTTTAAGAAATTCATTAGGCACTTCATAAGTTTTTTTTTCATAATCGACTCAGTCTTAAGTCGAGTCTCAATAAGGCAACGTATTTTCATAGATCCATTTTAAATCTAAGTCTTTTTAAACAAAGAAGTAATGTCTAAATCATTTTGAAAAGCTTGTTTTACTATTACAAAAATTGTTGAGATATTTTCATTCGCTGAAGTCAATAAGGTTTTAACCATATTTCATCAACATATTGTAAGTACAGACGCCAGCCACATCAAGCTACCCGAAACTGTCAAATTTTCCTAATCAACCTTGAACCTAATGCTTTAGCGATAAAGTTGAAAATCTATTCAAGAAATGTGACAGATTGTAGTAGGTTGATGTGCTGGTGTCTGTACATTACTTTTATTTTGCACTCTAAAATAATATTTCATAACAGCATTCCACAAAACGATTTCAAATCTTAGCTTAGAACTAAAAATAGCACCTTACGGAATACTTAAGCAAATAAAATAATCTATTTACAGACAACACTAATATACTCTTTAATAATAACTTAAGAGCACCATAACTGAAAAATACCCCTTTTAAGGAAACTACAATAATAGAACGCTATCTCTTTCTGCCATGGTCATTTCGGTACAATAAAATGAGATGGCAATAGAGAAGCATCCACAAATAGGGGTCAAAGACTAGGGCGCTAAACAGGGATACCGTTTTATCAATATTTTATCATCAGCTATTCACTACGTCACCCTGCGACTTTTTTCTAATTCTTATCTCTTCAACAACCTCCATAATAAGCTGAAATGTTTTAAAATAATTTAAATGAATTTTAAATTAAAAGAAATACAATTACTATTAACATGCTTACATGCAAGGTGCTTTGTGCTTGGTTAGATAGATACAGGTGCCTGAAGGTGGACAAATTAGGAGTTTTGGACGGAACCGTATAAGTATGTCTGATTTTAAGTTCTAGAAATTATGATTCAAGTACTCGTAGGGGTTTCCACTGTTACATAAATGTAGGGTTAGTCACAGTAATGTTAAACACATGTTGTTTTTTGTTTCACGGTGCCATAAATGGTATTTTTTGTTCTAATAGGAAGACAATTACCATATCTGAAAATAAAGTTTAACTGAAAAATACTACCTAATATTTTACAAACATGATATCAGAAATCATAAAATTATCTTCCTGCTAACACAAAATTTGAAAAAAAATCTTTTTGGAACCGATACGAGTACCAATATCTGATAAACTGAACTGATAAATAACAAAATCAGTAAATAATCATCATTTCTACAAACTGAAAATCGTAAACAACGTGTACTACAAACTATAGCTGTTCTATTTAGGACTAACCTGGCTCAGAGGCCTGATCCTTTCGTGTATGCAGTTCTCAGCCTGCTTAGCTGAAGGAGGTGGATGATCAGGCGTCGGTGGCTGCTCATAATGCGTCGGCGACAACGGAACCGAAGCCCTCTTGCCCTCATAATACCGCTCACAGTCGCTCGGACTATTCATCGACTGATCGTCTAACAAACTTTCTAAGGAAGACCTTTCTTGGTTGGAGTACTTTCTTACTCTATTGTCAGTCATTCTCGGTTCATAGTTTTCGTTTGAAGGTGTGAAGTTGTTTCTTCTTAGTTTTCTTCTGGGGTTCTGTTCTTTAACGACGACGTTTTCGTACATAGCCGTGATGGCGACTGGTTGGGAGCGGTGTTTGAGGCTGGGTCGTGGGTTAGGAACTGGGGCTACTCTGGGTGAGTTGTGGTTCTGTTCGTATTCCGAGTAGGATAGCTTGCCGTCGACGTATTGGTCCACCGACCGACCGTGTTTGAGGTAGTGTTTAGCACCCTGTAACAAAGAATTGTGGAGATTAGGAATATTTTAAGAGATTCTGATGCATATACTACTCTAACAGCATGGTCTGGTGCCCAAATCACTGGTATCTATACTAATAGTTGATTGCAGTCTTTTTCCTATTGTCTCTGGATATAGATTTCTCAATTTGACGCCTCCCATACCGATGAAGACTTCGATCTTAACAATGCGGTTAATGCCAAATATTTTACGAAGACCATCGCTCCAAATTGGCTCCAAAAATGAACCTTGAATTTCAAGTTCACCTATTTAAGCTAAGGTTAAGGTTTCTTAAGCATAAGTAGTCACGTTTTGACACGAATAACATTACTATGTATATGAAAACGTGACTTAATGTTATTGTTTAATAAATCTCATTAACATTGACCGTTCCACATTAAAATTCTCGTGCACTGCGCATGACTTCATATTCGGTCGGAATCCGCGCATTGGAATTGTACTAATCTTTCCTTCATTTGAAATTTAGATATGCGTTTATGGTACTGTGTTGATGCACACACAATTTTGACGACAAGAAGCCGGCTTTCTTATACTATAAAGGGTGTAAATAGACCCGAAGCCGAAGAGCAATTGTTCTCCCCGTCTTTGCGATCACTTTTTTTGTTTTGGACCATACCTGGGAACCTTCTAGTTACGGAGATATTGGGGGTCAGTTCCAACTTTTTCACAAGTTTTTTTTTTTTTAAATACATGTTTTTAATGTAAGATGTTGACTTTAAACACCTCCACGACCCCCGTACTATTCAATCCATCCATTAGCACAATGCTTTGAGTGGGTTCCATCGAGTACTACCGTAAAACGTGATTTTTTCACAAAAAAAAAAAAAGTTTTAACGTTTCCCAGCAATAATTTTTGCGTAAAGTTACTTAGTTTGATGTACAGAATGCTTGGTTGACGGCTTCGTTAGGGGTCTGTTTATACCCTGTATAAATTGAGTTTTTTTTTTTTCAATTAGCAATTTTTAAGTGCACTATGAGATCCGAGACCATTGGATTTGCATCGTGTCATCATTTCAAACCCTATCTCAAAGTATGCATCATTATTTCTTTTTCCTAAGAAAAGTAGCCTTTTCTACTATTTAAATAGTTCGGTATCTATTGCAACTAAAGGTGGAAGCGCCAATCCAGCCCGCGAAATTCAAATTTTCTTACGTTTTTTTGCAATTTGCAGGTCAGTGTCAGTTTGTATGTTGAGCAAAATATGATTCGCGACCGTAAGACGTATGTATTTGCGGTATTATAATCCCATTGAATAACTATTTCATGAAAAAATAATTCGATTGGACTAAATCATAATCATATTTTAATTCCGCAGGCTACCCTGGTGCCTTTAAATCGCTTTTTTATTCAAGTTAATTTAGTTGTTTCTTCTGTTTGGCTTCAGCTCTACGTTCTACTACTTTCTTTTAAACTCAAACATCTTACCTTACAAAATCCTTTGAAAGCTATCAAAAAACCAAAGTACTCTACAGACTACCATAACAAAAATTACCTGAATGTCATCCAAATCGTCTTGACTCCTCGCATGGGGTCTCAGCTCATAGCTATACCCCGAAGAAGGGGAGTTTGCGTGGGTGGGGGACACTGACAGGTTCCTCCGGGGAGGTTTCTTGGGAGGGGTGGGCTGCAATACATACGAGACGTGTTATGGTGGTTGTTGGTAATTCAGGTTGTAGGGGATTTTGGGGTGCATAGGAACTTTTGGAGCTGGGAAACGGGAAAGATTTATTCCCATCTGTTTTCGTACCCATTTCCCATCTGCAGGAGTAGGTCTTTGTCTGCCTAGCCTTTTGTAAAGCCAAATTTACTTGGGATCGGCTTCCAATCTATATTCCTATATTGGTAGTATCAGTACTAGGTATAATTGGATAGAAAGAATAGTTCTCAGATTGACACCAACAAAATCAATTTGGCATAGTATCTTTTCTTTGAGACTGTCTTTATAATTTTCCAGGCTAAACAGTAAGGTGGATCTAGTGGCCAATCTTAGTATTGTCTTCTCAGTCCTAAACAATGCCTACATACAATCAATACTCCAACATACAAATTCCTGATCTAAATTGACGATACAAATGAACGTTAATGAGCAATTTAGAAGGCTGCCTATCTGCGAGAATAGCAATCAAATAGGCGTCTATTTCTGTACCATCTCGTTGTCATCGCAGAAGCGAGATAAGTGCCCGCAATTGAGTAATAGGGAATTTGAATGGCGATGAGGATAACATCGTATGATGGTGCAAGTAGTGGGAGGACGAACGGATAAGAAATCTTGTAGGCGAATAATAACATAACTATATGTAAGACCGCGTTTTGAGGAAGAAACCAGAGCAAATATTTTCCACAAATTTTGTAACAATGTTTAAATAGAGATGTTTTGACCTTCATGTCAGTTGGTGTTTTTTTGCGATTGAAGAAAATATTAACAGCTTGATTCAGTGCCAGAAAGTGCAACCAGAAATTGAACAAGTCTATCTAAGGAATATGACGCAAAAGACGAATGTAAACATGTAGCGTATCTACAAATTCTTAAGTCATAAGAAAGACAGAGCATTACAAAAAGTAATATAAAGATCTCTTGGAAATATTTTTGGGTACAAATAAATCTTTCAAACATTTCTCTTGAAAACGCTATTCTCTCTTCAATTGGACGGCATCATGTGGCCCAAGTGGTCCAAGTAATTCAATCCTGGGCCGCGGATGAGGGGTAAATTGGTTGCAGCCGGTCACTGAATGGACAATTTTCAATATAAAAGCCCATTAGCCTACAGATGGTGGACTAGCTGAGATTATAGGCTCTCTGGTAGGGAATATTCTGGTTGATTCTCTATATTCTAATATAGAAGAACTGTGTATCAATGCAAATCCACAGGATGCTACTACGTTAAAACTTGATTGAAGAGGTATTTTCGATCAATATTTTTTTATTGCCTAGAATTTATATGGGCACTTACATACAAAAATACATAAACCGAGACTAACCTTACAGAAATCGTGTTTTGCAAACTTTTTTATGTTTGAAGCAATTGATTACGATACCGTGAAAAAACATGTGGACGCGTGCTAGTAAAATATGCATCAATATCACCAAGAACATCATCGTCATCAGCCCAGAGCAGTCAACTGGTGGACACAGGCCTCTCCAATCGCACTCCATTCAACTCATTTCGCGGCAACTCTCATCCAGATGCTACCAACCACCAAACATGAACATGATGATGATTATTCATATATCATGATTCTCCAGCCCTTATCCCAATTTATTAAGGGTCTGCGCAGCATGTCATATTCCATACTTCTCTATTAATCGTCATCTCATCAGACACCTCATTTTTTGCTATATCATCCTTCACACAGTTCATCCATCGTTTCTTTGGTCTCTCTCTGCTCTTATACCCATCCACATTCATACTCAACGATTAATCATATAATTCAACCTAAATGGACGCGTCGGCACTGCCAGTACTAAAAACCTCAGCGAATTAGCTACGGCTTACTCGAACAATACAAACACGATAATGCATTTAATCGGTCATTAAATTACTACTGAACCCATTTCGAGTTAAACGCTGCCCCATATTACGGCTCCGTTTACAAATTCACTAATTGCAATAGTAAACTGGGAAACAGTAAACAGTGTATAAAACCGTAATGTTTACGTATAAATAAATGTCTGTTCTTTGGTGTTTGGCCTATTTACGGTTTTAGCTCAGTTGTGAAGTGGTGCAAGATGCAGCATTTACATTGAATCTTCATAAGAGTTATTGTGTTGTTGTAAGCAATAACTACTACAATGGCAGAGTCAAAGAAGAAATTGCCTTATTCGCTGGTGATGATACCTAAGTAATAAAGAAGAATGGGAAGAGAAGACGTGCTACGCGAAACCTAAATATAAATTGAGATAAGGGCGAGAATTATGATGATTAAGGATCTTGGCAGACCATTTGGTGGATCAAATCAAACAGATTTTAGACAGTACAAGGAGGATTATCCAGTCTTTCCCAACCCTATAGTATGTGTACGTGACACTGTTGGTTAAAACCTGTATATTATAATGTTGGATAACATACAAATAAGGTTGAAATTAGATTCTGATTGTATTTTCCTATCTATTTGTAGAACTATTTGTCATTTAATCGTACTGTTAGTAGTCCTGCACACATGATTTTGAATCTGTCGTAAGTGTCAAGAATTTATGCTTGTGACCGTACTATTACCAATTAACAATTCCGTAACGATAACCCACCTATCTATAATTACAATCTCCACATGTTTACATATTACACTATTACAATTATCACGAACTACTTTCCATGCAATAAACATCAATTTAATTACGAACCCAGCGTGACCCACGTACCCAACCTAATTTCTATGAAGCATGCTTTCATTGCTTGCTAAAGTGTATTCAAGTCCTTGTTTCCAATAGATATTATTTCCACTGAAACGAATTGAACTTTATGACGGTAAAAAATAATTTCAGACTTCAGGATGCCTTAAAATTCATGCAACTGTTAATAGTATTAGAGGAAATTAAACTTTATGTGTCGGTATTAACGTTGGTTTTCGGAATACACATGTTTGTTTACATGATTAGAAACTAAACCACGACCGCAGTATAATATGTTACGTCCCTTGGAGACTAATATTTCGAGGTATTTTGTGGCTACACCTGCCTTAACTGTTAACGCCAATTAGTTCAGTGTAATTTACGCGGAAATGGGAGTTTGACCGATGGAAATTCGTGGAGGTAATTTGGTTCCTTTGAAGGCTTTGACGGGTGGCCTGCCGTGGCGATCGATTATGTTAATGTTGTATGCTATTAACAGAATATCAATGGAGGTTGATGAAGAAAGGATTTTTATAAAGTTTATAGTTTTTCCTTACGAAATAAAAACTTGTACGAGAAGCATCTCCAGTCTCCACTCTTTAGTTGCTGCCAGTAAGCGTCTTACATTGCCGTCGCCAATAGACTTCCATTAGTCTTCCTCGATCAACCGAAAGCGCATGTTGCATTTAGCCGAAATGCTGGTCTATTAACCATTGAACTTGACCGATAAAACCTACCTAAAAATAGAACCGAACAGAATCCAGGTCGCATCCCTATAACCAACAGAGATCAATGCAAAACCCATTCTGGACAAACTCACCTCCCAACAAAATTAACACATGCAGCAGTAATTCCCAAAACAATACAAACACGAAAATTTCAAAGCTTCCTTCCACGAATCCCAACTTCAAGTACGAAGGACTTCAAAGGGCTAAAGATACAAATAGGCGTCGCAAGCGCAACGCTGATGCGAGCGACAGCGATTAATATGGCGCCAGAACACGCCATTGATTTGTACGCGAGATATTGACCGTGACCGATGAGGCTTGTTGCACGTGATCGATGGGCCGACGAAGGGCCTTTTATAGACAGGAATATTGTACATTGTTATAAATTATTTGAAGTGTTAGTCAAATTGTCTACTGATTTCAGTGAAGAAGTATTGCGTGGACCCCAAATAAATTAGGGTAAGGGCAGGGAGAATGATGATCAGTGATACGCAACAACTAAGTCACACAAACTGAAACTGGCTAACGTCCTATCTAAAGAATAGGGAACAATTAGTAGAACTAGAATACTTTGACCATAAAAATAATGAAATTAAACAAATCCGATCACATAGTAAAACAATTAACGCCTCAATCCCTCAAGGAAGCGTAATAGGATGCCTTTTATTTTTAATATATATTAATGACCTACCTAAAATCATAGAAGGGCCATGTGTCCTATTCGCCGACGATATATCCATATTAGTCTCATGCCAAGACAATGTAAATATAGAAAAAACCCTTAATTCCATTCTTACAAAAACTTGCAATTGGATGAACGAGCATAACCTCGAGATAAACTACTCCAAAACAAAATTAATAACTTTTCACCCTTACCAAAAAACTCCTTTAACTTTAGATTTTACGTTCAATGGCTCAAAATTAGAAACTGTTAACGAATTTACACTACTCGGACTAGTTATAGACACACACGTAAACTGGAAATCACACATACAGAAAACTCACTCAAAGATTTCTAAATTCTCATACGCCCTCCGTGAAATAAAAAAGACCACCAATTTTCAGACAGCCCTCACCACCTACTATGCTTATGCCTATGCATGGCTTAGCTATGGTGTCACTCTTTGGGGAAACAGTACAGATGCACAAATACTGTTCACGCTGCAAAAGAAATTGGTCAGAATCCTGGTAAACATTGAGCAAACCGATAGTTGTAAACCTTTCTTTCAAAAACACAATATTTTAACCCTTCCGTGTATATATATCTTAGAAACATGCAAATTTGTGCGAAAACATCACGAGTTCTACTCAAAACGTGAAGACATCCAGTCGCGCTATCTACTCAGACACCGATCTAGGCTAAATATACCAAGTTCTCGACTAAAAATGCACTCAAAAAGTCCCTACGTAATGTCCATTAAAGTATATAATAAACTACCCGGATCAATAAAAAACGAAGAAAAAACTCACACATTTCTAAAAAAACTAAGAGATTTTTTGTTAAAGAAAAGCTACTACTCATTAAATGAATATTTAAGTGATATACATATAAAGTCATAATTTTAGTAGTCGAAATTAAATATTTATATTATATTGATTAATTATTACAAGATCTCCCAATAGATACCTATTTATATTCTATATTATAAATACCTACTATTAGTTTATCTTAGAAATTACCTACCTACTGTATAATAATTATAATTTACAAGTGCTTCCTCTCTCCTAACTCACTTATTTGCTGTGCCCGACAGGGTCCATATGATCTAATTTTAAGTTTTTACCACCTAAGTACTACATGTGGAATGCAATAAAGTATTGAGTATTGAGTATTGAGTATTGAAACACCTCCTGACCTGCTCTTTGTCCGAAGCCTGGTAACGCTTTCGATGTTCAGAGTTTTGATGGACGCACGTCTAGCGTCAATAAAAGAATCATCGATAATATGAAGAAGAAGAATAAAAAGACGCGGACAGAAAATTTCCAAGAGGTGTTTGAACGTATCATTGTTAGAAAATCAATAGGATTAAAAATTTGTCCGACGATATACATAATTATGGGAGACAAGACTATTGGCTGAATATTTTTGAATCCAGCACTTCAAGGCCATACCGCGAAACAAATTAATTTGCACATCTTGATAGCCTCATCAGAATTTATGTATTCTTAATTGACAGTATGTATATAGTCGAAGAACGAGACCGCTAATTGGTCTTTGAAACCGTACTGGTCAGAATCAGTTAAGCTATGTGCCCATGTGCACCTCGTCAGTTTTAACAAAAACATTTAAGATAAAAACCACTTTTCATCTTTCTCCAAACCGATATTAATCCATCTACAGGAAAGATATTTCCGTATATTTATGCAACGTCGATATTATGACGTAAATAAGACGCACATATTATTTATTATTTTTCTTAAAAGCTGTAACAAGTCCCAGTAACCCACATCTTTACGATGAAATCATCTATCTATCCGTATATGTTTACATAGTACACAATAGTGGATGGGCGTTTGGTCAGCCACATGTGGATCGTGCAATCATTAACTGACGACCATATGATAGGTAGAAATTGTTTCATTAATGGAGCGTTTATTGTTCGGTGATTAGAATCTTAAATTAAGTCGGTTCTTAGAAAACTGTAAACATGAGACGTCAAGGAAAAATTAATTCTTGAAGAAGCGGTACCAAGTTACTGTACCAAACTGTACCAAAGTTACGTGGTTACCGCTTCGTAGGAATGCTGGCTGATTTTCTGCTTCGCAATATTTGCTGTTTTTTCGACCAGACATTGAGTAATTTAGATTTGCAACTGTTTGCCTTAACTGGCGTTAACGAATTTGATGATTAAACGATTGTTAACCCCTAACTATGAGTCACAACCATATGAAAGTTCTCACAAGATGAACAATGATTACAAAACATATATGAGATTTATAGCAATACCATACTAAATCGAGGATGTAAAAGAGGGCAAGGTCTTTATCAACATCCAATCCTAGTAACCTATTTATCGTTGTTGTAGATACATTATGTTTTGTAAACAATCGAGGATCTCGTAAATGGCTACTAGCAGATCGACTGGTCTACCTACAATGGTAAGAAACCTTGCCTTGGCAGGATGATGGTAGTCATCTTATGGTCAAAGATTTGATTAGCTCATGTCAAGGTAAATCGAAACAATAAGCCTTGCAAGAAAATTGTAGGAATAAACACAACAGGAGGACGACAGAAAGCGGTCTTATTACAGTTGGTCTTCTTATAGACAGGGGGGTTACTATGACATCTTATAGCAGGAGTTATTCCAGTGCAGGAAAGAGACAGAGCTATTCAGGTCGTCTAGCGCCATCTCTCTCCCACACTGGACTTACTCCTGCTTTAAGACGTCATGGTAGGCCCCCAGGACGAGGCGAAAGATGTAAAGATTGTAGAAGGTGGCGTTTTGTAGTTTCTACCTACCCGCCATGGAAATAAGCCGTGAGTTTATTAACGTACTGACACTGAGAACGATTAAGATGATAATATTCTCCAAACATTTAAACAAATACAAAGAAACAAGAACAACATTTAATTTTCAATAAACACCTGCGGGTCTTTCCCGTGGTGAACTGTCAATGCGTGTTCCGCATAAACATGAATACCACTGGCTGGAAGCCAAACGCGAGATATTTCCGTGCTGCTAAACATTCGGCATCAATGATCACAAAATATCTGCAATTACATCACTGGCTTGTATTTTAAGACTGGAGATAATGACTGGTTAGGCTAGTCACGGCATTTGCTTTCATTGACTTCCGAGCACATGGCGTGTATCAGTTCAACACTTTTGGTTTAGTGCAGGGTGTTAATACATCTCCTCGAATACGAGATGAAGGGCCATGTGAGATTTTCTCTAAAAAGGCAAGTGTCTAATATCTAGGACTGTAAGGAGAAACTAATAAGACTCTATGGTCCTTGCCATCGTCATCAGCCAGATTTGGTTACGTTCACAGATTATCCTCGCTTTTTAACTAGATGTGAGAAAAGAATCCTAATGAATTCTAGGTCATACCCAATGCAGTGAAATAATTTTTAAGACATTTGAGAGTCTTGTTAAATATACTGAATTTGTAAATTGAATTTAGGATGAACATTCACCTACGAAACGTCTATAAAACTGTAGAGTATCTCTTTTTATAGTCTTTGATAATGTTATTTTTGTCCACATGTGAAATTACAAAACATCGGAATTGGGTTATTGGGCCCTTGACACAAGGTTTTATGGTGTCGTTTATTGTATCTCTTCGATACTTCGGTGTTTATATATACTTTTATCATATGTTTATTTAGGCAAAAGTTTTCATGTTTTTAATAAGTATCTGTTTGTTGGTTTCGTCTGCCGGTGCCTCTGTCTGCCTTGTCTGAACAGATAGTTTTCTCTCAGTTTAGACCACAAACTATATTTGTTTTAGCATCATCTATTACTATTTTTCTATCAAAATCATATCATCCAAAAAAATGTCTACTGTTGGACATACGCCTTCTATTACCTAATTTAATCCTAATACTTAAGTTTAAATTCAAAAACTTGAAACTTACATTGAATTCACACACACTGCAGTTCGCACATTAAACACACATACACAAACAAATCACTCTGAACTCACACTAAACAACACACATTTAAATGCACTTGCACCTAGAACACACAACATCCTGCAATTACCGATTCCTAATCGATAACGCGAATATTTCGATTCTCGATACGATTACGAATGTGTTGGAGCGAACGCAGGCGTCGGTTTGATACGCGACGGAACGACTGACCGCCCAATTTCTTTGCGTCAACTCATCGCGTAGTCGTGCCATGTGGCCGTCAGGAGATGTACCAACCAGTTATGAACAATGCTGCATATGTGGAACTAAATATAGATAAGTGACGGTTTAGACGGAACAGTGCTGACGAGATAATGCCATGGAATGATAATGATTAAGGGCTCTATCATACTAGTCAAGTTGAAGAATATTCGCAATTTTTTGCTATTTTATCTGACGGCTGGAACTCCGAATTTCTTAGCGAAAAAGCAGCTTTAATAGGTTATTTACAGATCAGCCTGAGACTTTGTAACTGTTATTATTACACATCATAACAGGATTTATTTGATATTATGAATCCTCATGTTTTGAAAGCAGCGGTGGCCCAGTGGTGGAGACCCCGACTTACGAGCAGTAAGTCGTGGGTTCGAACCCAGCCAGGCGCATTACTTTGTGTAAGTTATTTCATCACCACTGCTCTCAAAACGGTGAAGGAAAACATCGTGAGGAAACCGGCATGTCCTAGAACCGAAAATTCGAAGACATGTGACATCTACCAACCCGCACTGGGCCCGCGTGGTGGATTATAGCCCATTCACTCTCATAGAGAGGAGGCCTGCGTCCCAGCAGTGGGAACATTAATAGGCTGATTATGTATGTTATGTTATATGTTTTGGAGTCAGCTGTGTGAATATGACAACAAAGAATTCGGACTCTCAATAAAATGCTTGTGACAAAATTCGTTAAACAACTGGTACATAAATTTATCAACTGTCTGTTACACAAACATCCGATGCACAAACATATGGCCACGTTAATCGCTTTTCTCACGAGCATTTTATTCAGTTTTTATTTGAAACTTAGACGTCATTAAGATTTGTTTAATAGTTTATTTTCGGGATGTGGGTCACACGGAATTTATCTCGTTTCTTACTACACTTCTTTTTTTTACGTGACAAATAAAATTGTTCATGTACAATAAGGAAAAAAACTAAAGAATCAAGTCAATAAAAATCTTTTCAGTGCAATAAATATCGACCGTATTTTACAAACATGCTCGAATGGCGAAAAACTATCCGATGACCTATCATTTGCGTAGCCTTTTTTAATTTAGGTTCGGGTCGGCTTCCAGTCTAACGGGTAAAGTCAGTACCCCGCTTACCCAGGTTCATCCACGGACCAACCTAGGTAAGCACGGCTTAACCTGAAGATCGACCCGAGCAGCTGTTATTATTTACTCCGATGACTTACAATTTGATCAGTTTGCGTCTATTGTGGAATAAACGGCCTATTATGCCACTGAATGTCTAAGAAAAAATTCGCAGTAAAAATCCACCCTTGTAAACCTCGATTGAAAAAACCGTGATTGTTTTCATTCCTATTCGTATTATTTATTTATTTATATTCACACAATGGTAAGTAAATAACCTATAAACTAAGCCCCACAAAACTGACTTGACTGACTTTGACTGTGGGGTCGGTGAGTCTCCTCACACTGATTCATAAAATCGTACTTAAAACTAATTATTATTTATAGATAGCATTTTTATGTATCTATGGGCCAAAGTTGCATGGAAATAAATAAATGTTATTGCTGTTGTTTAACACATTTCTAAATAATATCTTTTTAATTTATTTTACCGACTTTATCGACTCTTTCATTTCGTGACAGCATACCGTGACCGCAATTGTTCATTTTTTATAATTTCCCTGACTTCGCGTGACACCCAGCGATCGTGCAACAGGTCATCGGGCGGGACAAAACACGAATTAATTACATAACTGTTGTTCTTGTAATTACTATAAACAACATTGAAATGCATGCCTCGGATTCATTATTCAAATAGGTTTTTACAAATTAGTTTAACTACATGATTATATTTTATGTCATAATACGAAACGAAATATATTAAAAATGGCATACTTATTTAAAAGTTAAGAGCGTTTTTGGCGAAATTCGAGTATAAACACTAGTCTTACCAAAGAAATCTTAATGTCTGCCGAATTACACTAATCCTAACCTATCCTCAGACTATGTACTACTTGTTCCATACCATTAATTTGTATCTCTAAAGAAAACTGCAAAGAGTTAAACATCGAACTGACGTTAAAGGCAAAACACAAATCGTAAAGAAAAGCTCCTAGTTCAAGACGAGTTTTATTCCCGCGGACATTGATGCACATACCATCACACGCAACTGAATGTTAATCCCTTGATTGTGTTTAATTACAAGTATTTTTCCCACAAGCAATTAGGACCTCGGACCATATGACAGCGAAGCAATAAATATATCAATTAGTCCTTGTCTTTACTAACGAACGACCATTCTCATGCTCTTAGTTCTTGAAACTTTTCGTAATCAATTCATTCAGCGATTTCAACGCTTTGTTGGTGATCGATTGACCTCAAAAAACCCGATTTCTGAAAGGTTGATTTATTGTTTTTTTTTTGTATTCAATATAAATCATGTCATATTGATGTGATGATTGCTGAAATTATTTAATGTCATATTACAATTGAGTTGATAGACCTATAATTGAAAGGATTGGATATAAGGACTGGATTGTATAAGGAATTCAGTGTAGAATGTTTAGAATAGAAATAAAGAAAATTTCAATATTGATTCGCAATAACGTGATTGGGAAAATAAGTGAATTTATAAAGATTACGTAGTCAATTTTTGCGAATTAATATCTACTGGCAAAAAAAATTTATTACTTTATAGGGAAAACACAGATAAGAAAAAAAGAAATGAATCGTATAAAAGTTCGTTCCTTACCGAAACTTTGCTGTAATCGTGATGGTGCGCCAGTAGTAGAGGCGCACAGCTAGAGGCTGCACTGGACACGCTCAGCGCATCGCCCTCGCTGGTCCCCTCCGCCTCATCCCACCGCCGACGCCCCGACCCGCTGCGAACACCCCCGACCAATCCCGAACCCCGCTCAAGCGAAGCACAACCAAGCGACACGTCCGCATTGACCCTCGGAATACCACTATCATCCTCACACTCAGACGATGAACTTTCAGAACCTTCTAAGCAGATACCACTCTCGTGTTTCGAAGAAGAAACTTCTGATTTGTCTTCCGAATTCTCTTCTACGATAACATCAATTTCAGGTTTAGAGCGACTTCCAAATCTGAAAGAGTCGCTGTGGACCCACGGCCTTTTCGCCGTGCTTACTTCTGACTTCACTGTGTCCGCGTCTGAAACTTCCTCGTCGGAATGCAAGGTGCCATCATCGGAATCATCTGACGAGTCTTGGCAAGACTTGAATGACGCGTCAGATTTGATTGTGGCGTTAGAATTACAACTGTGAAGTGACCAGTGACCGGAATATTCCGAGGAGCTCGATTCCCTTATAGGAAAATATACACCAGAAGCGTGCGAAAGAGTAGAAGCGGTCGATGTTGAACTATTATTTAATGATATTACTTCTGCAATGTCTTTGATAGAGTAAGGACGTGCAGATGAAGACGATGACAGTGTGGAGGTTTGTGACATTTGAGTGTAAATTGGACTCTCTAGATCAGTTTTCTTTGCACTCAGATTAGAATTCCTTGCAATAATATCATCTAGAGTAACGACCGCGTATGGGTCTTCCAAATGGCTTGGCACGGATTTATTTTTTGGAATATTTGATTTGGATGCTGTCGAATAAGAAGAAGTGTCTAAAGTAATATCTGGCGTCGAGATACTCCGTTTGATAGCAGAAAATTTGACGATAAAATTAAGAACAGGAGAATCACGTCTGCTTGAGTGCAACGTGCATGTGCCAGAATCACAGTAACACTGAAATGACGAAGATACCATTTCAGATTTGTTTTTAAGTGCTTCAAAGTCTATAGTAACTTTTGCATCTTCAGCATAAGCATTGTTATCTAGAAGGTCTTCAGCACTACTATGAAACTTGCGCGGTCTGGGCTTACAAAAGCATATAGCAGTTTCATAATAGCTGTCTCTTTTGTCATTAGGGACTTTTGTAAATGGCGGTACATCACTGTAAAGCGTATCTCTATTGAAAATATAAATAAATTCCTTGACAGTAGGTGCTTTATATATGCAGTGTCCTGTACCTCTTATGTGATAATGAGCTAATGTTTCTTTCAAAAATGCATTGTTCCATTGAGGTAGATCCTTGATTTTTACTGAATTTCTATCTACTTCAATATTTGTGAATGTTCTATGCCTAAAAAGAACCTTCTTTTTACCAATATTCTCGGCCTTTTTATTTGGCATTGTACCAGTCATAGACAAATATAAAGGCTTTTCTTCTGCATCATAGCTGCAATCAACATTTTCTAAAGCACTAGCGTCCGTCACATCCGAAGAATCTGAAGAGTTGGAATGTGTTCGAGATATTGTTGATTTCGAAGCAGAAAATGTGGAAATCTTGCCATGTCGAAAAGACTTAGACTTTTCAGATAGTAAAATATCTTCTAGATTAGTTTCATCTACCATAGAATCCGAGGATAATGTGGATGATCGACTACCTATGGATAATTTTTCATCAAAACTATCAGAACTAAGTTTCTTAGGAATAAAAGTTCTTTTAACGGGCTCTGGTTGTTTCTTTTCTTGAATAACAGCTATATTCTCATACAATGTTTTCCTTTGCACTTCGTCAAGAGGTTTTATAGGAATGTGGATTCTTGCAGCAGGTTTTGGTATGGTTTTAATCTCCATCACGACGTTTTCATAAATATTTTCGTTACTATTTGTACTAGCCGCCATTGTAGTTCTCGGAGGAGGTTTTGGGAGTGATAATTTCTTGATGCTACCACCACTTTCAAATTTAGAAAACTCATATGGCTCGTAGCATTCGTTAACTAAGTTGGTTGAATCTGTGGATACAACTGATCTTCGGTCTTTTATCTCCCTAGGTTCGAATATATTTAGCTTCAGAGTCCTATTAACAGCTTCATTAATATTTAAATCTGTGTTACAGTCTATTTCTGTAATTACCACGGATTCTGGGAGAGATTCTTGTGAATCGCTGAGTTCATTGTTTTCCGAGATATTAGGTAAAGATGTTTTAAAACCAGGACAGCTCCTATTACTTCTATTAACGACGGAATCTCTGTTTAACGTGCCTAACCGATCGAGTGATATAGTATCAAATTCATCATTACATACTATTTCACCAGATTCCTCCTTTTTCGACAGCATCTTAAAGAATTTACTATTTCCTATGAGCATTGTGTTTGAATTGCTTTTGTTATCGGATTGTTTCGATTTAACATCGACTTCCGCTTCACTGTTAGATATGTTAGGAGCTGAATTAAACTTCGCTTTCAGGCCCAAGCATTTTGAAGCAAGCTTTTTAACAAAACTTTGAGGATGATTTTTTGTTAGGGACGATGAAGATGGAGATAAAAAGCTTTCGTTATTATTAGTATTTTTCTGGGTCTCTGTGGTTTTCCTGTAAAACACATAAAGCGACAAAAAATAAAATAAATCATAAAATAAGTTTTAACTTAAATTAAAATGAAGTCATGAATTTTGTTATTTTTTTAGATTTTAATTTGCCACCACCAAAAGCCGAAAATTACGTACATAAATGGAAGTAAGAAAAAGAAAAAATAAGTAAATAGATAATGTAACTTAAAAAATAACTATGTTACGATTAATTTTTTTTTTCTACCAATCGGCAATAAGTTGTTTTACTTGAACCAGCTTTTTCCTTAATAAGCCCCCCGTTTTAGCGTCTAATGTCGACGACTTTTCTTGTTTTGATTCATTAAAATCAGTGTCATCAAACTTGTATAATTTTCCATCGCTTTCCGGCCAAGTTGTTTCCTTTTCATCTTCGAGCATTTTTTGTTTACCATAACCCGACAAGTCTTTTAAAGAAGAATAAATACCCTCTTTGTTTTTCATGGAAACGTAAATATCCTCACAGCTGAAATAAACATTTTGGCTACCACCAAGCGGACGTGCTCTAGCGTTTATCTTTCTTTGAATTTTCAATTCTCGTTCAGGATCTTCATGACAATAACAAGGCATTGGGTTAGCCTTTTGTCTTGTTTTAGTGAAAGGCTGGCCATGTCCATGGAATGGATTTATTTCATAGATATACGAGTAATCCGTGGACTCATATAGGCATCCAATATCACCCCGAATATGGACGAGATCGGTTTTGTTGAGTTGAACAGACAATGATCGTTCTGTAGGAAGCATTGTAACATAGTCTTCGGGATCACATTCTGAATTCCCACAATAATCTTTATTGGTACCCAAAGACTTGGCAAACACTTCAGATTTCATACAAGTACCTGCAAATGTAAAGCTCCTGTGAAACTGACTATTAGCATCCATACGTACATAATCATTTTTAGCGGCGGCCCTTGTATCTACAACATCCTCCGACAATTTTTTACTAACATTTTCGTAGATATTGTCTTTGTCGTAATCATTGTTATTATCAACGTAATCATTCTTTATATTAAAGGTATCATTATTAGTAGAAATAGTAGAAACGTTCTCGTTGTTTTTGATAATGCAATCATTTGCGTATATATTATCAGCGTGATCTTCATCAGGTTCAGATACAAACTTCGACACATAGGCTATTGGTTTTCGAGAAGGCTGTGGTCTCTTTTTCAAATCATTGAAATCAGTTGTAGTGATAATCTTATTTCTTGTCACTTGGTCCATGGTGCTTCGCCTGATTCTTTCACCAGGGTCAACAAGATTGTTTCGTACTGCATGCACTACAGCACTCACTTCTTTCTCTGAATCGGGGCCACCCTTCGATTTGTTTCGCGATTTGAACTCGGAAATGAGCTGGTTTTGATTTTCTAGCAACTCTGTACATGCAGTTTCTGATGCAATGGCGGTACCTAAAATCTTAAGTTGTTTATTGTTCCTGGCTTTGAGAACGAAGCTTTCACTTCGTTCCCTCATATCGACACTAAGTGTATTATTGACAGCTTGTACATTAGATAAGACGTGGTTTTTTATACGTGCCTCTGGTGATGAAGACGGATTAGTCACATAGATATTGCCATTTCTATCATTACCCATTTCTGGGGAAGCGTTAGGTTTGGGGTTAAGCATTTTAGCAGTCGGATTATCGCTATAAGATCTGTAAATTAAAATAGTTATTTCGTGTAGGTGTTTGGCTCTTTAGAAAATAATTTAATAATCATAACTTAAACGTATAACATTCAGGAACTGCAATAGGGGGAGGCTTTTTTTAAATTTCATTAGGTTTGAATTTCATTCCTTTGAGAGCGTCCACGTTTTCAGTAAAGCTGAAAGTGCTCATCCTTAAGTATTTAGCTCGCCATCAAAGGATGTCGTTGGGAGATATTTTTCTCGTGTCACAGACGTCTCACCTAGCTGTTTGCAGACAAAATCAGAGACACGGAACATTTTAATGAGGCAACCCGCATTCAAAGTTTTTGTTTACAGTCCATTCTTTTGTAAACTAACATGTGATTATTTTTTGTGAAGACGCCAGCGTTTTCTTTTGCAAGTGAATTTTAAGGAAAGTATGCATAAGTTTGTTTTTATGAAATTGCTTCAGCAAAATGTGTAGTGTTCGTTTACATTTTTTTTTTTAATTGGAGATAGCTTTTACAGTCACCGTGATAATTATTTAGTCTTTATTTATTTTTATTCGTGTTATTGATTTATTACTAACCAGTTATTCAAAGTTACCCATAACCACATCACAAACATCTAAATTGATAAACAACGATTTTCTTTATTTATTTGATTTAAAAAAAACTGTCCTTAACGTGAAACGCAGGTTTTAAGATAGCAATCATAGTTCAAAGGAGGCACGTCGTATGTCGTCGTAATTGAGAGGAGGCACTCCAATTAAAACAGAACGTTTTGAGCCTGTCCTTTGAGTGAGGTAGCTCCTTTACATCCCCGCTTACCAACCACGGATCTCCCTTCACAAGTCAACGGACAGATTTAAATAAAAAGAAATCGTGCGTGTTAGTATTAAAAAAGATAAAAGATGAAGAAAAAAGATACCCCACACCGTGTTAATGGTTTTTGCGTAATGACTTTTTTGATGTTTTATGAATTGTGTGTGTACTTGAGGAATGCCGCACAGTCAAACGCAGAAACATTGAAATGTGATTTTTGTACAGACGTAAAGAAAATTTGTAGGATAGAATTATGTTTGTTTGCAAAAGACTGTGCGCAAAATGCAGTTACCTACGCTAACTTGATTCTTGGCTAAATGTCTCTTAAAATATTTTATAAAAAAGTGAATAAACTTTTGAAAAGATTTTCAAGTCTCGAGTTAACGTAATAGGCTCAACATATGAGCTATTTTCGCATAAACAAATGTTTGTAGAAACTTCATAATAAATAGATTTAAATGCCACAAAATAGTAAACAAATGAAGTACTAACTCAGATACTGTTCTATAGAACTTTACTATTAAAGAATCGAGAAACGTGTTGTAAGATATTTTCAGAAGCACTTTACACATCGCAGTTCCAATTTCCTACCGGTAAATGCCCCAGTTTTGTTCACCGTAATGCTTTAAATACATTAGCATTTCATTTGTTTACTTTTATTTTCCAGTACGAAATAAATCGTAGATCTTCAGTGATGTGTATCATTCTGGACTTAAAGAACATATAAATAAGACTCACATTAAGTTGTCGGGGCTGTATTGTATGTATTCCTGGCCGGTTGGAAATGGTGGCAAATCTTTGTCGCTGTCAAAGTTGCCCATGATGTGCTCATACTCTGTCAAAAAAGTACATTTTATATAGATTGATAAGTTAGGGAATAAAGTATTATGAAAAAATATTTTATATATATATATATATAAATATATATATATTTAATATAATATATATATATATATATATATATTTAATATAATATAATATCTAATATAATATATATATATATATATATATATATATATATATATATATATATATATATATATATATATATATATATATATTATTATAATATATATTTATATTTTAATAATTAGTTATTTCATTAGTTACTTACAAGTTATTGTCATATTTTAGAGGACAAATTACTTCTTATGACTAAGGTTTTTAATGTTTCATTTTAAGGGAATTTCGTTATTAAATTATATTATTTTAATAATATGATGTTAATAAATTAATCACAAAATCGCACACAATAGCTTGTTAAATAAAACACAACACACAAGGAAAATATGATTAGTCTGACAGCTAAATATAGCAATGCGCAGGATAATACAGTCATCAATAGGGCTATCCTCTTTTAGGTTTGGGTGCAATAATAATCATTGTTCGGTAGAAAAATACATAAATAACAACAATTAGTATTTTATAAAAAAAAATGTTAGTATTTTTACAAGACACAGCAAAGTTCAAACATCCATCTTTAACAATAAAGGAAGATTTCCACCAAACGGCTCGCATCGCATCGGCTCGGAAAGGATACGAACGGATGCGGCGACAGTCGATCGTGCCCGGCACGAGGTCGACGCAAACGATCGGCGCCGTACCGTCGCTTCCTAAAGTATCCGTTTCTGCGCCTAGTAAAATAGTTTCATTCCTACCGAGTTGACGTGTTCTAATTTTCTAAAAGATCGGATCGGATACGACGACAGGAGAACTGAGCCGATCGCATGTCGCAGCATACTTTCGGCTACGATCGCGTGTCGCCCGCGGTCAAGCTGCTGTTCGCGGCTTGGAGACTAATAAAGACTTTAAATTCTGTCTACACGATTTAATATCGTTTAAAGATTGTCGGAACCGATCCAATGCGAGCCGTTTGGTGGCAATTTTGCTTTAGTTTATAGTACAGGTACGTTGGAAATCCGCTGAAAGCGACATTGAAATTACAGTAAAGGTTAAATTAAAGCCAAATTTAAATTGCACTTCATCCCAAACCTAAAACAATTAAAACGTAGAGCATAGTCATACAGGTGACGTAATAGTAAGACCATGTTTACACCAACTGTAGTCTTTTATTGTGGAAATGTATGAAAAACAACAGATAGTCAGCCTGTCTGACGTTGTTTTCACAAGGCAGCCATACACGGGGGGTGTGGAGCAGTCATGAGTGACTGCTTCATGCTGCTACTGCTAATAACAATCATCTATCCATTGACTGATCAGTAGCGACCGCTTCGGGAGGTCAACAGCATTATGAAATTCAGTCGTGCACACACACACGCACACACACACACACACACACACACACAGTTGCAAGATACAGGGTGTAAGGGACAGCCCTCCACAACTGCATTCAGCTCCTTATTTTGAATCATATTCCACCGAAATGTTTCTCAGGAAAATGTTTATTTCTTTATCTATTTTTCAGTTACTGCTCCTTTATTACAAAGTAAAATCACATTCTCTGTACGCAGCACTCCATTTATGTAAATAATACGGCTAAAATAAAAATAAACCAACAATGGATGTTGAAATACTCTAACGAACGACGCGTGAAATCAGATGTTCACTTCATCGAACTCGTCGCGCTTGCCGTTCGCTACATGCGTTTTGCCGCCGTAACGATACATTGAGTATGAAGAAATAAAACAAATCAAATTTATTGGATCCTCGTAACCTTACAGAAATAATTTCTTCATCGTAGTATGATATACTGAATTCACCCCATCATTCTACGGAGAGCTGCCCCTTACACTCTGTATACGCTGACATCTTGAGCACTCGTAAGCAGTTGACAATGACTACTCGAGTGGTCCGTGTAAGTTGTTTAATGACAGACGAGCTACCCATGTATGGCCGCCCTTAGACTTGACGCTCAGTTGGCCGACTATAGGTACGTCTGGTGTAAACTCGCCGTAAAACGTATTAGAAACTTCTTTAAAACTTTAAACAGTTACCGATTTTGCGTTTAATCCATCAACACCAGTTAAATCAGTAGACAACATACCTGCTTGGAACATACCTCGTATGACTTTGCGAACTCGTCTAGTTGCTTCTTCCGGATATTCATTCAGGACGTCGTAGACTGTCTTTCTGTCAGAGTCCTGGGCATGAAGATCAGCGCCTTTTGAGAGGAGGATGCGGACTACTGATGGTTTGCCGAAGCGGGCTGCTTCATGGAGAGGTGTTCCGCTGTGGGTCCTGACGTTGGGGTCCATGCCAGCGTCCAGGAGGGTTATTACCACGTCCCTGATGAGGGAAAATTTAACTGTTAAAGTTGGTATTAAAGACAGGAAAGGTTCGTTGCGTAATAACTTCTTAAAACATAAGACGCACTGAGACGAACAATGTCAAAGATATACTAGTGACAAACGCACTAAATGGTTTAAGAAGAAGGTGATGATGTTTGCAGTCTGATAACTTATCTCTTTACAATATGATGTGTTATTTCATTGGGGTAATTAAACCTCGAGTCCAATAAAGATGACACAATTTACATTTACTCGCAGCTTTAAATATTTACTAACAAGACGATATTATTTTCCGCTCAGATAACACGCAAAACAGATTTCATGAAAAATAGTAAGTAAGTACTATCGACCAAGCTATTTGGTGTACAGGCAGCTTACTTGCAACTACTTTTCGACATGAGTGCACTGTCACTATTGTGGCGGACGTAATTAAGTTGACAAAAACAACGCTAGCGACACCTATGTCGCAAATGAAGAGTAACATCAAAATTCTTAATAGCGTTGTTAAAGCTACCCGCGAGTTGAGATCATAAAGAAAATACCGACTAAAACCGTTGGGCAATATCCACAAGACACAACAACCGTCTGGTCGGAGGATCCTCCTTTTTCTATGTGGGGGCATGGAGAACGTTACACCATGATCTTCATATTCCTAAACCACTGTTAGTCATCTCACAGCTGAGCGAAAGCCTCTCTATGACTAAGTACTATCGACACAAAGCTTATTTGGACTACAGCGCACTGTTCGTTGGTTTTTGTTCTGCTCGTCACACTATCTTCTACGCGGTCTGCCTCAACGCCTTCTACATCAGGGCCCACACATAGGTTACTTTGGCCCACACTACAGTTATTACGCATGAGATAGGCAGTGTAGTGCACATTTTTGCCTATATCAAACAGCTTGTTTGACTGTACCTCCATACTGTACATATGCCAATACAGTAAAACCTATACCAAAATTGTAATTGACAGCTACAACCAGAACACGCAGACTGGACGTCGTACTCATCGACATTCATATTCATTTTATTCATGTGGTTAACGAAGCCAGGAGTGGACGCATAGAAATTTTATCAAAAGCTCCTGATTTTTATAGATGTATTCGTATGTACCGATTGCAGAAGTATTTGTATATAACCGAGCATGAATAACGTGTGTTTTGTTGAGTAATTAGTAATGTACGTGATACAAATGCAATAGTGATAGCAGCTAAGTTTGTTATCTCCAAAAACAAGCGAAGTTAGACAATTATTGCATTAATTACATCTTATGTAAAAGAAAGACTTCATCAATCAGTAAACACAATTTCAAGAGTTAACAATAGAATAAAAATTTAAAAAATCCAAGAAAATGTCAAACAAATGCTGGGCGAGGAAACAAATCTTAAATTTTATTTCTAATAAACCTTAATTTGCTAAACATAATGACGACGCTACAAGACGAAAGGTACCACGTTAGAGACGTTGGCGATTTTGACAATTTTTGAACACTTTCATTTATATTGAGCCTCCACAAGACTAGTAGATTATGCCCGCCCCGCTCTCACAGAGGGGAAGCCTGTGGCCCAGCTGTGAGATTATTTATAATTAGTATCGTATATTGCTAGACAGACAATAGGACACCTTCAAGGAAGGGAGGTGCCCATTCAAAGATGTAAAAAAAATCTGTGAAAACGGAGGACGGGAATTAGGCGCTTTTCTTTAGGCATTCAGTTAGGTTAGGTTAGGTTATAAGAACAATCTGTAAAAATTTTGGATCGGTCATATTCAGCTGATTGATGACACGACAAAAAGAGTTTGTGTTTTTGCCATATTTGAATTAATCCTCAATAACAATAAAACTTTCAATCAACTCTAAATGCAGTGAGCAAATATCAAAGGCTGACTATACCGTGTATTGTAACCGCAAATACAAGTACTCATAAGTATATGTACATACATCCATTTGGTCGAGACCTATTGTGTTATTGTTTTGCATAGCTTCCATCGGTAACAAAACAACAGTTTCGATTGTATAATGATTCGCACGTACTCCGTTTAATACGTACACAGGATGACACACTTGATTTGGTTCTACTTTGACATTTACAGCGAAATTATCACAGTCAAAACACATAAAAGTATAATACACACACATAATGTATATAAGTATTTATTCTTATATATTTTAGTTATAAATATTTTCTAGTCTTTTTTTCTGTTATTGCACCTACTGTATATTGTCTCTGCATCACCCTAAGGTAGACTGGTAGAAAATGCCTATGGCATTAAGTCCGCCTTTGTACAGTTTTTTTACTTGTGCATAAAGTTTTAATAAATAATAAATAAATAAATAAAAATACTCTTACTTGAGAAGCTACGGTGCAAACTTACCACAGAGAATGAAAGATGGTATTTTTAGTACGAGTGAGCTAGACAAGACAACAAATTAATTGTCAACGATATAGAAACAATCTTTTTTTACTCGATCGAATCCAACGATTTAAATATAAATGTAATTTTGATCAGCTTTGTCCACTGTTTAATCTAAAGTTAGATTTTTTTATCTAATTTGGATAAGTGCCTGAGTAAAGTGAGTGAGTGTCGGCCGTCTTATGACGACAGGCCGTGTCGACGGCGCGTTCGTGTTCCACGTGCGCCTCAAAGAGATGTCAGCAAATAAGTAGGGGTCCGCAAGGGCCGATGCCTGCCAGGGCTGCGGGACTGTTCGAAAGAGATACCGTGGCCCTGGAACACAAAGGGCAAAGAAGGAACATGGATGGGTTTTAGTCAGTACAAGTCTGACACTCCCTTCCGCTCCGCCCAGAGTGGGGGGGGGGTCATTTGATGATTTCCCATCCGGAAAAAAAAAAGATTGTGTGTCTTGGAGATTCTGCTATCTAACATTTTCAAAAGTATATCTGGCCGGTAAACCATGTAAATAAAAAAAAATAAAAAAAGACTATTCAGGATCCCAGAAGGTAATATACAATATGAATCTAAAACTAACAATGTAGGTATAATAATGTAAGAGGCCTGTACTAGGATAATCCTGTACCACAGGCTGCAGGATCTCTAACAGTTAAATGTTAGTTGTAAGACTTTTAGACATTGCAGAATACTAATTACCCATACAAGATAAAGCTTAATTAATCATCATCTGCCTAGCCTTTTCTCAACTATGTTGGGGTCGGCTTTCAGTCAACTGGATCTAGCACCAATATTTACATCAAACGACACAACCCAATTAGTACTGGGTAATACGACATCCCTTGGTAAGACTGGTTGTAAGACTTTCGGGCCACTGACTACCCGTAACGACTATGATTTCTTTCTGCACGCGTAGCATGACCACCGTAAAAACGAATTTTGTCGACGGAAGAATGGACAAAATGACAGATTGGTTTTGTTGATCTGTCATTTTGTCGATTCTTCTGACGATAAAACCCGTTTCTACGGTGATCATGCTACGCATGCTGGTTGTAATTACAATATTTTCCGCAGAATTCTTCAAATTAATATTCTGAAACAAATCGCTTTTTCTCGTCACATGGAGCCTTTAAAATCAACAGTCACAAGGCGGGTACCGCATGCCGCGCGTTGCCAATTTAACCCTTCGACAGGGCGCGCAAAATTGACACATAGTATTACATGAATATCCGAGCTGTTGCCAGTTGGATACGGCATATTTTACTGGAATTTAAATAGATTTACTTGATATTTCGGTACCCAATTCATCAACTTATATTGTTCCCACAGCTGGGACACAGGCCTCCTATATACGACAGGGAGTGGAACATTTTGATGGATGTTATACATGTCTCCGAAATTTTGGCTGTCGCATAGAACATGTTGCTTTCCGCACGATTTTTTAGATAGCCTTGTCATATAATATATTAACTGTTTTCTTTGTGTCGTTTATACAATACATATTTCTAATTTTACTGATGATATCTGCCTATAGGTACTAAGGTTGTTTGGTTGCGGTGTGGCAAGTGATTAAGGAAAAACAATGAACACAACAATGAATGTAGCTTTAAAGTACCAATTGTGATGACGTTTATGTTTTGTTTATAGCAGAGCTCAATTAATAGGCATATGAACCGCTACCGTAACTTATTAACCGATAAAAAAACTTACTGCACTTATTCTCAAAGTCAATTTTAGAATGAACTTAACAAATTTTCCGGTGTTCATCTTACACTTGCAGTTTTGTGACAATCCAGGAATAACGTTTAGTCAAAGTCTAAGTAACGTTTATAGATCTCGACGGTAGATATAGTGGAGAACGAACTAAGATTTTTTGTTAACTTTTCGATAGCTGTATGAGAATAAATATCGGTCAAAGCATGTTCTAACATTTTCGACACACACTTTTTATACTCATCATCTGCCTAGCCTTTTTCCCAAGTATGTTTGAGTCGGCTTCCAGTCTAACCGGATGATGCTGAATACCATTATTTTACTTGGAGCGACTGCCTATCTGACCTCCACAACAAAGTTAGTACCTACTGTGTAATAAGATATCCCTCGATAAGACTGGATTTCAGACTTTCGACGTACTTACTACCTGTAATGAAGGGTCAAAGATCTACAAATGACGGGACCAACGGCTTAACGTGCTTAGCGACACACGGTAGAAACACAGTTTTTATACTGTGCCCAAAACTACCACATCCATCTTTTATTAACGTTGGCAACACCGACATGTAAACAGGCACGAAAGCTATCGATGCGTTATAACGAACGAATGAATATGAATACGACGCAATTGCCACGCGCCTTTGCATTAACATAATATTAATACATAATATACATACGTACTACCTATGTATAAGCTGAGACGCTTGTGGTAATGAGTGAAAGCTTTCTTATGTTAATATGGAGGCTATTTAGATTATAGCTAGATTGAGTTAAGGAGTAACTAAAAAGGGATAAACAAAAGTGTACTCTATGACGTGTAAAACAAGGTCCCGGTTATGTTTAAGTTGGCGACACGGTTAGCGCAGTGGCTGAGCGATTGGCTACAGCACTGCGTGTCGCGGGTTCGGTTACCGCACGGAACAAATATTAGTAAGGCCAACGGTAGTTGTTCCTGATCTGGCTGTTTGTGTACGTGAGTTTAAATGTTTGTAAAAGCAATACTTTTTGTGTAGGGTTACTTAGTTTGATGTACAGCATGCTTGGTTGACGGCTTCGTGAAGGGGCCGTTTACACCGTGTATAATGGTTCTAATCGGTTAACTTCTTAACCCGAATAATCGATCCCTAGTTGTAAACACGGAACTTATAAAAGCAAATAAACATAACACTTACTTGATCCCATTCTTGCTGGCCCTGTGTAGTGGGGTTGAAGTGAACACCACATTACGGCAGGCGGGGTGTCTGTATTGGTCAACTAAATGCGGCTTCATTTGCAGTAAGAGCTGCACTACGGTCAACCTACGAGAAAAGTGCTAGGTGAAAATGTATTACGTATAACTGTCATTCTGAAATCCACTTAATTTATACTTACAGTAAAGTCGATATTCAATTAATTCCAAAAATTGGAAACAAAGAGTGGAATAGACCTACTTGTGTGACGATTATCACAATAGGGGGTGGAAGGGACACCGAAGCAAAAACGGTTACCAAGTATTCAGTACATCATTCTAAGCCCCCACAAAGAAATTTTTGATTGGTTTTTAAAAAAAAAAATGAGCTGTTCCATACATTTTGACCGTGTAGGTATTGCACTTTTGTAGGAACAGCTCTTTTTTCATTAATAACCGATCGAAAATTTCTATGTGGGGGTCTCGGAATGACTTACTGAATACGTGGTAACCGTTTTCGCGTCGGTGTGCTTTCCACCCCGTATACAGTGTACAAACTTTACTTTCCATTTCCAATCGACCAAATTCCAATTTTTGGGTTTAGAATATAGAGAGCAATTATGAATAAATGACACAAATTAAATTAAACCTTAAACAATGCTAATTATAAGGCCATATTCCCTTACCTGTTATACTGCGCGGCAAGGTCCAGGGCGCTTTCATCGTTATTGTTCTTGATGGTGACATTAGCGCCTTTAGAGATCAGCTGGGCCACCACGTTCACGAAACCGAACTGGGCGGCTATCAGCAATGCTGTTTCATGGTCTGACGTCTGTGGGACAAATGATAAAAGTAAGTTTTTGTGTATGAATGCAATAGGGGATTTAGATGACAGTGAGTACGGCTAGCTTGTAGATAGAGTTCAAAATTCAGCACAAAATTCAGCTATATGATCTCCGCTCACTGATGCAGTCTAAAGGTCATCAAGTGCGCAGGTGACATGGCATGCGGTGCAAAATAAAAGGCGGCTAATGTAGACCTAGTGGGGTATGAAGACCAGCGTGAAATCATTCTCCATAGAAAAGTGAGGATCCTCAGACGCGACGGATGTTGTCTGTTGTTTATAATATCCTAATCTCGCGGATACCTCTGCTGGCGAGATGTAGGATTTTCCTGAAGTCATGTGCAATGCGTAGTTCATATTCAACGTTGTAGATGTCGCAAGAGATGAGTGTGTGTCTCAAATTCATTGCCTCTAACTCCTGAGCTTTTAAACCGAGTTCTACTTACTCTAAATGTGTAAATTTTATCACTTGCTTTGGTGAAAGAAAACATCGTGAGAAAACCAGCATGTCTGAGAGATATTTCTTGACGATATGTAAAGCCAAGTCAGAGGCCCATGGGCGGCATAAAAACTGACATCAGGTTAGGCATTAACCACACGATAAAGAATGAATGGAAGTTACTTTCGCTGTGCAAGGATAGTCTATGTTGATTTATGGGTCTACTTTTTTACTAATTATGGCTTACTCGGTCGAATTAATTTAATTTCCTTCTGTTTTGTAATACGAATTCTTGTATTCAGTAAATCTCAATCGAAGGCCTGTAAATTGAGCCGCGACTAACAAATCTATGTCGTATTTGTACCCAAAACTGTTGCAAATCGTGTTCTACACGCCCTTTTACTTGGCCATATCTTATCCGTATTCAAATGTCGACGCCCTAGCAAATACTGACCGGTTCTAGGTAAGTCACCGGTTCCCAGGCTAGTCCTGTTTAAATAACTATCAATGTACTATCACGTGCACGTACATGTGTAAGTTAGGCTGATCAAAGACCGAAAACGCTCTTTGAGCGAAAAAACTGACCACAATGCATTGTGGCATTTTCAAAACGACCGTGTTCGTGTCGTGGCTTTTTTGATTTTCGACCACAACGCGTTCTTTCATTTTTCGAACTGCCACGATTCGATCTAGAGGTTAGTAAATGTAAATTGTCGACGATGACGGAAGTATTCAAGGGTGATGATGACAAAATATTATGTTCGTAACAAATTGAAATTACAATCAATGAAGTAGGAGAAAATCACTTTTAAAAGATGCTTAATAAATATATACACTTATTACTGCTTCTAAGTGTACCAGAGGCTTGTCTTTCAAGAAATTAAATGTTGAATGAGCTTAGTGACTAATAAATTACCGCTGCGTCGTAATTTCTTAGGCTTTGATTTGATTAACGTTTTACTGTCTTTTAAATGTGTCATCGCAAACATGTAATTTATGAAGTATTATTTACATAATATCTTGAATATACATAGTTTCTTTTCATGTGAATGTTTCAACAAAAAGTTTTCATATTAATAATCTCACATTATCATAAAGAAAAGTTAAGTTTTCCATCCATGTATTGTAACAAAACTATGCCCATATATCACCACCCAAACTTCGCCCTAAGTTTTGTGTTGACAACATAGTTACATACGAATTCGAGCTGTATTATTCAGTAAATAGGTCACATTTCTAGGTTTTCCCAAAGTTTGTCATTAAAACTTAAGGTTTCCGAAACATAATACCTTGACACGAAACCTGGAATGCCTCAAGGCTCAAAGCCAAGGTATGCGAGGCCCCCGTGTTGGAAACTACTAGTAAGTAAAGAGCGAAGTTCTGACGTAATCAACATTCCTAGAATGTTCTGGAACTTACTAGAGGCTCGTGGATAAGTGGGTGGTAAGGACATAGGTAAAATAAAAGCAACATAGTCGAAATGGTAGCCAGGCAGATGGTAGGTAACTAGGCGTCAGAAATGGACGAAGGTATGGGCGCCAAATACATATTTATGATGCAGGCATTGATATATTAAATCAATGGATGTAGTTGAAACAAAGGACGAGTAAAAGAATAAGAACAAGGCTTTGATAAATAAAAAAAATATTCATATAGTTTTCTAATGTCAACATGTCATGTTAACAGTTTCATCATCATTGGTATCTTTATTCCAGACACTTCTACATATAAGTATAGGCCTCACTTTTGCCCTGCATTGGATTCAAACGGTTTGAACAGCCTAATTGGTTTTAAAGTTAAGTTTTGCTGCTTGTGGAGGCTGCCATCTTTATATTAAAACTAAAACAAACACATGTTCCTCGTAAACGGTCGTAGTGGAATTCCTACTACGGGTAGTCAGATGCCCGAAAGTTTGACAACCAGTCATTTCAAGGGGTATCGTACTCCCCAGTAACTGGGCTGTAGAGGTCAGGTTGGCAGCTCCATACAGCTGCATGCGGTTACACTGAAAGTCGACCCCAACACAGTTGAAAAGGCTAGACAGCAGTGGCGAAGGTTCCATACAACTCGATTCCTACCGGCTTCCCTTTGAAAACGGGCACAATCAGTATTCCATAGACAAATAATAAAATCACATTAAAGATTTGTACTTCGGCTTACCTCTTAAAAAAATTTACCCTTCGTTACTGCTAGACAGACGATGATGATTGGAACATTCTAACCTGTGCACCAATTATATTTTGCCGCTTGTGAATGCTCCCATTCTTATACCGAACCCAATCAAAGATGTTTCTAGAACTTACCAGCTGATCAATATTGCATGGTGGGTTGTTGTGGGCGAGGAGCATCCAGAAAACATCGGAGTCACCGTTGAACGCGGCCAGGTGAAGGGGCGTAGCGCCTTTCTTGTCCACAATGCATGGTGAGGCGCCTACCGATAGCAGCACGCGGACTATTTCTCTAGAAAAGGAAGAATCGGGTTAGTTTTCTTGCTAGATGATTATTATTGAAAGATTCCTCGGAAGCTTGGTTCCAGATTTGTGAAGGGGTATTTGCTTGACATAGACAAAAAAGTATTCGTAATACAGCGTGTTTCTGAAATTTGTGGTGATATTTCTATTGTCACAACTGTTACATAGTGTGACTGACAAAAATTGGGTTCCCTACGTGAGTGCGTAAAATTTTTTTTTTACAGATGTTCTCATTAATGTAAAGTTACCCATAACATAAACTTCAAATCGCTGTCCTGTAATATCAGCACTTTTCACATTCTATAGTCTACCTAGGAACAGTCGATATAAGGGTGTGGTGCAGACTACTATAGTCCATCAAACTGAACATCTTTCTCCATGGGACCCTCATCGTAACCGCGAAAAAATATTCAGCTGTCCCATGCAACATTTCCATACCTCTACCCATATGTATGAGGCAACTGATATTTTTTTCAGGATTAAGATGTTAATAATAACAAGGTTCGTCCATTTAGTGCAAAATTTCAGTCTAACTCATGGGTCACTTCTGGGATCAAAATATTAAATTTTGTGATTTGTGTCTTCGTTTGGAGTTACATAGATAGAGCACATTATTTACTAAGGACATAATTTCATATAAATCATTATATTTTTCTACTAGGGAATTATAAAATGATAGTGGGCTCCATCCTTGTACTTAGATCTTTCTGTAACGGCTCTTGCATTCTGTGTAACATGACTCATTTAAATAACTTAGGATCCAGGTTTGCTTGTCTAATCCTACTAAGTTATTTGGTTTTACTGAATGTTATGGCTTATTAAAACTCCATATCATCGTTGAAGTTCTAACATCACGGAAGTCATTACAGGCGGTTTTGAAATTTTGATTTTTGATGCCGTTTGCTAGAGTATCGGAAGACGCGTTGTTTCAGCCAATCACAGAAACAAGCAAAATGGTATTGTACCATTATAAGGTATAATTTTATGCAATTTTTTCAATCTCTGTAAAGTTGTTATTTTTAACTTGCATGGTGTTAGAACTTCAACGACGATATGTTAAAGGTAAAGACATAAAATTGAGATGTGGCTGTACAAGAATCTTTTGGCGATTGGCCAGCATCGGAACTAACGCCACGAACATGTCATTTCTACACATTTCATAACACAGTATCACTAATGTCCACCAACAGCGACAAATTTCAAGGATATTTGAACGCAAAAAAACCCTTTTAACAATGTATTAGACATATTAAACCACAAAAAACAATATTTCGAAATAAATAATTCATCCGTACTGTCACAATATCCTATTGTTGGCAATTATTTTGAATACTAAGTTAATGATTGCGCTCCAGAACACAAATTACTGACGTTGCTCAAAAAGCCGCTAACCCGCCACTTTCTGGAGCCCTAAAACATACAGAAGGCTTCGCGGCAGACCGCGTAAAAGATGGCGGGACGAGCTGGAGAAAACAAACGACCAGTGGCCCACATTAGCTCTGGATCGTAGCAACTGGAAGTCATGGCCTTTGCCCAGCAGTGGGATGACGCAGGCTAACAGTATCATATCAGTATCAGTTTTTCCCAGTCACAGTATTCGTTGCGGTCTGCCCGTCCCTTGACGTCACAGACTAATAATGGCTATGTAGAGGAAAGAAAAAATGTTCTTTTGTTCTTTTGTTATTATTGCTATCATATTTGTAGGTACTTTAATTTCATGCACTGGCCGAGTTTCAATTTTACAGGCCATTTTCAGAAGGTGAAATTCTCAACCCATAGAGGTCGTCACAGAACAATTCTCAAATTTAAACTCTGCACAATAAGGTCGATTCAACCAATCGTCCGTTCATAATGCAAGCCTTTTTGGATTTTGTACTAAACGTCGACCTACGTTTGACACTATTAGCATTTAGCATTAGCTTCAGATCATGCTTTTATCACTGTTTTTTTCTTTTTTTTATCCTAATTGGGCTTACTCTTGACCTCAATCTAGTCCTGAGGACAGAGATGAGGTCTACGATGGAACGAGCTAACCCAAAAAAATCCTCTTAACACGCGACTTAAATAGATTGGGGTCATATGAACTTGGGAACACCGACGCAGGCAGGGAATTCAAGTCATTGGCTCCTTGTTTCAGAATAAATTGCTTTCGCATAGGAAATTTTGTTCCCAATCATGACTAAAATGCTCTTAAGATATTGCCTATGAATTCAGTATTTAAATATTTAATTAAAAAATTACATATAACAGACAGCCAGTCTGTTTTACGTCATTTTATAATTAAATATTTTTAGCCATTGCCTTGGTTGTCTAAAAATAACTTGATAAAATTATACGAAATGGCAATCAGTGACCAGTGAATATTGTAAAACGTTACGGATTTCTCGTAAAAGTTTTCCTTATTACAGCTTTTAGAATTTATTGATGTTACGAAACGAGTTATTAATATTTCTTCCTGTTATCAAATATCTATGTAGAGAATTGTTTATTTTTTGGCTACTTAAAAAAATAGGGGGGGGGGGGTATAACTTTCAAGTCTTATGCAGACAGCTACATAAATGCCTAAGTAAAAGCGCACTGTAGAATTTTCAACACTCAGTTCAACACAAGACAGTTGAAATTCTAAGTGCATATACATACATATCTTTATAATTTAAAAAAAAACACAAAATTTTTAACTTACTTGTGGCCGTTCAGACATGCTTGGTGAAGTGGTGTATACCCATTGTCATCTTGAACGTTTACGCCAGCCCCTCTGCGTAAACTGTAACAAACAAAAATAAAATAAATACAAAAAGAAATTCGCAGTCGGTAGGATTCGAACCTACGCTCCCAGAGGGAATCTGATTTCTAGTCAGACGCCTTAACCGCTCGGCCACGACTGCCGCGAGAAAGCTCTCGAAATTACCGTTGGCGTAGTCGAGATAACATGTGGTATGATGTTATGTAAGACTGTTCAGCATACAAATAAATATATACTAATTCCGGCCACGAACCAACAACAACTACTGAGGTGTCCGTTGTTAGTAGTGTCGGTAAAATATTATTATCCACGTTCATATTTCAATAACTACGTCACTTAACCAAGAAATTAAATTACCCACACGCAATATAGTTAAATACGGCTAGTACCTAAATAAAATTAAAAGCGTATGGTTTTATAAAGAAATTGATAGGTATTCCTCAGCCATTTTTTTTTTTTTTTGTAGTCTGGTCGTTCCCCCTGTTGGTCAAAGGCCTCCCCCAACTCCTCCCATGAAAGAGCACATGGGAGGAGTTGGTGCTCCCATGTGTTTTTTTCCCGTGCCTCCGTGAACCAGCGAATATCATTTAATAATTGTTAGAATATTATTTTAGCAAGACTTACGATAGTGTTCATTTCTATCTGCAAAGCAATTATTCAATAGATTTTTGTTAAAACAAGACTTAATAAATTCTCTTTACTCCGGCCTTGACCCTACCAGGTGCGGTCGTCGAACTATGCACCTTTTACAGTTCAACGAACAGTACAAACAAAATACAACTGTAAGTGCAAAACAAAAGGTTCTTTTTACCGTTACATTGAGCTTTAGATGTGTCAACAATGGCACTTGCCGCATCGGACCATTATGTGGTTTTTTTTGCTGGGGAAAGTATTAAGGAAAGACCCACACCTGGGATTTTTTAACAACAACAGATTAATGCTACAGAACAGATTACTAAAAGCAATTTAAAGCATCATCATCTACCTAGCCTTTTCCCAACTATGTTAGGGTCGGCTTCCAGTCTAACCGGATGCAGGTGAATACCAGTATTTTACATGGAGCGGCTGCCTATCTGACCTCCACAACCCAGTTAGTATTGGCCTTGGTAAGACTGGTTATCAGACTTAAAATAAAGCCTAAATCTAAATTGTTGCCACAGCTGGATGTCAAGACAATCCTGCCTTCTGTGAGAAAGAAACATGAAAAGACGGTCGTAATTTGTGCACGATGGTTAGTGAATACAAGCATAGAATAAGCTGCCTACGACGTTCCTGCTGCTGGGACGCCTTCTCTCTGCAGTTCAAGCATAATCCCACAGAATCCCCCCTAATTATGGATCTGAGACTGGACATCTAGATTTAACCTTCACTAGTGTCCTTCAACTTAACTTTCTAATGGGTAAATATACCCTTCTCTTTTTCGTCATCAAACTCTGGCAGAGTGGTCGTTGTCCTCACATCAGGGGTGGTAGCTGACAAACTTCACAATCCATCGCCAAATACACCCTTAACTAACCGAAAGGCTTTTTTTTGTTCTAGACCATACCTGGGAATCTTCTAGTTAGGAAGGCATTACGAGTAAGTTCCAATTCTTAAAAAAATAGTAGTTTCTAATGTTATAAACTTTACTTATAATACTTTCACGACCCCCGTACTATTCAATGCATCCATCAGCGCAATGTTTTGAGTGTGTTAGAACCTACCAGTAAACGTGATTTTTCACCCAAAAAATAAGTCGCTCCCCAGCAATAATTTTTGCGTAGTTACTTAGTTGGATGTACAGAATCCTTGGCTGACGGCTTTGTGAAGGGTCCGTTTACATCTTGTATAGTACGATCTAAGCAAAATTGTTGGTAAGCTTATTGCCCTTCTCTAAACAAACACTATTCCAACTACTTTCCAACCACCCAAGTCTGATTCTCTCTCGTACTTTCACGGAATTTCCAAAACAGGATTATTAATATAAGAGGATTGTCCTATTTCTACAATAATATTGTGACATTCTTGCTTTTAAACTTCAGCCAGTATGATTTAAGTTACAATGAAGTATGTATTTAGTAGCCACGGAGTAGAATGGGTGCCCGGTTGATGGCAATAGGCTCGCCCCCTATTACATGGGCCTTGAACATAACTGGCGAAAGGGTGAACGAAAAAGGTACATCTTTACATAGTCCTGCGGGGATTACAGGCGTGATGTTATGATATGTAGAACGCTTCGCTAGAATACACAGAGCTAATGACTGCAAGGAATTAGCATAGTTTTGACCAAGGCCAAATTCTAATCTAAATAGCGACTACCAAACGAATGAGTCCAGTTTTTGCTCCAATGAATTGAGACGAAGAAAATCTAAACACACTAATAAGCAAGTATGTACTGTCATAACATTTTACGGGTCAACCGTTAGAGTGCCAAATAAACAATTATGAGAACAGCACAAACGGTACAATTTTGCGTAATAGCTGTAGAAACATTTAGTTATGAATGTTTTTGTGTCATGTGAACTAGACATGGAAAACTAGTCATTATAGCATTAGATATAACGAGAACCGTCCATTGTAATGGATATTATTATTAAAACTATGGATATAAGAATGCGCGAATAGACCAAACAATTACGCCCTACATTTCCCACACACAACGGCAAAAAACATACACAAATATTTCCCTCACAACTTATATGAGGTCATACACCATCCCTGAAGGCTGAAGGTGCAGCCTAACCAAGCTGACATAATTAAAAAGGTAGGTAAATAAATTAGCAAATAATTTACCTAATTAAATCAACATAAACTGTACATTAACAAGAAAGCTACATAAAACACGCACACACAGATAAACAAATAATGTCAAGGCCAACGTAAAAACCCATTACTTGAAAAAAACACACACGATCGCTTTCCATGCCAAATCGAACTCTACATATCGTCGCTATAAGGTCCATATTTTAGGAGAGGTAGACAGATATGCAAAATGACCAGTGTATGGATATTCCGAGAACCGGAAGTTACGTGTGGAGGAGTTGCCGTCAAAGGCAGCGTGCGTTGGGCCTTTCCCAGAATCAAAGCCTCGTTGAATCATCGGACAGCTAAACGAGTTCTCAATTCGATTTGACCACTATAAGGACAGCGTTGGTATCCGAATCGATAAACATTATGTTGTTATAATGTTTATTATGAATTAATTTCTTGGTATTTCAAAACATTTGCTTGAAATCAATATCATCTTATCCGGCCTTTATGTTCCGCTGAGATATCGGAAAAAAAATCTTCAGATTTCTCATTCAAATAAGAAAATAATATAATAGAATGATGAATCACTTCAAATATGCCTGAAAATTAATTTAAAGATCAGCCTTTGACATGGGGGGCTCTCAAATCGGGGCGTCGAAAGCTGATAACAAATTCTGAAAACGCGAACTCGGCAGTAAGTTCCCTTCAGTTATTTTACCTGTGACATAGACCTTATAATAACGTGAATAAAGGTCACTACAGTTCAAAATCAGATGTGAAATAATAATGAAAGGACAGTAAGTTACAGCAGTGGATGACGTTGAAGCAAAGTATGATAGTTAATTACGTGCACAAGTACTTAACACTAAGAAATTGATAACCCACATTAGTAAGCTTCTAATTGTGTATCACACTATTTTATCTTTTGTGTACGACAATATTGATAAACTTCACTTGTCAGTCGTAATTACAGTGCTACAAGGATCTATTGGCGGTTGAATGACATTGACAGGTTGATGGTAAACATTTGTGAATTTGTTTTGAAAAATAAGATGGCAGCATTAGTTCTGGTTTTATTCAAGCAAATTGGGAGAGACGCCAATTGATGTGATTAACCATCGTATCCCACAATAGAAGATCCGCCTGGCCGAATCCTAGAAAGGCCTAATCAGGAAATCCTGCCTAATAAGCAATCGAATAAATGGAGAACTTATTAAGCTAAACAAGTTATGCTGGTTGGAAACTTAGGGCAGGCAAAATTGTAAATTAATTAGAAACAAAGGCCGCAAACAAAAGCCAGAACAAATGAAAAATGTAACTAAATATCACATTCAGTTTTTACAGAATTTAAATTACTAAACAAGATAATTAGGTTTATTAATTCAAACTATTTGCGGTTTACGTTTAGGCCTAATGTTAAAAGAAGCACAATAATACATTTTACCCTTAAATAGCTCTTTTTCTTTCTGCTGGTTAGTAACTTATTTTTATTTATTGAAACGTTGCCTCACACTAGGAATTTCTCCTGAATCGTGGGTGCGTTTACAAACATTTAAACTCACATACACAAACAGCCAGACCCGGAACAACTACCTGTAGATCATAAAAATATTTGTTCCTTGCGGGGATCGAACCCGCGACATGCAGCGCAGCAGCCAATCGCACAGCCACTGCGCCAACCGTGCCTTCGAAACTCTACTCAGCCCAACTCTGCTCTGCTGTTTGAAAACTTGTCTACAAACACGGAATCCATTTTACGAATATATATAATATATTTACATAATACCATCGAGATAGGTAATCAAAGCTTGATTTTGTTACTAAGCAAGAATTTATCTATTTCGGAGCCGTCTTCCTCCTTTTTTTGACTCAGGTATATGAGGATAAAAATAGCACACTTATCGAAGCAGTTCAATTTTGTACCTTAGATTAATAGTTATACAGCTTGTATTTTTTTTTTCAAAAGAGGATCCGTGTTATTCAAAAAGCATTACTGTTACCATTTAAGCTAGCAAGATATTTTGCATGTTATTTTATCCTTATGTCAGCCATGAGGACAAAGTGGCCTCTTAGAGCCATAATTTTACAAGTACCCACAAAATTATCATCTCCAATGTTGTTGCTTATTCATATTCACTCACGGACGTTCGAAACTTAATAAATTAGATCATGACATGAATTATACTGTCTTATTCCCTGTGGTTTATGGTTAAACCCAATACCTACCACTCAGTTAACAGAGTCGTTGTTTAACACTATTCCTTTGGACTTCCTTTTCTAAACATAGCAATCATTATTATCCTTGAATTATTGCCCACATTATTTTTGCAACGTGCTTCTCCATTAAAATTTTTTCATCATCTTCACTCTCAATTCTTACGATCAAAAGTATCGACTTCAAAAAATGACAGCAAATCAACCGCGATTGCTGATATCGCGTAAATATGAATTATTTACGCAATCACACAACATAACATCACGCCTGCACACTCGAAAGGGTTACGCAGATGTATTCAGTATATCAGGGTGCACCCACATTTTCCTAAGCCTATTACCATGAAATGTACATAAATGCATAGCAAATATTTATATACTTAGGATGAAATAAAAATGTAAAATTAAAAAAAAAACTTTTTTGCAAAATATAAAACCGACTTCAAAAACACAAAAAAGTGAAAAATAACTTTAACTTCAGAAGTCGGTGGCAAAAAAACTAAATCAAACACACAAAAGTCACTTCTAAAAGTTTTTTTTTATAATTGCCTTTCTAAAATATATAGGCTCACTAAAACTAATCATGAACAAAGCCAAAAGTGAACGTCTATAGAAGGATTGTTTATATTACGATAGTAACAAAAGACAGCTTTCTCCTAACCTAATAAAGTCAAGCGCATAATACCTTGATTGAAGACGTATCACACTTTTTGTAAGTAACGGTAAATACAGATGGAAGTAGTGAGTCTGTATGACTCATACAATCGTAAGTGAGACGATAAACCACAACATACGAAGTGGCATATATACGTCACTGCTACGAACGAAGTTCTCGATAGATCCAGCTGCCCTATATTGGTATTTCAGGATGTCTTTAGTACCATAGCAAAACACCAATCCATGACTGTAATTCCGTCGCTCCATAACAGTCACAATGACAGTTTCAAGAAACATCCGATAAGTACACATTTTCCGATTTAAATTCAAGTTCACTCACCTGTTCCCCCCAAACATTCTGTGACTAAACTTCTTTGTCTTTACCCAACTTCTATGGAAGCTGTATCGAACGTCACTCAAATTCAAATCAAAATTGTTTTTATAATTGCAGCACTGCACTGGTTTTTCACTATCACTCGTTGTACTTGCCATGTCAAAGACAATGCGTGTAGTGACGAGTAAACTTAATAAAAACTTAAATTGCACACAGAACAATCGTGACTCACGTGATAGTTAATTTAATAACTTATAAACTTGGTAAACAGAGGAAAACATTGTTTGAAACTGTAGAGAAACAAATAGGTGTGTACAGTCGCTAGGTTGAATGAAGTTTGTGTGTAATTGTCACAACAGAGAGGTGATAACAAAATTAGAGATAAGATACGCGAATTGGACCAAGGAAATGCAAAATGGCTAACAGATTTTACTTGCTTATAGTATTTTATACAGTTAACAAGTGTATGGAATACCGGGCCGGGGGCGTGTAATACTTCAAGTCGACTAATAACAGATGCAAAAAATTACTCATTAGCTGATAGACAATAATAAATGTATCGAATGTCTATATTTGGTGAATGCTGTGAGGTAAACGTTGGATGGTATTAAGTTAGTATGAGTGCATGACTATATATGATCAATTGAAAATGGAAATTTTATAAGTATCATATAGCTAATAGTTAAGCAGTCTAGGAATAATTAGGACGTATAATTTTGACGGCACGGTTAGCGCAGTGGCTGAGCGATTGACTGCTGCGCTTCGTGTCGCGGGTTCGATTCCCGCATGGAACAAATATTTGTATGGCCTACAGGTAGTTGTTCCGGGTCTGGCTGTTTGTGTATGTGAGCTTAAATGTTTGTAAACGCACCCACGATACAGGAGAAATTCCTAGTGTGGGGCAACGTTTTTAAAAAAAAAAAAAAAATAATAATCAGACAACAATACAAAAGTAATTTAAACACTGCATTACAAGAATGGAAGTTAACAGTGGAGAATTGGAGAGTTCTTGCCCAACATCGAGGGAATTTAGAATACTGTTGTCGATAGGCAAGGACTGGCATCAAACCTTTTTTTTTTTTTTTGGGTGGGAAATCATCAAATGACCCCCCCCACTCTGGGCGGAGCGGAAGGGAGTGTCAGACTTGTACTGACTAAAACCCATCCATGTTCCTTCTTTGCCCTTTGTGTTCCAGGGCCACGGTGTCTCTTTCGAACAGTCCCGCAGCTCTGGCAGGCATCGGCCCATGCGGACCCCTACTCGGTTGCTGACATCTCTTTGAGGCGCGCGTGGAACACGAACGCGCCGTCGACACGGCCTGTCGTCATAAGATGGCCGGACGGCGAGCTAGCCCATAACTCGCCGTCAAACCTTGATTTACAGACGCTCTTACACAGATGAAAGGAGTCTGTCTCCATCGATCATCCATCACAGCAATTAATGTCACATAAAATATAATTTCAATAACAATTACACACAAACAACATATCAGTCACAATCTAAGTAGATTACCTACACAGCAGTAAAAACTTCTCACAATACTATTGATATATAAAAGAATGATAATAAAAGAAGATAAACTAAAACACTCTTGTTATACAACAGACGTAATTTAACAACAGACTGTTAATGAATAAAATAACGAAGAGCATAGACAAATGAAATAAATACTTAAGAGGTAATTACTAACATACCAACATAATGATTTAACTTGAAATCGTAACAATAGAGGAACGTTTTGGAAACCTTGAAAGAAAACCTAAGAATGTTCCGGTGTCCTTAGCAAAGTTAAATGTATTTGAATAAGTTAATTAATCAATTAGTGGATTATCCACGTAAGGTAAGTAGTTAATAATGTGTTCTTTGTCGGTAGTATTAAATCAATTAGTAACTCATCGTCAATCGTCAATATATTTTGTAACCGAGTAATTTATTCATCATCATCTGCCTAGCCTTTTCCCAACTACGTTGGGGTCGGCTTCCAGTCTAACCGGATGCAGCTGAATACCAGTATTTTACATGGAGCGACTGCCTATCTGAGCTCCACAACCCAGTTAGTACTAGGTAATACGATACCCCTTGGTAAGACTGGTTGTCAGGCTTTTTGGGCCACTGACTACCTAACGACTGTCAAAGATTTACAAATGACACCCGGGACCAACGGCTTAACGTGCTTTCCCAGGCACGGAGGAAACTCGGTATGTAATGGGTGGTCACCCATCCACAGACCAACCTAGGCAAGCACGGCTTAACCTAAAGATCGACCCGAGCGGCTGTTATTATTTAGCCACGAGCTCCTCAACCGAGATCCTGTAGCAGCAGTCTTCTGCTAGACATAAATTCAGATACATATCTGATTTGTTATTTAAGCATTGAAGCAAATTAGCACTGTAAGCGCATTTTTTCAAAGCCAATAACTGCAACACATTAATAGTTCATCTATTTGTGATTTAGTGTTCCGTATCATCACAATTGTCATCATCCCTCATTCACCTGCCTAGGGCAATTTGGGATCAGCGTAGCATATCTTCATCGTTACATGTCTATCAGCCATCATCTCAGTATACAAACCTCCTTTTCATCCATATCATTCTTTCACACAACCCATCCATCCTTTCTTTGGACTTCCCCTACTCTCATAGCCATTTCAAATATTTTTCCCAGAGCTGTAACGGTTGTTTACACAGAAAAACAACGAAAAACCATAACAGAAAAAGTCGTAGTGTAAAAATGCTTCCTAACTCTATTTGTATGATAATACAAAACTTAAGCAACCGTAAAAAGTAATGGCACCTGCTTTGTACGACAATAGAACCATAAACCATGCTAGATTTTAAACAATTACGACCACAATGACAGGTCAATGGGCTACATCGTTACCAGGGTAGACCACGATAAATTGATTACTGCGTAGGATTCTGTTTTAATTCTTTTTTTTCCTTGTCATGAAATGGGGGCACGCCTTTTTAAAAGGATAGTACAGCCAACAAGGTTTATCCTGTACCTATAATCATTAGCACGTCGCCCGCGACTTCGTCCACGAAAAATGTGATAGCACGGCTAATATGCATGATATAAATATAACTTATAGCCTATAGCACCCACGAATAATGTAGCTTTCTGCCAGTGAAAGAATTGTTAGAATTGGATCATTAGTTTCGGAGACTCTACACACAAACTTACAAAAAAAGTTTACCTCTTTATAATATCAGTGTAGAAGTATAGATTTCTATTTTAAGTACGCCAGTTTCATCAAGGGTGTATCCAGGAAATTATTTACTATCTAAGTAGTCTCCACAGCTAGTAATCTGTAAGTTCAGTGACATACCAAATAAATTCTTAAAATTGGACAAAACAAACAATTTACCAAATTATATCAAATAAGTTTCCGGTACTACAAACAGATTAGGGTACATGGTAATCGAGAATTGTGACCGCAAAGATTAGATAGTAAAAACTGGCTTGCTATTTACACCTTAAAATTATCTTTCAGCAGGTACCTATAAGCAAGCTTTTATTACAAATGGCAAATATTTTTTTGCTAATAGACTTCGGAAAAGATAATGCGAGTAAGGGGAAAAAAAACCCGGACACAAATTCAAACAGGTCACAGTCAATGGCGAGGAAGATGACGAGAAGTATAAGCAAAAAGAAAGGTACAAACCTGAACCTCCTAATAACGCCCCTAAGAAACACACTAGGGTCGGAACTGTAACGTTTCAAAAAGTTAAACTTCATTGTATTGGGGACAAAACCCATCACACCAAAAAGACACTTTAAATAGCACTTGACCGCAGTTATGTTATTATCACTCCGTTCTCATGTTCAATATTGATTTAAAAATATTTACAAGAAAGCTATGCGAGCGTTCAAACCGCGACCGAAAAGTGACTAACGAAAAGACCGGTGAATGAATCATAGGGCCACAAACAGGTCGCTTCAGTTAGAACTTTTTATTGCGGTATTTTTTGGATTAACCGTTCTTCAGCTTTGGACCGAACGGTCTAATTAGAAAGAGACTCTTACTAACTATTCTAGAATTTGTCAAGCTGTTTCAATTATGGACAATTTATCCGCGATTTGATAACTTTTAATTAACCACATTCTTTTTTTTTCGGTCTTGTTATAACCGAATGCGACTGTCTCTTGCCCCACTGCTGAAATAACTATCAAGTATTTTAACAGGATATAGAATATTTCGATATCCAAGTCATATTTGGTATTGTGGCGATTTGTTAACCACTAATAATTTAGTCATGATACCGACGGTCAAAGTTTATTAAGTCATTTACCGTATGTTATTAATAAAATTGGTAATAAAAAAAATACGATACGTGACTAGGTTACCGTTTTAGTAATTGGACTAAAACGACCATAAAACTAGACAAAAATTAATATGGGAGCGTCAGTTTTAAATGCGTAATAGGTTAGCTACAATCAAATGCTCAAAAAACTACGCGAGGGCAAAGCCTTCACAAGCAAAAAAACACAGCAATGCCTTACATTAATTACATAATAGATTAAATCATAAATTATTTCCTTGAAACAAAAGATCTTATGCGTTTCCTGAAAGATAACGTCATGTCCGCCGCTTGTCTATGAATATTCATTAAACCAGAGCCAATGATATTCTCTGTTACTCCGATTCTTCAGCAAAAAGATTACATTAAAATCAGGGAGGAAAACCATTCATTAACGAAATAACAACAATCCTCAAAAGACTTAAATCGTTGTTGTTGAAGACGAAAAAGATTTAGAACGTTTAAATAAAATGTTTTGAATTTCTGAAGAAGAGAAAAAAATTGTCACGTCCTCCGAGGTTGGTAGTACGAAGTTCCCATTTAAATGATGTAATTTACTTAAAAAAACATAAGTAAACGTGTTTGTATTTAATACAGAGCTTGAAACTAGAGTGAAGTTACGTGACTTTAATAAAAGAGACAATACAGAATTAATTTAAAACTAACATGGGAATAACATTCGTCATCCTTCGGGGAATCACGTACAAAAGCATTTTATAACAATAATATACTTTACAGGTATCATGTATGATGTTGATGTAGGGAAACAATATCAATTAGAGAGGTGAAGTAATGGGCCGGTCCAGGTATGAATCATTAAAATCGTATTAAAATGAATAATTACGTAGCGTGACGGGCGACGTTCTCTGCGGCTTCTGCATACCTACTTGGACAACATTGACTAAGTTTTGTTGTTAGCATCTATTCTAATAATAATTTAATTTTGTAGCCAATAAGCCTGATATAGTGGTGGTGGATCGATCAGAGCGGCGCGCAATGATTGTTGACATAACGGTCCCACATGATGAGAACCTCGTGAAAGCCGAGAAAGATAAGCAAATAAAGTATCTTGACTTGGCTCGCGAGGTTGTCGACATGTGGGATGTGGACTCAGCGATCCTTGTGCCGATAGTTGTATCAGCCCATGGCTTAATTGCCAAGAGCCTCGACCAATACCTGAGGAGGCTCTCGTTAGGCAGCTGGATCAAGCGCTTGATTCAGAAAGCAGTACCTCTGGACACGGCGCGTATCGTTAGGAGGTTCCTCTCTCAAGAGCCCTGACCACCGATATTTCGGACCCTGTTCCCGATACCAGTGGACTACTATTTTTTTATATTTTTAAATGTTTTTTTTTTATATTACTTTGTATAGAAATATTTAAAAATGTAAATTATATGAATAAAAATAAATAAAGGAAATAATAATTATAATTTATTATAATTTCAGGTCCAGTTGAAAACCAGCTTCGGCTGAACTGAGCCTATTTGGCGCAGCCGTGAGGCACACAGTGTCACACTATTTAATTTTTTTGTTTAGATTTAAGTTTTTTAATTTTATTTGTTATATGTTTTTATTTTTATATTGTGTGCACTTGTGGCATGTGCCAAATAAATGTATTGTCTTTCTTTCTTTCTAATATTATTTAAGGGGTAAAATTTATCTGTAAGCTTGTATGTGTACGGGGTAATCTTCCGAATTACTGAACCTATTCAGAAAAATCTTTCATTATAGGGAAGCTACAATATCCCCGAGTGTCATAGGCTACATTTAAAACATTCCCGTGGGGTAAATTCCGTACATAACAGGAGTGAAGCCGCAAGCAAAAGCTAGTTTGTTATAATACGAAATTTATTCTAATAAACATAGCTTCATTCTTCTGCATATATGGCAATTTATTTAGAGGTCGCCGCAGATAATTATCCTCTTCCATACGTCTCTTTTAGTCGTATTCTCAGTAGCCAGTACAGTTTTTAGTAATGTCATATTTCTCACAACCCATCCACCTTTCATTTAGTTGTCTGTCTTTCTTTGGTAGGATAATCTTGGTAAGCGTTGTTATTTTAATACAATATCCTCAAAGAGCTCTCTACAGCACGCAAAGACTCAACTTTTATGACATAGTTGGCTATTAAAAACAGCTGATCCCAAGTTCCTCTCAACGATAAAATATTTAAAACTGAGAAAATTTCCTGCTTACCTCTTTACAGGAAACAAAACTTTACAAAGCAACATTTAAAGATGAAAATTGCTTGGTAACAATAAGGATATTAGCCAATGTTGCGTTACCAGTCTTGCGAGCTTCAAAAGGCATTTGCTGCAATTTATAACCTACGAAGATTTATGGAAACGGAATGAAATTGGGTCGATGTGATAAGTCCATTATCTGATTAAAAGGTGCCTTGAAGCTTTGTTGATGCGTAATACATTAAGGAGGCTAGGCAGGTTAGTATCTAAATTGCTAGTCACACGCAATCGTCCGTCATCCTTACGATTGTCGTTAACGCCTACAGAAATATATCTCCTTCCAAATTAGATTGATTTATTCTTAAGGCTTATGAGACGTTCCTCAGCTTGAGATTTACGTCTTTTTATTTGGATTTTTACAAACCCATTTGGATCCTCAGGATTTTCCAATTTTGACTCTTGCTTGTCGGCACCAATTTCTAATTCTACTGCCCGGGATTTTCCACCTTGAAGAATATTTTTGAAACTGCAAGTGAAAGTTTTTTATCATAAGTAAAGCCATCAAGTTATTAGCACCTTTCCCATCACTTTCGTCCATGAATATCTTTTTTCGGTTAAAACCAAGTGACTTAATGGACATTTTAGATCAACAAGCTTGAATGTTTTTCTCTGGTGTATTGTATTTAAATGATCCCGTATCACAAACCAAGGCTTCAAATATAAGAATAGTTATAGAAGTACCATTAGTAATTGAGCTAGTTAAAATACTGCGATAGTCATAGTAGTAACAGGTATCTAATTCATCGCCTACATACTAAAGATTGTGACCCCGATTCCCTTAGTTGACTTGAAGAGATTGCGCGCGAAGGTTAATGGTTGACACGCAATTTTTAAATCCAAGATCCGCAAGGAATCTACGCAGTGGTGTCATAAAAAGCGACTTAGGGTTCAAGTAATAGATATGGTTTTGCAAAAGAGTCCTTTTGTCCACTGAGTACTACTATCACACTGATTAGCTTCTTAGCTAACCCCACCGGCCTCAACTATTTCTTGTAAACGACAAATTGGGAGCCCCATTTTTCAGTATTTTACGAATTCGGGGCAAAAGGACCTATCGCATATTGGTAAGTTGGTTTCTCGAAAAAAAATAGCACGTACTTCGTAACCTAAGTAGCGAAACGAATTCGTTTCACGTAAGTTTTAAGCTTCAAGCTTTATAGAGGCGAGACGTATCGACTATCTTTCAGTAGGGTTGTCCGAGATTTATCTGCGCCTGGGGGACTCCCATCTGGGGATTTCCATACGACCAAACCTGTTATTTATCATTCAAAACCATCGTAGAAAATAAATAATCATAGACCGATGATAAAATATCCAATATGCCAGTGCTTCGAAGATATTAATGACGTCATTTTAATTCATCGAGCGATTTGCAATTTTTTGTCGACAATTTTTAGCGGCCGTGCAACGGTGGTTTTCAAATTCGGCTTAACTATAGGAAGACTAAAACAGGAGTGGCAAAACATGGACCCTTAACTGCTGCTTAATAATTTTGCACATGTTTTAAGTGCAGTTCTCGAGCGCATTTTTATTGTTTGCCAAACTTGCAGTGTCCCGGTTCGAGTGTTTTGCATACAAACACCTTGAACTTAGGGTTGTCAGCTGTCGTTGCCGGAAATATATTGAGGAATGCCTTTACAATGTAATTGACAAAAGAGTAGATAGAAAGTGACGTAGCCCAGATAAATATAGGAGAAACAAAGAAATGATTGGGAATGGAAGATTTACTTTAATATCCGCGAGCCTTATTCATTTACCTTGATCGAAAATTTATAATACAACTCGTTTCTTCCTGAAAGCGCTGGTTCTAAACGAGATCTCTGAATTGTAAACCAAATCTGGGTAGACTGGATTCCTTCTAATCTCCAAATCTCTGTTTTTTGTTTAATTTTGTCACCCCTAAGTCTACAGCGTTAGATATAGACAGAGAGTAAGACAAAAGTTCAACGTACGTTTCTCAAACATCGATTGGCGTCTGGCCAACCGCCAAACACTTCACTTTAATGGTTCGACTTATCCTACTTCCTTAAATAGATATAAACTGTGTGCAGATGATTTTCGATTATTTATTCTTACGCATTTATCTTGGGCAGTCAGTTTCACAGCTGGATACATATCATATAGACTGCAGCAATAAACAGTCCAGGGGAAATACTGTTTGCAGAACTTTTGCAATTCAGGGATGCCTTTCTACATGCCTTTGGATGTCTCTTCCGATAGCCACGACAGGACTGGGCTTTCCAGTGGGTTTCGTTGAAGCCTATTTTTATCATTTATATTCATGCTCAGATAATTGCGATACTGAGTTTTTCATATTCTATTCTTCTAAAGAATTTCATTTCTTAGCATGTCCATTACAATCGAAATAGAGTTTGCCGAGAATTTCGGCACGAGTTGTTTATTATTAATACATTTTTACAGCTGAATTCATAGTACTTTGTGTAATTTAGCATATAGGTAAGATACCCGGGCAAAGACAATTAATTTAAAAAAATATCGCACCAGATAGAAGTCGTGGACTATTATAGTTACATTTATTTTATTTGTCCGAATCCGAATACGTTACTTGATTCTAAAATATTTTTACTTTAGGTTTTCTGTTGTTCGAAAGTTACCATCTGATTGTAATTCCAAACGAGTCCTAAGCACCTTGCTATGTTTACGTAATAATCAAATGTTTAATCTGTTTGAAAACACCATAATTTTATCTGTTCGTTGGCTCTTATCTCGTAAACTGCTGGGCCCTGTTGTGATGTGTAATTAGGTAAACATTTATTGCTTATAATTTACATTTTTACCACGAAGCTAAACTAAATCACGCCTTAGTTCAATTCTAAATAATACGATAAAAATAAAAATCGCTTAACTCCGCAGCTAAGATTAGTATTGGCAATCTAACTTGTTTTCCATTCTCTTTGAAATTGAATTGCTTTCTTTCTTTTGATCAAGTTTTAAATGTTTTTTTTTTTTTTGTTACATAAAGTTATAAATGTCACTAACATTCTAGACACAAGTAAATATCAAAAAACTGCAATATTTATTACTAAAAATTTAAGGATTTTTCATCACAGTGAATCATTAGAGAAACAAAACAAATGAGCTATGTATGGTAGGCTAATCAATAATTTAACAAAGTAGTCCAAAAAACTGAATGAACAATTTATGTGAATCTAAAATAGATTTTTAGATTGGTTCAATAACAAGAAACAAGAATTGAAAGAAAGAATAAAACCGTCATTCAAATTGCTGGTAATGTATTTAGTGTTTCAAGTATTTAATGAATAACAGACAACTAGGCAAGAATAACTTTTGTAAGCAAGATCTAGAATACAGTTGTGCCTCCTACTTAATTTGAAAACACCAAAAAAAAAGAAAAATACTTAATTTGAGTCATATAATAATTGTATAGAAATATTTAAAAATATAAATTATATGTATAAAAAATAAATAAAGGAAATAAAAGAAAAACAACATTAAAGTAACATTCAAAAATGTAAAAAATGAAAATATTTAAAAATGTAAATAATGTGTGGAAATAATAAAAGTAAATACTATTTTTTATATTTTTAAAGGTTTTCTTTATATTGTTTATATTAGAATATTTAAAAATGTAAATAATATGTGTTCAAACAAATAAAGGAAATAAAGTACAAAAAGACCCATGAGTGCAATACCCGGGCAACTACACCATTATTATAGTTCTGAATTCTCGACTTATTACTTGATCAATAAAGAATAGAAAAGGTTGTTTTCAGCAGTCAATGGTTTACCAGATATCAAATAATGATTTTCAAGTATTTGTAATCATAACTTATCGGAGATAATCATAGCAATGCATTTTACATTGTTTCAATCAACAGGTAAAGTTCAATTTTACCTTTTCATAGTTTTTATTGACTAGGCTATAAACGGCTGATGATGAATATTGTTAATTAGATAGTTGCAATTAACCAATAATCCCAGACCTAGTGTCTTTCTAAAAAATCGTTTTATTTTAGACCCAAAAATCAGATTAATTTTCAATTTAATTTAAAATTAGATTATTATTTGCTTTAATAAATAGTTGAGTAGTGAATTGGTAAATTAGTGATATCACAGGTTGTTATTGCCATACAAAAAGTATGGGGAACTGCATTTTGACAGCTCAAAAAAGGTGTGTCAATTGATTGGTGGTACAGCTACCATACCCCCAGACATACCTACACACACAATCAGCCTATAACATATCCATAGCTGGAATTCAGAATATCCTCTCTGTAAGAGAGTGGGCCATAATCCTCCATGCTTGTTGGTGGATACCCAGATCAAAGAAGAAGGCAAAATAAAAGAGGCATGATTGCTGCTTATCAAGAAATTTTTGTATTCGAAATGGAGTTTATTTTATTACTAAGATACATGTTTTTGTTTCTAGGGTTTTACAATGTGTAGATCAGTGGTTTCTGGAGCCCTGACACAGCTAGAAGATGGTGTGGCAAGGCCAGCGACCAGTGGTCCACATTGGCTTTGGATCGAAACAACTGGAAGTCATGGGGAGAGGTATTTGCCCAGCAGTGGGATGATGCAGGCTAACGGTATCAGATCAATGGTAAGGAATTCCAGTTGCATTCCTTTAAAATTATGATTTGATATTGGTTAGTCATAGCCCCAGTATATTGCCATGCATTATGGTTGAATGCAGTAAAAATGGGGACCATAATTCTGTACTTAATACCAATTGTATTAATATGATCATGTACAGTGTTTTTAAATAAATACATATGTACTGATTTTTAATGACGCTATAAGGAAAATCTATTAAATCATAAAATACCTATGTATGTACACCTATTTGCAAGGCATGATATCATCTATATTGTCTATGGTAAAAAGTAATTAAGTATAGACAAGTTATAAAGTTTTATTTGTTAGATACTAGTTGCAGTATCTGAGGGATGAACCTGATATATTCTTGGTTCTTAATTTTATCAGTTGTATTATGATGGAATTATTCAAGACTTCATTTAAGTAGATACTATTAAATAATTATTACCTCATAATATTATGTTGAATAACATGCACAATTATTGAGTATTCAAAGTATAAAAATAGATCAGGCTGGGAACTCTGATTTTATTCTATGCTTACTTCTATAGTATTACTTCAACATGCAAAACATTTTAGCAACAAATAAAATAGGCATGGCATGTTACTACAGGTAATACAAAAAAAAACAAGTTATCTTTTAAGATTAAATTTTTATCTTGAAATGATAATTCTGCAAATCTCATACCCAACTAACATGCTGTAATACTGACATGCAATTATCAACCTTATTGTGTGACACTAAGTTTGCATTTATGGTGCAATGGGATGGTATCTACAATACGAATTACTTGAACAATTATTGAAGTAATAAGTAATTATGTTACAAATTACTATTGACCTGCAGCAGTGCCTCAGTGGACATTAAACATGCCATAATGATTATAAATAGCGTCTAAGAAATCATCGTTTGTCATGAAACGATGATAAGCTCGTAAACATTATAAAAAAAACTACGTGATAACAATACACCATTGTTGATAGAAAGATAACATTTTTTTGACCATTTTTGAAGCCAGTGACACGTAGAAATAAGACCCTAGAACTGGCTAGTATGTCTAAAATAGACTGCACTTCATTATTATACCAGTAAAACAATAAAACATGAATCAGGACCCACCTTGTAAATGGACCACTTATATTAGTTATTTGACCAAGTATTTTTTCCACTGTCCGCTTGTCGCCCTCACGGGCAGCGTTTAATAGCTCCTGGCCCCTTCCCATGGCCCATTAATGTTAACAGCCACACACAAAAACAACACCAAAATCAAACATTTCAATTTTTACACTAGACTTCACTCACTACACATTACAACTTCATTGATCGCGCCGCCATGTTTGAGAATTTTGACGTGAGTGCGCTCTAGCGGCCTAGGAAGGAATCGATATCGAGAATGAAATGATCTCAAGGCACTTACTACCTATTTAAACTAAGGTCATGTTTAAATTTATTTTTACAAGGTATATTTTAGAGCAGAATAACTTTATTACTTACTTACTTACTACAAGATAGATACAAAGTAAAATCGGGAATTGTAAATAACACTTGCGAGCTTCTTTTAAAAAAAGTTTGACAGAAATTAAACTTGTTCAGTTAGAAACGAAGCCTGCAATTATTTTTCTAACTCTTCCAATATTGATAACCTGTTTCTCCACTATATTTTTTTCCTTTCAAATTTTGGATGATTATTTAAAACAGGTGCCTAATTACACAGCAGGTATTTGAAAATTTTGTTTAATAAATGTGCGAATATTTTTTGCATAATAAACATAAACATAACATACTCTAGCTATACTTCTATAACTTCAAGATCCCCATGAATGTTAAAAACTGTGTCTTAATTTTTATAACTTTTATAATTTTTAAATAAAAGCGCTTCACACTACTTCTTAGTTATCTGTGTAAATTATACTCATTCATTCAGCACAGAAAACGTCAACAGTCGAATCATTCAGGTCATCATGTGTCGCCCTGTCACTGTCATTTTTGTGTCATTGTTATTAGTAACACTTGTTTTTCCTCACTATCCTCGTTGATTGTGATACCGGGGGGACAACATGTGAAATAATTTATTATTGGTCATTTTTTTTTATCATAGTCTAGTTTGCTGTCTCAATAATTAAATGATATTAACTACAATGTCGTTGTTAATTTAACTGCAAAAGTGATGTCAGTGTCAAAATGATCAGCTGTTCCGAATTATTTTGTAATTGCAGTGATCTGAGAAACTTTTGATGGTATTGTAATCAAAATCAGTGATAAAATTTAAAAAACTTACCGAACTTGGATAAGTGAAAATGGTTTCTACAATGAGTGGAGGATTTAGTTTAATTTTAATTTCCTTCCTTTATTTTGCTACTTCTGTTGCCACACAAGGTAAATGTACTATTATTTGGAGTGCTGTTATTACTTTGCTAGTAAATACAATGGAAATATTTAGGGACTCAACCCGTTACATGCTTCTGATATCTCTACTTGGTATTACTGTACCACTGTACAGCACTAAGTTACTACCTACTGGTCTGCCATTTTGTATTAACTTAACTGAAACTGTACAAATTCAAAATGGATTATTTTTACAACAATCCTTCCTATTGCTGTGCGAAGGCCTCTCTTCATTTTTTCCATCGGTCCCTCTTCTGCACCACTACTTGCCAATTTCTATGGAAGACGTATAAGTTGTTCTTGCCATCTCCCTGCTTCTGCCATCCCCGTCACACCGTTTACACATGACCGGCTTCATCCGGGTACACATGTCTATTCAAGGCCCTTTTAGGATGGTGCTTTAACTTTTTTTTTGTAGCCAGCTCTGTCCCACTCCTAGACCCTTGGTGTATTAGCTTTAGTATTGTAAAAATTGTTAACCAATTGTTTCTTTGTTCCAGATGCCAACATAACAATACCTTTAAACAAAACAATGACTTATGACAACAGAGAAATTTACGGATCCTTCATTACATTAAATGAAGAGTCTACTGTACACGTAAATTTTAGTGATGTCGAAAAGAGTTTATACTTCATCGTTTTTCAAGCACATAGTCATATGTTGAACATTTCACTTACTATGATTGACAGTGGCAAGAGTAAAGCTAATGGAACTAATGTGGGCTTTGTGAGTTTTATCGATAATATAGGCACATTGCAAATAGCCAATCCCCATAAAAATGTCACTGTGCGAGTATATATTGCAGTGCATGGCTACAAGATAGAAGGTAAGATACGTTTTGTTTTTTTTTTTATATAATATTCAGTTAAATATCACAAGTCAACGCATAATACATAATATCACACACATTATTCTTGTGTGGTTTTCCTGTATTGTGCTTGTGCAACATATACTATTATGTATGTACATGTAACTGCCATGTTGAGCTTGGAACCGCAATCGTGGGGGCCTATTCTTTGAACCTGGCAAAATGTTATTTGGTTTATCCATTAGGAATTTCTCAGTAGTAGCTCAGGGTTTGGAAGTTTGTGGTGTGATACCCCATGCTTCGGAAAGCATGTTAAGCAGTTAGTCTTGTGCCCGAATCTCTGGTCATGTCGGATTGTGGTCCAAACGGATTATGAGAGTAAATAAATTAATTAGGGAATAGAGAGTACACTTATGCTGTTTACATACTCATCATCGTCTATCAACATAGTTGGGGTTGGCCTCCAGTCTAACTGAGATGGTTGCCGATTCAAGCTGAATGGTGTGCAATTGGAGAGGCTTATGTCCAACTGTGGACTGCTTTAGGCTGATGATGATGATGTAACAAGTTAAATAATCCTCGATCTGCGTTTGCTTAGTTAGTAAAAATTACTTTAATCATTTTCTAAGCGTTTAGTCGCGCTTGCGTGTGAGCCGCTAGCGGGTAGTTGTAGCATCGAGGCACAGTCGCGTCAATAGGAAGTATAGTAGTCGCGGCGAGCTACTGATGTATCAGTCCAAATATTATCATCAAATCTATTTTTGTTTCATATTATTCAGATTTCGCTTCTAGACACGGAGTTTCGCTAGCTAATTAATGGACCATGGGCAATTTTCTGTGAACTCTGAGCGTAAGACTAACAGAGTTGAAATATATCTTAAATAGTAGTGTTTAATTAGTGCTCCACTTCATTTTAAAACAACAAATCTCTAAGCCACCGCACAAATAGAACCACTTGAAAGTTCCCTTTTTCTGTATTTTTCCAAAGATTTGATTTGTTATTCAAACTAATAATAAATCTAGTTTAACAAGGGGGTTCCGTAACACAGCCTCTACAGTCATTAGTCGATACTAGAACATCGAGGCTCGACGTTAATTACTGTGTACAGTCGCCTGCACATCAAGCTACTACAATCTGTCAAAATTCTTTAATCGATTTTCAACTTTATCCCTCTGGCATTAGGTTCAAGATTTACTGGCGTCTGTATTAAATTTTAGCACTATGTTTTCAATATGACCTACTTTAAAAACAAATAAAACAGTAATTTATTTTTAAAGTAGGTCGTAGTCAAATCTTCGACAAAATGCAGGAAAATGCAATATTTTCAATTGGCTGTGGCTCTAGTCTCCGGCGATTTTGATACTTGTCGAATTAATAAATAATATGAATTGGAGAACTTAATTATTGTGGGCTATGATTTGAGATATTATATACATATATCAGTTAAATATGCAATTTCGAAAAGGGCACATCTCGCATATTTTGTCAAAAACGGGCTGGAAGGGACACCGACGCGAAAACGGTTACCACGTATTCAGTACATCATTTTGAGCCCCTCCCTACATAGAAATTTTTCTTTGGTTATTTTTACCGTATAGATATTGCACTTTTATAGGAAACAGCTGTTTTTTTTTTAATAACCGATGAAAAACTGCTATGTGATGGCTCAGAATGATGTACTGAATACCTACGTGGTAACCGTTTTCGCGTCGGTTTCCCTTCCAACCCGTATGTTTTTTTCATATCACTGTGTGCTCTATGCTTCCCTTAACCTTTATTTACTCTCAGACAAAGCTGGTCATTGTATTCTTCTTAAATTAATAGAGCTAGCGGCATAAATGAAACTATAGATAATTTACCAGTTAATGTACCAACACGAAATGTTGGAATGTTGGATGTTAATAGTTTCATTGACAAAATAAAATTAAAAAAATATATATCAATATTTTACGTCCAAAAAAATGGTTGGTTTCTCACATACAGCACAAAAACAACATTCAAACAAAATTTTACTTTGTATTGTCTCCACGGGCTTTTCTCACAGCTGCCAGGCGATTCGCCTAATCTATATGGTTTTTTTTCTTTAAATTGCAGTGAGTGTGTACTCTAAACCGTAAATTTCGTAAAGGTCATATAATTATACATATTGATATAAAAACATTAACATCAAAATAATTTTGTAACTTTCGGTAGCTAATTGGCCCTAAAATGTATTTTTTAAATACTATACTTTTTCAGAAAATAATTAGTATTTTTCATTTATAGAAAAATTTAAATATTCAGATATTTTCGAAATTGCGTATTCAATTCTGTTGGACTTACGCCCATTCTGACCAAGAGCCTTTGACCTTATAGTGGCCACGATGTTAAGTGCCGCCGTACGTTCTAATCCAACAATAAATTTTCAGATCCATTACCTGGCGGATGTAACATGGAATTCCCAGAGATTTACATATTTCCATACCTTTATGTCCAGACGTTATCCGATTACATAGTAGTAGAGGCCGCAGCAGCTTCTGCGCCGGCCAATGATCGTGACTGCAAGAACCCAGGAGGAGCAAACCTGTCGTTCTACATGATGTACCTGCCTGAACGAAACTTCTATCCTGACCCTTATTTTACTGGCATCCAGAAGATGATGACCCTCCAGGGTATTGAAAAATATGGAACAGTTGTAAGCATACTTGAAACTACTATTATTTTGTAGTGCTACTTTTTTTACCATCCCGCACTGATCCTGTGTGGTGAATTACAGCCCACTCCCACTCTTAAAGTCCCAGCAGTGGGAACATGCTGATTATGCCGCTATTTCCTACATGATTTGGTATTTGGATTACCCAGGTACTAAAAGTTGCGTACAAACTGCCCCTAAGTTAAAACCAATGGCCATCAAAGTAACAACCATCGCCACCAGCGCATCTTTGATAGCTTATATTTCTAGAAAAGTGACGTTTTAGAAGATTTTCTCTCATACAAAACTTGTTTGTATTGATGCCAGCTAATGATAAGTACAGGTTTTAGGCGTGGCTTACAAATCAAACTTGATGCTATCGGTGAAAAGATACTTTGATACGAGCGACGCTTTAGAAGATTTTAGTGACCATACAAAACTTTCTTATTTTGATACAGCTATCGATGAATACAGGTTTTATGCGTGGCTTCCATTTCGAAAATAAAATAAAATGGCGGAAGTTAGGCAGCCATCATTCAAAAATATTCCAACCACTTGGAAATTTTCTAAGGGGCAGGCAGCTTGCTGTTTGAATTTTAGCTTTCGGCGCTATGTTGAACGTTTCAAATCTAACAGCACGGTCAACGACCCTAACCCTAAAGTCATTTTCACCTTCGCAACTAGGCCGTCCACTTTGTGTCAGCATAATAAAAAAAAAAACATAATATTTCCTTCCAAGATACCGTCCAACTCCTGGCCAGCTACTCGTCGTATTTTGAGTGCTTACCCTGGCACAGGGGCCATATACGCAGTGGTGGCGACAAGAAATAGTGAATTTGACAATATAACATCGTACTCCGTGTATGTACCCAACTATAGTTACGGCTGTACCGACTTCGCTGATGAAGGCTGCGAGATGATTGGTAAGTTTTATTGTCCACTAGCCTTTGCCTGTGACTCTTCTTGTAATTAATCATTCATTCAATACGTCGAGGATTGTGACCGCATACGACGCATACATACGAGCGACGTGTCTCCAAGTTATGCGGTCTTCGGCACTGTGCTGCACCGAAAGCCTTTGTCTTGCCTTCGCGTCTAACCATCTTGCTGGTGCTGTGCCTTGAGCACGTTTTCCTTCTCAACAGTCTTCCAAGCGGAATCATGATTTTTTGACGGAAACGCAGGTGAACTCTAAGAGCTCTTTTAGTGTCATATTTCATAAGTACTTGGCGAATTTTGGTGTACTTATAGATGTCTTGCCCAGATCTGAGAATTGATCACCTTATGATCTGGTAGGTTTTGTTAGGTTCAAGTTGTCAATTCGAAGATCTGGCCACGACATAGATATTACATTAAACAAATATTTTGCAGATGATGGACTATCACAGTTACTATGTGCAGCGCTGATGTTCATCGGCGTGTTCATATGTTTCTTCGGACACCGGTTCTTCAAAACTGAAATGTTTTTCGCTGGATTCTTTAGCGGTGTCATTATAACATATATTCTGATAGCCTTAATAACGGTGGTTGATAAGCCTGGTAAGTGAAAATTTAAACTAAACCTCATTGGTTTAGAACCTCCAAGATATGATTCCCAAGACAGTCAAACATCAAGGTTCTTTCATGTAGATAGTGGTCCTTTACTAGTGGTTTGATAAACCTTCTGTTATCCTTGGATTACATGGCTTTCTTGGCATTCGTCATTTGTTTGGCGTTAAAAAACTGTTTTAAGGTGGAAGCGTCACTGTATCCCGCGCAATTCAAATATTCTTACGTTTTTTTTTTTGCAATTTGCAGGTCAGTGTCAGGTTATATATTGATGAAAATATAAAACGCGCCAGTAACACGTATGTAGACGTGTAGTACCTGATGATTATAATTCTGTAACTACATACGTGTTACTGGCGCGATTTATATTTTCATCAGCATGCAACCTCACACTGACCTGCAAATTGCAAAAAACGTGAGGAAATTTCGATTTCACGGGCTATTCTGGCACTTCCACCTTCTTTATGTGTATTATTATTTACGATTGAAATTGACTTGAGCGATTTATCATGTGTACCAAGTCATCATCTGCCTAACCTTTTCCCAACTATATTGGGGTCGGCTTCCAGTCTAACCGGATGCAGCTGAATACCAGTATTTTACATGGAGCGACTGCCTATCTGACCTCCACAACCCAGTTAGTACTGGGTAATACGATATCCCTTGGTAAGACTGGTTGTCAGACTTTTTGGGCCACTGACTACCTAAAGACTGTCAAAGATCTACAAATGACACCCGGGACCAACGGCTTAACGTGCTTTCCAAGGCACGGAGGAAACTCGGAATGTAATGGGTGGTCATCCATCCACAGACCAACCTAGGCAAGCACGGCTTAACCTAAAGATCGATCTGAGCGGCTGTTATTATTTAGCCACGAGCTCCTGTGTACCAAGTACCAACGGAAATTTAGAAGTTATAACCCTCAACCAGTACATTTTATATCTCCCATCCACACGTGTTTTTGGACCTTACAAGAAGTCCTAACAAAATATTCTTTTAGCCCTGCTGGCCGCTTCAGTAGTATCTGGCGTATTCTTCGGCGCAATATGGTGGTTATTCTGGTGGCTATATGGAATACCCGTGATTGCAGTGCTGTTGCCTTCATTGAACCTTGGCTTCTTACTGGCTTCGATATTTTACTATAGATTACCAGGTAAGACGTTGGCAAAGTATTTTGTGAACACTTGTGTTATGTTATTAGTTTTTTTTTTTTTAATTTATGAAAATGTACGAGAAGGTAGGTGCCTATGTATATGAAAGGGACATCCAAAAAATTGTATAATCATATAACGTAATTGAATTGTTTCAGTAGTGTTTTTTTTCTTATATTTGTTTTTATTTTTGTGACGAAAAAAAATTAAATGTAGCTCTGAATGGAGCTTTCTCTTCTACAATCTCCTGACCCGTTAAAATGAAATCACGGTACTTATACTTGATAACAAAGAATGAAATTGCTAAAACAGAATCTCACCTGAAATCCATAACTTTCTAGTTTTATCGTCAATTTTTAACCAAAAGCAATATTTTAGGCAACATAGTATACTTGAATTGGGACTTCAACTTCTGGAGTCTCTTTGTCCTGGTGATGATGCTGACAGCTCTAGCAGTGGTCTCCGTATCCTATGCCGCTAACATCTTATGCTGTGCCGTGCTAGGAGGGTACGCTACCGTGCTGTCCATCGATTATTACATGGGATCCAACTTGAAATACATCATCATTAATGTTATAAGGAGAGCTACGGTCCCGCATTTTAATAAAGCTTTTTTGGCGGCGCCCGATTCTCAATGGAGAGGTGAGTTGTAAATATTTTTTTATTAAGATGGCGTAATTCCAGCGTGGGAAAGAGACAGAGCTATACAGGTCCTCAAATCAAATCAAATAATTTATTAGTGCCATCTTTTTCCACACTGGAATTACTCCCAGCTCTAAGACGTTATGGTAGGCCACCTGGTCTGGCAAAAATATTATTGAGTTTTTTCTTTAGTAATTTTCCAATAGCAACACGCGTCTGGATTTATGCCTGGTGGATAGCAATATAGGCTCACCCCTTATTACAGGGGATTCCACTTACAGGAGGTTCCCACCTCATACATGAATACACGCGTGATTTTTTTATAAAACAGCTACTTTAGTGTTTTATCGCACTGTCCAATGACAAAATGTCCATCGTGTGACTATTGCGTTGATAACTACACAGACGAATAATTAAGCGGGAGAATACCTAATTACCTACATATTTTGTAATAACACATAAAACAAGTAAAAATAACACAAGTAAAAATAAAACAATATGGCAATCAGTAACTGTTAAAAATGTTTTCAAAACAAAACTGTAGGTAATTCAGAACATTTGATTATGTCATCCTGAGGTGATTCACACGGCAGGGTTCATAACTTTAACTACGCATTCGTCGCGTTATCTTTGGGTTCATATGTACCTAAATGTTTTAAACAAAATGTTTCATACTTTGCCCCGTTTTTCTCCTGGGCAAAGGCCTCCCCCCTTTTTTGTTTTTTTTCGGATGGGAAATCATCAAATGACCCCCCCCCACTCTGGGCGGAGCGGAAGGGAGTGTCAGACTTGTACTGACTAAAACCCATCCATGTTCCTTCTTTGCCCTTTGTGTTCCAGGGCCACGGTATCTCTTTCGAACAGTCCCGCAGCCCGAGGCCTCCCCCCTCAACTCTTTCCATTTCACGCGAACCCCCGCGTCCTCATTCCAGTTCTGTCTGACGGAACCCTTCTAGTTCGTCCCGCCATCTCCTTCGTGACCTGCTGCGACCCCGCCTCACTGTGTTAGGGCATCAGTTTCCGGCTGTTTTGGCTCACAGTTTGCCCGGCATGGGGCAGACATGTCCTGTCACATATTGTAAAATTTTAGGTATATAAATAACATATTAAGGATAAATCTGTAATTCTGTTATTTCCTAAACTGATTTAAGAGTCATTGTGACTCGACCGCATCACCACGATGTGGCAGGGTCGTAATATTTTCGTACCTATTGAATATAAAAGTTCTGAATCTTTTGACTACATACCTACCTTTATATTAAGTATATGGGTCAGTTTCAATCCTCGCGCACAGCCTTTAATTATAAAATTGGGCGCTCGCGCATCCTCGGGCACGCGCGAGGAGACGCTTATGTCTGCGTCGAAATCCGCTTGGTGAAAACTGACCTTTAGAAACACCTCTACGGAGAAAGTATTCAAAAGCATCCATGAAAGTGTAAACCAAACACAATACAAACTAAATCGTCTCCTCTCTTTTCTTTACCTGACTGCGGTGAAGCCAAAAAGAAGGGTATTGTTTTCTGGAGACTTAAGCGAGCAAGATTTAATAAATCTGTTCTGAAATAAGTAGTTTAAAAAAAAAACTCGTTTTATTTTATTGTAACCATATCTTACCTTTTAGCCTTCTCCACGAACCGAACACTTAACCCTTGTAACCTCTTCTCTTGCAGATGTCGCGATAGAATTCATGTGGTTGATACTGGCAACACTAGGCTTCTTATTCCAACACTGGTACAACCGGGGAAGGCCGCCGTTCCCCCCGCCACCGAGGGCCGTTAGACCGACAATGGCTGAGCCAGTGGCAGTCCAAACCTATGGCACTATCTCTTCTTATTTTATGAGACGGTAAGTTTATGTATTCTTCTTAGGTCATTTTTCGTTTGCTTGTTTTGTTAGGGTCGGCTTCCAGTCTAACCGGATGCAGCTGAATACCTGTACTTTACATGGAGCTACTGCCTATCTGACCTCCAAAACCCAGTTCGCACCCCTAGGTACCTAAGAATGGTTGTCAGACTTTCGGGCAACAGATTACCTGTAACGACTGTCAAATATTTATAAATGAAAGCCAGGACCAACCGCTTCACGTGATTTTCGAGACACTTTCGAGATTCTCTAAATGTAATTAATCGTCACCCATCCATGGACCAACCTTGGCAAGCGCTGCTTAACCTCTCAAGACCCCGTTCGGCTGTTATTATTTAGCCACGAACTCCTCTTTATTCATTTGTAGTGTATTATGTCTCAAAAAACAGAATAAAATAGGTAATAGAATATGAATGGATTGTATAAAAAATCATTTCAGAAAGTTATGCTTTGTAAAATGATTGACTCTAATATACGGGGTCAAATTAAATTGGATAGCGAAACTCCGCAGATGCATGGTATTTTTATTTTTCACATATCTTTTTTCAGTTTAATGCAGCAAATAACACAAAGATTTGATTATACCTAAGATAACTTTTACCAAACTTAGTTTTTTTTTGCCTAAATATACTGATTTTTTCAGTATATTTAACTTTAAATAGATCCTCGGAAACGTAGCTCTTTTAGGAAATTGATATTACAATTTAAAATACAATATGTAACCCCATAGTTACAAAATGATTATCCTGAATTATGTTTTTCCTGCTTTAGTACCTACTTGCCTATTAATATTTAATTATAAGTAAAATATCTATTGCGGTGCGTATGGGTGTTTGCTAAATTAAAATGATGATTTATGCTTTTGCGGTCACGAAAAAGCAAAAAAAAAAAATTACTTTAGTACTGATACCGCACTTTCCTTGTTTCTCTCATAATACTAGAGAGAGAGATCCCTATACTCTCGATCTTTACTGTGTAACAAAAATATCTTCTTAGCGTATCGATGTCAATTCAAATTGAGTCAGTCCAAAATTTGGCGACGAATTTGGCACTATCAGTAACGTCCATCATGTGATGTGCAAACAACAGGTCTTTAAGTGTCTCATCGTTTGTGGGGCAACACCACGTTTACACTCCAGGGCAGAGAGAACAAAATATTTAACATTTAGGCACGTCATCGCCCTTTCCTTGTCTCTCTTATAATACTAGAGAGAGCGAGCAATACTTTCTATCTCTTCCAATGTTTAGAATGTTGAAATAATTAGATTTTCTGTGCTTTCCAGACCAACAAACCAGCAGAACACTGCCGATGGAAACACAACGCCGTCCAATACGCCGGTTGGTTCAAGAGTGTACACCGAAAGGACTGGCCTACTGGCTTAGATACTCGAGCAAAACACTAGCATGGAGAGTACGAACAAAAATGACAAGTAATACTTACCTATTTTTCCATCAATTTCTTTTTTTGCAGTCCTTAACTGGAATATAATATAAAATATAATTTTAGTTATTATTACCCACTTTTACGCGAAAAAATCAAGACAAGATAAAAAAAGCTTTCTAAAAAAGATCTCAAGTACGTGTTTAGGTCAGATACGTAACCAGTACCAATGAAAAATAAATAAGGAAAACTCTTGATCAGGCTGCGTTCAGAATCGCGCTATTATCCTTTTTTTTGGGGCGTTTCATACGCCTCATTTTTTTTTGCTCATACTAAGATAACACTTGAATTTGGCCTAAATATAATGATTCTGAAAACGCGTGATTATGACTGATTTTACTATATAATTTTTCTAGTTTTAGACAATTATGTCTGCCAGTTTTTTTTTCCAAAGATAAAAATAATTGTTAGATTATTCCTATTTAAATTACTCGCGAAATAATTAAGGTATTTAGTTATTATCGATTAATAAAAAATAGTTTTCGCGTTAGTATGTAAATGGTATTGTAATGTAATTTGTCATATAATTATTATGTGAAGTCTCATTTACAAGTTTCTAGTCGTAAGTAGAGTGCGATTTACGGAATGCAAATGCAACTATAGACCGACCGCTTTAATGAGTCCTCCGCCTTGCCCCATCAAAGGCACATTAAGCGTCCACAAAGTCCTAACAATATCCCACAGGTTATTTGCTTTAAAATAAACATAATCCACGTAGGTATTACGATACTAATTGAACCAATATATGAACCATCATAATATCCCATTTAAAATGAAACCTTTGCGAGGACTCATTAAAGCGGTCGGTCTATAACTAATGAACTACTGGGCTATCACTATACGGGGTTCATACGGCTTAAGTTTTAGTAGCCAGAGTAAGTGCCTTTTGCTCATGACTGGAGGCGTGTAAATGACTTACAACCACTTTAGAATATAAGTACTAATAGGATACACCAAAAATATGCTTAAAAATTACCTTCCTAAATTTTGTGAGAGTTCTATTACCTCCCAATGAAATACTCAATATTCGATCAAGGAAGAGTAACTCTTCAAGAGTATGCTCTCTTGTAGATCACTATAATATTTAAGGACATGGGCCACTAACGACCGCCACTGTTGGCAAGCTAAAGCACTTTTCAACACTCTACATTCAACATCACCACAACCGACTACAATTGCGAATGCAAATTGAATTTTATTGCAATAGGTACAGGGTCTATTTTGTATACTGGCTAAACCTTAGCGGTGGACCCCTTCAAAGTGTATGAAAAGTGACTGTCGCTATCCGCTAGTCACGGTCGCTAGTCGTCTGACATGAGGGTAGTTTAAGACACCTGATGGAATGATTGAGACTGTATAAATAGATAATGTGTACCAAAACGTATAGTTACTAAAACTGTAAAATTTCCACGACCCAGTTTTTTTAGTTTTATTGGATGAGTAGTAAAGAAAGTGTAACCGCGTCCTAATATAAGCAACGACCTTGCTTGCGACCTTGACCTTCATTTGTCACTCTTAATTGTTCGGAAAATCGGAGCCATCTATCGCCAGGAGCTCGTTCGGGATCGTTGAATAAAATGAACGCGACAATCGCTTCGATTAGGACGCGGCCTAAAGATTTCATGTTTTTTTAAAAAATAAACTACTTACATTTTCGTACGTCGTAATTACATTAGTGGATTAATTCATAATAATTGAAAATTATGTATTTTTAATTGATATCATGCCATCATATCAAGCGCGTTGTAAGACTGTATCGTGTGATTTTGAATAGAGACTTGAAGTGTAAACATTACCATTTTACGCTTAATAAATATGTTATTTAAATACGTACTTATTCTTTATTTTAAATTGTCACAAGTTTTAATCGAACATATCACAATTTTTGAATTAACTTTGGTATCATAGTTTAATATTATGTTGATCAAGGAAACATGAAAAAACGGAAAATCTGATACAGGATAAGCACTCACAAGAACTATTAATAATTATAGCACATTTTATCCACAACATGTCTAATAATAATTACATACTAACCCAACAAAAACTAAATAATAATTACAGACCCCTCAGAATATCGTCGGTCCACAACACAAGATTACCCATTCATATCAAACGCATTCGTCCTCATCAATAGATAGGGGACAGACAGACAGACAAAATGTAAACCAATTATAAGCGTTGATAATCTGTGCAGTTGCTTGCTACGAGAATAGAGGGCGCTGCCGTGCCTGTTTTTGATAGAAAACCATTGTGATGCATGTTCGGGATGGCTTTATCTGATCAGCTTATGATTCGCTAAGAGTAGACGAAATATGCATTGTGTGAAGTTGTGTTGATAATTGCAGACGTATGTGTACTGTTCTAAAATAAAATTAGGCCTAAAAGATATGAGGGGTGTTAGGTTTTGCTAATTATGTGACATAAAATAAAGGGACATGATGGTAAATACGTAAGCGGACACAAATAGCTGAGTAGAATCTAAGAATATTTGATAAAAAATGTGTTTAACGTTTTGGATTTCAGAAATGCATGGATAAAATATATACTAGACTGGACAGGATTCATAAGCATTATTTAAATTCTGTAGTAATCGTTCCACAGTTAAAAATGATTTTACAAACGCACTGTATTCAGATCCCTCTGCGTTTAGATCTCTATAATACCTCCAATACAACACGTTTAATCCCATCCCATTGTCGCGGTCCCCCATCCATTGCATGCAGACTGGGGTGCTATACAAAGTTAACCGACACAAAATTAATATATACCGCCCAAATATACTTAACGGAATAATTTCCTCACACTATTTTTAGGGTGGCAACACTGGCAGTTTTGTGCACGCAATAAGGTTGCAACTCGCGCCATCTGCAAAGAGGTTATTAATAATATTTGATACATCTTTATTAGCCTATTGTTAGATTATTAGATACACTCAAGTTTCGCATTTGTCATTGTAAACGATGTTAGGGAGTCAAAGAAAACAAAATGCCAATGGTTAATGCAATATTTATTAATAAATTTCACTGTAATCTCCTCAATCTATATGCACTTATATCAAGTAATAATTTATTTTACACTTAATGAAACTAAATTACATACAACGTTACCGCCTACACCACGTCCATATTGCATTTTTAATGAAAATATATATTATAAATGTACATATTTATCAAGTAGTAATTAAATGATAATTTGTGCTGTTTACCAGCACCATTATGAAAAAAAATATGACAGAAATATTTTTTAATTTTGTATACCTATAAGTTTTCTGTATACAGTTTTGTACAGTGAGTAATTTCAGTGCTGTAAAATTTAGTTTTTGTTCAAATCGTCCAAAATTTTGTGGTAAAATAATCTAATAAATCTATATTTTAATCACAGCAATATTGACCTTAATCTTTACCAATAAATAATAAATTAATTCGTTTCAAGGTGTGCTAATGAACTTGAGTTGACACATTACGTACAACATCTATTTAGTAACAATATTATACAAGAATCATCACAATAGTACAAACATGATTAGTTTGTATGACAATTTGTTCGTGAAGGCAGGGGTGTGAAACAAATGCTATAACGAAGCCCATTGCCACGTTTTTTTCTCTATGGCATTAACATTTCGCACCCCTATTGCATACATCAAAGAAATAGAAAGGGTTGTGCACGGAAAGGGCGCATAACACTCGATTATTACAAACGTTGGCACAAACAATTTACATTTTATTTCCCGCCGCCGAGGACACCTCGGCTGCCTTTATATAAACTTTCTCTACTCGACAATAGATGGCGCTGTTCTATATTTACAATTGCACGCTATTGTTTTACTAGCTATTTTATTGACCGTACGCAATGAAATATGCCTAAAATATGTCGTATTTAATAATGTACAAATATTATGTTTAAGCAAACGATAAATTAAATCATACAATTGTTCGGCAGTGCACAGCACACGTCATCGTGTACGGTCGTTTGCTTACGACTAAGTTTGAACATCATCAGTTGCCTCTTAATATTAACGTGTAATCCGAGAACATTGTACATAAATAAGAATAACTTGCACCATTTAAAAATGAAATCTCACTAAAATGAAACCTGGGGTGTGAAACGAACGGGGTACTTTAACAGTCTCTTGTAAACACTTACGATACTGAATTGTTTTGTTCTTGTAAGTCTGCAGCCAAAACATTGGCATCATGTCCGGCCGTCATGTTAATAGCTGCGTTCATAGACAAGTGCGCGTCGGCGTAGTTGTGCGCAATCTCGCCGCTAGATGGAGACTCCGGTATGTTAGTCGGGTTCTCAGGCATCGACAGAAGTCGATGCGGGAACCCGAATAGCTGAGATCACTGAAGCCGTCCCCAGTAGTTCGATGCGAGGTCTGGCCCTTGCGACGGTATTTGCACAGGCACGCTCACGCCCGCTGATATTACACCTATGAAACAAAGAGGGAGGGTTAATAAAATACCTGATTTTTTACGATAGGTACAATTGAGATCAAATGATATGACTTGAGGAGATTACAAACAACGGTTAGCATTTAGAAATATAAGCCTAATAAATTGATTCATTAGGTTAATAAATTAAGAAACAAAACAATCATTGGGTTTTCTTGTTCATTTCAAATTATAAGGACAGCGGCTAAGTAAATCAATAGGTACCAAATAGGTTAAGCACTTGATTAAGTCCTGCTTAGTACCAGATCAAATCAAGCCGACTAACCATCATCGAAGCTAGTTTGCCTATCCCAAATCGTAATCGAAAATTCCTATTTCACGACACAATTTGCAACCAATCAAGTTGTCCGTATCGACGGCACATGTTAACACAATCAAATGTGAAACCTATTAACGTCATGTATCAGTATCGGTCGGGCCATATGTCTAATAGGATTCCGATTGCATTCCGTTTATTACACACAATCGCGTTATCTATGCACGGTGGGTCTGGCTCGATTATATGACGTCACATCGTCAGAAAGCTATCCGTAGCCGTACGGTTGTGACGTAGATGTCGTATGTGTGTGGTAGATAGTGTAGTGAGTATAGCGTCTGTTTTGAATGTTTGGTAACTGTTTCGAGAATGGGTATTGAGTTATGTGCGATGAAAAGCGCTAGTTCTAATTTGAAATCATGGTTACTATTAGAGAAAGCCTAATAGGGAGAGAGGTCGCCATTAGTTTACAGTTTGCGCATGTTTGACTATTGTTGCCAGATATTAAGACTAGTTAATCATGTATGAAGATATTAAAAAAAATATTTCTTGAGATAAGGTCAGTTCTCGAGATGGTCACAAGGGTGTGCAAAATCATTGAATTAATTTCCTATAGGATATGATCTTTATCGCTAAAACTCAAAACTGTCATCGTTATGTTCACTAATTCCAGCGTAACCCTCCAACAATAGAGTTTCCAATAGGTATAAATTACTATCGTACATAACACATTGTAAACGACATCAAAATATGCTGCACGTCTAGATTTATGAAGCCCTTATTTCGATCGGCTAGCCCCCGCGCGTGTTCCCGCCCGATAACAGTTTTCCGTTCCGCCGGCGTTGGTAAAGGGGTACCACCATCCATCGTTTACATTCATTACACGTTATTATCGCCTCTAAACAGCTCCTGTGAGACTCGTTTAGTCAATGGTTTGTGACTGTGCCCTCATGTTTATGATGCTTACGAACTTGTCAACGTTTATTGGTGATTTATATGTTAAGGTGGTTGAACGCAACTGTTATATAGGTTAAATAACTTTTTTTTCGATTCAATATCATGATTTAAGCTAACAAAGTATATTTCATAGGTACCACGTATTTTCATTTAAAAATTAATCTCGGACTCTGAAATGAAAAATACCTCATACCCGCTGAATTCGTAAAAGAACCGGAGCCAAAAAGCGAAAAGTAGAACAAATCCGCATTATTTAATACCGCACGAAGCTGGAAATGCACCCGTCGAAAGAGCGCAAAAGAGTAAATGAAACGAGAGCGTGCATTTTGAATTGTGAAAAACTCTTTTGTTCGCGGTTGGTGCTGGAAACTCGGCAGACGAACAATGCCGCGAAACGCCCCAAACAACAATAATTCATACCGCTTTCCGCCACCTACGGCTAAAAATGTCCGCCGCGTGATATATAATATCAAATGGAAAAGTTACGGCTTTTTAAAACAATAGCATTGCCAGCCCCTCACGGTTTAGTCTTTTTCTGAATAATAAATTTACACTCCTCCTTTTAGACACGTTTTGTTTAAGGTATCTATGTTTAATTTTAGAAAGCTGTATTCAATGTCTTTTATATTCTCCCATTTCAACTATCTATTAAGAAAATCAATTTAAAAGCTATTTGTAAGGAACAGACAACGGCAAATCCAATCGGAACATGAATACCTATTTTTCCTTTTTCTCTTTTTTGTTTCCCCCATCATGTCGCGGTCTTGTGGGCCAGACGCCCCTTGCTCTTGACTCAGCATTTTTTTTTATATTTTATTACGAAGTTGGTAAATATTTACCAAAGCTTCTCGTGCCGATTTCGTAGATTTTGTAGCGTTTGTTGTATTTTGGTTACCGAGAGAAAATACAAGTTATCGTGTAAAAGGTTTGCTTTATTATCATTATTTACGAAGTAGAACTGAATTCTAAGTGATAACATTGTATAATTGTATTGTGTATATATATATTATTTGAATCATTTTCGTGATGGTAAAATGCTTTGGGTATTATTGGCCATCCCTTAATGATGATGATGACCTGAAAGAACAAAGTCAGAAGACAAAAATAAGTCTAACTCACCAGTGCCAGCGGTTCCCTGCGGCTGTGAATACGCCGGATGCTGCTGATGTGCCGCGGGTGCTCTCGAGTAGCCTCCACTGCCCAGCACGTCACCAAACATGTAAGGGTAGCCGCCGTCCCGCTGCTGCAGGCACGACGAAGTCAGTCCACCCGACATCGCGCTGTCGGAACCAAGCGCACTGTCAATGTCGTACACAGTGAAAAATATTGAAGGCAAATAAATATAAAAGAAGAAAAGAAAAATTTAAAAAGCAGTTTTATAGTTGTCTTGACGTTTGTGGCTGAATGTGTAGTTTATTTGCAATATTTACATTGAAAGTTTGTAGAAGAATAGTATGTTACTTTTGCGTTAAAAAAATCCACGATAGTTTATGGTTACATTAAATGAAATACACTTGTGAATAGACTTGTGACGAGAGCCAAATTAAATATGATAAAATTATCTACAGACAATAATCAAATAGAATAAAAGAAAAGACAGCATAAAATGGAATAAACATTCCCGGCGGATCGAACTACTAGTAATTCTCATTCAACTAAGTTAATTTGCTCAGGGAAGAAACCTAAAACTCGCAGAGTTCACTATTAAAAATCAATTGGTGTGGAAAGTCGGCCGACCTTCGTTCTTAGCGTCTCGGTGCATTGGCGGGAAACGCAAGGAGGCGCGATCTTTGCCGCTCGATTTGGCGCGCAATTTAATTAGTGTCGCTGTTCGATGATAGATGGCGATACCGTACGTTTACCCATGTGAACTGATTTTTTATTTAGATTTTTATTTTTAGCTGGATGCTGTCTCTTTGTTTTTATCTTGATTTATACATTAGAACAGGAAATGAACTGAGTTGAACGGCGGTGCCAAGAATTATTGTGAAAAAAATTGGTCAAAATTCTTTAGGCATTAAGGATCAATAAATCTTAATTCTTTTAAAATCTCATATTAGCAATAATATTCACATGAAACCAAAACAAATTATCAGGTTAGGTACGGTTTCGACAAAGCCAAAAAAGACCGCTGGCTTCTTAGCATGTCAATGGCAATAAAAGTATAATGAGTGGGCAGAGAACTAAGCTACGAGATTCAGTTTGACGCTTGTATTTTCCAACATATTCTTCAGCTACTAACCTATATGACTCCCCCATAGTAGCAATGGGTTGCGGTATGGGGCTGTACATGGAGTTGAAGCCACCATTCAGCGGTATCCTCGGAGTGGGAGGCGCGGGGGGAGACGCTGCTGGTGCATCCCGTCTTTGACTCCGTAGCTTTTCTTCGCGACGCCACTTCGCTCGCCGGTTGGAAAACCAGACCTGTTGGAGAGAAAAATGTGAATGAGAATTTTGGTTTCTTGATGTCTTTGGTCTGACAGGAATGGAGAGGGCCGGACGTCGTTTTAAAATTTCCAGTCTTACAAGAAACTATCCATTTGAATTCATATAAGTAAGTAACTAAATTCCATCTATTCGAACTAGATTATCACTGAAAATGTATAGTTGAATAGAGCCTCATCTACCTACATCCTTATTCTTGTCGGAGCATTAGTAACTAAGTAGAAAACTTGACTAAGTCAGATTTCTATCACTGTGTAATGTTGATGTTTAAAAAAAAAAAAAAAATTATTGTTGTTGCCTTAACTTGTCTTTAAAATTTTGCATGCTATGTTTTATCCTAGCTAAACATGCTTGTGCCTCAATTTGTATTTAACACCCTTGTATACCATGTTTTACGCAAATAAATATTCTATTCTATTCTATTCTACTAATCAATTCAGTCCATCCATTCTGATACACCGTATTTTCAGTAACCAACCCACAATATCAATCAACATCTCATTCCAAAACAAGACTTGAAAACAAAACACCAAGTTGAACTGAAGTCTAAACATCTAAAACAATTAAAACAAACGGAGCGTGGACACTATATTGTGACATTGAACTGCGTGAAACGGAACGCGGCCCCGGAAGCAGCCCTCACGTGCGCGCCACTTCCGCCGGCAGCCATGGCGACGACAATATGGCGCCCGGAGCGTTCCCGCGCTTTGTGAAGGCGGACTTGCCACTATTGTGCATAGTGTAACACCTATGTAATTCTCAAGTACATAGGTATGCTAGTTTGGTGCTAGATCTATAGACGGTGAGGGCTGACACACTTTCGTAGAAATAGTCGTTTTATTTATGTACTCATCTTTTTCCAGGTGGTTGGAATGATTATTACGGAATAGTGTTTTGATTTTGGAGATTCTTAAGTTATTCATTCAAGTAATATCTATAAAACATAGACTAGGTAATGTGGGAGTTAGTACACAAAAGGTAAATAAATCAAACAAATAATTCACCAAAACCAACTATGTTACTGCTAAATAAATGTTAGTAGGTAAGTAAGCGCGTTATTTCACAGAAGAAAAAAAACCATTCAAAAAGGTTGTGGAGGCAATATGTCATAATATTATTGCTCCGGTCTCCTACAGAATCGCCAGAATGTTGCCGACAATATTTTATTGGGCCCTCGCGAACACTGCCGAGGGGCGGAAAAGGACGGGTGTACACTTGCGAATAGTACGCTAAAGTCACCCACTCGATAGTGGATTGTAGTTAAGAGCGTTTGAATCGTTCCATTCGTTACTAATTTTGATTGATGTTGACAAACAAATGACTGTTTAGCTAGTTTTTTTTAAATATTACCTATAGTTTTTCTGTCATGCTTGTATTATCCCACTGTCCCTGCATACTTTCCAGTTTTCTCTATCTAGTGCTATTGTATGTGTAGGTCAATCCTTTAAAAATGGTTCCAGCTTCTCCTGCCATTTCTATAATACCTAGGTAAATAGAATAAGGAGCTAAGCCTCCGTCCTCGTAAGTTTTTTACCGCCATTCTGTTCTCTTTTGGTCTCTTTTAACAAACAAACATAAAAAAAAAAACAATAACCAATCCAGTTTACCGTACTAAAATGTTTTTACCAAATTACCCGATCCAGCAACAGTACATAGTCATGCATAATTTCAGTTTTACCCAACACATAATGAGTTTAATCGACAAAAATTAAATAATGATGGCGAATTATTAATTCTACGTAGAATTTATTTTTATGCAGCCGCATGAACGTAAATTAATTAATCACGAAAAAGCGCAAATTAATTGTCTGAATAAATGGAAATTCCGAGTTATTTTAAGTGTAGGTATTTTATTTGACTGGCCACCAAAAACAGCTTAGAAAAGGCATATTTCATCATCTGCGAAGCCTTTTCCCAACTATGTTTATGTCAGCTTCTAGTCTAACTGCTGCACCTGAATACCAGAGCTTAAAATGTAGCGACTGCCTATCTGACCTCCACATCTCAGTTACCGGGTAAAACGATATCCAGTTTAGCACGACTGGGTTGTCAGAAATAGCAAATTTAGTGAAACAAAATGAATCGGTTTTTTTTAACCACAAATAATTCGCCCTCGGACTTCTGTCCCTCGCCTTACGTCACGTTAAAATATAGTGACGGGCCTCATTTTTTCCCGCCATCTATAGATATTCCGCCATGACAGCGATGACAGGCCTTTTTCCCGCCTCTCAGCTATTTCCCGTGGCCTTTTACAAATTGTTCTCCTACCCTCATAGTTGGGACGAAAATAAAGTTACCGAGGGTTCCTTACCAAATGGGATTTTCCCATAATTTGGTTACACAACCAACGAGTTGCGGACCGTAATTGTTTTTGCTTGTGAATTGCGCGTTTATTAATACAGTATGATGTATTTTAATTTATTAGTTCTCGGGTTGTTACTGTTTTAATTGCAGGTTGTTTTAGTATTTTTTGTGAAGTTAGCTAATTAGTGGTAGTGAGCTTGTTGTGAAAGGCCGGCTTTTAATGTCGGATTTGTTATTGAAATGTCATGATTATGTGTTGTATTCATTTGTCACTGAAACTGTTATTTCGCTCTGATATAATGTGATTTGGAAATGCTAATTAATTAGGTAGTTTAACAAGTGTTATCCAAATGTGGACTGGCAATTATTTTACATAGCTGTTTGGTTACGTAGTTTAGGAGCCAGTGACTGTTATATTATTTCATTATACTATAGAAAATTTACTGAATTAAAATCCAATATTTAACCCACTAAACGGACATTACTCAAACGGCACAAAAACGCAAAAACAAGATAAATCAGAACACATTTCTAACGCCACAAAATCTCCGCTCTTACTCAAGACTCCTAACCGTTATTCTTAATTCCACCTTATTGCAAACAGAATAGAATAGAATTTGGCTTGTTTTAATAGTAAAAATGTTTGTGTGCGGCAATGGGTGCCAATTTTTCAAAACACCGCCCTCCCCCCGTGGCCGGAAACGCACCCCCGCTTCCTGTAGGCCCCGGGATCGATACCTCACCCCGCCAGCTATTGTAACTGTGGCCACGTGGAAAATATTTCAGGATAATTCAGATAATATTTTTGGATCAAATATTCCATTATACGAGATTTCACAGTTGTGACTTCGACTACCTATATTTTTTGTATTGAATTTTTTTGCTGATTGCTGGCTTTTAACAGCCACAATTTTTTTTCCGATATTTTTGAATTTATATTCTGATCACTAATCAAGGTTTAGTAAAGAAACTTAACCAAGAGATTATTTAACCGTCATAACATCAACAACTTCTAAAATATCACACAAAATTCAAAAATTATCCTTCAAATCCATCCTTCTAATTCAGTGTCATCATGGTTGCACTGTAAACCTCCATCGTTTGACACAGCCTTGAACCCCGCAACACGTGGGGTCCCGCCGAATTCCAATTTGTGTTCACGCTACTCCTTGAAAGCCTAGCTCTTTGACTATGCAAGGGAAATGGGACTTTGTGCCGCATTGTTAGAGTTCAATGAAGCTTGGTCTGAGCATCCAGTGATAACGTACAGGGCTGTGTTTTGCGTTTGATATTGCCCCCACTCTGGGTATTTATTTTCATGTTTGGGGGATTATTATGAAACTTTTGCAGGGTATTTTGTAACTTTTTTCATACAAAGCGCGGTTGGGCTTTCAGAAAACTGTTCAGTACCGACAGTACCCTTAGATTAAACACAATATTTAATCTCTGTTTCTCTTAAGCCATTTACTTCTTCAACAAAAACAAGAACATCTTTTTACCTTTTTGTCTCCATACAAAATCGATTAATGTCATCAGACAACCCATACGTTTGACAACCTACCTAAAGCCGTAACATCAAATGGTAGACTACTCCCCTAACAACAAAGTCATAAAAAGTCACTTTTACCGCCAAAAAGCCTCAAAAAAACGTACACGCAATCACCAAGGCCTACATCCATGCAGCCCTGCCAAGTACTTGTTGACCGTACTATGTGATAGCACCCCAGAATGTTAACTAAGGCCGAGATGAGAAGGTTAATGTAACAGCTTAGCCCCAACTCCCGCTGAAAACAATGTCGACCGCCCGCCATTTTTCTTCTTTTTTTTTTTCTCACTCGCACAGAGAACAAGAAAACTCCGGCGTTGGAACTTTCGTACTTTTCGTGTTTCACTCGAAGTTTTAGTTTTTTGTGTCTACTGCTGCTATTCGAATTAATATTCTTTTACTTTGTCGCTTCTTGTGTTATTTTTGTGTATTTATTTTTGGGAAATGTGAATTGATCTTTGGTGAATCGGTTTATTTTAGTGATTGAATTGACGGGAACTAATATTAAGACCGGGTTTTCATATTGGTTTGTGATTTTAATTCTGAAGTCGCGTCCGCCATTGTGACTTTGTGAGCACATCAATTTGTCTTGCTGCAACCATGCGACTTAATATGACGCCCTAGTACTTAGGTGGTGCCGACAAGACTTTACAATTGAAAGTAGCTTATATGTGTTATTGTAAGCCTTTTTTACTACACAGTTCTAAAATAAGTACTTAACTAATTTCATTAGGCATAATACAAACAAATGAACGAACACATTTCAACATGACACAATCTAAAAGTTGCACTTACTTTTAATTCGATTTATGCCAGCATCATCAGTAAAAAGGTTGAAAACTTAAAAGGTTTGCAGTCAAAATCACATTAGACCTTTATAAAACTTGCGCCAAGTTTGCAACACTTTGATAAATGACTTTTTAAACTGTTGGCAACACTAAGTGCGTCGCGTTAAGTGGAATAGAACATTATTTACCCTACATTGTTCCAAGGGAGCGAGATTTCTAATATCTACAAACTTTTTAGAATCATGTTTTATAGTCGATATCTTTACTTCCTGTAAAGATCTGATTCTGGCAGATAACATAACATCAGGTCTGTAATCCCCGAAAGGTTAGGCAGAGGCTTAAATATAACTAAAACTAAATGTGGGTGTACCATTAGGTACACCTAATAGTACACCCATATTTCGCCAGTTATATTTAAGTCCCATGTAATAGGAGGCGAGCCTATTGCCATCAACCGGGCACAAATCCAGACGCCGTGTTTGCTATTGAAAAATTACTAATGGGAAAACCCAATAACAATTTGCCAGACTCAGGAATCGAACCCAGGACCTCATGCTCAGCAGTCGCGATTGCGACCGCTAGACCAAGGAGGCAATCATTCTGACAGATACTATACTGAAATATCTGTTAGAATCCATAGCTGGTCCACAAATGATCCGTCCAGGTCTTACCGAACGTCAAGAAGTTCGCATTTAAAACTCTTAATAGGAATACAAGTAAGGTAATTATATTATCCTTTTGCAATCAATAAATGAATACCCGCAATGTTGAACTACCAGATCAAAAAACAATAATTAATTCATTACGTCTGTGTCTGCGAAAAATATTGAATAAATTATGGTTCAACCTCAATTATTCACAAAAAAAAAATATTAACTTTCCCCGAAAATGGAATACATTACCAAAAAATCACACGTACATACAAAACTAACGTGATATTTCTCTTATTAATTACTCACATTAATAATGATAAGCAAACAGCTCGGGTAAGATAAACATGGTCCGTTGAAAAATTCAAACAATAAAAACACTGGTTATATTACGAGCGTAGTTTTCCCAAAATATTTACTTTATCCATGTAATAAGTACATACTCTGGCTATAATATTAACCCACCCTTGTTTTTTTAACATGTTTACTGAATACGCATCTACGTACTGGGTTGGTTCGCAAACAGACAGTGTAAACAGGCCCTTATGAACGCATCCCCAATAAAGCCCTTGTCCGATTTTAGTGAGATTTTATTTAAATCTGTTTCAACGATTTAGTTTGTAGAATATTCTGTTAGATTTTATGGTCCGTACAAGCTCTGCTGGTAATCGTGAAAATGGCTGTCGAAACTCAGTCGTACCTACGTAACGTTTGAAAAATTAGATATTTTCCCCTATAAGTGCTTAGTTTTCAGGGTTCCGTACACGAAGGGTAACCAACGGGACCCTATTACTAAGCCTCCGCTGTCAGTCCGTTTGTCTGTCAGCGGGTTGTATCTCATGATCCGTAATAGGTAGACAGCTGAAAATTTCACAGAATGTGTAGCCGCTATAACAACATATACATTAAAGGGGGTTCCCCTACTACGATGGTACGGAACCCTTCAAGCGCGAGTCCGACTCGCACTTGGCCGGTTTTTCAAATACGTTTCTTCTAGATTAATTTTCGTCACTGCTAAGATAGTTTTGTTTTTATCATGTTTGTTTCGTCGAATTCCAACCAACGTCTTCGTATAAATGTTATAAAATAAAGTTGAATTTCGCGTCTGTTTATGTGACTACGTTATTATTCTGAAGTATGGACTTTGATGCGGTCTTCACCATCTTATAGAAAATTTATTCTTCCGAACGGAAATACCGGTGATTTGTGTAGTCGTGCGAAGCTAAGGCAGGTTGCGAATTAGATATAATCGCAATCTTTTCTAATACCGATTAATACCAAAGTAATCTGACCACAAAAATTACCCTCTTTGATCGTAGTTAGCCTCAATGTTAATCAATAGTTCAAAGTTACGGGTTAACGATGACGTATCGATACAGCCACCTTACCGCGGTGTAAACTGGATTTTATTTTACCTGGATACGTGCCTCAGGTAATCCGATCTTTTCTGCCAGTCTCTCCCGCGCAAAAACGTCTGGATAGTGCGTCCGCTCGAATTCTGTTGGAGAAGAATAATGTGGTTAACATTAGAGAATAAATAAAATAATAAATAATAATCATTTTGGACAAACAGTATAAATATCGATACCACCACGTACGCGGAGTTTCACTAGCTAATTTAATTTGATCCTTAAAATCAATATGTAGTTTTGCACTAGATATTACAACATTCAGCAAAAAATAAGTGAACTAACTTAATTCAGAACAGCATGAATAAAGTGCTCTAAAAAAAACAGAAATGAACCCCTATTTCGACTTCAAACAAACTCAAACATCGCACCAAACAATCATAACCCAAAAAATCAAAATACAGGTCCCAGTCCCAACAAATACCTCTCAATCACTAAGGCAATAACCCAATACGATATGAGAGAGCAAACAAACAAACAGAATAAGTAAGATTAACAGCGCGACATCAATAATTGGGCCCACTGCCATCGTCCGAGAGCAGGACAAACATCAGGGGCCCATATTTATTTACTTACTAATAACCGTGTTATTGCAAACAATAAATAAGATGAAAAGGACATTGGGAAATAGGTTTATGAAGACTCTGGGGACTTATTGACTGGTGGGACGAAGGTGGATGGATTTGGGGATGGGAGAGTGCGAGTGGATAATTACGGTTTTTGATCTCAACCGGAGTGTTTAAGCAATGAGACTTGAAATAATGTCATAGACGTTAAACTTAATAGGATAAACGAAGACTAAGGAATTGAGAGTTGGTAATTGGATAATTTGATTTCTCATGAAAACTCAAATGATTTAGTATCGATAGGTAGAAGTTAACAATGAACAAAAAGAGACTATTTTGAGAAAGACAGAAATTGGTTAGAAACTATTGAACAGTAGAAACAGCTTGCAATGAAGATCATAATAATGAAGAATGCGGTGATCATGAGAATCATTGCAGTCCTGTAGTTAAAATAAAATAATCGAAAAATACGGTATAGTTAGTAAACTACGGAGATGGTAATTCTTAATGCAAGAGGACAATCCTAGATGAATACTACATGGAACAAGTAGAAGTTAATGAAATTAGACTCAGCTATCACAGAAAGAGTTCAACATAAATTCATATCTTGTTTTACCTTTCTCAAGACTATCTATCTGGTCATTCGTGAAGGAGGTCCGGTTTCTCTGCAGCTTCCTCTTGAGTCGTAGCCTCATCTGCGAGTCTTCATCTCCTGATGACGCGTGTTCACTATTGCCGTCGGATCCAGCCTCCGATTGTAAGGGATCTGCTGGAGAATTCACTTCGGTTAATACATTTGTAAAGGTACCATTATTTAGAAACATAATTTTTGATGTGAATGATAATGATGACAGTGAGATAATATAACCAGTCTTTACATATTATCCAGTTACTGGATCAGATAGAAATTCACTTCATATAGAATAGTGGTGTTCAGCTGCATCCGATTAGACCGAAGGCCTAATAAATATCTTTTATGGAAAAGATTAAGCAGATGCTGATGTTGTAAATGATAAAGATGTTTCAATTGGTTGATGTCGGAATTGGCTACCTACATATTTTCGGATAATAGAACTCCTTCTCCAGATGCTCCCATATCTTTAGAAAAGCAAGAGTTTGTTTGAAACGCTTAATTAGGTTAGTTCCATTTCTACCGGGAATGTTTCATACCGACGTCCTTTCACGCCAATTTTTCTCACTTTACAGACAAAGAGCTCAATGATCCAAACGGACTCTCAAGTTCCAAAGCAGGAGTCATCAACAAAAAGTTTGTCATACAAAGAGAAACTCTTCATCATAAACTATCAACAAAGCACTCGAACAAAACGTAGCACTCGACGGCTATCAACGAAATGCGTCAGCAGAATTGCACAAAATTACCCCTCAGAAAAATTACATGTAACCCAGTCATCTTGACCCGTCACCACGAATGGGTCCTATGAACGCAGGGGCCAAGTTACCCCAGTTGTTTACTACCCTCAAAGTAAGGGTGATAGCGAAATTAAACGTTACTCCTAATGTTGTCGACATGCCTCCAGCTAATTGATTAATTTGCTTTATGGTCGGAGCACTTGAGTCCGGGGTTCGATTCCCGGGTTGGTAATGTGCGCACGGGTAACTGATTCCGCTCAATGGACGTACTGTTAGGCAATCTGTCACATTTTTCTGATGATACACTGATCTTGTGTGGGCGCGTACGCAATATCGGTAATGGAAGTTAACATAGCATGTGTTACGACTAAATAAAGATATAGGTTAAGTTTTTAGCCTGGCAACATGCGCAAAGTTATCTATCTGAAGTGATCTCTAGATTCGGGATCCAAATGTTAGAGGTAGAATTTCTTCTCAGCTCTACATATGGAGCAACTGCCTATCTGACCTCCACAATCCAGTTAATATCGGGTAATACAATACCCCTTGGTAAGACTAGTTGTCAGACTTTCAGCCCACTGACTACCTGTAACGACTGTCACAGATCTACAAATGACAGCCGGGACCAACGGCTTAATGCGCTTTCCGAGGCACGGAAGAAACTTGGTCACCCATCCACGGACCAACCCAGGCAACGCAGTTTAACCTGAAGATCGACCCGAGCGGCTGTTATTACTCTTGCCATCGAATGAAAAAGTAGTCGAAAGCGTCATAAGCGGCCTACCAAAACAAACATTCAACATTGAACATAACATTTAATCTAAACCAAACCAAACTCGATCAGGCACAAAGGTAACACAAAAACGACAAAATTGTAACACACTCGCTGTAAACGGCACACTCGAAACATGATTGATGCACGACATTCGCTCAGCGAAACGTGGCGGGCTTTCCGATCGGTTGACAATTTTGATTGATCACGACAGTGTGTGCGCGCCCTTAGGACGACGACACCTCTAATGAGGTTGTGTTTACAAACGAACGATTTGTTTTGTTTTGAATTTTGACGCGGACTTGTGTCATTGTTGGGCTTTTTGTCATTGGAATTACATGTAGTCTTTAAAAGTTTGTGGGTTACTTACTAGCAAACAGAACGAAATTTTGTGTTGGAAAAGCAAGAAAGAGGACCCAACTTAGTCTTGGCGTTCATTATTTTACCGTTTATCAAAGAAAAAAATATTTAGACAAGCAAACTTTTGTTCAATTAACGTTTACTTATCAATAGACTGAAACCATTCCTTTGTTACACCAATATTATTTCCATCCTAACAATCAACATTTTCATTATTTATTACCGTTTCCCGAAGAACATAAAGGAGGGGTATTCATTAAAAAAATCAATTCTTTCGACGGCGGTACTTAACCACAATTCCACCAATAACGGCCCACAAATGATCGAAGAAAAAACTTCCTCTATCCGAGAAGGCTCGAAGGGCGGGTGGCGGGATGGCGGGATGAAACACGAAAAATACATAAGAGAAAATAATAGTAGTAAGAAAATAAGAAAAGGAACGAAATAAAAGTGGGGGCGGTGGAAAAAAATTGGAGAAAATAAGCACAAAGGGGAGTGAAGAAAGTCGGCAGTCGGGGAGATAAAGTGGAATTGGAGTTATCGGGGCGAAACACGACGGTCGTAGGTGGGGGCCGATTGGCGGCGCGCGATTATGTGAGATCGATACTGTCACTCAAGCAAGCGGGGCCGAGTGACAAGCGGAGAGAGGTTCATTTGGTTTTTAGCACTTTTTTTGTTGTTTAAAGTTTTTATTTAAAAAAAATACTTCATGAATGACTTCAAGTTACTCGTACCAACTCACTGTCCCCAAGAGACTCGTGCGTATCCTGCAGTAACTACTATTGGTGATCCTATTAACGCGAAGTGCTCAAAATTTCGTCTATACATCCATAATCCTTCTGCTCTGGTTCAAATAAAGATTCAAGATTTTTTTAGTAAAATTAGTGCCCTAGCAGGGAACCATTACTCAAACTCAATATTCATCACTCTGAAAAGATTTCACCAATTTGAAAATACATTTTAAAGACCGCGACCGCTCCTGTCTTATGACCTGTCCTCAAGAACAAGCTCTCTGCGGCTGGACAAGGCGCGATCCGCCTAATTCGCCACGCTTCCGCGGGTAAATGTTCTACTGGATACATTTCTTTATACTTCGCCACGTGGAAATATACATAATGACTTGTTTCAAGGTTCTTAGCCGAGGTAAGGAGCATTTTCAACAAGTTTGAGGGCGAATTTTCAATTTTCACACGATGTTACACAGTTACGATACTTGAATTTGGAGAAATACTTGTCATTTTCAACTTGACATAATTTATGGTAACATTGACATAAAAACGCACCCTAAATAAGGTAACACATTTATCTAAATAAATCGCCAAATTAATCCCAAATACTTTAACATCCACGCCCAAATGCAGACAAGATCATAACCAATTAAGTGTGGCCCCACATGGGGACTAATGTAACGCTCATGTAATACGTTTGACGACCGTCTGGGGACTCTAGGGGTCAAGATAGATTTGCTTGTTTTGTAATCAACCGCTCACTAAATGTCCTCGACGTAGCCATCTGAATTACTTAGCGTTGGGGCTGATAAGGTTCAGTTTTTATTATTGTAGCTTCAAGTGGGACCAATTCGGATAATTTTCTTTGGACATGTATGTGGGGGATAAGAACGAATAAAGTTTAGTGTTGTGTACTTCTGTTTTTTGTAAATAGTGTCTCCGAGTATTTTAATTAAGGTTTTAACTTCACGGCCTTGATTGGTAACTACCTTTTTCTAGTTCTTTTTTATTGTTTTGGAATTCGGCTCAATAAAGCTATCTAAAATGATTGTATTCAAACTTCCAAATTACTAAACATTTCATACAATCGAAACACAATATTATTATTAAAACATCACATAACATCACGCATGTAATCTCCGAAGGTATCGGCAGAGGTGTACTTAAAAGTACACCCAGATTTTACCAGTTATGTTTTTGAAGTGCCATGTAATAGGGGGCGAGCCTATTGACATCAAACGGGCACAAATCCGGACTCCGTGGCTGCTACAGAGAAATTCCTAATGGAAAAACCCAATAACACTTTGCCTGACCCGGGGATCGAACCATACGACCACTAGACCTTCGAAGCAGTTATTATTTTAAAATACTTCGTCAAATATTCAAATCAAACGCAACCCAGTCAAAAATCCCCTTTTAATTTAACAAAACGATCAATTACAAAATTACCATCACCGTTTATTTCTGAATAAACGATTCACGATACTAAACGCATAATTGCGATGTAATACAATCTACAACACGTGTTTCAACTAACGAGAACTCTTTACATGTTAAAGTCAATTACAGAACTGCTCTTGAAGGGAAACCACTTTCAGAAGTGAATAAAAAAAGGCATTGTTTGACACTAACTGTTTCAAGTGTACTTTAGTTTGAGCGCGTAGTTGGATATTGATAGTTTTTGTTTTATTGGGTTGGTGGTGACACCTGGGACCTTTACCCCTTCTAAAAGGGTAAGTAGTTTAATGTGAGCATGCTTTTTTTTATGTAAGTACGTTTTCAAGCTCTTATGCCCGTTTTCTCTTTTCGCCAAGTCATAGGTCTCGAGATCAAACCCAAGTCACGCAACTCTGATTTTTCGAATTCATGTGCGTATTGTATGATTATTACTTGCTTCGGTGAAGGTTAACATCGTGAGAAAACCAAACCAGCATGTCTTAAGCCGCGTTTACACGATCCACGAGTAACCCATACCAACCCATCCGTCTGCGCTCGGATTATGGGTTGCCACAATACGAGTTGCGTCCGAGTAGGTATCAGAGTCCACTCATCATCATCATCCATCATCATTTCAGCCACTGCTGGACATAGGCCTCCCCCAAGTGTCGCCACATTGACCGGTCCCGTGCGACTCGCAACCACTCGGTCCGAGCATACTCTGATCTTGTCAACGCGGCTTGAGAGATAATTCTCGATGGCATGTAAAGCCAAGTCAGAAGCTCATGGGCGGCAAAAAACTCTGACACCAGGTGAGGCACTGACCACACGAAAAAGACGAATGCATGCCTTAACAAAAGCGAGTAGCAGTATCTTCAACAGTCGGCTCGGTGCTAAGACTTCCTACATACATAACACCAAGTGACAAGCGTGTAATCCTCGAAAGGTTAGGCAGAGGTGTACCTAAGAGACTAATAGTACACAGATATTTCGCAAGTTACGATCAAGTCCCATGTAATACGGCGGGCTTATAATGCAATCAAACGAGCACAAATCCTGATCCCTGATTAAATAATATTTTGATTAATTGATCGTTTTAATAAAAACAGCTGTATTTTACAAGGAGCGACTTCCTATCGGACCTCCACAACCCAGTTAGTACTGGGAAATTCGATACCCCTCGGTAAGACTTGCCACTGACTACCTGTTATGACTGTCGAAGATCTACAAATGACAGCCGGGACCAACGGCTTAACGTGCTTTGCGAGGCACGGAGAAACTGAAGATCGACCCGAGCGGTTGTTATTATTTACGAGCACGTGCGAAGTTTAAAGCTACTATTTCTCCCTAATCGAACTGAAAGCTTTCAGCTGTTACTGTTAAGGTTTTTTTTGCCCACCAATTTAGAATACGATCTGCACAAATTGAATGGAGTAAAACTGCGTGTATAACACGTATAAACACGAATGATTTGCCAGCGTCCGCAGCGCGTCACTGGTTCGCCACCAGCAAATATTTGTTCCCGGTTCATACCTAACTGGATGCATTGTGTACGTTTAGAAAATTGTTTAAATTTTATCGCTAACTGATATTTTCAGGGACTGTTGTGGTTTCGGCGAAACCTGTTGTAATGGAGAAATAAAAAGAGTTGGTCTTTAACTGATAGTGTAAAATTATAATGTTTGTTATTACGTAGTAGGAAGTTGCTCTTTTCTTATTTGAATCCTGAAGCACACAATCTCCAGTTTCAAGTAAACTTTCACGTCTGAGGGGGGGGCAATTGGGCATCCTTTGATGAAAATTGATCGCAGCGTTTTTGGTTTTGGGATTTATTTGTTAGTGCAATACTTTTTCAGGCTTTCAATTGGGCGTCAAGAATAAACATATCATCTTTATATACCAATCGTTCTATTAATATCAGACATTGTCATAATCACCATCTTCACCGTTTACGAGTAACCCAAATCAATTATCGTTCCAAGATCGTCAAGTATATTAGCGAATAGCGATCGATTAGCGCCACCCATTGTGGCGAGCATGTTTGTCTCCACACCACTGTGCTAATTCTACTGTGTACTCGTATATCAGAGAGCGACACACAAACAATTTGCCCAATTATTTGTGCCATGTTCGACTGGGCAAATATTGGACAATTTTGTGTGGTTCGTTGGATTAGACACACATAGACTGATGTTTGTTTTTGGTACTAGTTTTTTTTGGAGGTAATTGATGCGGTGTTTTTGTTTATACAGTGACGAAGGCTTCTAGTATTATGCATTTTGTGATCAACTTCGTCAGACAAATTGGAAAGCAGAGCGATGTGAAGAGAAAAATCTATGGGGAAGGTCTCCCAAAAGGTATGTAGGGCTTAAACAGATAAAGAGAGAGGAGGGGGATTGATGTAGAAGAGAAGCTAAGGCTCATTTTTTGGAATTGTACTACAACAGACCATAGTAAAACATCAACCCTTCCTGAGCCAATAAAAGAAACCAATAGAAATACTATTTACAACACTATTTGACTCCCAAATCAACGGGAAAAAGCATACATCCGAGGCAGTAGCAACAAAATTGGAAAAACGGCGTAACACATCAAAACACGTTGCATACCCTCACGTAGATATGTAGTCTGCGTCAATCACACTCGCGAGAGGGCTTTTTGTGCGAAAATACATTGGCCGTTTTTATATTTTTTTCCATTTTGTATACTTCCGAAACATTGGGTGGAGCTACCGAACCGTGGACAACACAGTGCGTCGAATATTAAAAATGTGTTGCGGCCCGATATGAAACAGTGAGCATCGGGCATGTGTAAAAAATTATAAGAATTTGAAATGGTACACTTAACGCATCTCAAAGTGGTTGAAAAGTCATATTAAAAATTAAGTTTACGTTCAAATTAATTGCTTTACAAGACATTATAGTATGTTTCCTCCGTGCCTCGGAAAGCACGTTAAGCCGTTGGTCCCGGCTGTCATTTGTAGATCTTTGACAGTCGTTAAGTAGTCAGTTACCCAAAAAGTCTGACAACCAGTCTTACCAAGGGGTATCGTATTACCCGGTACTAACTGGGTTGTGGAGGTCAGATAGGCAGTCGCTCCATGTAAAATACTGGTATTCAGCTGCATCCGGTTAGACTGGAAGCCGACCCCAATATAGTTGGGAAAAGGCTAGGCAGATGATGATGACAAGACATTATAGTATGCAGCAGTTGCTAAGGGTCAATTTTTGTTACAGGTAAGCCGGAGTACATATCTATAATCTGATTATATTATTTGCATAAATAATACTGACTGTGCCATTTTTCAAAGGGAATCCGGTAGGAATCGAGTTGTATGGAACCTTCGCCACTGGTATGCAGCTATTGCTGAACGAAAATTTTTAACAAAAGTCGAAAAATAACAAAGAAACGATGGATAGAAAGTGTGAAAGATGACATGGAAGTGAGAGTAGAGAAGTATGTAAGAAGAAGACATGCTAAGAGAATAATGGGATAAGAGCAGGAGAATTTTGATGATGATAGCAGAATTTTACGGCAGTTGATTTGAGATTTAATTTCTAGACGAAGAACATGAACATAAAGCTTTTATGGCGAAACATTTAGAGCATCAAACCTTCTTACTAAAATATAACAATAATTCAGAACCATAAAGAGCTTCGTAATTTCGGTAAAAACATATTTGTGCCGTGGTCGACGGGCCGTGCGCAATAAAAACTGCCCCTTCGTATATATTCGTACGGCGGGCTATTGGTCCGGTCCGTACTTTACATACGCCGTTAAAATATATTCGGTTATATATCTCTATATATGTGGAGGTTTATATGACTGTCTTTTTTGGGGTTCTCGATTTTCCCTATGAAAGTAGGACTGTCAAAAGTTATATTATAATGGGGAGGTTCTTTCTGTTGCTCATGAAGTATTATAAAAGTAAACGATCATAGCACCCTAAGGTTACCAAACGTGGTCTGGAAGACATCGCTATTAATGAAAATATTGTAATAAACCTGATATTGTGGTGATAGATCAACGAGAGCACCGTGCAATGATTTTTGACATCACTGTCCCTCATGACGAGAATCTCGTGAAACCTGAGAATGATAAAAAAATCAAGTATCTTGATTTAGCACACGAGGTTGTCGACATGTGGGACGTGGACTCTGCAATCATTGTACCGATAGTGAGGCGGTTCCTCTCTCTGGAACCGCGACCACCGACAGCCTGGACCTTGTTCCTGATGTCGATGGGCCATGTATTTTTTATATTTTTAAATGTTTTGTTTACTTTTGTTTTTTGAAATATTTAAAAATGTATAAAATAAGAGAAATGATGAATAAAGGAAATATTATTTATTACAATTACTATTATAAAAGAGCTGTGATACAGTTTAACATGCTTAAGTAAAACTGTTACACAGCTCCAGCAGCTACTGTTGTTCTGTTGTGTTATAGGGTGCTATGCTCCTATGGCGAGCTTTTTCTTATGCGGGTACACAGACACCATAAAACGCCACCTTGTACGATCCTTACATATTTTTTACGCCTTGTCCACGGTCATACATCTGTTCATACGCGTTTTGGTTTTCACTAAAGTATATGGTATCTATTTTCAGCACAGTCGTCTCATTTTCTTACTATAAAACAAGATGCACATTTTAACACTCCTCCCATTCCTTGCAGCAGTCTTCTAAATTCAAAATTTCAAATACATTCAAGAGTCTAAAATGCTGCTTTTTGCAATGTTGCTACATAGATATAACTTTAGCTCGGAGAGGCAACCTTTCGAAATCGAATTTATAAAACTGAATGCCGCTGCTCGAGTTAATTAAGCCACTGCCCACCCTCCACAAATATACACAACACAGTAATATTTGAAGTGTAAAAAGCATTCGCCACTTTATAGTGTTGCCAGCAATGTCTGGCCTTTGTGTGTGTTATTTTATAGCTGTCATTAAAATTACGTAATTTCCCTTTGTTTGATTGTATTAATTACTTGGATGTGTTTTGATAGAGGAATATTACTAGTAAATTGATTTCCGATTTGTGTTTTTTTTATTAAAATGCGATGTAAATTGCGTTGGTTATTTAGAAAACCTTTTTTAGGCGGCCACACAGGTTCTAAGAAATATTTACTAGAAATCGAATTCCTAGGAAAAATCCACAAAATATTCATAAACACGAACTCCTAAACTTGACAAAACTCGAAATACCCACTCAAATAACGTTCAATCATTCTTTCGTAACCCGATGAAAACTTTAGCCGAGTTAAAAATTTCGGAAAACTCAGAGTTTTCCAATGGTGGCAAAGGAATGAAACAAAAGTATACCGTGGTACCATGTTACATACTTAGAAGAGCCTCCTTTTAGCAGCGGTTCTTCGTGCAAACTCGGATAGCATTCGGGTCACGTACTTCGGGGCTAAACAACGCGAACACGTGAAAAGTATGAAGAAAAGTTCGTGTTACTAAGGAGGCAGAAGACAGAAGTACAGGCATTGGAAAAATGGAAAACTTTACTTTCTATTTGGTAAGATGATTTCCTTTTTAATCTAAAAATGTTAATTTTGTGGTGTGGTTATTTTGCCAGGAAAAAAGGCGTGCATTTAATGTATGGATTTTTAGGTAGGTACAAAATTTATACAGACAATACAACATTAGTTTCAGTATATGCGAAACCTGAAACATGTGTCTAGTATTTTTATGTAAAGAATCTATGTACAAAATTTCAAAACTGTATTATGAAAAATCACAAAGTTATAAGCTTGTTCTGTTACCTAGTTGTCCGCTCAAAAACGTGGTCATCACGCAGAGCGCGCCTCCAGCGTCGTCTTGAGCTCATTGATAATAATAGATTGGCAGTAGGTACCTAAATTATTGCGATAGGTACTTAAAGTCGTTCGGTGTCCAACTTTTAACTTTTTTAAATATTCTTGGGAAAAAATATAACATCGTTTAAAAATTATTGGAATCGATTCAGTTACTTATTCTGAACAAACTATATTCAGGTTTCGCATATACTAAAAATAATGTTGTATAAGAAAGTATCTATAGCTATACAGGTACAGACAATTGGTAAAAACTGTCTTTAATGTGGACAAAAAATTGACATTGCCATCTAAAGTGATAATGCGTGGTAATGTAGTCTTCTGGGCACGTTCCCCGATGACTGCGATGCGGAGGAGCACTTTAACGCCCAAGTGTCCTATTGTCGTCGTTCTAATGTACTTAGTTTTAGTCTGTATATTTGTCCTACGGTTTGTGAATTATGTATATGTTATGGCTAAAAGCCGAAGTGCGGCTACAGCGGCTAGCGGCTAGGTGCGTCCGGTAACAGTTGTGTATCCTTTTTATTGCTAGGACACACCGACCAAATGGATTATGTTAGGTTAGGTTACAACTGTGACCAAACTCGCGCGAGCCGAGCGAGCACAGCGAGCGGTGCCGCGGCAGCGGCCGGCGAACGCTACATCCAAATTGGTTGCATGTTCTAACCGAAGATAAGTAGGATACATCTAAGTTTAACCGGCCGCACCTAGGTTTAGCCGGCTAAACTAGGTGTAGCCGCACTTCGGCTATTAGCCGTAACATATATACAAAAGAAAATTAGTATAAGTTTTCTCTACCAGTTACCTACGTTACTGTTTCTAAATGTGAGATAATTTTCTTCTTGAATCATGGAAAGACCTTTACCTTTCCCTCTAATAAACTGGTTGAAGATGAATAGAAATTATTTATTGAAATAACAAAGTGAACTAATTCTAGCTAAAAGCTCTTACAAGAAAGTTCGGGATCGACTTTAGAGAGAAAGAGAAATGATTTTAAACTGGGATTTCTGTTCTAAATAATCCCACATTTTTTCTTCGACTCAAGTTCATTCCATACTAACATTGGTCATACAACACATACACGCACGCTTATAGCGAGTACTAGACGCTTAATTTTTTCTAAAGAACAATTCAAAAGTGAACCTTCTGATTCCCCTACACTTCCTCAAGGTTCAAGGCACGAAGCATCACTTCTGAAGGATGTGGAGTCAAGGGGTTGATCCTCACAGCTGACCTGTGATCTTGGGGTCATTTTTGAAAGGAGACCTCCCACTTGAGTAGGTTTATTAGCATCCGACGTGCGAGATGAGTGAACACAGTTTGTGGGTAGTTGTAGTTTTATATGAATTAGGGAAGAATGAGTGGGTCTCAGTTTGTGGAGAATAGTTAGTTGGTGTTTTGGTTTTGGGAATGTACACTTTTTTGATATTGCTGTTTTGTATTTTCATAAAGAAGTAAATAATATTACTAAAACAATAAAAAAATAATAATAATAATAAGAGGGGTTCTTGAGGTTCCTCTCTCAAGAGCCCTAACCACCTTTAGCTCGGGCCCTGTTCCCGATGCTGGTGGGCTACTATTTTTTATATTTATAAATGTTTTTTTTTAGTATATTTAAAAATGTACATAATATCTATGAAAACAAATAAAGGAAATAATAATATTTATTATTTTTTGTTATTTTAGTACTATGCTGGCCTCTTATTCAATTGAAATTTCGTACCACACCAGGCCAACTCAAGGTCAAACCGATGCGACCGTGCGGCCTAACTCATTTTTGTCTGCGATCTTTTGTTTTAGTAGGCAAACATAGAAATCTCAGAAAACATAATTTACGCCCTACTTTTTGAAATTTACTTAAAAGCAGTATCTACCTACAAAAACGTATAATGACCCAACAAAAATGACAACCCCAGCTTACCACCATCAACCAGTAACACGACCCAACACGCAGCTCCCAACCACAAACGAGATTACACTAATACATTCTTACATTTCCACACACACACAGTACACAGAATACATAAGTACACAAATAAAACACAAAAGAGGCATATAATCTGGCGGGCCGCAACAACCAGTGGCGAGGTGTTTGTGAAGAAACTCGGTAACAACGTACCACCCCCACCCCTCGGAGAAAAGGGGGTGGTAGGGTTGCCCTGAGAAATATGAAAAGTATAAAAAAACGTGGCTTGGGCCTGTAAATATGGTTTGGTTTTGAGAATGGAATAGCGCCCTTAGAATTTGAAGCATTCATTTGTTTTTTGGGTTAATTGGGACTTTAGATAATGCAGTTTTGTTCTGAGGAAGAGATCTTTTAACACGTTAAGTGCGAAGCGAGGCCTAAATCACCCCTGATGCAACTTCCCTGTGGTGCGGCAAGCAAAAAAGTGAATTTCTCTGTCGTGCGAATGGCATAGCTTTGGTTTGGTCCAGTGTAGGAAAGAGATAAATATATATTTGAGATCACTAATGGTTCCGGACTCGGTGGTGTACCTACCTTGGTACCGGATGTCTTAGGCCTCGTGCCGCACTGAATTAATATAATTTTAATGCAGTGCGGAACGAGGCTAAAACGTCCCATATCCCCCCTGACCTCGTACCGCACTCAACGCGAGCTTCCCGCGACCAGTGTTGTGCATCACGTCGATTGGAGAGCACGTCCTTTTACAGCGCCGAACATGTCTAAACGATGTCGGAAGAAGTTAATTTTAAAAAACCCAGAAACAGAGCCAAAACAGGTAAGTTTTTAATGAAAAAATCTTCAGTAAGTACCTAGTTTTTTCTTATCTTGGTAGCTATGTACCTAAAGTAAGTGTAAGATATTATTACTTAAGTATATTATACCTAAAGATATTATTGGTAATAACGATTATTGACGTACCTAATACTTTGCAACATATCTAGAATTACCTATTATTCTATATCGTGATAATAATGTTATTATTATTAGGACTTAACACTTAATTGATATTTTTGTAGGTAGTGAAAAACTCCACAAGAAACGCAAAGCAGCCGTTGACAAAACAGGTAAGTAATATAATTAATATTTCAGTAGTTCTTTGTCTAGGTTTTGAAAGTAGGTATATAAATATTAAAGATTTTTAGGGTTCCGTATCGAAAGGATAAAAACAGGACCCTCTATTACTAAGACTTCGCTGTCTGTCCGTTTGTCGCGATAGATAGATAGTTGAAGTTTTCTCAAATTATGTAGGCCGCTATTACAATAATACTAAAAAGTTAAAAACAACAAAATACCTATGTAAAGGGATATTTTTAATCACCAAGTTTGTTAAGTGTGTTAGATTCGACTTATGTAAATTTTACGATATATGTCACGTGGTCGGAAGAGAGCACCAGGCGGAGTATATTATTGTACGATGGTAAAAGTACAGAAATTATTGTGTTAGTAATTTAAGAAACTCAATATTTTAATATGAAATGTTTTGTTTTTAGCCATCTTAAATAAAGGATTACAGTGTTTGTAAGAAGCTAATATTTGGTACGGCGCTAATTAATGCCTGGATTGTGTTTAATTCAATCCAAACTGATGGAAAAAAGTTACCAAAAAGACTCTTTGTGGAGAAACTTATAGAATCTTTAATAAAAAAGGAAATCGATGAGACCCTAGGTAATGTAATGCTTAGATATATTTCTTGACAGTCAACGTGTTGAAGCTTTCATAAACTAAGCTTGACATTTGGTCATTATTAAGTTATTTATTATTGTTTCCTTTTAATTATTCTGAATTTAAGCTACCTTACCTACCTACTCTTTCAACATTTTAAGTATAAAACAAACACATTCATTTGATGCAGTTATACCTACATTATCATTGTTATTCTCATCTACGATCTAACCTAAGTAACACTGTCAGTTTTATTACGTTATCTTTACATTTTTGTTATTTTTCAGCACCTGAAAGCGCACGCCATTGCCTCGAAAAGGGTGAAAAAAGGAGAAGATGTGTTGGTTGTTACCAAAAACTACGCACATTTTTACCATCTCGTGAAGCTGATAAAAAATCCAAAAAGATTTTGACTCAGTGCACTCAGTGCAAAAAATCTTATTGTCTACCCTGTTTCAATGAAAAACACTCATAAATAAGTACAACATATATATTGAGATTTTTATAAAAAAAGTATATTGATACTGATTTTTTAATGTTAATTCAAGTTCTAATAATTGTATTTTTAAAGCCCGAGGCAGAATAAATAGGACAGTTTCTTTTCTACTTCTGGTTGCCTTTTTTTTCTATTCTGTGAACCGCATTAAGATTTTCATATACAAATAGAAAGATAAACCTTATGCATAAACCGTAATCCATTATTTTCCAATAATAAGTCTGTAATAGGTGCCTCTTAATGGTACAGAATGGAACGCTTCGTGCGCGAGTCCGACTCGCACTTGGCCGGTTTTTTTTTCTTTATGGCGCCTTCAAGCACAATTTAGATTATTTAAAAAAAAATGTATCCTTTGATAGCTTTGTGTTGTTTTGCCAGGTTTTGCCCTTAAAACGATCTAATGAGATATAATTGATCAAAATCGGTCAAGTCGTTGCGTAGTTAAGACAGTTTAAAAACGTCGATATTATTTTTCCCATCACTAATCGCAGCGAAAATTTGCCCTATTTCAGTGCGTTACGAGGTGTATAAGATCCCATATTTTGTTTTGCTAATAATTCCTAAACTAGCCTTCAGATCCCGGGGCGACGGTGGATTAGGGTTCATCAATTCACTGTCTATATCAATAAGGACCAAAATTCTCATTTATCTTTGATTTCGCGCCAGAAAATGGATTTTAGTCTGTAAAAGGAGGTGGGGTCTAATAGACCGCGTGTCGCCCTAACGTCTGGTCACGGTACGGGCCGATTATACCTCGTGCCGCAGGAACGGAAAGTATGCAAAAATTGGTGCCGCAGCTAACGTGTTAACCTCTCCGATGATTAGTAGTTATTTAATGCAACAGACATGCGAGAGACAATAGACAGGTCCTGGGGTTTGATTCCCGTGTCGGCCAAAGTGGTATTGGGTTTTTCCATCAGTATTTTCTCAGTAGCAGCCACGGAGTCTGGATTTGTGCCACGTTAATGGCAATAGGCTAGCCCCTTATTACATGAGCCCTAAACATAACTGGCGAAATATGTGTGTACTATTAGGTACCCCTCTGCCTAACCCTTCGGGGATTACAGGCGTGATGTTATGTTGTGTTGATGCAACAGAAACTGGTATCAAGGGATTTTACTGAGGTATTTTGACTTCGAAGCATCTGGTCGTCTACTGTATGTTGTAAACTTAAGTATTGGCAAGTAATTTAATGAAACTAGAAACAATTCTGAGTTCTCTAATCTGTAGTTTCGTCTAAGGATTAAGTATTGAGAGGATAATCTGTCTTCCAATACATTTGATTGCCTACTGCTTATTTCAATTGACCCGACATATAAAGTGGATTAGTATGTCCAGTAGTTTTAATCTAAAGTGATGTTTTATTTATCATAATTTGCAATATTCTGGAGTCCTTAATCGGATTACCGTAAAGGCGTGAAGTATTTATAAGTGTCCTCATCAGAAGACAGCGTTTATGCATATGCAAACTATTATCTACGAAAAGTATATTAATGTCTGACATTTAAAATGTTATAACATAACTGTACGCTACTGAACGCGCCAGACTCGTAGCCAAATTTTGAATCGACTCAATTTAGATTGCTATCGACACTAAAGACAGACTGACTATTCATCAATTTTTTAATACTTTTATGCTTTCTACTTAGATCAAATTTTTTCCTCTACTAAGTTTCTTAATCTCGTGTCAGCCCTACACACCCGTGTAGTCCCCAAAGGCATGAATCGCGACACGGCGTCAAAGCGAAATAGGAAAAGAACATCTAGCAGTGTCACGTCATATCGACATATCGATAGATAGAGGGGCCGGTCGATACATGTTCCGCTCGACTTGAGGGGAGCTATGTACAAGCGTTTGGCAAAGCGTTATTCATATTTCGAACTCGCGTTTGCTGTTTTGAAGGCTCTAGTGTAGATATTTTGAATAGTTTCGATTCAATGACTAGTGTAGTCCGTACGATTAATCCAATCGAGTTGACAGAAGTTAGACTTTTTTGATTGCGTATTTGGAATGGAAAAAGTTTGTGGAAAATAAATTCATAGTTTCGCGCTTTTTTGGATGGCATGGGATTGGTAAAAAGTGAGATGCAAGAAGTCAAGTCTTTACTACTAAAAAACTCAACATTGTACAAAATCTTTACAGTACCAGTGGGTCGGCTAAACCATCTTGCAATATGTATATGCACTATGCCGTACACTGTAGGTACAGTAGACCTGTGAGTTGTAACACTTTCACATTGAGCTGGCCTAACAAAGTACGGAGTTTCAATAGAAAAAGAGGCCAGGTTAAACTGGTTTTGCTCCCGTAGACATCTAGGTTTTTCCTAAACGCCTTGCTTCCTTTTTAGTGTTGATTTCTCAACTATTTTTAAAAACAAGTTTCGAAAACGCTTCACCATCATCATCATCAACATTTCAGCCGAAAGACGCCCACTGTTGGACATAGGCCTCCCCCAAGTGTCGACACATTGACCGGTCCTGTGCGTCTCGCATCCAGCGGATCCCCGCAACCTTTACCAGGACATCGGTCCACCTAGTGGGAGGCCTTCCAACACAACGTCTTCCAGTTCGCGGTCGCCACTCCAGAACTTTCCGCTACATAATCTATTCTAACCTCTCTTATGCTCCTCAGCAGTCGTCCTATTCAGCTGCGGTGGTAACGGTGCAGGTATCGCAGGCGCAGCCGGGGCAGCCGGTAACCCAGGGTACCACCACCCCGTCGCCGCCTGCCCGTTGAACATCCTTAGCTTCTCATACACGCTGTCGTTTTGAGCTGATGCCGCTTGTTCCTTTTGGGATGCCAGGTTTCGAAGCACTCTGTTGATGGAGGATACCTGTGGGAGATTTGGAATTAGTATGGTGATTACTGGTGTGTGGTTCGGGACGCTGGTAAAAGAGCATGGAGATTGGCAGAAATAAAGCGAGGCTTATACCCAGAATTAGGTGAAGTCAGGCTGTGGATGATTTTTCGGGGAGGAGGCAGGTAGGAAATGAAATGCCCTGGTGGTATATTGGTGAGTCCAGACGTCCTATCCCAAACACGCGAAGTTAATTTTAAGATACTATACACTAGAGAAGTACTAGCTTACCAAAATCACCAATAATCGCCAGGGGGAACTTGACTTAAATAATAGGTGTAAAAGTACTCTTAACGAAGCCTAAAGGCTCTTATGTATTCTTCTCGTCATTGCGATCATTTGTTTTTTCTAGAGATATTTTAGATAGAGGTCAAAGTTTAAAATTTTCATGAGTTTTTTTTTTTAATATAAGTGTTTAATGTTGTAACTTTACTTTAAATACCTCCATACTGTACAATGCATCCATCTCCACAATGTTTTGAGTGCGTTACATTGAGTCCTACCGTAAACCGTGATTTTTCACCCTAAAAAAAAATCGTTTTTCAGCAATAATTTTTGTATGTACATATGCTTGGTTGGTGGCTTCGTGAAGGTTCCGTTTACACCTCGTAAAGGAAATGCATAAACAGAATAAAAAAAAATCGTTTATTATGTGAAAGTGAATCTGGATCTGTGATTTGACACTAAGGAAGAAAGGAATCTTAATTAAAATCTAACACTGAAAAACATTATATCAATATTAGTTAAATAATCAAGTTGTTAGAGAGGGGGGGGGGTTATTGTTGTTAGTTTTAATTTTTGTATTTTTTTTTATTGTAAGTATATAGCTGTTTTTTGATATGGAAAGAAAAAATCGCAGGGTTTGTTTTGGGTTGGTAAGTATATAGTTTAGTATATTAGTTTAAGTTCTTAACTGTCGTATTAGGGTAAACCCTGTAATGATAGTCTAAGCCGTTTTTAATAAATAAATAATATAAATCTGACATTTCTGACTTTATAAACCGTGGGACTTGTTTACGCATCGATCTCTGAAACTGATTAGTGGGAAAGATAAATCAGAATCACATTGCCTGCTACATGTGCTTAGCAATTGCGTCGATTCTGACGCTTAAATAAACAGGATTATGTCAGTTAATATTTTTCGATTGAGAATTAAAGACCATAATTCATGGCAAGATATAATTCAGTCGGAACGTTGGTTGGTAGGTTGGAATGGCCAGTAATTATTAACAGATAGACCACTAATCTATGAATAGGCTGTAGCAATACTGATTTTTTTTAAGTTGAAAGTAGGTACTTTAAGCGCGTGTACTACTCATGAAAATTAACAACTTTTATTATAGACCGACCTTGACATCGTGACAAAACAAAACAATTGCTCCATACATTATTGGTCGCGTAACTCGAAAAAGATTTGGTAATAGTAGATTTTTTATCATATTTCATACTTAGAGTCCCATAGTAAAAGTTGCTCATATTTACGAGTGTTTCCACGTTCAAACAATCACCCTGTATTAGGTAATGTAGGCCCAAAGACTACACTTGGAAAAAAAATAGGCATGTTGTCCTCCTTTAAAAAGAGATTTTTGTAAATCTGTCAGTTCGTGGCGTAGACAGCAACAGTGCTACGGCGTAGCAGCGTAGCGATGTTTTAACTTATGATGTACTGAGCGGTCCTGAGTTCAAATACCAGGTTAGGTACTTTTAATCGATTTTTTATCAGGAATTTGTCAGCAGCAGCTCGTTGCCTACATAATTCTGGTCGATAGCAATACCCCCCCTACATTACGTATTCGTGTACTATTGGATCACCTCTACCTAACCTATCAGGGAATAAAGGCGTGACGTTATTTTTTATATAAAAAATAAAAATCAAAAAAATCAAAAAACCTTTTATTTCTTGCAAGCACTTTAGCATTATATTTTTATGGTAGTTAGTTTTATATTTGCTTAGTGAATATCTGCTTAATAATGCTTATCCTAGTGTTAGTTTTTATTATGATTTTTCATTTATTATTAGCAAAAACCTCGTCTTCACAGGTGAAGCCTAACTTTGGAGGTATTTTTTATATATAGACGTTTATTTAAGGTATACAAAGGTACATCTTCATTGACAAAATTCCTTCATATACAGAGTTTATGACGCATGTAATACCAAGTTGAATTACGTGTATGTGTCGTAGTACAGAATTTTCAGCGTGGAGTAAGTTTCTTTGGCGACGAGAAGTTTAGAATGTGTGAATTTGTAACTTTGTTATGTATATTGTATGTGTTAAGGTTTATAGTCGGATGTGGGTTAAGTGGTATTAAGTAGGTTAGTACAAAGGCTGAGGTAACGTAGACTTGAATGGAGGTCTTCTGTCTTCACTCAAAGCCATATTTATTAAGATTTTCTCAAGAAACAAAAGATTTACTTATTTTTAGTATGTAAATTAAAGGTTCGCGCACATTATCGGGCTGCAGCGGTTTGGGTCGCAGCGCAAAAATCTGCTCAAATCGCTTGTATATATTTTTTGGGCGCAGCGGGCCGCATATTAGTCACTAATGTACTAAGTAAGCATTTCGCGCTGCGGCCCGCTCCGCCCCGCTGCGGCCCGTCATAATGTGCGCGAACCTTAAATCAACAAACTTTTTCAAACCAATGCTTTAAAAGTCTTTTATGATACACTTTCAAAATAGTAATTTCTCACCCTCCATATTATGTGGGAAACCAAATCTCCACCTACAACAGATTAATAATAACCGGCTATACATAACTAGATATAACCCCCATCGCCCAAACAACTATCTAATAGGAAATAAATTGCGCTTCGAACCCCACCCTTTTAACTTGCTACCACGTGTAATTTAAAATCTAATATGATTACTAAATTCCAATCGGGAGCCTCAAAGGGACACAGATTAGGGCATCCCGTCCCCTCTGACCGCACCCCACCCCCGCAGGCCCTAAAAACCCCAATATCTATCTACTTTCACCGAAAACTACGCATGCGTAAAAACCTAACTCACACAAGTATAAAATTCTATATATGCCCACTTTAGCCTGGTATCTTTACCTAGTACAGTTATGTTTTTGGTTGGGGCGTCCCCGAGTATAATATCTGTTTTCTCGTTGCTATGGTAACGGGGAAATGTATTTTTCGTACGCCGGGAAATCGGTTGGCGCGATTACAATGTACGGCTGTTCTTCTCAGCTAGGTATTTTGTTTCGTAATCGAAATTTGGAATGGAAAGATGAATGGCTTTGTGAGGAGTGGGTAGGTAGGTCGATGTGGCAATGTTGAAGGTTTTGTAGGAAACTGTGGGGGTGATTTTGATTGCATGGGAGAGACTGATGTAATTACTTACTGATTTAAAAATGGGTGAGTGAGTGGTTTTGTATTGGGAAAATAAACTGCTCTTTCTTTCAAATTAGTTACTATAAAAAACAGCATTATATGAATTAGTAAAATTATCAAAAAAAACTTTGGAAAAATCTTTCTTTCACCAACGAAAAATCTTCAGATTATTACTGCGTTTTCCACACACAAATGTCAGAAATGGAATCATTCTTTAAAAATCCAACTACAAAGCCTAGTCTTTGCTTTCAACTAAAAACTTCCAATAACCCTCAAAATCTAACTAAACCAACATGACTTTACCAAACCCACAACAAAACTGAACTATTACAAAATATAAATACTAAATTCAGACGAGCGCTGGCAGAACACGTCTGATTTAATCCCTTGTATCGCTAATGGAAGATAATGCGTCTATCCAACGTTGAACATAACTGTATACATATGTACAGTCACGAGCATTAATACGTCTACACTGAGCAATATTCAAAAGCGATTTGATCGTGAAATATTGATTTTTACTTTGAGATAAGGCTTTTTCAATTATAGCATGAGCTTTAAAATACCATATTCGTAACAGCGTTGGAAACCAATCAATGCAGTAGGAGAACATCACTTTTAAAAAGGGCTACGTGCACACTTATTTGTGCTCTTGACTGTACATATCGAGAATAGCTTGTATATGAGCGTTATGCGCATATTGGGGGAGGATTTCAGCTTTTGTTTTTGGAACGAGGGATTATTATTATTGTCTGAGGCAGTAGACACTACGTAAAGTGCCCTGTTCCCGAAGGGAAGCCGGCAGGAACCGGCTTCTTAGGAGCCTTCGGGCCTGTGAGGCACATGTTTGTCTAAAGTGGTATTTGGGTTCTGATGAACTGATTTAGACTAGGGAGAATGTTATTAGGCGATTATGTAAAAGATTACCTACCTACTTTCTAATTTGAAACACATGGATTAAAAAACTCTCCCTTGTATCTCTAATGGAAGATAATGCGTCTACACAACGTTGTAGATAACTGTATACATATACAGCGTGAATCAGAAAGGCGTGGTTATATTTAAGGATGGGGCCATATTTTATGGGACCCATACTGTAATCGCGAAATATCAGTTGCCCCATGCATTTGATGCATTTGGATCTAGTAAGAATTGAAGTTATGTATGGGATAACTGCCTATTTTTTACATAATGAACGATGTTGGTACCAAGGAGGAACTTGTTCAGTTCGATATTTTGTATCATATTCACACCCATGAATATGACCACACCTTTAGAATAGCTTGTATATACAAGCCCACCAAAAAAAAAACAGTAGTACAAAAATGAAAAAGCTCCCCCAGTATGCCAATAACGCATATATCTACCTACTTTCTAAGTTTAAAATTAAAATTATCGATATTTGAGATAACCCACTTTGCATTTAGCATTCGCTAGGTTTTAAATCTTTAGAAGATACATAATATATTAGTTCTCTTAACTCACTTAAGATTATTTAGTTTGGTATGCTTTATTTTAAATGATATTTGATCTACCTCTGACAGTGTACTCGTAATTAAATGAAATTACTTATAAGGAATACTGAAACGAAACCAGTTTTAAATTCTCCAAAGGTCAAATTAGAAATTGTTCTCACACTCATCAGCTATGACTGATTGAAAACCAATTACCAAATACAAATGCAAAAATAAGATAGCACAAAAAAGTGGCTCTATTATAACGAAAACATTTTGAATTTCGAGCACCGAGCTAACCAATAGGAGCGGTGCATTTAAACGCGAATTCTGTTCGTGACAGCCGTACGGCCAATCAGATGGGTACACGGGAAGATTAAAGAGCGTACGTTCCTATTAGAATTTTAAAGGATTTATTTTTTCCATTTATTCTTCCACGTGAATATTTTGTTTGAAGTGTCAGGAACTGACGGGTAAATAGAAATTGATTGAAATAGATTTTAATGAAAAACGCTTATTTTAGAAGATATTATTTTAAAACGACGTGGATACAGGGCGCCAAATAAAATCATGTAAAAATTACTGAACCTAAAAATTATTTAGAGGCATTTTATACACGTGTGTTGAATCTAAAACAACTAATTCACAAATATATTTCTTCAAGACTTGTGAATTAATTTATATATTCATGAGGACAAGTCTAAAAACTGAAACATAAAAGTCTGTCTTTCTAAAAAAGGAAAAGTAAACTTCGAAGCAAAATTAATAAATACATAGTTTGTGGTCTTTCCTTTTTAGCAAACAAGTTTTTTTCTGATAAATATCTTACACTAATTTATCTTATACTATTTGATAAATATTCCTTTTTTGATATTCAACATTCATTGATTGACAAAAAACATTAAACATACTTTCAACTCAATGACACATTCACAAAATCTTTAACTTAAAAAGTTTACTATTTAATTTTTTTTCTACAAAAAAAAACAGCACGTGCTTAACCAGAATTCGGTTAGTTCTACTTTTTAATAGGATATTTGTTCAGTTGTCATTATTTGAGGAATCGGCCTCTTAATTGTGTGTTCTTTCACATTATTACGCTACGATGGTTGCAGCTGTTGTGTTTTTTCATTCAAGTATCTATTCCATTATAAAATTTGTTTCGCTAATTGGCTGTTTTGATAGCCGATTTGATGGGGAATTAAATTCGCTTTTTGTTGTTTTGATACAACAGTTTTTTGTAATGCAATTTTTGATTCTGTATTACAGAGTTTGGTCTTTATGTCCAGTGGTTTTTTGGAAACCGTGCAGAGTTTAATATTTTGTAAATTCACATTAATCCGTATGAGTTTTATTTTTTCTTGATTTAATTACTTAATTCCCAGCTATAAAAAATCTTGATTTAACAAAATTTTAAATAAATCTTATATCTCGCCCTATCTCAGCATAATAATTTTATTTTTACATGTTTCTAACTTACGCCCTTTTCGAGTTGAGCGAGCCGAATTAGTGTCCAGCGATGTGTGTAAAGGGTCTAAAACTTTCGGCAGTTTTAGACGAGCGGCAATGTGTGCCGGCCGTGTATACAGGGGTTAAAACGAGTTTTTTTTTTTAAATATGCGCAGCTTTTACGCCAAGGATAATAAAATGTTTTAGTCAGTTGTAAGTATTTTTAGGAGTCTATGTAGTTAATTATGGGTAAAATTAATTGTGGTTTGTGCTTTATTGCTGTAGCATAAGTTTTAGAATACCTACATTTTTAATAAACATTTTGGGGTTTGCTAAATAAAGTATCAAAACGTATGTGTCGATACATAAATCGTGTTTAAATAGAATTAATTAAACGTCATTGAAATATTCAATACCTACTTACCTACCTACTTCAAAAAAATAATGCAACAACCACGATCTAAATTACTCAACTTAAAACCTCTTAAATAAAACACATTATGATTATTTAATTTCCGACATGCATAAATAGTTGACGGCCCATAAGCCCGGCACTACCGTACATGGCCTGAAACCCGATACCTCTGACAGCGCTCAACTTCGTGACAGGCGCGGCTCTGCGCGTGCGCAGAACACCCCGCGCCGGCATTGTTATGTTAAAATATTAAGTTGATATAGTTATTTGTTATATTAAATTAAGAGATTGATGGAATAGTTATTTCTTTGTGATTTTTAGGTGTTCATTTTTGCATTTGATATTTTTGAATAGATATTTTTTATGGTTTAAAGTTCATAGTAATAATTATGGTAATTTTTAAGCCTATACTAAACAATTTTCAGTCAAAAACTTTTAACCATGTAGCAGAAAGTTACACAAAAACCCAAGCAAAGAATTAATAAATAAAGAAACAGTATTTCTTAAACCAACCACGGAACGAACAGGTCTGAACCATAATTACTAAGATAAACATCTAACTCGTAACATCTAATTAAAAGCGAGCATATTATATCAAGTTTCGCGACGAGCGATAGTGTCTAGCGATCGTTTCTGAACGCGGGCGATCTCCCGTCACTGTGACAGTTGACAGGTGTCACGGGCAGGGCCGCCAACATTAAAATGTGGTATTATTTTATTTCACGTGAGAATCGTTCATCATTTGTAGTGTCATATCGGTTTATGAGACTGGACGTTGGATATAAGGATGGGGGTTGATATTTCTGAGACTGGTGCTAGAAAATATTCAGTACTTAAGTTAATTAATATTTATAATGAAGCTTTCAAGAAATGAGGCTAAAATGCACAATGTATGAGGTTTTGGAATAATGATGAAGAATGAACTTAAAATTGGTATGAAATCAATTCCGAAAGAGTCCTAAGCCCTTTCAGAATTCGTTTATAATTTAGATTGACCTGTCCTTTTTTCGATAAGGATAACACGTCTACGACAATAGAATCATACGCAACATTTCGTCACAAAAAATCTGTCAATTAATAGTCCGTCTAATTAGATAAGAAAACCCCTTGGCAGCCCTCAGTTGTGATGGCTCGGTGCACCTCATTACCCTGACCACGGACATGGCAATAGATCATGCAGAGAGCGATAGTGCTAAGATCCTCAAACGTTGGTGGTCCGTGACACAAAAAAAAAGATGTTAGAAAATCGAACATTTACGCGGTTAATCGAATTTGTTGGGCGTTGCGATCGATCAACTATATCGTGGATGATTTCGTTTTTGATCTGATTTGGAGATGATTTTTGTTCGATTACTGAGCAGTTTTGGTAATTTAGGAAATTAATAACATTTTGAAACTAATGGTTCAATGGTGAAACCATTTTCCCTTTTTCAAAAATAAAATGAATGTAGTTATACATTCATTTTAATTTAGTAACTTTATAATTCGTCATACTGATTTGATACTTATCTCGGCTATCTAGTCTAAGTACGAGTTTGAAATCCGAATTAATGACTAAACACCGTTCTAAAATGCGAGCCTCAGAAATCTTATTAACGAAAATTCTCAAACCAAAACTACAAATAGACCAAGCAGTAAGAACTTAATCACCTAAGCGATCTGTCCCCAAAAAGGCATACAAAAGAAACATTCTCATTGAATGAAAATCCCTGTACCATTAATCTATCCACTTTTCCATGACCATTCACCATCTCTCTGATACCAAAGGTATCTTTACAAAAACCATTACTATGAATACAAATACCCATACAGGAATGGGGTCTTCATCCCCTAGAATTACTATTAGTATTATCTATAAACATTTTAACGTACACGGTTAACCCGCGGAGACCCGGGTTCGAATCCCCGGTGAAAAGCGATTGTAGGGTGCGGTCGTAGGGGTGTTTTTTGCAATTCTCTTAGGGCGCACAGATTGGGGCGGTCTGTCTCAGTTCATTATGGATGTTAAGTTGTTGTCGGTGATTTGGATTGAAGTGGGTTTTTGTTGTTGAATATGTTGATAGTTTTTGCGATGTATACTTCAACTTATTAATGATATTAAAATTGATTAATACTCTGCATATCACTAACTAGATCGTTAAATTTCTTGGCACCCGATATTATTTGAAGCTGTTCTAAAACATTTAGAAAGTTGCTTTACGAAAGGTCAAATCAATTAAAAATAAACCAATAGTAGCAACACATCAATTCAAAAATATATCAGACTACTCAGATACTTATCACAGGACCAAACATACTCCCCTGAGGGACGCCAGTTAAAGTACCGAATATGTCACATAACTCGATGTAAGCGAGAGCCAAATTCTGTGACAAAGGGCCGTAGGGAGCATTGTCCCCGTTTTAAATACCGTATTGTAACCGAAAATAATTACTGTATCCATTTCTAAAAACATATTTCGAGGTTGATGATGTCATTTGCAGTGGTTAAGTTATAAATTGCTTGCTTATCAGGTTAGCCGCAGTAACAAAGATCCGAAGCGCGTCTATCCCTGTGTTCGGGATTATCTTGCCGGCTGGATTTTCTCACAGCTTAGACTTTGCCACTTAGAGCGGTTTCTCAAGAAAGGACTTCGGGTGCAGTTGCAATAAATATTGTACAAATGTGGCAATAGTATTTTTTTTTTACTTTTGAACATCGAAATTTTTTGTAACCATAGTAACTTATCTGCATAATACTGTCAAAAAAGGTAAACGCTTCGTCCTCGACACTTTAAACAAAACTGAACTAAAAAGTGTCTCCAATTACAAGAGTATTGCGTGTTAACGAAAACGAGAGCGTTCATACGCCACATAATACGTACGAAGCCTCCGAAATGCCTCACAGTAGCGTTTCGGCGGTGTCAAGTTCCCGGACTAATTCTGACAGCTACAAGTTTGGTAGTTTATAAACTTTCAAGCTAACGAGACTTAAATTGTGTTGATATTAGAATTTAGTAGTAATTTCTTAGCGAATACCTTTTGCTTCGTTTTAATTCATTAATTCTTTTGAATTTGTAAATTTTTAGAAAATTTTCTACACACTGCAAAATACACTATTACAGGTAGATGTCGAAATGTAACGAACTTATAACACATTTATGTTTTGATAATTATCATTAAAAGAACCATTTCTCCAAATGACTAGCATCTTCTTAATAAAAATTCCGTCTCACAACATTCGATCTAGTTTCAACAAATCGGCAGAATCAGCCGCCTCGGCGCGTCTCGCTCGATCGAACTCATGAATTCTAAATTTAAATTAGATGTCTCCAAATCGTATTTAACGGTCCTTGGGCGCAACTGTTGATTGGCGATGTTTGCCGCTTTCGTGTTCTGCGGTTGGCGTCATTGTTTTCTATTTTCAATTTCGATTCTTCGAATTATCTTTTGACAATTGTGTCTTTTTCTATTATTTGTCCCTTTTTATTGTGTGATTATAAATATTGGTCTTTCGTGGCGCTGAAATTACGTTATTTTGGTGGTGGTTCAGTTGCCTCTCGCGACATCTTTTTTCCAGTTCAAAGAGTAAAATTATATTCCAAAAGGTACTGGTCGGTTTACATTCACAGAATTTAAAATACATAATTCGCTTACCCTACTACAAAATTCCCTTACATCACCATAAATATCAGTAGACTTAAAACCGTCAATTCCTATGCCATCATAAGCAGTTGACGTTAATCCGCGAGACAAGGGCAGCGATACAACTCGCTGCAGATCCTTACAGCATAACCGCAAGTGTGAAAGAGATATCGAATATTCTGTGCATTCACGCGTAAACGTGGAATTATTGTATAGCGCCCCGGGAGAAAAGCGGCGTAAGTATGCGGTGGTCTCTTGAGAATTTGTTTTCAGTAATTCAGTCATTTTCAGAGGTAACGCGTATGTTTCGCGTAGCGTTTTGTTTGAAGTTCGATAAAATGGATTTAGTAGATGTTTGGAGCAAAGTTTTTATTCTATTATTTTTCTGCAAAATATTGAGGTTTATTTATATTTTTCTGTCATTAAGAGCAACTCACCAACCCTAAGTTATGTAGTAGTTTAGATATTCTTAAAAGTAGCCATACAAATAATTCACCTAAGCTTAATAGCATGCCCCATTTGCATATCCTCAATATTCAACTAAGAATGTTCCCAGTAAGCAGTGCCGACATCACATAAGCCTCTCTGACACTTTTACACTTACACCGTTCTGCCGCCGAGCCGTAATCGATTGTTCCACGTATTTTTGTCCGCTTTTAGTTGGTAAGAAACATCACGCCCATTCGACCGTTATGACTAGGCAGCGGAACGCACGACATATATCTGTCCCACTCTAACACGTGTGTGGACCTATCAGCTTGTCCCTTTCACCTATTTGCCCAGTGGGCCGAGTGCGTAGGTACGACAGTCATAAAAATAGCCCCTTTGGCGCCGAATCTTCTAGGGGTTTTCGGTATTTCGATTTTGTGTCCTCTTGTTACGTAGGGTGGATAATGTAGGTATTTTTATGATTAGTTATAGGTACTGGTTATGTGTAGTGGATATAGGCTTCGTAGGAGATTCACAGTCTAATTTCTTAGGTTTATAGACAACAAGGCCGTTACTATCTGAGTCGACAGGGTTCATATTCGACTGGTTTCAGATTATGTATGGTGACAAGACTATTTCAGGGGTAAAAATACTTTCATCCAAATAAGAGGTTTTGAATTTTACAGCCAAAGAAACTAAAATAAAAATATAGTGCGGACATCACTATTTAGTATAAAACAAAGTCGCTTCCCGCTGTCTGTCTGTCCCTATATATGCTTAGATCTTTAAAACTACGCAACGGATTTTGATGCGGTTTTTTTTAATAGATAGAGTGATTCAAGAGTAAGGTTTATATGTATACATTGCACCCGTGTGAAGTCGGGGCGGGTCGCTAGTTGAGAATAAAGTCATACAAAAATTTAAATTCCGAACATTTTCGATTGACAAGAGGGCTTGTGACACTAGACAGACTGATTTGTTACTAAGTTGTAACAAGTATTGCATTAGAATTTTCTTCGTCATGTCCCGTCTATCGTTCGAAAATATTTGAATGTCTTTGTTTACAAACAATGATACTCAATGCTCCAGTCAATAGTTTTGATAAGTATGTAATTTCGTATTATCTTTTAAGTCAAAAAGATGACAAATCCCCTGTAGATAAAGTAACATATCCACAAAACCAACATTTTCGATTCTCAACACTCGAGGGTAACAAAAAGTTTTTTTTTTCTTTGCCCTTGTGTCACCAAGTGTTTACTTTGTGTGACTCAACTGGATCACAAAACATTATATTTTGGGATTGTGACATTATTAACGGAAAAATTGGTTGAGGTGTTGAAAAAAAAAGGCGAGAACGAATTTAAGTACGGCTTTGATGGTTCCTTAGGAATATTTCGAAATTTTTAGTGTAGAGACCAAACAGAAAATTTTACAAAGTATTATAATGACTCCATGATTTCTAGAACTAGCCCTACATACTGAAGGGAGGCAGAGTTGTGCCTAATAGTACACCCACATTTCGCCAGTTATGATTAAGTCCCAGGTAATAGGGGGCGAGCCTATTGCCATCAACCGGACACAAATCCAGACTCCGTGGCCGTTACTGAGAAATTGTTGATGGAAAACCCAATAAAATTTGCCCGACCCGGGAATCGAACCCTGGACCTCATGCTCAGCAATCGCAATAACAATCACTAGACCAACAAGGCAATCTACTAGGTCTAATATTTCATACTTCTTTTTTTAAACTTTTTAATTAGAAGTTTTGTTAAGCTCTTCATTTTATCTATTATAATAGCTAGGTTTATTTTTTTAAACTATAACATGCATTAAACACTTTGTCATAAATTAAAGATTCTTTTCAATTTGACCCACTCACGGTAATAGTTGGGTACTCAACCACTACAGATCCCAAAAAATTACAAATTTTTCACTTTGTTATTTTTTGCCATGATTGGCCGGGCAGATGTTGGAGCCGTCTGGTTCGATTACCATCCGTGTCACTTCAGCAATGGCTTTATTTTATATCTTGTGCGTGATATTTTTCGCAGGGAACCGCGGTTTTTATAATTTTTTTTCTCCTCTCATTAATTGTGGGGTAGGACGTTGGCGTCTCTCGTTACTTTACATGGATTTTATGATGTTCTTGTAATTGCAACTCGGTTGGGTTTTATTTTTATTTGCTTTGCCATGGCCTAGATTTTAATTCTAGCTAAAGTTGTGTGAAAAACAAGTGGTTGTTTTGAAAAATATACCAGGCATAAACCTATGTATGTGAATAGATACAGGGTGGAAGAAATACCGATTCGAAAACAGTTACCACGTATACGAAATTTTTCATCAGTTATTAAAACAAATTGTTATTAAATTATTGCTCTCAAAACGGTGAAAACATCGTGAGGAAACCGGCATGTCCTAGAACCAAAAATTCGAAGACATGTAACATCTACCAACCCGCACTGATCGCACTTCTCATAGAGAGGAGGCCTGCGTCCCAGCAGTGGGAACATTAATGGGCTGATTATTATGCTATTAAAAAAAAATCAGATGTTCCATTCATTTTGACCGTGTAGGTATTGTAATTTTGTAGGAAAAAGCTGTTTTTTTTTTATAACCGATGAAAAATGTATATGTGGCTCAGAATGATATACTGAATACGTGGTAACCGTTTTCGTGTCAGTGTCCCTTCCACCCCGTTCATGGCGTAATTACTTAGGGAGATTTGTTTAGACTGGTTTATTTCCTGGTTTATATAATAAGTCTGATTTAATTATTAGTAGGTTTTTGAGGACTTCTTTCAGTAGTCACTATCTACTAGTATATTGACCCACAGGGATTAATAGTTCATCTTTTAAAAGGTTTTCTTTACATTCCTTTGAGCACTCAATATTATCAGAATACAATTCAGCATTCAATTTGTTATTGACATAAAAGTTGACAGAGCTAATAGCAAAATGGAACCGAAAAATTTATGAACTGTCCTTTATAATAGGAGTATTTGTATGGGCCCATACAAAAACCTAATAAAACTGCATCAAACATCCCGAACTAAAATTTTATAAGCCATCATCAATAACAGAATGGACCGTTTGTGTTGAACATGGACTATCTTGAAAAGATTTCGGACAATGAGCCCGCGTCCGTTCGCAACATATGGTCCTAAAATGTAAAATTGCGAAATTGGATTAAAAGAGAATTGTTGTCACCGAACTTTGTCCAGATTATTTTGATGGGCGGCACAATGGGTGCTCGAGCATATGTTTTGTGAATTTTAATTAGATATATCGTATTGCCAATAATATTTTGACGTTTTCGAAATCGGTTTTAATAGATACTTGGGTGCTGTGAAGGTCGATATTCACACCTTGATTGGCATACATCTGTGTTGAATGGGATTCTTCATATGAACCTCTTCCTAAAACGTTTGATAAATAATTTAAGTAGATCAGTGACATCGTGAATATATTTTTTAACTTAACTACTCCAAGCATGCGGTTAATTCAAATATAGCCTAATCGTATCTAGCTTCCAGGAATATGTTGTTATTTTATAAAAATTCTTATCTCATGTTCTATTATTAGCTGCAAAAAAAAAGTGAAAGTTTTTCGCGGAGCTATTTTTAGTTGGACCGTTATAGCCTGGATAATGTAGTTCATTTTACGCAAGAAAATATGTGATGAACGACGTCCTTCGTACGTTTCCTCAATGATATTGGAACAAGTCCTTCGTTGCTGTAGTGGTGTAGTTTTTTTTTTAAATACTTCAGGTATTAAAATGTATTTTGGTTCAATTCTAGGTTGTAACCTCCATGCAATCTAGGAAGATTCCGAAAATACCAATTCTAGAAATCAAAAATAAAATTTATGTCGGGGTCAGAATTTTTCTTATTTATAGCACTGTATCACGTGTGGACAAAAATAAAAAAAGTTATCTCGGTACACAGCTTGGTCAAGGGATTTATACAGAAAGCGATTCCTGTTCTAGTGATACGAATAGGAAGCGTACTGTTCCAAAGTAAGAGGTCCTTCGAACTACTCAAGACCCCTGGCCGGTTGCTTGGACCTCGACCTTGATACCAGGGGACAGCTATTTTTTAATAGAGGAAGCTTGCGCGGTGGTCCCATACAAATTTTATTCCTATTACGTGGGTAATTTATGAGTTATCTTCTATCATACATATTTTTTCTTCTGTGTCTATATGGATGATCTGCTAATAAATAACTTTTGGTAACAATGCAAAATGTTTACTCGACAAGAACTTCTGTGAGATACTATCATACCACTAAAACACTTTAAAAAAAAAAAACACTGACCGAGTCGATAGCAAAAAAGTCAATGAAACAAGAAAAGTCACCGACATCCGAAGTAAAGTTATTTTACAGTTTTTAGTAAAGTTGTTATAAACGAACGTTTATAATATTTTTTTTTTTCGTTTTAGTTTGTTTTTGTGTGTTTTATGGTTTATTAATATTGTTTTTTTATAATCACACTTGTGGCATCCCACGATAGACAGAAGTGTTTACTTTTAAATAACACTATCAATATTGTTAAATATAGCAATCAAAATCATACTTACACTAGGAATATTATCATTATTGCACACGTTTTCGCTCAGCAGACGATCCCGGATCTCCCACGCGAAGATCGATGGACACTCCCTCTTGTAGTCTGCTATCTTCTGGACCACAGGTGTTGTGGCCACTCTTGGCTTGGACCCTCCAATCGCCCGGGGCTTTATCGACCCCGTCTCGTAATATCTGCGTGCAAAGCTGAATTTAGTTTGGAAGATGAAGAGGTCGAATGAGCTAGTCCTTTTTTGCTCAAGGGCAGTTGGATTTGCAGGTGTGTCGTGGTTGGTAGAGTGTTGTGGGTGTCTGTGTATACAGGGTTGGTTTTGAAGGAATGGTCAACATTTTGTATGTGTTGAAAAATATATAAGAATGGACATTGACTTTGGGTGGAAACGCGTGATTAGTAGCGCGACAGTTTTAGGAGTTAGAATATAAGTTGGAAATACACCGACGCTAAAACGGTTACCACCTATTCAGTACAGCATTCTGAACCATGATATGTGGGGGACATATAAATTTTTCAACGGTAAAATTAAAAAAAAATCAGCTGCCTTCATATTTTTTTTTCTGTTTTTTTTTTTTTTAAAAACCGACTAAAAATTTATATGTGGGAGAGTTTATAATGATATACTGAATACGTGGTAACCGTTTTAGCAACGGTGTCCTTTCCACCCGGTATATTTAAGTAGGTATGTTTTGCAACTTAAGCTATGGCAACCAAACCATAATTAATACATTTGAAGATCGAACAATTACTGAGCAAAACTGACTTAATTTCAGACAGGGAAATCAGAAACATCACAGAAGTCTTTACTTAGCTTAGGTCAACAATGCTAAAAAAAGATGACCAAACTCCAAAGTTTTTTCCACACGAGTAGCCCAACCGTACTTATTATAAGGTTACTCAAGTTCTCTTCGAGCCAGAGAAGTAGATGGACTAATACAATGTTAAGTAATCATTTCGCACTGCCTACGTAGACCTCTGCTAGTTTTCTCTTGTAACTAAGAACGGGTTTCTGTTAAACTAGATTGGTGACATTCTTGTCTGATCACTTGATCAGTCAACATGTTGATCGTCATTATACATTTGAAGTGAAAAGAGATGGTAGGTAAATATATTGTCAATAAGACTAGAAGATATAGAATTAGAGAGAGACAAATGTTATGCATCTAAGGCTGTTATTTAAAAAATTGAAAAGTTCTGACTAAATAACTAGATATGTGTAGAAAACTCTGGACATTTCACTTTTAAATCTTTCTGTTTTCAATACGTATTCATTCATGTCCCAATTTTTCGAAAAAACTTTTTTTTTTCTGAAAATTGGACATATGACAAGGCTGAGAAATGTCCGGATTAAGGACCAAGAAATCAGGCATGTCTGGAAAATCTGGGGGCCTAAAATGGCCGCTTTAGCAGAATCATAGTAGGATAATAATAAGAATTACGGTACAATTCGTAAAATGGAGGAGCTCGTGGCTAAATAATAACAGCCGCTCGGGTTGATCCTTAGGTTAAGCCGTGCTTGCCTAGGTTGGTCTGTGGATGGGTGACCACCCATTACATACCGAGTTTCCTCTGTGCCTCGGAAAGCACGTTAAGCCGTTGGTCCCGGCTGTCATTTGTAGATCTTTGACATTCGTTAGGTAGTCAGTGGCCTAAAAGTCTGACAACCAGTCTTACCAAGGGGTATCGTATTACCCAGTACTAACTGGGTTGTGGAGGTCATATAGGCAGTCGCTCCATGTAAAATACTGGTAATCAGCTGCATCCGGTTAGACTGGAAACCGGCCCCAATATAGTTGGGAAAAGGCTAGGCAGATGATGATGGTACATGATCATATTCGTAAAATGATCATAAAGTGTCAATTTGTAATATTTACTGTCTGTGTGACCATTTTAAGAATTTTAATTCATACCATTATCATATTACGATTCTGCTAAAGCAGCCATTTTAGCCCCCTGGACGGATGGTAAATCTACAGCATATCAAAACGTTATTCGTAAATGCTTGTCCCGATATTAAACCCCCTGTAACGACAAAACACTTACTACCAAACCTACAATTTACTACAAATTATCAGAACATCCCCTTTCAACTAAAATACTATTAAAACACAATTACAAACATAATCTCCAGCATCCCCTTAACTTCAAGTACCTATACAAAACGTTGCCAAATTCCGTTTGATTGTCCTCTTAACCAGCTAAAACAAATTATACCTTATGTTTATAAAAGTAAGGATATAAATTCCTTGTGTTGTATGGGGATCGTCCTCTTGAAACACTGAGGGAAATTATACCCTATCTTTATAAAAGTAAAGTTATAAATGCCTTGTGTTGTGTGGGAATGGATATCGGATGTACTTGAAGCAGTGTATTGTTGGCAGATAGACATGTGTCGATATTTCGGTTCTTGATTCAAATGTGTTGTTAGCATATTGTATCGAGAATTCGAGATGTCAGACATATGTAGTTGGAGGCAGTTTAGTGTTAGACTAAGAAACCTTTGCTCTTCAATATATTGCTGGCTGAAAATAGTAGAGACGTATGTGGTTAGAATTTGCTGGTAAAATGAGAGAGTAAGTTAGAAAATATTTCTTACCTATTCTCTCAAAAAAGTGTTGGGGCTGTGCAGTGTGCATTTTCGAAATTCGCAGCGTTTAAATAGTCAAACTTTTCGCTGTTTGAAATCTAAATAAAATCGCAATATAGCTAACATCGCGACACTGAATTATTTCGTTGCAAAAAAAACTGTTACAACACCTTATGTAGAATTATTACTGAAATTCATTATCAATATTTTAAAAGAGTGTCCATGGAGTTTCTCGCCCGTTTTTTTGAAATGGGCACTACTTACAAAAGTTATTATGCCTTGTGACTAGGACTGTAGGTCATCCTTTTGTTTTTGACTTTCAAAACGGCCTGTAACGGTCTAATTGAAATAAATGGTTTGAGTTTAACGTTTAGTTTAACACAGAGAGATATTTAATTTTTTTTTAAAACTATAACTGAATAAACTATTTGGAACATTGCTTTCTTTCAAAATGCACCTTCTTATGAACCTTTAAAACAAAAACAAACTTAAAATATAATACATACAACCCGCGATCAAAGCGCTCGCAACAGCGTCGAAATATCGGGAGCTCACAATAGTTGAAAATCACAGAAAATATCCCGAAGTGACAGTGGAAGTATAGTTATACACTGTGAAGGCTGTTAATTATTATTATATTGCAAAAAATCTAGAACTAACAGAAATAAACAAAAAACAAGCCAAACAATTGATAACACACAATCCCACAACCAAAACACATGTTAGCTACCAGAAAACCGTTACAAAATAATTATACTGTAGTTACAACAAATAACAAACATGGTTTTATCAGAATTGTCATCGATAATGTTTACTTAGGCTTTCTCTATAAACATTTACTGGAATATTAGGAGCCATCGTGGATTGTAATCGCTTTCGCCTTGGGCGATTTTCGCAAAGGGCGTTGTCGAAGGGCCCTGTTGACTGCTTTTTAATTGAGAACTTTAAGTTCGATGAACTTTGATTATGTGTTGTGCTTTTTGTAAATAGAGGGTAGGTAGCTCTGTAAGAGAGGTGATTAAAATTTGGGCGGGATTTTCAAAGAGTGAACATTGTAGGTGAGGAAAGGTGTTTAGACAACTGAAATTAGAATTTTGTGTGCAGATTAGATATGGTGATGCATGAACTATAGAAAAATCTGTGCAAGTAGTATATAATGATGTAGGTATTTAAATAGAGAAAAATCTTGAGTAGGATCTGTTTATTACAGCAAAACGCAATGATTGCAACTATTAGTCTTTAAAGCCATCGCGATACGAAGCTAGAAAACGTACTCAAATATGAAAATCAACATTAAATGAAAATACACTTATATTAACTCGATCCAACGCTTTCATTACATTTTTGGTCACTCATTACCAAATAATAAAACATTACCGAAAACCAAACTTTGATCAAGTAACTAAATTGCTGGCCGCAAATGCAACAGAAATTGCAAACAAATTGTCGCCAAACCGAGCAATTATTGCATCAAACAATAATAAATTGATCGAAATCAGTTGCTGTGCGAGCCACAATGCCGCGGCCACTCGACCGACGTTCATTCATTGTTTCAACTACATTGCTCGTTCTGAGGAACGATACCAACTTTTTAGTCCGGGAAAACCGCTGTCCCAATTCAGTGGAAACGGAAGTGTAAATAGTGACGTAACCCGTGACGAAGTAGTGACGTCAGGGGGTCGAAAGATCAGATGTAGATACGCTCGGGGCAACGAATGAGCACTTATCAGAGATTGTTTTTGAAGTGGTTATTTAAAAGTAACCGAGTTACGCACAACCTATTGAAAATATGTCGCGGGGTGCTCTCGATAAAAGTTAGTTTTATTTGTTGCGAAAAATATCGAAGTATTGAATGAGTATTTAAATTCAGACTCCACAGGCTTCAAACTTTAGTTTCACAATCTTGATCAAAACCATTTCGAAAACAAAAAAAAATCTTTTAACAAACGAATATCCCATGACGAATCTAAAAGTTTCCCTCAAAATATTAAGAATTGCTATCAAACGCGAGTTAACAGCGGGAGCACTCCTTAATTAGGAGTCCTGCTACGTTTGCCCTTCTGTGGGAGCCCTAAGGAACACTTTTCACCCCTTTACTTAGTAATTGGCATGATAAGAATGTCCAGGGGTGTGTGAGAACGATAGAGGCACTTGCAGCCGTTGGGAGGCAAATAGTGAAATAGGTAACGGCAATTTTCTTTTCGTCTTCGATTATTGTGGGAGGCATTGATGGGATGACAGACAAGCGAAATTAAGAATGGAGGAGGTAGGGAGGGTAAAAACAAGGAGACATGAGACAATGTTCAAAACAAAGACGTTTAGAAGATTGGTATAGTCCGAATATTTTTATAGTCCGACGGACAAGTTTAATGTCATTTATGTAAAATTAGCAGACCCTATACAGGAAACCACATGTTAAAAAAACAAACAATCGAGAAAAACTGCAGCCCAATGACAAACAATACAAAACATTTTTCCCACAAAAACCAACTTGTTTCGCCAATATCTTAACAAGCAAAACATTACAAAATAATAACATGTGCCCACAGGGCAATATTATAGGGTTCGCTGGGCCAAATTTATTTTTCCTATAAGATCTCTTGAAGTGGCGTCAAGCCGACTCTCTCAGTAGGGGTGCCAATTACTGGAAAATAATGTTTTTATTTTGATTTTTATTTAGGGGCGGTCGTGGGACAGCCCTGAAAGGCACACCCTATATTAAAATGAGTCTAGTTCTTTGATTGACGTCTTTACATTTTTTATTGTTCGATTGACTTTTGACTTTTTTGGTTCCCATTGAATCGAGTATGTGTTATTTAAATGGTTTTGTGTGACACTGACTGAATTACTTTCACAAAAAGCTACGAATTGTATGAAATTCATCACGCTCTGATATTGTTATCATACATTTCAGACTCGATGAGTATACATCTGCAACAGCTTTGAGGGGCTTTGTGAAATCAGTTATTTAAAACCATTACGAAAACAATTCCATTACGATTAACACGAATACTTCACTGCCGGCATTTCAATAAGCACTTGATCGGAGGGCCGAAATCCTCCGTGATCTCCAGATAAAATCGCAATCAAACAATAAAATTGCCGTCGAAATTAGAGCCGGCACCCCAAGGCAGGCACCCGATGTCGATTCCCACCTAGCGTCCCCGCTGCGCATACGTCAACCATTCAACAAAAACAATACACTATGGGAATGCAAACTCAAACTATTGTATTGATTAAGTCATTGAAATATTCCTTAATTTTGTCCACGACAGCTTTGTCGCCGCATTGTGCGGTTCCTTGGGCGGTGTTATGGGAATTCCATCAATTTGCTAACGCGTGGCGCAAGAATTTGACCCCATCGCACTTAGACATAATCGATTCTTTAACTTTTGTTAGCTCACAATAGGTTTTGTGTGAAATAATTCGTTTATTCGTGTAATATTATTCGTTTTAATTGTTATGGGTGCTTGTTCCCTAGTAACACGGTAACTGAATGGCTTTGGCAAAGAATTAGGTATTTCTTTTGTATTAACAGCAGATCTTGAGAAAATAAAAAGTTCAAGTAATATAGCTCTTCATTATAAAGACGTTTCTAAATGAAAAGTGTCATTTGATGGTTTGTAAGTAATTCAGTAGTGTCAGACTTTATGATAGATGATGTTCTTTGTGTAGCGGCAATTTTCTATCTCGGGATGAATTCTGTAGACCTTGAAATTTATATAAAAGCCCTATTATAACGAGTTGCCGAAGACCGATTACGGAGGTTTAAGATTTTGAGTAAACATATTTTTGGAATTTTCGGATAGAAAGTTTTAAAGAGTGTTAAGGACCTCAATAAAGATATTAAAATAATTTCTTGAAGGGTTTTGATCTAAAATTAATGAAAGGCTTTAGAGATAAACTACTCAATGAATATGAGTGTACCTTGAGTATGAATGACATTACAAAGAAAACTAATAAGATAGATTTTGAGTAAAGGTAAAGTAAAAATGAGGTAAAGGTAAAGCGGCTAATCGTGTGGTGGACACCAGGCTTTGACAGAAACTTCAGTACACTATCCGTCAAAGTCCTGTGCGTAATCAGTTTGTCCTGGCTTGATAACTTGTCAGACTCTTGCGTAATCTTTTCCACTACTTTCTTAAATGCAACTACCAAGCAACCAAAACTACACAATCAGTACAAGAAACACTTAAAACCAACAGACCTGCCGAGTATCTTGGAGACACAGCCATTGGAGACTTGGAGGATACGGCTGATGTCGCAGGGCCGCGCCCCCGAGTGCGCCAGCTCCACGATCTTCTGGCGCGTCGAGTCGGGCAGAGGCCTGCCGTTGACGTAGACGCCACCCAGCTGGTTGATGCCGCTGTGACCGGCAGAGGAGCACCCGAATAGGGCTCCGCCCCCCATCGCCGCGCTGTGCATTAGTTCGTCTGTAAAATATGCTATGTATTAATACGGTAAAATCTGCCTAGCAAATCCTCAAAATGTTAGATTCGGCTTCCTGTCCAGTAACCAATACCTACCTACTAATTTGTTATGATGACAGACATGAGGGGCTATCAAAAGTCACCGAATCGTCGAATGGTGGATGGATGGTTGTATGAAGGTTGGTATTTCAAATTCAAATTCAAATTATTTATTGCAATCCATAATGAACATAAATACAGGTGGTAAAACACAATTAAAGAAACAATTATGGACCCTGTCGGGCACAGCAAAATTAAATAAATAGGAACGAGAAAGGAAGAGCTCTTTTATCAAGTTACCATAACACTAAAACAATTAAATTAGGTAGATAGGTTTTTTTTTATTGTAATTATATCATTTGTTTATTAAGAAATTAATAATTATATTTGATTATATCATTCGTTTCTTTATTCTATATTATGATATTCTATATTATGATATATTTAGTTATATTTTATTTATTGTCATAAAGTTTGGTCCAAGTAAACTAAGTTATAGAATCAGGCGTTACTTTGCGGAAATTCATGACATTGATGTTATGCAAAATATTTAGTTTCAATCCCGCGAAAAAGAAAACTAAATGAGCTCGTGCACTACGCGGCTACGAACACGACTTTTTTCCGCAGACATGACTTTTGGTCGAAACCAGAAAGAAAGTTTGGTCGCACGACCGGTAGTCCGACCATTTTTGTTCGAAATAGCGGCTGGTCATGCGAAAAGTCGTGGTCTTTCAAGTCTTGCGTTTTTTTTACACGAATTTTTAATAGATATTGCAAATATTTCATCTACAACTCTATACTTATAAGTATTATCTATGAAAAAGAATTTCTAATCGAACTCAACAATAGAACTCCACATCTGCACATCTTCAAATTCTGACGCTTCCTCAATTTTAACTTAAGTGGTATCCTCATGTATAGAATCACTTTTATATTATCTCACAGATAATATCTGCCTCAAACTATAGATTGTGGCCATCTTTCGCAAAAAACGCCGTAAAAAACGTAACCCGTTTTAAAGAATAATCCGCTTTGCGAAAAGAATCTTCAGTAAAAAAGGGGTTTCGCGGTGCACGGTAGAAAACCACAAATTTTTATCTAATCTTAGGAGTTTTGAAGATATTTTGAGCTTCATTGTTTGTATGGATCTCTCAGTTTGTATGGATATCAAAAGAGACGTATTACGGGATCTATGGCTTTTTTATATTGCAGATATTTACATTCAGATCAACTGTCAGGATCATCATAGAATGTAGAACCTACCGCTTTTTGACCCTTCATGTATTCCATTCTATTGTTTTATTTTCCAAACATTTACTCACACATCGAACAAACAAAATTGCTCTCAATAACGAACGATCTTTTAATCTGGCGCCAAATTAGACGGTTGGTCCGTCCACAATTATAACCACGCGAACTGTTTACAAGCCAATAGTCTTCAATAGGAGTGCATTAGTTCGGATGAGCCCAACCGTTGGTCTGACAATTCTTTTTATTCACCCCTCACAAACACGCGCTAAAAAATGAACAATTGGATGCAATTTGTGGGCGAATTTGGGCCAGGCCCTTGATTAAGGCCCTAAAGGGTGGGGGCCTAAGTTCGTTGTTTTGTCCCGGCAATTTTTTTGCGGTCGTCTCGTGTATAATTTTCGTAGTTCGTGCATCGAATCCGGAGCGACTGTCTTTTGTTTTTTCGGTTCTTCTTTTTCGTATTATTGGACAATTTGTGTAGGTTGATTGGTGCTCTGGATACTGAATGAAGCTGGAATATGTGCTGAAAGCATCAAATGTGTACCCAGAAATGTCAGAAGTAGGTAACCAAAACGACTGGCTTGAAATAGTTCAATCGAGTTTTGAATGAGAGAGGAAGGCCCTTACCCCGAGGCACAGTACACACAGGATTTTGATTGGATTCTACCACCCTACCTTCAAATCTAGCCAAAAATATTTCCTAGCCTAGCCTTTTCCTGGCCAAATTAATAACCACAAGTCGTTCGCCAATTAAGTGTGCGTTTGGAGAGGCAAGTTGTCGCGCCGCCGTTGTTAATCGCACCCGGCGCTCACCTTGCCGCGGCTTGCTAACAAGCGCGCGTTAAAAGAACAATGGACAATCGTACGCCCACCCTACGCTTGGGGGTTGTATGAAATGAGAGGGAGCGGTAGCGGGGAGCGATTTGCAGCGGAGTTGGGATGTTGTTGGAAGGGATGTTGGTTGTTTTTTCGGCAAAATTGAAGCTTTATATTAATTTTCACGATGTGATCATTCGTAAGTAAAAGATATATAATTCGCTTAGGAACTTTAGGAGTGCTATCTTTGTTTTCATTGGTTTAAGCTTTTGACCCCCATAGTCACATAAACGTGAAAAGCAAGCGCGTGCCCTGTACGCCAAACGACACTAATAAAATGGTAGGTGAAATTGAGGCTTGGCGTGGAGAACACGCGCGTGCGTCTATGCACTGGCGGTAATAAGGTTAATGAAAACTAGTTACATTATACACCATATCTAATTACAGAAATAAAGAGATGAAAGTCATCATCATCATCCTTGACTCTCGGCTATCCTCAGTCACAGTCCGTTACAATCAAAATGCGAAAATTGTCGCTCAATCTGATCTCACTTTAAAATAAATATGTTTGCAAAAAGGTATCATAGATTCTCCAGATCTAAGTTTCTCCAGATCTAAGTTTCTCTAGATCTAAGTTTCTCTAGATCTAAGTTTAGCTGCCAAATCGCTCCCGCTTCCGCTCATATTAAGGCCTGTTGTCACACCCACTGTCGGCGCAAGTACGCATGTCGTGTGAGGGAGTGTTTTAATTTCAGAGGTGCAATTTATTCGAGCGATTTATTTTTAATCCCCGTTTTTATGGGTGCGACGCTATAAATTTCATTTATAGTTGTTGTTATTTCTTTTTTTAGTTTTTTTGTGTGCACTATAGGTACCTACTACGTGTAGCTATGTGTGTGCGTGGTTTTATTGAGCATAATTCTCGGTGTGGCTTTAAACGCTGGGTTCGGAAAATCGCGAGAATTTTTGTAATAGTGACAGTTTTTTTTCCTGATATTCCAGTATGGTGTTTTCAGGAAAACAATGAAATAAAGCAAGGCAAACAATTACATCATAGTTTGTACGGAAAAAGTAAGTCTGATCTCATGTATAAAACGATGCAGATTTATGCATATATTAATTTACATTTAAAATAATTACGTGTCACTAAACATTAATTAAAAAAAAATATCTTCAACCCACCCCAAAACATTTACCTAACGTAGCACAAAACCTGTCTCTAAATAGATAAAAACGTCAAATTAAACATTAATCAAACTTTACATACAGACAGACAGTACATAGGGGTTGCAACCCTGTCTACAGCACACCTGGTGGCATCCCCCACTTAAATACCCTTCTTATTATTATTTTGTATCTGTTTTTGAATTGCTTAAATCTATGGGGGAGATTTAATTGTACGCTAAACGCATAGTCGCCATATTGGATGCGCTGAAGCTTGTCAAACGATTTGAATTTGGAACGGATCGCATTAATTTCTGTTACCATAGAGTATTTACTTAAAGTTAAACCTGTTTGGAACATAAATTGATGGAAAGGATTAAAAAAACAATGTCTAATCGTACATTGTTAATTCTGTTTGTTGATCTTTCTAGGAACGTATATGATTTACATTATTTTAGATATGTTGTAGATACCTATATACTCGTAGGTATGTATATGTATTAGGTGTTAGCAAGTATAATCATTGAGTGCATAAAGTCGTTAAGAGGTGTGCATCAATATTAAAAAGAAGATACGCTACGTTCATACTGAGCGACGTTCAAATATCGTTGTTAATACGGAAAGTATGATACAGTAAGAGATAGCTATTGCGCTTGAAGTACTTAAATTACGACAATTGTCTTGAATTTGACTGCAACAATTTATGCGCGTTAGTTCGATATCTACTTCTTTTTATTTATAATATCATTGGTGTGCATTAAACGAAAAGCACAATGATTTATGCAAAAGCTAACTTTTAGTATATTTTGTTTGTTTGTTACTTTCTAGTCAACTTAAACTAACTTACTAAAAAACATTATAATTCGTCTTTGAACTTTAACCAGAGATAAAAATAAATAACTAAAAATTCATCTTTATTGACGTTTATCTCTGAAGTCATTGACATTGGACAATGTAAAATATATCAAACTAATAAAAACTATCTAAAAACCGTTTTTATAAACGTTTTCCTGCCGTTTTGTTTCGCTGTGACATAATTTATGGTGTAACCACGCCCCTTTAGTGGATGCGTAACAAAAAACCGTCATTGACTAACGGGTGTCTATGGTGAGATGAGTATGAGTGTCTATGGTGTTTATTCTTCTTTTTCAATTGGATAGTGTTGTTGCTATTTTAAGGAAATTTACCACGAACCAAATTAAATCATCTAAGAAAAAAAGTATATCTTACTACGTGATGCTTATTACCACAAACAACGGTAATTCACCTAGCAATTGCAAATAAGCAAAACCTGGTCCATCATGGATCTATCACAAAACGCAAGCAGAAACATTGTTTAGAAAATTAAAAACACTGTTACAATGTCTACATAATGAAGTACTTGTTTAAAAATCAAAAACTTTTCAAACAATAGTTTTAATATCTTTTAACAAAAGACAGAAACATTGTTCTTTACAAATTGTCATTGAGAGTACTGTTAGTAAAAGATAAAGTATTACTTAGTAGTCTCAGTCTTAACTTTTGTTATAGGGCTTATGTAATCATTCTACAGTTTTGTGAAAAATGGCGTTAGATTTTATTTTTACTGTTATAAAGGGTATAAATAGATAGACCCTTAACATAACTGATAGGCACTTATTCTCCCCGTCTTTGTGATCATTTTTTTTTGTTCTAGACCATACCTGGGAACCTTCTAGTTACGGAAAAATTGGGGTTCAAAGTTCCAACTTTTTCGCAAGTTTTTTTTTAAATACATGTTTTTAATGTCAGATTTTTACTTTACAAACCTCCACGACTCAACGACTCAACGACTCCACGATTCAATCCATCCATTAGCACAATGCTTTGAGTGTTTTCCATCGAGTCCTACCTTAAAACGTGATTTTTCACCCCCAAAAAAAAAAACGATTCCCAGCAATAATTTTTGCGTAAAGTTACTTAGTTTGATGTACAGAATGCTTGGTTGACGGCTATGTGAAGGATCTGTTTACACCCTGTATATTTATTAATTCACTTTCAAAACTTCAGGAGATAATAATAGTGTAAATATATGATAAGTACTACGTTCGTGGTAAGTTATTCAGCTATAAATTTTAATTAATTGAAAATATGTAAGTAATTTTAATTCATAAAGACTACTTTCGATTTAGAGTTCAAAACATTAACAAATTAAACGTAATAATTTCACTAAAACCGACACACACAATCCATAATAAACGAGGAAATATTCTAGCTATTCTAAATTCAAAATTTGAATATTCAAAGCGTTCCATCGGACACAGTCAGCCCGAAGCGGAGTACTCAATCATTAAAATTCCCACAGTGCAGCAACAAAGAAAAGTCTATTTATCCCTCTCCAACAACTGTTTTTCCGGTCTATTTGTCTTTATCTGGCGCTTAATGTGACACAATTGTCGCATGCTCCGTTTGCTTGGCTTGGCTATGGTGAAATATAATTATATTTCTGTTATGCTTTAGCCAAGTCACCAGCTTTAATGTTTTGAGGTGTATTGTGAGGTTCAAATTTCCAAATTCTGTCCTAGAATAACTTAGGTTGATGTTTGTTGAGTTGTTTATCGGTATTTTGGTAATGGGAGATCCGCAATTAGGAATCTTAAATTGAGTATCTTTAAGGTAAATATTTATTTTAGTAATGTTAACAAATCTGTACTTTTGCCTAACTCTTTGGTTAATACGGGCGTCATGAACTCATGATATCTGTATGTTTAGCTTTGTGTTTAATATTTCTTTGTATGTATTTCATACAAAAATAAATAATTTTCAGTATTTTTTTTTTTTTAAAGGCATAAAACGAAACTGAGAGCCTAAACAAAGTGACATTCTTTCAACGTCAAAAGTAGAAACGACAAAATTATGTTTTGACGTGACATAAGCTACTGAAAAACTTACGTCATTCGTTTTAAAAATCGATTCAGAAATACGAAATGCATAGAAAACGAACTGACACTTGTCTCATTCTGCACTTTGTAGAACGCAAACAACTTCAGTACTACCAGTTACTAGGTACTCAAAAGACAAAGAAACAAACAAAACATAATTATAATATATATCTACGTTTATACCGACAAAGCGGCTTCAGTAAACACTAAACTCGTATTTACGAAAAGGTCAGTTAACTTTAACGACTTGTAAACTTGCTAAGTTAGTCAAGCTACCTTTAGTAGGCTATGTAAATGAAGATTAAGTAGATCTTTGAGATGCAGAGGAGAGGGTATCTACCTACATGTTTGAGGGTTGTGGGCTGATGGATCGTTAAAGTTGATGAAGAAGTTTAGCTACGTTGTTGAGGTCAGATTTTAGATGGGTGATCGTCTTACATATATTTCCTCAGATTTTCAGACATGTGCTGTCTTAGATTTTAGATGAATTTCATAAAAATATTGATGTCTAGCTTTTGCCTGCGGCTTTCCCCGTAAATTGAACCAAGGGAGTACTACCAGAATATGAAATATCCTATGTATATTTCAGCTCCTGGATTATCTGTAAGTTAAAAATTCATACCCAAAGGAAAAATGAACAGACAGAGTTACTTGCGCGTTTATAACATTACCGAGTATGGATTTTTATCGTCTTTGAGGTCATTGCTTTATCGATGAAGTTAAACAAAATCAATTTTGGATGGGTGAGCTACTTCAAAAGTAGGTGAATACTCACTTCGTTATATTTTTGTAAGCATTAAAAACGTATGTAAACATAAAAATCAGTCTTTAGTGTACCTACACTACATTTAGAACTTTCACAAAGTGTTAAAAAACTGTCTCAATTGTGTTTGTATGTTCTGTTTTATATTTTAGATTAATACATACGTAGATGGACAGTCTCAATGATTCCCTGCTGATCTGAGAACGAAGAAAAAATACAGGTGAAGTATAACATCTCAGAACTACAAACTAGACGGGAACTTCTTGTGTTACTGCGCAGGAGTTGCACTGCGTTTATATCTTTTCTTTAGATTTAAAATTAAACTAAACGAACTTGGCTTTTACTATACTTAACTATAAAAAAACTAGATTATATCAGGTCTTAGTTTAAGTTATTGGATGACAACCAGTCTTACCAAGGGGTATCGTATTACCCAGTACTGACTGGGTTGTGGAGGTCAGATAGGCAGTCGCTCCATGTAAAATACTGGTATTCAGCTGCATCCGGTTAGACTGGAAGCCGACCCCAATATAGTTGGGAAAAGGCTAGGCAGATGATGAGTTTAAGTTATTGGATACGTTTTTTTAATTTTTATTATTTTAACTAGGAACAAGACGAGGTGTATATAACGGTCCTAGCAACACAAGCTTCTACTAAGTCAGAATATTTCAGGTTAACGGAACCTGATTTAGTCTAGCCCACCCTGAATCGCCCGTGAATGAATATTGATTTTCATTATTGGAAACTGTTTTTTGTTTCGACTCCGACAGCGACGCCTCTCATATGGAAAAGCTGGTCCCGAAAATTAGACAAGAATCCCAAATTGGTTATTAGGTATGATAGGTAAGTCAAGTAGAAAAACTGATTTAAATCTTATTAGCAAAAATCATCGAAAAACTTTCTAAACTCCTCACAACCCAGACCTGGGGGGTTACCATGACGTCTTAAGGCAGAAGTAATTCCAGTGTGGGAAAGAGACAGAGTTATACAGGTCGTCTAGCGCTATCTCTTTCCCACACTGGAATTAGTCCTGCTTTAAGACGTCATGGTAGGCCACCTGGGAGTTACTATGAAGTCTTAAAGTAGGAGTAAGTCCAGTGTGGGGAAGCGACAGAGCTATACAGGTCGTCTAGCGCCATCTCTTTCTCACACTGGAATTACTCCTGCATCATAGTAGGCCACCTGGGGGTTACTATGACGTCATAAAGTAGGAGTAATTCCAGTGTGGGAAAGTGACAGTGCTATCCAGGTCGTCTAGCGCCATCTCATTCCCACACTGGAATTACTCCTGCTTTAAGACGTCATGGTAGGCTACCTTTTCTAATTTACAGTTCTGTTTACCTCCAACAGCTGAAACTTGATGAGCAACACAAAGGGAAGCAACTGATGCAAGCAGCGTATTTGCCGCGAAAGGTTAATTAACTTTAACGGTTTGCTAAGTTGAACGGCAAGTCGCATCCAAGAGCTGGCGGGGAACACTTGAGGAGATTATATGGATGGCTGTTTATCAGATCGAGTTCTGATAAAAGGAATTACTTACGGATATTTTTGTATAGTAGATATTGGTATGAATTGGATTGTGCGAGATTTGACTGCAAGAAATGAGGTATGAGATAAAGTATAATTGCAGTCGTCAGTTCGAAGGGTTAGGCAGAGGAGCACTCATTAGTACAACCACATTTCGCCAGTTATGTTTAAGTCCTATGTAATAGGGGGCGAGCCTTTTGCCATCAACCGTGCACAAATCTGGACTTCGTGGCTGCTACTGATAAATTCCTGACGGAAAAACCCAATATTACTTTGCCTGACTTTGGAATCGAACCCAGGACCTTTTGCTCAGCAGTCGCACTTGCGAGTACTAGACCAACGAGGCAGTCTGTTCGAAGATGTTTTCATAGGTATGATAAATAGTAGTATTGGATGTTTTTGAATCGTGCTTTTCATTAGTTATTTTCTATTTCCGAAGAAGCAAAAAATTTTTTGAGACGTCAAGGTTTTAAACTATAAAGTCCTAATTAGATCAAAATTATTTTTTTACTTATTATTTCAGTACTTAGTCCCAAATACGTCCAATTAGTAGAAAGATTATTTTTGAACAACCACTCATCTTATATTCCTAGGTCAGCTAGCTTTAACTTGCAAATGTAACTTGGGAGTTTGCTAACTTAGCACTGGCAAGTGCTTGTTTAAAACTGAGCCATTGTTACTTAGTGTAAAAATGTAGGAAGTGGTTCTAATAATATGATGTTTTGGTAGAATATAATGATACGATTAAAACATTAAATCATGGACTGCAAGAAATTCCAGGGTTCTCAGGAACCATTTTGCTTTTTTTTTTAAAGTGGTTTTTAATTGCTATAACTATTTTAAAAAAAAAATTATGTTAACTTTTCGATAGGTTATGTCAATCCAATACATATCCAGACTTTTTCATCATTTTTATTGTTGTAAGAATATCATTTTGTCTAAGCCCTTTTATTTAATTACCTTCAAAGTCTACCAGAGAACACAATTCTAAAAAATCAATCTTTGTATCTCAAGACCGAGAAGAGATTATTTCATCGATACCTAACCAAGATGATTGAATACTTGATTGATTGATTGATTGTTTTTTTGTTTATTGATGATTTTCTTCTTTCTTTGTCGAGTGGTTAGTGCCTAACTTGGTGTCAGAGTTTCATTATGCCACCCATGGGCCTCTGACGTGGTTTTACATGCCGTCGAGAAATATCTCTCAGACATGCTGGTCTGGTTGTGGTCACGATGTTTTCCTTCACCGAATCAAGTGATAATAATACAATATGCTCATGAATCCGAAAAATCAGAGATGCGTGTCTTGGGTTCGAACTGGAGACCAATAACTTGGCAATCTGACGGTCACACCTCTAGGCTTAGGGCTGCGGGACTGTTCGAAAGAGATACCGTGGCCCTGGAACACAAAGGGCAAAGAAGGAACATGGATGGGTTTTAGTCAGTACAAGTCTGACACTCCCTTCCGCTCCGCCCAGAGTGGAGAGAGTCATTTGATGATTTTACATACGAAAAAAAAAAAAAAACTCCTGTAGGCTAGCAATATAATTCGTAAACACAAAAACAATTCATCTCCCATTTTAATTTCCGAACTGTCTAAGTGCACCCTCAGACAATACAAATCAAATAAAACACTGCCCCGTGAAGTCTCACTTAATAAGCTCTGAGATGGCCCGTCTGCGTAGGCACTAACTTGTAATAGTAGGTGCACTTGATTAAGTCTACATGAGGGAAAGTCGGACTGTCCGGTGACTCGGTGAGTGCATGCGTTGGTTGAAGGGTCTACTTATACTGGGTTTATGTGGGTAGTAACTATGGGTAGGTGGATATGTGCTAGAATTTGTAATAAGTACATTTATGTAGGAGAAATAGGTTACTATACGCGGTAATAGTGTTAACTGTTTTTTTTTTTATGGAGTAATTACAATTAGTTATGTAGGGTATTGATATTGCAAGTCTGCAACTTGATTATCCCGCAAGTTTCTCAATTTCCATGGACATCTATGCGTCAGATAGATACAATGTTGAACCACCTCAAGATCACAAATCGCCACTCCTGACTTTCAAATTCAAGTTCAAATTACGTTTTTTTTTTGTTTTTAAAAACTTTACCCCACACTAGGAATTTCTCCTGTATCGTGGGTGTGTTTACAAACATTTAAACTCACATACACAAACAGCCAGACCGTAAAAACCTACAAAGGGCTCACTTGTAAAATGTCAGAAGTTATGTGCATGGTTCCAACTTCCAACTAGTAGTTTCCTAGAGGAAAGAACCGGCAAGATAATCCAACCTTACTTTTAAAAATATAAGTTTTTCAATGTTTTAAACTTATACTGTCATTTACGGGATATCTTCCGTGATTGTTCATTATTTTGAGCTCCCGATATTTCGGCGCTGTTGCAAGCGTCATGATCGCGGGTTGACTGGAGAATGCGGGTAGACGGAAAATAAATTGTTAAGAGCAGATAAATCTATCTACCCTCTTTCTTTTTATTTTTTTTATTTCGGGAGCTCAAAACAATGAACAATCACGGAAGATATCCCGTAAGTGACAATATAAGTTTAGTTGTAAACCGTGAAATCTTAAAACAGTGTTTTCAATGTTTTGTTGTTCCCATACTAAAAGCAACAAGCAAACTAAATAAGCTACTAGAAGTTCCGAATTGTTTCACACAAGAACTTCAACCGAAATGTGAGTTTCAATCGAGAACCTTCAGTACAGCTAACAAAACCAAATTCAAAGTCTCTTAGTTACGAAGCCAAGAACTTAGCTCGTACGTAGTAAACCGAAACTTGTATAGTAGTCGCTTGGAACTGTAGTAAACAAGCTCCTAGTTAACACTTATTGATACTTAACGTTGACTTGGAAACTTGACGACTTATTGTGATCACGGATAAGTTTTCCTGTTTGCATTTCGCACAAAAGATATGCGAGTTTCACCTCGGAATGATTTTTGTTAAAGTCAGTCACAGCTACTGTTACAGAATTCTGGTTTTCAGGCGGTTTTGTTGAAGTTAGATTTGAGTAAGTTCAGGTATTTTGTTTACAGAAAGTTTGCTAATGAATGGAACCACATTTTCTTAAAAGAAAATCTGAATATTGCTGGTGTGAGATCATTGATCTTTCTTTCTTATTACTTTTATTCCGTAGTTTTTTGTTTGGAATTTTTCCGCTTTCTGATTTTTGTCAGTTAAGTTTCAACACTATCCTTGAAATTAAAAGATGACTGATAAGTAAAAGTAAGATTTAGAGCCACAAGGCAGACTTTAGACTTACGAATGAAATACAAACTCAACGTACCCTTATGTGGCATCTTCCAGAAAGCTTCTGCCGCCGTGGTGGGTTCCCGCGGCGGCGCGACCAGCCCGCCGACCAGCGTGGTGGCGGCGTGCGCGGGCGCCGGCGCCGGCCGCCCCCAGCCCCCGTGGAGAGCCACCCCGCAAACTTGCCCCCACACCACCCTCTACCCCCACTTAACACTCCCACTCCAATTTAACCCCAAAAATCTCTAAGCGCACGCGCACTTTAAAACTTATGCGGCATTGCTTCGTGACCTGCGAACAAAGAAATTCACGTTTAAAGAAATTTATTGACCCCAATCCAACATTAGACAATCGCATCATCAATTACAATCATTACGCTCCTTTGAAGCCTTTGCATTCCGTCTCTTTTTCTCTTCCAACTTTTTGTGCACGAGTGAAAGAGTGCAGAGATACTAATTGGTAGATGATGCTGCTGAATTGTGTGTTAGTTGGAAAGCGCCATCTATTGTTGCATAGTACAAATAGTCGGTTGGTTCGTGAGTGCCGATAATGATCGATGTTAGATGGTAGTAATGAAGTTAGATGCGGCGATATTGTGTGTATGCCACCCATCGAGTTACGAACGGTAGTCGGGTTCGTAGGTTTTTGTTTCATTTTATTGTTTAACTGAGATGTCGGGCGATTATACCATGTGAGATTACTTACATAATGTGTAGCGAGATTTGTATTCGGAGAATTGCAATGCCATTTGTTCGCTGTTACAATCAATTGATGGCTTGATAAAAAGTATGACACAGTAATTTATGATTTATTGCTAAAACACTTCGCTACACTTTTTATTTTTTTACTTCGGAAACTGTTTGTTTTTTAACTAGGCCTAAAATCAAGATGATTCTTGATTTTAGCAAGAAATTTCATTTTAAGGCAAAGAACTACATCTACATGAAAATATTGGTCTGTAAATAACATGATTTCAGGTTCCAATATTTTTGTATGTTAGACTAAACACAGATTCTTTGATCGAACCCTAATATCTGAGATATTTTGCGTTCAATATTAATAACATTTATTCGAATGAACGAAACATTCTACTTTTGATTTAAGAACGTCTGAAAGAGAAAATAAAAAACTAAGCACGTAAGACACGACATAAGTAAAGAAAAGTAAAGTATTTGATAAAAATATCTCAAGAGAATACTCGAACTCTTTATAGGCAAATCCACTATCGGTATTACACAAGTCAGAGCCTCGCAGGTATAAGTATTGGGACGTGTATTTGATCTTTTCAAGCTGACGATCGAATGATTTTACTTTGATATATTTTCCCCTTCGGAGTAAGGTACAATGGCCGAAAGGAGTCTGGGGGTCGCCTAAATTGAACTCTCACTTTGAGCCTAGTCAAAGCAAGGGTCTAAAGTGGTACGACTAATATGAAGTCACCGAAGTATCGGCGTGTGTTTGGACACTAATAGCAAACCTCCTTGTTGAGTTTTGGAAGAAATAAAGGTGTGCTTTCAAGAGGTTGTCACGAATCTTTGATTGGATATTTTTGTTGGAGATTGATGATGTGTGATTAACTGATTTTGCATGTTTTCATGTCATATATGGACTTTTTCCTTTTTGTAATTAGAAATGCATATTTCAGGTAGAAAGTGATTACTGCCTGTAACAATTCAGAGCGTTCAGAGTCCTGAATTTCAAAATCTATGCTACTTTTGAGCTATTAAGTTCAAACTGCATCCGCTGGATCCGCTGGATGAGAGACGCACGGGATCCATTAAATCACTAATTTCTACGTAAAAAAACAAACACACACACATCAAACATTCACATATCAGCGGGCACATGAATAACAAATATGATATACCCGACCAATCGAAGGCGTTATCTTGCCGCGCGATCGGCGGCGTCTTTATACTCAATCTTTTATCTGTACCACTGACGGTGTCCAGTTACTGCCGTACTGGCAACTTGGAAACTGTTACTAATTAACGTTATTAGACGGCTATAGAGGAGTAAAGAGTTTATGATTGCTTGGCTTTAAAGTTATGTTTGAGAAAACGGTGGGAAGATTTTTCTTTTTACAGGATTGTGCATTGCTGCTAAGTTGTTGGATCTTGGAATTTTGATATGGAATCTAATAGATTCTAGATACTTATATAATGATCAATGTTTTAGTACACTTGTAAAATAATTTGACCTAACTTGCTCGTTGTAAGCGTCAATAGGTACATTTATGCGAAAAAGCTTACAGTTATTTCAACAGTATTTCGTTCTATAAAAGTCGCCCATGTTCTGTAAAAGCAATCTCGCTACCAAAAATGGTTGCATATTTTTCTTTTTGCTCTTTTTGTTTTAAAACGTTTTTAGTGAATGTTGCAATATTGATGATGAAATATAGGTACATACTCGTATAGACAATGGTATTCGAAGAACTATAAATAAATGTAATTTTTTTTTCAATAAAATCAGAAAGAGATGCGTTTTGAACTATAACAAAAATACGTTTGAATAAACTCGAAAACTTTCCAAAAATATTTTTACATCAGAAATAAAGTTGTAATGTTTACATTCAAACTTTCTATCCACTATGTAAAGAACCATGTTTTCTAGAACAATAAAATTTGCATAGAAGAATCTCATTTGCAACTTTTCAGACGCACCAAGCACATACAGTGTAAAAAATATCAGTAGGAAAAGTAGAAAAAAAACGTTAAAGTATATAAACGTCGGGTGGAATGTTAAAAAAAACACGGTTTTTCGTTGTAAGTAGCCGTCTGGTTGCGTCAAAGGGTCCGGAGACTGCATGCAAAGCACTCTAAACGGGGATAAAGTCGTCGGCAACGATTTTAAATTCTAGCTTAGCTCGGCTCGCAGATAATGTTGGTATGTCGATAAGTTCTCTGTTATTCTGCTGCGGCGAACAGTAATAGGAATTTCGCTTTTATGGTAATTGTGCTACTGAAATTTGTGGACTTTAATGCTCTGTTTTTTAGTTTCGGTTTGTCAAATAGTTTATAGAATCAGTAGTTTTTTTTTTCTAGACTTAAAGCGCGATGGCCTTAAAGCTAGGCCACCTGCAGCTATGCCCTACAATTTCGTCAATGGTGTTCTGACATGTCTGCTTTGTGCTCGGATCTTTTCGACCAAACTTGGGTATGCTACCAACTTGAGAGCACAATATGATAGATCAGCACACCGAAGCTCTCGACAACCTCCCTAGAAAGCCATCGAATGCAGTCGTTGTGGCCTAAATTATTGATACGCCTAGCTTTCAACTTCAGCTTACAGAATTGATTTTATCATTTGTAGTGACTTTAACTGAAATTATTTAGAAAATAATCAGTTGGTGTTCTGTTGTCATTATATCATATAATGTTGCTCTGGTGGAACACACCTCCCATTTAAAGGACGCGATGTATAATCACATTATTCAATGAAAAATGAAGCTTAGTTACAAACGTTTATTTCAGTAGTTTTGGTTTTTTAAACGTTGTCATTCGCATTCTCCACATCAATAACTCAAAATTCTTAGCTAAAAATTAAAAAAAGTCAAAAGTCAAAGGACTTTACGAGTGACTATTTGACGCTTAAGTGTCCTATTGTCGTCGTTGTATATTTGTAGTTTTAGTCTTAATTTAGTCCTTTTTGTTAATATTTAGTTTTATATTTATTTAAGGTTTTAAATAAGTTTATTCAAACAAAGTTATATTAAACGTTTATTAAAGTAAGTTTGCCGAATCTACAACGCAAAATTCTCAAAAAAGAATTAAAAAAAAACGATATATCCGATTTAAACGCAGCACTAACGTATTCCATACTGCTAAGGATCCGATGTCTGAGTTGCGCCTCATTAGACGCGCTTTGATTCAGCCACGTTTCTCGCAAACCTTACAGGTACGACTAATGCCTTACTCTTTACTCAAACGAATACATTTCTAATCGTGTATACTTTTTTTCTGGGATTGCTATTTGGTTAGAGATGGGAAAGCTAACGGTTCTCTTTTAGAGAATTTATTTAGGAAAGAAAAATTACAGTAAAACAGTTTTATTCTGTAGTGTTTAATTTTAGTAGATTATCATTGTATTGATTACCAAAAATTCGAAGACATGTGACATCTACCAACCCGCACTGGGCCCGCGTGGTGGATTATAGCCCATTCCCTCTCATAGAGAGGAGGCCTGCGTCCCAGCAGTGGGAACATTAATAGGCTGATTATGCTATGCTTTATGCTATCATTGTTGCAGAATTGAGATTAAATGAGCTATTAATGGCTGAAAAAGTATGCAACAGACCAAAAAGATTTAAGGACTTATAGAGCAGACATTCCAAAAATTTTGATCCCGAACGTTTTAGACTTTGACACACGAATGCTACCTGACAAGCGGGCGTATGACACTAGACATAAAGGTTTGTTACTCGTTTATCGCTCGTAAATATTTGAATGTCTTTGCAACAGACCACCTTTAAAATATCAAAGCAAGACTTGACATTTCCATCATAATTTTCGATTGACAATTGACGTTTCCTTTTCAAAGCAATTGAAACGCATAAAAAAAAAACAAACTAGTGATGTATCAAAGCAGCCGCCACTCCTAGACGCACGTGCGTTGATTCTAACAAAAATCCTCATACAAAACATATACCATTTCGTCGAGTGCTCTCACTGGCTTAAGTTGCAACGTCAAAGCCATGCCTCTTCCTTTTCACTACGTTTTTTTAAATAAAAGCAGCCTTTCTGTATACGTACATAATTAACAGAGATGTGGCTCCAAAGTTTTTAGAGTAAACGAACGCAATGCTTAATGCGTTCTTTGAGTTTTCGAGTGTCATCGTTCTCGCATCGCAGATATATTTTTTTTTTTTTTTTGTTTTCTTTTTTTTCAAATGACGAAGTTAAGGCTTGTAATTACAGTTTGATATTGTGGATCTCTTGAATTCTTATGTTGAGTTTAAATCATTCTGGAATTACATTTTCTTTTTGTTTGTTGCACTGTGTTGCAAGTCATTAAAATATGTGGACATAATTTTCGTTTTATGTTGAGTTTGAACTGTAATCATCTGCTTAACCTGTACCAGCTATGTTGGGGTCAGCTTCCAGTCTAACCGGATGCAGCTGAGTATCAGTATTTAACATGGAGCCCAGTTACTGAGTTTGAACTGTAAGACATTAAACTGAACAAACACATAATATTATCGTAAAATTTTGTTCTTTGGAGTACCAAAACAGTCTGTTTTCATATAACTGCTGCCTTTAGATGATAAGCTACCGAACACATCCGAAAGGTGCCGTCAAGTCTATACAGTTCTCTCAGAATAGAAATAAATTACAATCTCTCGGTGCATTGCGGCCGTTAGTACGGCAGGCAAAGCTATCCCGCCGATTTGTTACATTGATTTCTAACTGACATGTACAGACAGCAACGGTATGGAAATGAGGTTTGAATTAAATTAAGTTATGACGTCTAGTTAGTCAATTTCAAGCTTAATTTATTTTCAGAATTGTAAGTTGTCTAGACTGTTGTTTTCATTAGGTCATTAGGTATTGGTCGATTAGTACAGCTATTTTGAGATTGATGTCCGTTCTTTTATCCGGGTGATCGATTGATTGAGTGTTGTACATTCAAAAAGGTCATTTCATTCACCGATTTTGAATAATTTACTGTAAAATGTTAAATCTACACTAATATTATAAAGAGGTACAGTTTTTAAGTTTGGATTTTCGCAACTACTACGTCTAATATCAAATATTCGTTCATCGTTAGAAAGATATGCTATTTCCGAGTGTCATCTATGAGACTGTGCAGGATGTGTTTTATGATATAATTAGAAGCTCGTGATAGTATAAAAATTGCCAAAAAAAATACTAGGTTTTTAGTTTGATTACATTTTGTATCGTCTAAAGCACATATTTATTTTATCACTAATTTTGCGCTATAAACAATCCACCACTTCAATTTGTCTGCTAACGCTACTAGCGCCTGATTCGACAACCGCACAGAACAGTAGGTTACCACGTAACGTCGGCACGATAAATCAATCGTACCATTGTGACGTACAGAATAAGGCCTTCTCACCTACACACTGGGTAAAAAAACACGCTCCGTGGAAAAAAATAAAAAACCAAAAATATCAGGTGTAAAGATTTCTGTGAGGGATTTGAAAGTGATTTGTGAGCTAATTTTTATAATATACTCTTGATGAGTGTAAGTTACATTTGATAGGTGAAGGTATTTTGAGCTTGAAGGTGCATTAGAGTCAGATGTTTTAATGAAGAATGCGAACAAAGAAACTCTCGATATTAAACCTTTGGGTGCATGACTTCTTCAATTTAATATTGAATAATTGGATTTTATTTTTCACTAGGTAATTTTTATGAATAAAAAGTTGCTAATATTTACGCCTAAGTGAATTTAATCTCGTGTAATCTACGTGCCTTGCCAATTAATCTTAGTAAATTTTTATCTATCTGAAATTCCTGTATTAATCGTAAGAGCTAAGTGTTAGTAGAGAGCTGAGTATTAGTCAAATTATTTTATTTTACATATTATTCCTACATTAGCAATTATGCAATGTCAGAAGGTTTACGGTAACTGTACGGTTACTATTTTAAAAGTGTTTGGTTTTTACTTTAAAAATATTTGATGGTGTAAAATACAAAGATTTTTTTTTTCCATCTATAAGTAAATCCTCGTTTTGTCTCTGTAAACTATTAAACAGTTTCAAACTGTCATCACAATAAGCACCGTACTTACTTCAAGTTAAAACAAAAGCAAAAACTGGCTTTACATAAATAAACTTACAAAGCCAATTTAGGTGCACATTCTCAAAGATGAACGTATTAAAAATTAACAACCATTTTATTAACGAATCTCTTTTTAAAATGTCATCGACGAATTCAAACGGACATTATGTCGGTATTAAAACAAATAAAAAAGATACTAAAGAAGATACATCAAAAGGTTTTTAGTTTAAAAAGGCTCTATCTTAATCCTTTTAAGCCTCATCATGGCAAGGGTGATGCTATTGAGATCGAAGAGGTGTTATTTTGAGCCCATCAAAGATTATATTTTATTTAAAATTTTTTGGCTACAGGAATTAGAAATCGTAACACTGGGAGTCGGCTGTATTAAAGAGATTATTAAACATTTCAACTTAGGTTTATTCATATTGATGCCGTTTAGATCCTACGTGTTTTTTTTTCATAAAAAATGGTTTTTTATTTTAAAATTCACTTAAAACGTACCTACATTATTTTTATAGTCAATAATCGTTAACTTGTAACAAACAAAAATTTAAAAAAGGATATTTGTTTTTTTTTTATTGATATTCAAAGTATAAAAAAACTTGTATCGATTACTGAACTTAAGATGTCAAAGGTACATTAACAAGAGCAGCAAAATCGCATTTAGCACCGTGTAATGACAGCATGTGAGAATTCTTTGCGAAATCATCAATGGTTATGTCTCTCTTTGTCAAAAATATGTCATTAATACACGGAAAAAAATGTCAAAGTGCTACGAGGCACCCTAGGGAGTTGTTACATAATAGGAATGTCAACACTCGAGCCGATGGCTTTTCAAGTATAAATAATAGTCGATGGAACATTTGAATAGTGCTACTCTTGCAATACTTACTTTGTCGGCACGCTTGAATTGATTTACAAGTTTCGATTTATTGATTTTTCTGTTATTATCGTCAAGCCGTATGTGGATGTGTATGTCGGCATTTTTTTTTACTGTGATCGTAAAAGAAGTTTATGAGTTTGGCAAAATATAACTTATTTTTATGTCATATGGATTCATTGCACGCCCTTTTTTCTTTTGCGAATAAATCTCTGATTTTGAGACACCTTAAATAAGAAAGTTCTTAGCTACGTGGAAAAATAATCATTTAAATTATTTACATATAAAACTAAATCTTGAAAACTCAAATATTTTACTACGATGATATTATTTCCTGAAAGCCTAAAATTTTTAACAACAATTTTCACTTCGCCCTAAGTACTAAAACAAACTTCAACTATCTTTCTAAATATAAGAGGATACAGACATCTTCAGCAAAATTAGCCGGTCCCACGTCAATGTCACCCATTGTGCTTCAAGTATCGGTTACCGCAAAAATTATTCTATCTCACAATACTTCCCAGCTCTATTTAACGAAATTATCAATTCGGACTCGCTACGTACAATAGAACCTTTTCGAATATTTCAAAACCGGCAACTTCAAAGATACGTTCGAATTTGTTTGTCTGTTTGCTTTTTCGAATTTATTTGTCAGATTCCTTTTTCAAAAGATTTGTTTTCTGAAAAATGTTAACGTGATTTTTTATAACGTTTGATAAAAAAGTATTTACTACAGTTTTCAGTAAAATTTGGTTCACCTAAATAATGATGAAACTAATCAACTGACGGTCGATGCTTTAAATATTTTGGATGTCCATAAATATTTATTGAAGTTACATTTCAACAGGATAAGTAACTAGCAATTTTACGATTATTTGGCCTTTTTTACCACCTACTTTTAAGACTATAACTATATATTTTTAATTTATATGAATTTAAATTGTATCATGTCCCAACTAATTGGCAAATAATTGCATTTTAAAATGTTAGGCCAAAACTATCATGTTACTGCAAAAACCAACAATGAGATCAAATGTTTACTATTACAAATTATATCCAACAATGCAGTTTGAATCGAATGATTCTATTACATTAGAAAAAGTCGGTGAGATAGGCCAAACAAAAATATCAAGTTACTTGCTTGGGGAAGCTGGGTATATATGGGTCACAGGTAGGTTTATTTTATCTGTGGTTAAAAAAAAATGTAAAAGATAGATTTATTTTTGAGGTTTGCATTTTGTTAATTTCGGAAATTACTATTAAATAAATGAGTTACTATGATTAGTCGCATTTTTATAATAACATTTACGAGATTTCCTTAATATGCTGATTGTTTTTGGAAACAAAAATATTTGTTTAACATTGGTGAGTCTAAAAAATTACTTTGCGTTGCTATATAAATGTAACTATAAGCTGTACTTATTTTTAGAGGATAATACAAAGTTTAAATATATTTTAAAACTAATTTGTACTTAACTATGCGTTTTCATCATGTCTTTTAACAAGAGAAAAATATGATAAGCTTGCTGTTGCTATATTTTTTTCTCTGCAGTGGGTAACTTAGATTCTTATTGCAAATAAAATTTGCAGCTTTATCAAAAATACAAATATAATAATTTGTTTGTTGCACCAATGATGGATGACATCACAGAAAAAAGATATGTCTCAATGTTTATTTTTCAGGATGGGTCCGGATTTGGCCTAGGCAGAGCTTTCAGAGCAGAAAAGCTTCCTTGAAACAAACAACTTGTGTTTGAAAGTCGTCATCAGTAGAAGTCACAATATTGGTGCTGTTTAGTATTTACTAAATACAAATTGCAGGCGTCCGAACAATTGTCCTAGTCTTAACATTACATGAACACCTACCTAAAGATGGATTCAGCAACACGGTAGCATCAATGAACTCACTCAAAAGTCCCCAAACACAAAAACACTTAAAACTAAAAAACTACACAGTCCTCGATACGGTTGCGCCGACGCGTGATCTTATAACCGGAATTCTTTAATTTGACAAGTTTCTAAACGCACCCGATGGTCAGTGTAGCGCGTAATCATCGAATACCCTAAGTATTGAGTGAGAGCACGCTTGGAGGCTGCGAACCGTTCACGATGTCACGGCTCGCTTGCGACTGGCCAAGCCATCTGATTCCAAGTCAGCCGTGTGAGCATGACTGGGGGCGGGGCCTAGAGGGGACGAGTTGTACCGACTTGTTCGCGCTCACCCTAGGGTGGGTGACACACACACACCCAAGCCGCGCACACATACAACTGCCTGTGTCTACCAACGCCCACATTTACGCGACTACGGCAGTCGCTTCGAGCATGCTGTATAACACCGTCCTTAGCTTTTCCCGTTTATTGTTCTTGTATATAGTTGTAATAATATTTAAATGGTGTCTCAGCGTTAAGTGTGGAATGTGGAAAAAATTGCCAAAATTTATTTTGGAGTCAAATGGATGCAGTTTGTTTTCTAGTGATTTTCAGTTTGTTGTTGGAGAAAGTTTTAGCTTGTTGTTGTTGTTGGTGTTTAATATCATTGCCTGTAAAAGAAAAAAAAAGGCTGTGGTATTTTTTTAGTTAGATTTTTAGTTATAAAAAAAGTTAAATGACTTGTGAATCTTCGTAATCTAAGATTACTGACCAGAGCGAAACCTCAAACTTTTGACGACCTAAACCTGCTAACCATCGCACGTACCCACTGTAACTGAAGCGTTACGATCGTAAAGTGCGATAAAATACTTTACTACCCTCCTGCCAGCACCCACAGGTTTATGTTCACGACCTACTATAACGGGGGGCATAAAAAGTCCGCTGGCTAAGCTCAAAGGGGTACTAAAAATAGGACCTAGTTTCTAACAGAGGTTGTAGTAAAAAGTAATGTCATATTTCATTGGTTTGCGTTCCAGAACTCTGTCATAAAAGTTTTGGGTTATATTTAATCGTCATAATGTGTCTTGATCGTAACAAAATATCCTAAAAATTAAGAAGGAATCATCACATTGCACCCTCACAGTCACATTTAAAAGCTTTTAACATTTAAGTTTAGTACGCTATGGTAGTTCCTTTTTGCCCCATTCTCCCAACGATGCTAAGACGGGGGACAATGATGGCAGATACTAACAAACAGGAAGCAATACAAAAAATAAACATATATAGAAACACCCACACAGCCACAAACAAGTTTACTCAACAAGGAGTATGGAGATACAAAGATAGGAAAATCCTAATTATAGTGAAACTTTGCACACCATCTATCACCATCTTGAATAATCACACATTTTTAGCAACCAGTCTGACCCAGTAACTCGTTTGTGAAGGCCAGATAGGCAGTCTCTCCATGTAAAACACTGGTATTCATCTGCAATCGGTTAGATTGGAAGCTGACCACAACACAGTTACGAAAAGGCTAAGGAGTTAAGAGTGTGCATGAAAACATATTTCCTCCTTTAATCAATCTCAACATGAGACCAAGGATAAAGCCAACACTGACCATAAAAACAACCAGTGTAGCATTCCTTTTAAACCTATATCCAAAAACATAGGGATTCTACGAACGTACAAAACAGCGAGTTCACTCAGGTTGAGCATTTATCTATTTCAAACCAAACCTAAATTCTCTATAGCATTGAACTTGACAGCTACAATCTCACATTGAACTGTCAATGTCATTACAATAGTCTTTCACGCCTACATCTATCTAAAAATAGTACCCTAGCAACGCAAACTAAAATGAGCAAAACAAAAACATTACGCAAGTACAGTCACACGCAATTAATTGACAGTCATAAAGTACAATGTGATACCTCGCAAAATCAACAAAACGGTTTCACACGCCGCCGCCGCCTCTCAACAATGGCGGACACGCGGCAACCGTCACGGCGCTTAGCACAAGAATGACTTAGCCCTAATTTATATCAGCCTAATTTCACGCCTGCTCATACTTATTGTGAGATTTCGCGATACCATGTCATGGTATTCGACACGCCTGGTTACTGATTGAGCCGTCACTTTTTTTGTCAGGCTAAGGTCAGCGATGATCGTGTTTTTCAACCACCAATATATCTTTTGCTAAGTTTGTTTGTCGACACAATGCTCCAGTTGGGCGCTTAATTTAAAATTTTGTTCAACACATATTAATTCAACCATTAAGATCGTTGTTCTCGCACAAAAGAAGTCGTAGCCGATTTACTAAAAAACAAATAATGGAACTTTTTCTCGTATAAAGAAAGTGTTTGTCTAAGAACAATGTGGGGTACCGCAGCGGGACATCTAGATACGCGGGGCTAAAACATTTTCTTTACATTTTTTTATTTGCACTTATACCTTGGGTGAATAGAGTCGGATCCTTAATTTACGCATCGATAGACTTATTTTGTAGTTTCGCATTTGTAAGGGATTGTTCTTCGGACGCGTTTTGTAACATTGCGTTTGTGAGGCGGGCAATCGAGCCATTGTGCAAAATAACGACGGTGGGCTTACACAGGCGTTCAAGTACTTTAATCTTATGTTACTCATAACATAAACAACTTATTAGGATCTGATCAAGTAGTGACTATTACAGTCCCCCTTTAGACATTCAGCACACATAAATAAATCTCTTACAACCTCGCGAACAACAGTTCCAGATGACCCAAAAAAAAATGCTTCCACTATCTTTATTTACCCAAACAAGCCCCTAAAACTAATATCTCCGATCCCAAATGATCTGCAATTGGCAAAAGCTCATAAATCAGCACATCGGCTAGGGCTGGTTCGTCGTTCGCAGCTGCTACACCTTACACGCATCAGTGGCGACTCACAACATCCCGTGCACGGCTTAAGTAACGAATGCTTTGTGCATGCCGATAGATTCGGTAGAAGCCCTGAGGCAGGAGATGTAGCGGGTTGGGTGGAAGATTTGGTTGGTAGGTATTTAAAATGAAAAAGGTGTAAGAAATTCTAGCACGTCTAACTAGGATATGCAGAAGACTGAGAACTGACCAAAGGCATTGCTTTAGTTATAACTATAGTCAGGTGTGATTAAACCAATCAACAATATCAGAAGCTTCTCTCAAAGTATTTTAGAGCAATACCGTAATCTCCAATCCCAAATGATCCTTTAATAGAAAACATCGTTAAACACGGTATATTGATAGCTACTGGTATCAAGATATTTGACGAATCAATCCAAAACGAATAGAGTTTTGTGCCATCCTTTTATTGCATGCTCTGAACCAAAAAACGCCAGCTCATATAAATTGTACCACAAGATCGTATTAAAAAAGGACGAGAATCCTTTTCAGCGATAGGTTACAGATTAGACGGGGATGCAGTCAATTTGACGCGCGGTGTCTTCCGCAAACCGCCGCGGGGTTTTTGCGGTTCTGTACTTACGTAGCTTTCGCGGTAGGATGACAAAAGGGTTATTGTGTTTTCATATCTATTGGTATCAGTTTATAGATTTTTAAGTATTTTTTGGGACTGTGTCTGGGATTTTTGTTGCATTTTGATGAGTGGACTATATTGAAAGCTGGTGTGCATTCTTGATGTTGTGAAACTGAAAATGTCATGGGTTAAATATAAAAAAATAAATCGTAGCAACAATACAACAAAAGGCGTCCATTTAAGTGTTGTTGTTTCTGTTTACTTGCGTATAATTATGACAAACAAGGCTATCGATAAACCTTGAAACGAGTCCAGAACACGGTGTGATACCCACAGGATAATTATATGGATGGATTGCTACTGCATTTCTATTTATATTCTTCGACCTTTTCACTGGACACGATTAGCGATCGGCTCTCTACCACTATACGTTCTCAGATTTTTAGTAGGTACTATAATTATCACGAATTTTCATCCCACCACTATAGGGGGGTCTAAAATGGCCACTTTAGCAGATCCATATTAGGATAAAAAAAATACTTAAAATGGTCACAGGCGCAGTTAATACTATGAATTGTCACTTTGTGACCATTTTACGAATTTTAACGTAATATTATTATTTTATAAGGTGCATATTTCTATGGACATAGTTATAAAAATGCTTGAACCACCAAGGACAAGACAAAACTACTGAGACTAAACTTACATATCAAAATGGATTAAATCAAGAAACAAAGGCCAATCTTATTCCGGGTTTATGAACATAACAAATATACACCAGCCCCTAATGTACCAGGGCTACATAACCGAAAAACAATAGTATTTAGTATTCAAGCTAATGATATGGACCCTCGAAGAAGGCCGTAAATGAGGTTCTGAATTCATACCAACGTTGCATCTGTGATAATTACAAGGGGAATATAATTTAAATTGACTCAACTATTTATGAATATACATTTAACGGCTTTTTTTGCTTTCTTTATGTATTTTGGATGAGTGGTTTCACACGGTTGGATTGTATGGAAGTTTTTCGTGTTAAGGATTTAGCTGCTATTGGTGGAATATTTAAGTCTATTTAGGTGAGGTCACGCAAGTTATGCAAAAAAATAATATTTTTATACAGAATGATTTTTTGGTTAGCAGTAACATAACTTAAGTAACATTACGCCTGTAGTCCCCGAAAGGTTAGGCAGAGGTGTACCTAATAGTATACCCACATTGCACCAGTTTTGTTTAAGTCTCATGTAATAGGATGCGAGCCTATTCCCATCAACCGAGCGCAAATCCAGGCACCGTGGTTGCTACTAAAATTCTTGATGAAAAAATCAAAGAACACTTTGCCCGACCTAGGAATCGAACCCAGGACCTCATGCTCAGAAGTCGCGCTTACGACCACTAGACCAACGAGGCAGTCCGCAGTGGCACCCTGTATAAGATAACACTTTTTTTGCATAGTTTACTTGCGTTTTATATAAGTAAATAGGTATAAGAAACAAAATGGAAACTCCTTTGAATATATAAATATTTAGTAACAATACTAAAAACAAACAGTCATAAACAAACTATTCATCCCGTACCCTTTAAAACATAAAAGCATTCAAACTCTTTGGTAAGTAAAATATTTTTATAAAAAAAACTCCATCTGCGTATTGGAAAAGTTAAAAGGGCATTCCATTTTCAAAATGTGACGTTATGAATGTGCGTATGGCGCGCTTTCCCCTTCTGTGGAAAACGCACACAGAGAAATACAATTTCTAACCCACACTACGACATACGAAACTCAGTAGGTATTTTCAAAGTTATTGTAATCCATATTGTGCCGTCTATTCATAACATTTCGTACTTTTTCTTATTCTATAAGCACATTTTCATATTTTCCAACATTTAATTTTAAACAAGTCCGAAAAAAGAATGTTGCAAACCAGCACATTAAAAATGATAACCAATGTTGTGTATAAGTCGGTACATGTTATTCGTCGAATACATAATTTCAAGTTAATCCACTCCTTACCTCTTGCAAAAAACGAAATATATAAATAAATCGAACAGTAACCGATACTAAAACAACACGATGCATCATATTTCCCCCGCCGCGGTATAAACACACGCACGTGTTGTGTCCTTGTCTCGCGCGGAGCTTTTCCGCATCTATCTGTTTCATTCATCGTGGGGCGGGCTCTACACGGCGATTGGTGGAGGGGAGAGATAGTCGGCGGCCGACGGCAACCTCCCGTCGGCATTTTCCCGACGCAACGCGTTCGAAAATCGAATATTTGCGGTGCGGAGAAATTTTTCTCTTATCTGTTCATGTGGATGGTTTTAAAATGGTTATAAAGTGCCAGTGTGAATTGTGGATTAATATTAAAAACCCTTCTTTTTTAAATATGAATCTCAAAAAAATAATTATTTGAGTTTTTTTTTTTTTATTTTAAAACTTTAAAAAAACTACTTTGATTTAAAAAAAAATGCTACTTGGTGAATATTTAGTGTCTGGACAAAGATTTCTTTAACTACATAGATGCATTTTGTCATCACAAAATCAAATCAAAACATTTATTTAAAATGCATCTTGTTTTTTCATTAGTGTTAGTAAAATATAACTACGAATTAAAAAAACACCATACTTACCCACTTCATTTACTGCTGTTAATAAAATCGAACAATATTGCAGGAAAACATAGGTACTGGCAGAGAAAAAACCACAAAATACTACTGGAAAATCAACAATAACAATGAATCGATACAAATATGCTATTGTGTAGATTCCCTAGATTCCCAAATTATTAACCCATAAAATCAGGAATCCAATTCAATTCCCAAAATATTTAGTATAAATAGAGATCAATTCCCGATATTTTTAACTAAAATCATATTAATATCACCTTTTACACATAATTAGTAGGTTGGTATTTGTGCGTGGTGTGAACGTCAATAAGAAATTAATTAATTAATAAAAACAAAAAATAAAAAAAAATAAAAAATATTTTACTGTCAGACATTAAGGCCCATAGGGTGTTAGTATTACATCTTACTTAAAAACTATATTAGTAACATGCAGGAACACTAAAAAAGAAAAAAAAAAGAAAGAAAGTCACAGTCACAGGAAGGTTTAACAAGCTTTTTTGCCAACATGTAGTTTGGTAAACCTCCCCATTGTAGGCCCATCCAGCCTCTCTGCAAACACCTTCAGAATGTGTTGACTGATAAAAAATCAGAAGAAATTGATCTCAAAAAAAAAAAAAATTCTGGTTTTTTTTTCTGTTCTTTTTAGCATTTTCATCAGCCTACATCGTAAGTATGTCATCAGTAAGGTCGCGTTGCAGTCTATTCCGAATATAGTTCACATGATTACAATCAATTATTTGGCTCAAACAAAAACTTCAGTGTTGTAGGACCTCGTCTCTGTCTCTCATACCTGTTCCTCTTTCTATAATATAAATAACATTACGCCTGTAATCCCCGAAGGATAATACAGAGGTGTACTTAGTACACCCACATTTCACCGGTTATGTTTTAAGTTCCATGTAATAGGGGGCCAGATTGTTGCCATCAACTGGGCACAAATGAAGACTCCATGACTGCTTCTGAGAAATTCCTTATGGAAAAACCCAATAACACTTTGCCCGACCCTGATATCGAACCCAGGACTTCATGCTCAGCAGTTGCGCTTGCGGCCACTAGAACAACGAAGCAGCTCTTTATATAGCTCGATATAATAACACCTAGGTCCTAGATACTTTAGTTACTTATTTATTTTTCTAATCTAATAAACACCACATACCCATACCTAAATCTAGCCCAGTCAAAATAATAGGACATTAATTTAGAAGATTTTTAATATCTATAATTTGTCAAACTGCAATTAATATTTAAGATAACAAGTAGTATTTGACTACTTATTTTCTACCTCTATAAATCCTAAACAACATTACACCGCCCTAAATAACAGATAATAATAATGCTGTTACCATACTTACCATCGATCTAAGGGTGAGTGCACACAATTACCGCGTCATACGGATCGCGGCGCGCGTCGTGCGTATACGCAACCCTTAGTTAATGTTGCACGAATACACTTTTTGTTTGTAACTGACTGCCTCGTCGCTCTAGTGGTCGTAAGTGCGATTGCTGGACGTAAGGAACGAGGGTCCAGAAATTGTACATTTTGATATAAGTGGGGAAACTTTGTTATTGCATTCGAGGTGGAATTAAAACCCGAGCTGCAGGCGAGGGTGTTTTAGAGCCGAGAACTGCAGTAACAAATCCCCACGCGTATGGAAAGACGTTTGTCAATACACTTTCGAAGAAATAAAATATTAGAACGGAAAGTATTTTTGTCATAGTCATTGAACCCTTAATTACGACTTAGTATATGTATGGCTATTTTTATTTCCGCACATGTGTGAAAAAATATTATTAATCCACGCGTGTGAAATTCATTGCATGTTGAACATAATCGTAGTGCGATAAGAACCAGTTTTCGAGAAAGTGTATTGAAAAGTTATATTCTACCATAGATAACGATGATGAAAAGTAAAGAATGCCAATGGCATAAACTACAGAAGCGCTTATGTCAATTCTGTTAAAAAGTTGTTATTGATATACGGAACGCTTTGGTAGCGTTTGTCTGTGCCAAAGACATTCAAATATTTACGAGAGGTAGATGGGACAAAACGAAGAAAATCGTAATCCAGTACTTGTTACTACTTAGTAACAAATCGGTCTAGTGTCACACGCCCGCTTGTCGGGTAGCATTCGTGTGTCAAAATCCAAAATGTTCTGGATCAAAATTTTTGTATGAAAATATTCCCGCTGACCCCTGACGCTCTATAAGTCTATTAAATCTCTTTGGTCTAGGCCCTCTGATGCCAATCCTCAGGTTAGGGGAAATGTTTTTCTGTTTTTCTATTTGGAATTTTTCACCAGCAGCTCCCGGAGTCAGGATTGTGCCTGATCAATGGAAACAAGCCCAGTTATGTTTAATTCACATGTAATGAGCCCTCATTACATGTTGCCCGAGCCTATTGCCATCAACTGGGCACAAATTCAGTCTCCGTGGCTGCTACTGAGAAATTCCTGACGGAAAAACTCCATAACACATTACCCGACCTGGGAATCGAACCCAGGACCTCATGCTCAGTAGTCGCATTTGTTTCATGATCTGTCACATAAACATGACCACACCTTTCTAATAGCTGTAAATGTGTACACCACTGCCTAACCTTTTGGGGAGTAACAAGCGTGAATGATATTATAAATAAAAAAGAGGTAGATATCGCACTAGCGCGGCAAATTGTTGCTGACAAATTCAGACAATTGTCGTAATTTAAGTACTTCAAACGCAATAGCTATCTCTTTCTGTATCATGCGTTCCGTATTATCTATCGCAGTCGTAACAAACGCAACGATATTTGAATGCCGCTCAGTATGAACGTAGCGTATCTTCTTTATAATGTCATTGGCGTTAACTAAATAATCGATAATGACACGCCTGCACTGGCGATATTTATTCATCAACGTTTTCTAAAGGCAGCTCGTATATTCGTGGAAGCGAATATTACCTCCAACATACAAATACATATGTATGCTATAGGCTTTTATGAGTTTCCTAGGATATGCTAGGCCTTTATCTGGGTCATTCAAATAAATTTACAAAGTCAGCTAGAGAAAGGATTTACCTAGAAATGTCAGGAGCGGCCTCTGGTCGAACAAAAGATGGTAAAATGCAAAGGCTGCCGTCTGACAAGCAAATGCCAATTAAGTTTCAGGAACGTATCTTCTAAAGAAGAGAGCTCGTGGCTAAATAATAACAGCCGCTCGGATCGATCTTTAGGTTTACCCGTGCTTGCCTTGGTTGATCTGTGAATGGGTGACCACAGTCATCAGGTAATCAGTGGCCCAAAAAGTCTGACAACTTACTGAAGAAGTAAGTCAGAAGATCATCATCTGCCTAACCTTTTCCAATTATGTTAGGGTCTGCTTCCAGTCTAATCGGATGCAGCTGAATACCAGTATTTTACATATAGCGACTGCCTATATGACCTCCACAACCCAGTTAGTACTGGGTTGTACAACACCCCTTGGTATTACTGATTGTCAAATTTCAGGCCACTGACTACATGTAATAACTGTCAAATATCTACAAATGACAGCCGGAACCAACAGCTGAACGTGCTTTCCGAGGCACGGAGGAAACTCGGTATGTAATAGGTGGTCAGCCATCCACGAACTAACCCAAGTAAGCGCGGCGTAACCTGAAGATCGACCCGAGCGGCTGTTATTATTTAGCCACGAGCTCTCGAATTAAAGTAGGCACATAGCATTAACAACATTATTTTTAGTATATGCGAAACCTGAATATAGTTTGTTCAGAATAAGTAACTGAATCGATTCCGATAATTTTTAAACCATGTTATATTTTTCCCAAAAAAATTTAAAAAAGTTAAAAGTTGGACACCGAGCGACTTTTAGTATGTATCGCAATAATTTAGGTACCTACTGCCAAATTATTATTATCAATGAGCTCAAAACGACGCTGGAGACGCGCGCTGCGTGGTAACCACGTTTTTGTGCGGACAACTAGGTAACAGAACAAGCTTATAACTTTATGATTTTTCATGATATAGTTTTGAAATTTTGTACATAGATTATTTACATAAAAATACTAGATACGTGTTTTAGGTTTCGCATATACTAAAACTAATGTTGTATAATAGAATATACAATACGATGTAAAATACCTGTCACTTTATCTTCTAAATTACCTCCATTACGCTGCCTTGTCAATAAGGTCAAATAACAATTAAAACAGATACAGACACAGTACACTAGCCGACAATATGCACCCAATTACAATGTCACATAGATTGTGACGCGCGTCTTACGTGCGATCCCTTGATCAACGCCCTAGTAAGAGATGACGGTTGAGTAACGCAATTTGTATATTCTGACAAGGGTTATTCGAAAATAATACACGAATAAGTCTTGTATGCGTGGTATACTCGACCACATGATAGCTTTACCACTTTTGACAACACTTTTGTACCTATAATTTGCATTAGTTAAGCTCCTATGCACAGAAGTATTAATTTTAAAGTTATTTTTATAAGAAATAGACAGAAGGGTCTGCATGATGTTTTAGTACAAGATTGTGTTTGTTATGAAACCACAACACAGAAAATTAATAGTTTAGGTTCTCATTTCTATTGCCCTAGTTCAATAGCTAAAATATTTTTCTAACAATAGATAAGTTACTTATAGATAAACTTACATTAGCAAATTCAAGTAAAATAGTAGGTACATATATATATTTTACAGCCAACATTATCCAATATGTCCTAATTTTGCCCTGCAACTAATTTCCCAAAAGGCCTTATTTACGTTATAGTTATACACACTTAATCGACATGTAGCATGATGGCAAACAAATACTGGCTCATATCATCCCGGTGCAAGCATCAATACTATTCACCCTATAATAATTATGTAGCATAACCACTATTAGGCTTGTAATAAACAAAAGAAATTCACATTTAGAACGTCAAAAATCTGCATTAACAGACGTCTGTCATAGTATTACAAATTGACATTCTATTAGCAGTAAAAATGTTGGAAAATTCAAAAAGACGTGCAACCGCAACGCTTTTGTTAATACTTTTCGGGTATTCCTCAAAGCGCAACTATTTTTACTAATAATGGTAATGATTGCGCTTCGAGGAATAATTAAGGTGAGCTTAAAAATAGTTGCGCTTAGAGGAATACCCCATACTTTTGAAAGGCGCTGTGAAAATAGCATAACATTTTCACTTGCCTAGGGCCCTCTGATTTCTGAGATATTTTCAACCAGAGTTTATTCATAATAGTGGTATTAGTTCGATATCTAGTCACAGGCTTGTCACAAAGCTTTTTATATTCCCCAAAAATGAGCAACTGTTAAAATACCATTTGCGCTGAAGGCGGATGACTACAGCCTATAAAAATTAAATAACTAGAACTATCGCATTTTATTGTATTCGCAAACACAAACAACCGGTGTAACAAAGCAAAGTCAGAATCAATTTTAAAATTTGTTAAAATAATATGAAAGAAAACACGGGTATTCTAGATGTTCATTAAGTCTTAGGCCCAAAACTTCTCAGACAATACATTTTAAAACAATTTCCAAATCCCACTCCAACTGTATTAAAACGGAATTTCAATGCGATCGCAACAAAAATCACACCTTCCTAAGAGCATTACGACGAACATTTATAATCGGCTAAATATCGAATTGTTCCATCTATTGTTTGAAGGCTTTAAACCCTCGAGAATTGGTTTCGAGAGTTTTAAGCCTACCGCCTTCGGAAAAATGGAAAACGACACGCAAAAACCACCCTTATTCCTTCAAAACTTGAGTCGAAAACTAATCGCGTCCTACCTAAAATAATTCCTGAAAAGTGAAAGCTTTCCTACGCAAGGTATTTAGGTTTAAACTCCTATTGAAAGAGGTGAAAGTTTAGGGGGTGATTTTGTGCTGAAAATTAGACTTTATTGTTTGGTAGTAAAGTGTATATCGGGGTGTGTGTCTGTGAGGATAGTAGCGGAGTGTTGAGAAGATTGTGCAGTAACGAGTCTACACACAGAATGTAATTGTATCGGGGATCAGAATCGACCCTCGCGCGAACAGGGATGGGACACGGTCGACAAGTTCGCAAACATGTGCAGAGGAAAATGGACCCTATTCACTTTAAGTGCACTTTTTTTTATTTAAACTTTAAGGTACTGTCAAATTTGGTTGCTGTAAATTTAAATTGAGAATGCCATTTTATGTTCACAAAACAAAAATAATCGAAATGAGATAAATCCTCGTACGTCGTGGAAGGTCTATGCAAAGATGACGAGTTGAATTAAGAAAATAGGCTCGAGTTGGCATAAGCATAAGCCTAAGCATAATCAGCCTATTAATGTTGCCACTGCTGGGACGCAGGCCTCCTCTCTATGAGAGGGAATGGGCTATAATCGACCACGCGGGCCCAGTGCGGGTTAGTAGATGTCACATGTCTTTGAATTTTTGGTTCTAGGACATGCCAGTTTCCTCAAGATATTTTCCTTCACCGTTTTGAGAGCAGTGGTGATGAAAGAAATTACACAAAGTAATGCGCCTGGCTGGGTTCGAACCCTCGACTTACTGCTCGTAATTCGGGGTCTCCACCAATGGGCCACCGCTGCTCTCGAGTTGGCGTCGCGTGGCATTTCCGCGTGCCTCTCATATGGAATGACAGGGCAAGGAGCAGCTCGCTCCTCCCCTTTAACTGAGACGAGGTTTGTCGCAAGCAAACCGTCACTGCTGGGGTGATTGTGGAGAATCCAGTTAAGTACTCGCACCCCAGCCAGAAGTGATGAGGAGGCACAGCGTGTGGGTTTAGTCAGTAGGAGTCTGACATACCCCTCGCTGGCCCCACGGCAGTGGACATCCATAGTGAATATTCAATTATCCACACGAAAAAAAAAGGCCACAATAGTCGACAGCCGCGATATGTGAAGAGTATGGAGGTAGAAAATTGTCCGGCGGTGGGACACTACAGTCTGATATGTATAGTCTGATATTCATACTCGAAACTGTCCTCACGACAATGAGGACAGTAGTGAGTGTGAATGTGGATAAGAGTAGAGGAAGGCAAAAGAAACTATGTGTAAACGATGATATGGCCAAAAAGGAGGTGTCTGATGAATTGACGAGAAACAGAGAAGTATGGAAGAAGAAGACATGCTGCACAGATCCCAAAAAATTGGGATAAGGGAGGGAGAATTTCTTTCTCTAGGAAATTTTCGGCCCTCGGCCATTCTTCGGAATCGGAATTTGTAATAATATAGGATCAAGAAAAAACACGGTAGTTGTAAAATTAGGCTGAGATCAGCACTAAACGACAAAATTACATAAAATAAATCCTAGTGTCAGAGCTGAGGAGAAGAAGTAGCAAACTCTCAGCAACACATGCTGTGGACCAGTAGCGAAGGGTAAAATTTTGTAAGAGGTAAGCCGGAGTACATATCTTTAATGTGATTATATTATTTTGTCTATAGAATACTGACTGTGCCATATTTCAAAGGCTTCCCTTTGAAATATGGCACAGTATCCACAGTCACAGGCACAGTCCCGTAGGAATCGAGTTGTATAGAACCTTCGCCACTGCTGTGAACACATCTGTCTGACTTTACTGCTAAGATTCTTATCTAAGTCTCCAAAAAATATGTCTTTGTTAAGTTTCCAAACATAGTTCTGATTTTAGATCCGGATGATCTGAAAAATATCCTTACGGCTGCTAAGGCCGCATGATCGGTCTCATTTGCTCAAATTGATTTCTCCATGCCTTTGCACTTAGGTACCAGTAATTCCAACAAAAAATAGGTATCTACTAATGAAATCAAAATAATTCAGTAGCAAAGAAAATGTAACACATTTAATTATTTTTGTTTCTTCTACAAACAGGCATCTATTTTAACGTTCATAATCGTATCTCACCAAGATTTCATCGATACACAACCGTTACGTCCACGACGCGTCCCCTCACTACTTCCCCATGGGGTTCGCCCCGCGGTAAGCCAAGGAGGGGACGCTATTTATCGATGTGTGTAGCTTTATTTTTATTTGTCTCCCTTTGTTATAATTGCTGCTTAATGATCGATCCCTGCTTTATTGTACGCAAATGTGTAATAACGGTATCTTGTTTGTCAGTTTTTAAGGATAATCTTATGGGATGTTAAGAGTGAGTTTCGTTGACTGTTGTCGACTTATCAACATGACTTCAATTACGCTTTTTTTTACCTTCAAGGACTTCTTTTGAAAAATTGCTTGTTTTGTGAACTCTTGAGCTCCAGAGGATTAGTAAGTGACTTATTATGGTGGCTGTACAGTCTCACCGAGGCACTCCGAGGCAGTGTGACTGGACAATCTCGCCGAGAACACCGAAGATTCACACTCTCGCCCTCACCCTGCCTCGGAGTGTATCACTTTTATGGGTAATTCCAGTGAGAGGAATTAATCGTTAAACAAAATATGGATGTTGGAATAAGAATACTGTCATTCTTTGGTAGTTTTATGCAATGTTTAAAAGAACACGGTAAACGGACGTAAGGTGACAATTTGTTCAACAGTAAATTTCCCTGTCATCTAAGTATTTTTCAAGAATAAATCTTATTGAAAAAAACTCTATTAACAATAATAGTGAAATTACAGCGTAATCAGATCCTCTAGAATATACAGGGCTTTTAATAGTAAGTCAATAATTAACTCTTTAGTTAAGACAATCACCAAGCTGTTTTAATGGTAGCATAATGTGACTGCTAACGACATCTGTACTGATTTTCTATATGTAAAAACCTCGACAATACTTCCCTCCTCTCAAAAACACTGATAGACGTAGATAAGCAAGAGGGTAAGAGGACATAGTGTCCCTCCCGAATTTGCTACCGCCCGCGAGATGGCGTTTGTTTAAATCACAAACACGTTGCTTCGAAAATGTTCTCAGTTTTGTTGATTATCGTAATATCATTGTTTAATTTTCTTACTCAATAATTACAAAGTTTAAAGCATAATCTATGAATAACCGCGTTGAAACGTCGTATCGTTGGCGTATCTCTGACGTAACTTGTACAGGAGATATTCGATAAAACGAAATCATGTGGTCGAAAAAAACAACGACTCACAATTAAGGTACCTTATAATTTTAACTTTATCGTGACTAACAATGACCCGGTTTTTTAATTGAAATCTTGTTGGAAACTGGTCTGGTTCTACTTTTGCATAACATTTTGAATTTCAAAGGAATCACCTTAAGCCTGCTTAAGGTGATTCCTTCGAAATTCAAAGTTTTACTTTGTTGAAATTGTTTTCAGTTGCATAAAAATGGTGGCATAACTAATTACTTAAACTCAAGTAATTACTTTAACTTGACTATAAACACAAGTGTTAGTTATCTATTCGGTACCGTTAGAAAAAACGGCCATAATCTTCATTATAGTTAAGGTTCTACCTTACACAGTAGTCAGAAAAAAGCCGCAGCTTTTGATACCACTATCAATAGCACACAATAATGTTAAAACATACGTCGGCGTTACTTTGTGTCGGCGCGTTTGGCAGAGCGCGGCGTCTCTGTGGCGATTAGATGCGTTTGCGCAACAAAACTGAACGATTTTCTGTTAATCTCGCCATTGTTCCCAACAAACAAGTGTTTGGTTTGTAAACAACGTTTTTTTGGTTTTGTGTTGGAGTAAAAAAGTTATGGTATTTAGATACATAGGTTGGGAAAGGATCGGTATACAATAATATAAAGATTGGTGAAACTGTTGGCTTGGCTGCATATCTAGTCAGGCGAAATCGCAACACAAATTAAATTCAAAGATAAAAGATTTTATTTAGGAGATCAAAAATATAGTTTGTAATGTCATCTCGGCCTTCGATTCGATCGACACTTGGGCTGTACTGCAGTCTCTCCAACGGTGCCAAGTTAACTATCGGTACATCGAGGTGTTGAAGTGTTTGTACAAAAACGTCACCATCTCAGTCCGACTTCAGGACCAGACCTCGGAACCTGGATAGGTTCCGAGGTCTGGTCCTGAAGTCGGACCGTCTCCCTGTCTCACACCTCGCTGCAGAAATCCTTCTGCAGCGAAGTGTGAGACAGGGAGACGTCATATCTCCGAAACTGTTCACCGCTACACTGGAGGATGTCTTCAAGGTTCTGGACTGAAGAGGGCTAGGCATCAACGTCAATGGCGAGCAAATCTCTCACCTTCGGTTTGCCGACGATATAGTTTGTAAAGTGTACTGTAATAATTTATAAGAGAGGTAGACTTTGACAATTTTAAGAAAATCGTACGCGGAAAGGATGCATGATTTACCATTACCAAGCACGACTGCTGAGCATGAGGTCCTAAGTTTGATTCCCAGATCGGGCAAAGTGTTGTTGGGTTTTCCCATCAGGGATTTCTCAGTAGCAGCCACGGAGTCTGGATCTGTGCCCGGTTGATGGCTATAAGCTCGCCCCCTTCACATGGGACTTAAACATAACTGACGAAATGTGGGTGTACTATTAGCTCTGCCTAACCCTTCAGGGATAACAGGCGAGATGTACGTATACATGTGTGTGAATGTTGCAATCGCAAACAGAGTTGTCTAATCTAACGTTATTTTTTTCTGAACAATGATTCCAATCCAGTGAATCTCTACTTTGAACTGCTGAAAGTACAGCCTGAGACTTTTTTTTTTTTTTTTTTACTTTTTAGTAAAGCCGATACTAAGTCCCTGTTACGGCCAGTGCTGATCATTAATGGCCTGTAAATCAACTAACTATTACAGCCAACATCAAAACGTCAAATAAAAATCTAGTAAGATACAATCGATGTTATTCCAAAAAATATAATTATTAATATCCTTGTCTGGTATATCAGTTGTTGATAATCTTCTAATCCCACCCCGCCACCTGGGGTAGCATGCTGCGGGGGAGTGGAGGGAGGAGGGGGTGAGCTAAAGAAATCCTATTTTCATAGTTCACTTAACCAACCGCCGTAATTTTGTTAGCACGCATCACCGCATTGGGCTCCTGTTGAAGTGTATGATAGATTGGTCTTGATACTTGGAGGTTCTTAATCGGCTGAAATAAATGGAGTTCTTTTAAAATGTCTATTAATTAAAAGTGGTCGTGATTTTAGTCAAGAAGTTCTTTTTCGGAATTACTTATTACCACCATACCTTTTTTCTAAAATCAGTCAGCTTTTCTGTGTTCGTCTGCGTATATTTAGCGTATATTAGCTTTGTCACTAGTGCGGTAACCCGCTTGCAATGCATCTGGTCAGTGGTCAGTAGACGCCTGTTTGCCACCAAATACAAGTATGTAGATGAAAAGCTAGTTACTAATTCCTATTTTCATTTAGCTGGAGAGCTTACCCTTTGGTTATTATCGCCTTACGTTGCACGCCGAAAAAGCTTATCTCCTATTATTCAAATCCGTATCATTTTTTGTCTAGCCGAGTATATCCTTTGGATCACCAAGGGCACTGCAATACTTACTCACCTCAGCTATATTAGACGTTTACCGACTTTTTTCGTCTCAAAAAGTCTAAAGTATCAACACCATTCGCTCAACGTACAAACGTCTTAGATGTTTACAAAGTTATTCCATATTTTCAATTTAAACAGAAGTCGGTGTGGGAAGGCGGGATGTTTCTCTTTAGGCTCACAACAAACTTCCGAGCCTCAGATTATATTGTGTTCTATATAACAATCTCTTTGTTATGTGCCGTTCAACCCTTTGGAATGAGGAGGAGCTTTGATTAGGAAAGAAAAATCTGAGGTGTGACAGCTGCTTGGCTTTCCGCCTGAATTAAACTCGGGATCAGTATTTTGAAGAGCGATCGTTCATTTTGGGGTTCATGGCATGAGATATTTTCAGTGTTCTTGCACCGACGAGAGGAGACGAAGAAAAAATTGTCTTTTAAGCCATTGATGTACAAACTACACTGGGTCTGGGTGTGGGTATGGCTTGGCCCCTCTTTTAGAATCCTGTTTGACTTTTGTTTTACACTGAATATAGGTTTGCTTTTGGCCGAGACTCGCCTGAGAGACATGAGAAGCGATGCCTGGCCCTTTCCCTGGCCCGTGGCTTAGATTGGCTGATTAATTATGTATGTCATTGACTTGTCATCGTCAAGAGTGATCAATTACCAGTAACAAATAATTCATAACAGAACTACATTACACTTATTTTCTATTCTTATATTCTTGTGTCAAGCTAGTAGTTAGTAGTTAGTCATAATATCAATAATATCCTCCCTGTAAAATAAACTTTGACACCGTTTCATGCACCAAATCATCTCGCGCTTGGCCTGATTGGAATTTTGCCAAATCTAAAATCTATCATAGATTGCAATCTAAACTCATTTAATAAAGCGATCTATTAAAATAGAATATAGATGCTAAAAGCTATATTATGTCTCAAAAATGTCTGCACTATTAAACCAGGAATTTAGACTACCAACAGTTGCCTTCAAAATGACGACATACGGCAAATTCCTTAGCTCAACAATCGAGTTGTTATACAAACGATTATTACCGATTAATAATCGCTTGGACGCTCGATTAGTTGAGGACACGAGACAGCCATCGCAGGGACAACGTGCCAAATGGCGGAAAACACGAATTATGTTATCAAAATAATTATTTGTGGTCCAACGGGTTTCTGACGAGCATTATGTGAAGCATGGTGGCGGGATGCCGTATTGACGGATTTGGAATGTGTATATTTAGAAGGGCCTTATAGGTAGGATGTATGGGAATTGCAGTGGACTTAGAGAAAGGCAGTTTTTATAAGAAATAAAGAAAATAATGGTTAGACTGTTTTTGGAGTACGTAATACGTGAACAGTAGTGCGTAATCACATCAGGCATACCCATCCCATCTGTCTACAGATACATCATCAGCTCCGTGGAAAATGTGTGATTCATATTTTTGTTATTTTTGGAAAATAGTAACTTATTGGTTTACAAACAATAAAGCGCACATAGTTGCCATGACATTCATAGATAAAATGTAGTTTGCTGTGTTAGCATCACAGGCGAGCACCTATAAGAATGCAAAAGTTGTTGAGTTGAAATTAGTCAAAGTCGTAAAATATGGAGACAGAAACAAGTAAAGCAGACACAGATATTTATTTAAGAGTTGTTTGCTGTGATCTCTGAAAACTGTAAATACAAAAAAGCGAATATTTATTCAATCAAATGATTGCTGACAGCCAACCCAAATACTGAGAAATGCGTGTAATTGTCTTTAATTGCCCGTAAAAACAGCATTTAATTCGCTAACAAATACTGATGATACTTCCAAGAACGCGGGAGCAACGCACTGCATCACCGCACAGAGAACCTCACCGTCGCTCGCCCGCGCGGAAACTGTCACAATTTGACGTTTCCCTTGACGTGACGTTCCATATTCAAACAGCCCGCCTTTTATTTTTGTTTCTTTATCTCCATCTCAATCTAACGGCCAGTAATGTTACATTTTAATTTTTAATACCAAAGCGCAAAGGTCGTTTATCGTGTATGTACCGTTCGAATATATTGGATTTATAATTTTTAATCGTCTGTTATCTCGTTAACCTGTTGTGGGGCATTTCGTTTCGTGCATCGGACGCGATGAATGCATAATTAAGTGGAAGCATTTTATGATTTTCGTTAATCCGATGGTTTTATTAAGTCACAGAGAAACAGAATTCCTGAAAATGTTTGTTTTCTCTATTTATTAATACATATGCATTTTAATGTGGTGTTACTTTATTAAGTTGTTTGTAAAGGGCCGTGTATGGTGTCGGACGTAAAGAATAGCACCATCCCATATCTTTCCGTGGGTGTCGTAAGACACAACTAAGGGACTTACCAGAGAATGGCCAGCAGCATTCTCTGTGTTTTTTTAACAACCGTACTGCGATCGCCAACCAGCCTGCCAAGCGTGGCGATTATGGCAAAACCCCCCCTTTGGGGGAGGCCTATGTCCAGCAGTGGACGTCTTTCGGCTGAAATGATGATGATGATGAAAGGGCCGGGGGTAATTGATTTCTCTCAGGCTTTCGATTGCGTACCAAGTCTTCATGAAAAACGTGTACCTAGTCGTCGGGATGCATCAAGTCTGATTATACTCAAAAAATATCTATAATCAAATAAAAGAACTTTATAATATGTGAAGGACTAAATGAAATGTGTTTGCTCTTCCTTATGAACTACTAAGAAAGAGTTCCCCAAGGACTGCTCTAGGTCGTTTCTGTCAAGTCTCAAAAGTGTGGTGTAAAACTAACTGCCATGAAATATTAATTTTATTTAAGTAAGTAGGTGTAAAAAGAAAGCCTAGTTCCTAAGACTCGTTTCTTTTTTCACCATTGCATAACAAACAAACCCAATTAACAAAATAAAAATGTTCATAAAAACCTCATAAATTATGTATCGAAACACTTAACACGTTGAAAATAAAAATTAACCGAATTTTTAGATGAAAGTAAAAACGTCCGACCTCTTTCGTCGACCGCTGACGTTACACGTCATGTTTGAATTTCGAACACACGAACCTTTAAAAAAATAAGTTTACTTTTTTGTTTCTTTTTTTTCTTTGTACTAAGGAACGCAACCCGATCTCCAAAATTCACTTGCTACCAAGTTTATTATTTGATACTTGGGGCGGTTTTTTTTTACCGGCCTTACGCGTCGGCGTCTTTGCCTCTTTGTTAGTTAGTTTTTATTATGTAGGAGTTGTTTGTACTGAAATTATTTAGGTATTTAAGTTCATTGATCAGTTGGTTACAATATCAGTTTTGTATTGAATGCTTCTGTTATGATACCGCCGTATTATAATCGGTCTGTGCCAAAGGTTTTCGTACCTGCGTGTAGAAGATTAAAGATTGAAATACCTATAGGTGGTTGGTGTGTGTCTTCCAGGAGTTCCAGGGTAGGTAAAAGTAATCTACAACAGTAAAACTAAACTTATTACTGTCACTTACGGAACATCTTCCGTGATTGTTCATTATTTTGGGCTCCCGACATTTCTTTTTAGTTTAGTTGTAAACCGTGAAAGCTTAAAACAGTGTTTACAACAGTCAAGATGACTAAATCTGCTAAAATAAAATGCATGAATTTGTCCCAATGACAAATAGAATTTTCACCTTGAAGACCTTTAAAGGCCTAAACAGACACATTCCAAACGTCAATATTCCTTTTAAATTCTCACAAACCGTCCACCCATCATTCAAAATATTTTCTCACTAATTGTAATTTAAACTATCGCTATCTTGTTACCCATCGTTTTGGCGCGCGACGTCGCCTGGTGGTCCTCAAAACAGCTGACACTTTCTTAGAGCACCGAATTGTCAAAATGTCGACCGATCACCATTTTGGACCGACTTTGATTGCCCAACCAAAGCCCATCCCAAAATAGGAAATACGGACTCTATTTCTTATGAGCTATGGTTTAGTTTTGACTGAAGTTGTAGAGGATGGAATAAAAAAAAGTAAAAGATGATCGAGATAAGACGTGGGACGCCAAAAATGGTCCCGTAACCTTTTCCCGTTGATATTCTTTGATGAAATTATTTTTTAGATATTTTTGATAATTGATATTTAAAAAAAATGAGTTTTCATAATCTGTTTATTCTCCGACTGATCACTGTTACCCTGCCATATTGTTCTTTTCTGGCAATCAATATTCATTTTATTTCATATCAGCACGAACTACTTACTCATATCGTGGTCACACATAGCCTAGTCAGCCACGTAGTAGCGGGGAGGACTTCTCAATAAGCACCACATAAATATCGCCATTCATGAACTCTTTAAAAGGACCCCAATCAAATAGGAACTCTGAATCATCCGCAGTCCGACTTTACGCACTTCTTTCTTTCTTCTTTTTCGTAAGGTTGGTGCCTAACCTGGTGTAAGAGTTTTTATGCCGCCCATGGGTCTCTGTCTTAGATTTACATGCCGTCGAGAAATATCTCTTAGGCATGCTGATTTGGTTTCCTCTCAATGATTTCCTTCACCGAAGAATGTGATAATTATACAATAAGCACAAGAACCCGAAAAATCAGAGGTGCGTGTCTTGGGTTCGAACTCGTGACCTATGACTTGGCAGCCGACAGTCACACCACTAGGCTAGATCACTGCTGAATTTACGCACTGGTAGCCTCTCTTTGTTTGTGCCAGCCTCAAGTTTAGTTAGCCTTAGTTTTCCTGGAATCAGTGTCATTTATTAGCAAAGAATGTACCTAGATGACAAATAAAGTTGTTAATGGCTCGAATAATTCTTCAAAAATGTCATTGATACTGTGTGGTCGGTACGTGTGCCGTGTGCAAGTGTGTGTGAGGCCTAATTATTCGGAATAATTGTCGTGTATCGTTAATTAGTCGCGACGACTCTGTCGCGAGACCGCCCGCCAACACAGTGGAGCTCAAACTTTTAACTGACTCTTTAAGGGTTAACAATGACACTGAAAATAAGCATAAACTTAATAAATTATTTGAAAATGTGACAAAAATTCATGAATTGAAAGACCATAAAACATAAGACCTGGCCAAAGAAAAGGTGGAATGGAATATGTTAGAAGAGGAAACGAATGATGGTCATACCTATGATTCAGAGGAGACAAATAGCAGAAAACGTGTTGCACCAACTCCAAGTAAAATGTTACAAGGCCAAGAAGATGATGCAGATAAGACGTGACCATTTATAAAAAGAAACACGTGGCAAACCACAGATGCTTTGGACAAAATAGACGATCCTGAAGGTTATCTCCGTATTTTTAATCTAGAATTAACACCAGCCGTGGTTGACGCTTTAAAATTGATAAGTAAAGTAATGTGTCTTCATTAACATACTCATAAATACTTTAAACTAACCTATTATCCTTATGCCTTGCCACGAAAATATAGCCAAGCAGTAAACCATTCAATTTGGAGACACCGCACCAGAAACTTTGAGCAACCGTTACAAAATGATGGATCGAACGATGAGCCAAGGTGTCAGACCGGCGGGTCCTCTGAAATACAATATTAATCGTTATCGCGCAATCGATTCGACCCAAATGTTTCGGCGGTTCGTGGCACGTCACTAGTTGAAGTTTTTTTGTTTTAAACTTGGTTGAGAAATTGGTACTGAGAATAAGATCTACTCGTAGGTGACTTGTGGAATTTTTTTAGATCTGTTCTATGTTCATGAAATGCAATGATCGTAGACTGAATTGAACAATTTTTGGCTTAGCATGCAGAAGGCTGAATCATGAAAAGAAGTAGTCCTCGATGAAATATAAAACAGTTTGCAGTTAATATAGAAAACAATCTAAGGATGCAAACATCTTAGTTACATTAGCCAGTAAATATAATCATCATCATGTGCCTAGCCATTTCCCAACTTTGTCGGGGTCGGCTTCCAGTCTAACCAGATGCAGCTGAATGCCAGTATTTTACAAGGAGCGACTGCCTCTCTAACCTCCACAATCCAGTCATTACTGGGTAGTACAATACCCCTTGTACGATACCTTTACGTTTATTTTTTTTAATAAAAATACGAAAACGATACTGACTCAAGATCCGATCAAGTGCTTTCTTGTGCAAGAATCAAGCAGGTGAAGAGAACGAACAAATTGCGTGGAAACCGCCGGGTACTAGAAGCAGAAATTCGAAGACGGTGATTTCCACCAACCCATTCTAGATCCACGTGGCGGATTCCAGCTCACTTTCTTCCTCAGAGATAAGTTCCGTGTCAAAGCTGCGAGAACATAATATTACAATTATTTTGCTCAGGGGATCCTGAAACATTTGAATCAGCTGAAAATTCTACAGTTGAATAAACTCAGGATAGTGGATGATTTAAGAACATCCTAGAAGCTGCTTCTTTTTTCAATAAAATAATGTATTTATCAAATAGTTGAACATCGTCAGCAAATAGAGATGTTTGCGTGGGGCGTGCTGCGCGGGCGCCAGCGCCGACATCACCCGAGCGGCGCCAATGTCACCCGAGCGTAACCGACCTATTTGACCAATCGCCTGGCTGACAGCGGTTGTCATTTATACACACTAGAGATTGACGTCATGGGTTTGCTTGGTGACGGAAAATGGGAAATCCATGTTGATCTGAAAAATAAGGACAATTGTTAAGTTATTTTTTTGCCTTTAATTGAGTAGGTAAGTACATAGTACACACGGCGGCACATCAAGCTCTACATAACCAGTATAACCTGACTTCGCTTTGTATGAGCTTCCCGTACTATGAGAGATCAGCTTAATTTGGTTTTGCATAGCTTGATTGGCCGCCGTGCGTACATATAGAATAAGGATATTTAATTTGAGTATTTTTTTCATACAGATACAATTATTTGAATACTTCTGTTGTTATTTAGGACATTAAAAGATGAAAAACAGGAATGTCAGGTAGGTTTCCATTTTCACCTGGTTGTAGTTAAACGAGCAAACATGTTTTATATTAGATAAGTTAGTTATTATACTTGTTAACATCCTTGAATGGCAACATTTTGATTAAAATCTGTCACTAATGCGGCCTTGTTTGTTGAAATTCTCTGTTTGATCTTCCTTACAGAATTAAATACATAATTATAGCAAACACTTTCTGCTGTACTAAAGATTTAAAATTTAATGGAAAAATCAATTACGCCTCCACAAAAGTTTAATTACGCCTCCACAAAAGTTTTTTACTTCATGATACTTTATGCATCTTGCAGTACTGCTTCATTTAGACAATTCCGTGTTTATTACCCGACTGAGAAGGGTATTGTGTTTATCACAGTAGTTTTCAGTTTTACTTGATCTGCCAATGGATCGTTGAATTACAGTTTTTATCTTATAATCGTCGTCAGCGCAACTCAGCAATCTTGCCCCTGTAAGGTGCCTTGTCAGAAATACTTCAAAATAGACCTCTCGTCATATTTTTTTGCCTAACTTTTATTTTCATCGATTGTCAGATCACTTGACAGGAGTCTGCCTTTATTTCTAACCATTGTCAATATAACATCATAACATTTTTTGTGATCGACCGCCCAGTAGCTTACAAACCATGCTATATTAACTTGCCTTTGTCAAAATTTATTGGCGAAAAGTTAATTTTTGCATTCACCACTTGAAAAACTCTTCCGTCAAACTATACATAACTATCATACAGTTCTTTTTGACATTATTGCGATGGTATAAAGGGTAGTTTCCTTTGGTTGGGGTGTTCGATAACTTTGTCAAAAAGTTACTAACAAAGAAATGTCATTATGATAATCCGTTTTCGGGTTCTATTAGTTGTTTGTTGTTTATAAATCGTTAAGTTGTTTGAAAATTGCAAAAGTATGTTTCTAAGAATAGTTGGAATTTAATTTTGAGCTTCTTACTTAAGTAATTTGTAAGTTTTTAAGTATTTTTAACCGGCCGATACCTGGTTGAAGTTAAAAAACTTACGGTTTTGTGCGGTTAAAAATGAATGTGCTGTAGCTTTTCCACTTCTGATTTGAGATTTTAATCTGTGTACTGTTTGAAATATCTGATCTTGGTCGGACCCCTGTAACGGTATTTTCGCTCCTTTTGTATTCAAAAAAAGATTAATTTAAATTTAATTAAAATTTTCTGCTTACATGCGATTACCATACTACTGAGGATCTTCTTAAAACTTTAAGATAAAATAATAACCCAACACCCGTCCATACAAACACTACACACACAACTCAACACATACACCCACAACACCCACACCCACACCCACAACACCCACACCCACACCCACAACACAACACCACACAATCACCTCAAAATACTCACACAAACACAACACACATCAAACCAACTTTTTGAAAATTCATTTTTATAAACTGATTTGATTTATTATTTCTGGACATAAAAAGCGACAAACTGAAATGTGAATTGTTAATACCGCTCATAACACTGAGAAGAGTACTGTGACCTGAAATACAGGCTCAGCCTAGCGCAGGCACACCTGCTCATATTACTCTTTGTGCTTAATCCGAACTGCACCTTAATATTGTTCAAAAGGTTATATTTTTAAGGAGCAATAAATAAACTTATAATTATAATACTCACTTCAACACTGCACCTAATACATATTTGTGACTATCCTTGAAAAATCCCTCGGTTTGGTTATGTGTGGCTTGCACCCACTAAGAAACACTGCCGTGAGCCTACTATCGCCTTGGTGGATGACCCGCGAGAACTGCTACGCATGACGTTCGCAATTCATCCTGCGCCGCCCGCCTCTGGGCACCAAACTCCTTTAGCGATGTCCGGGCTCACCTGAGACATCTCCACCACTCGTGAGGGCCGTTCAATGCGACGACGATAGACTCCCCGATCTATCGCCCGCTGGCAACTCTTAGGGCAGCATCACTCCTCTACCGCCCTGACCTCCTGCAACGAATTGCGTCAGCGAGGGATATTTTTGACTATCCACACTCAGCCTTTTTACTGCAAATACACTTGGTCACTCCACTCTTTTACCTAATCACTAATGATTCTATCTTTAATTTTCACGGATTGACCACAAACTTTCACAGTAAAGTAAACTAGCTTTATTTTGTTAAGAAACACGAAATTTTCATATTACTTTTACCTTTTGACTGTTTCGTTGGTGTAGTGGTTGCAAGCGCGACTGCTGAGCATAAGGTCCTGGGTTCGATTCCTAGGTCGGTAAAGTGTTATCTGGGTATTCCATTAGGAATTTCTCAGTAGCAGCCACGAAGTCTGGATATGTGCCCGGTTGATGGCTATGGGCTCACCCACTATTACATGTGACTTAAAACATAACTGGCAAAATGTAGGTGTACTATTAGGTACATCTCTGCCTAACTATTAGGCGATTACAGGCGTGATGTTAAGTTTTACCTTTACCATTTTATAATGTTCTTTTACAAGAACGACTGCTGGTAGCTTATATTGATAAAGCTTAGGTTAAAAGGTCAGCGCGCATTCGTTACGTGAGAGTGATCCATCGACACCTCGTGACTGACAGGTGAAGTAAAGGATGTGGGAGATATGAAACTGCTATACATACATAACATAACATAATCAGCCTATAATGTTCCCACTGCTGGGACACAGGCCTCCTCTCTATGAGAAGGAAACTGCTATGGTTAACAGATAATTCAACATTGATAGAACCAGTAGTCGCCATACCAATCATCATCATCATCATCGTCCACAGCCCAACTCCACCCACTGCTGGGTATACAGGGTGTAAACAGACCCTTCACGAAGCCGTTAACCAAGCATTATGTATATCAACTAACTATGTAACTTTACGCAAAAATTATTGCTGGGAAACGACTTTTTTTTTTGGGGTGAAAAATCACATCTTACGGCAGGATTCAATGTAACGCACTTAAAACTTTGTGCTGATAGATGAATTGAATAGTACGGGGTCGTAAAAATCTTCCATTAAAAACATCTATGGAAAAAAGTTGGAACTTTGACCCCCTATATCTCCGTAACTAGAAGGTTCCTGGGTATGGTCTAGAACAAAAAAAATATTGCATTGATGGTCAGAACAAGTGCTTTTCGACTTCGTTAATAGTCTTGTTACACTCTTTAGGTCTCTCTTGGCTTCTTCTAGGCTCCACGTTCAGTAGCGGAGTCTCTTTTACCAGTCTCATCCGGAATATTTCCGCGATGGCAACAATGTATACATAAGTATGTATACCAATGACCAATACTTAATTACAGTATTTTACTCATTACGATTCAATTAACAATAGTAATAATATCCATATTCTGATCGATGTATAATACCCATCATTTTCTGTTGACTACTTCTTGCTAAATGGGTTGTGGAGGTCAGATAGGCAGTCGCTCCATGTAAAACACTGGTTTTTAGCCACATTCTTTAAAACTGGAAGCCAACCCCAAGTTAGTTGTCCGGCCACCGTAGGTGCGGGCCTGTGGACGGCGAGTTATGGGCTAGCTCGCCGTCCGGCCGTCTTATGATGACAGGCCGTGTCGACGGCGCGTTCGTGTTCCACCTACGCCTCAAAGAGATATCAGCAAATAAGTAGGGGTCCGCATGGGCCGATGCCTGCCAGGGCTGCAGGACTGTTCGAAAGAGATACCGTGGCCCTGGAACACAAAGGGCAAAGAAGGAAAAAGGCAAAAGGCTAGCCAGCTGATGGCCAAATACAATTTCAGTGTGGAGCCCCTCTGCAGGACTCCTTTCTTGCCCATCTTGCACAACCACCTGCACCTTCCTGGATTTAAACGAAGCCAACGACAGAGCTGTGCAGGTGGCAATGTACTGGTCGGGTATTATTTGAGTCTATCGACAAACGGAGAACAAGAAGAAGCTGATGGAGAAAGGTCTTCGGTCCTTTATAATTATCAACATTTTCCGCTTTCTAACTGATGGGTAATCATTGATCTAACCGTACATACCTAAGATATCTGCAGACCCGCAGATAATATATTTTTATTCCATGTATGGTGTATGTATTACTCACGGCTTATCGTGTGACCACACAAAATTACCAGTGCAGACCCCCGCGGCTCGGTAGCAGAGGTCAAATTGTAATTTAATTAATTCTACACATCTCCATGCACCTTTTTTGGTAAGATATGTAATTGAACAGTCTTATTCTGACACGGCTTCTAGTGCGCAGTTTAAATAACGATAAGCTCGAAGTTATCTACGAGCTCATCCTAGACTTTGTATTTAATAATTTAACCTATTAAGCGCCAAAGCATCGACGCACGCGCGTGCCCTCCACGCCAAGCCACAATTTCACCTACCATTTTGTCACATAACCAAAGAGCTAAGGTCCAAGGTACAAGGTCCTCTACTAGACAAAGAGTACTTACTCACCAAAGAGCTAAGATACTATTTGTGTCGTTTGGCGTACAGGACACGCGCTTGCTTGTCACGTGTATGTGACAATGGCGGTGAAAAGGTTAAGAAATTGGTTTCTGTCACAGTTTCATAGCGATCCATCGGCAATTATGATGAACTTCGGTTCCCTATTAAACCCATATAGGGGATGAATTTGAATTTTTAAAATAGAACGTGCACAGCGTGCTCTGCTCAAAGTTGCATACAGGAGACCGTTTAGGTACCGCACTAATCTACTTTACGCAGATGCAAAAGTCCTGAGAGTTAGGCAGCTATACATCCTTTCAACTACGCTGCGATTTTACAAAACATCTCTAAATAGCGCAAGATCTCAGCAACGCTCCAGTCGTCTGGTGATCTGGGATAAACCTCATTTTAATAAATCTTTTGGAAGAAGATCGTTTGCTTTCATGGGACATTACTTATACAGTAAACTAAATAAAACCCACAAAATTTTAAAACTAAGAAAAAAAAATTGCTCTAAAGCTATCTCCCTTTGGCTACTCAGTTTGGATTATGAAAAGACAGAGAACGTGTTAAAGATAATGTCATAAGCGCATAGGTATACGAGTAAGTATCACACTAACACTTGCAACCACTCTTACCCTTCTCACATGCACTCACACACCCACACCTACAACACTATACTCACTACACCTACCGCACTACACTTCCCACACTACATTCACTACACCACACTCTACCCAAACTACTGAATTTTTTTTAAACCTAGTTATAGTTTAGTTACCTAAAACTATTGTCTTTGTAACTGTACCATCTGAATATGGATTGAAAGAGACTGGACCCCACAACACAGGGAATCCTAGTGTGGGGCTCAGGGCTTCATCTACGTTTGTAAACACATAGAGACAATAAATATTTTTTATTTTTTTCAAAATTTCTTCCGTAGTGCTCACTTTACATCACACTCCTTTGTTATTTATGAAATGCCTTTTTTAACACCATGTCCTACGGAAATGCATACCATTTCTCCTCCCGAAGCTCTCTGTTTTGTGCATTTGTGAACATGATGAGAAACTCACAAAATACCTTGAGTAAGATAAAAACGTCATTATCTGAGAAATTATAGACAGGTGTATTGTACCTGCAATTTATAGATTCTAGATTACATCGACATCATAGCATTTTTTTAAACTGTATTAGTCTAGATTCTAGACTATTCAGTTTTTGATGTTCAATGCAAGAAAATAACAAAATATGTTTTACTGATTTCTGATATATTTAAGATGATTTGCAAGAAATAGGCTACAGTTAGCCAAGTCATTAGTTGTATTTGGGTGGTCTTTGTCCAGTCTAGATGATTTTGAAATAAATTATATAACGAAGTGCACAAAACTGCAATTCATGTTTCTTTCTTCTTCAATTTATTAAGCATATTTATACATTCTTTCGATACAGAGTAGTAGCTAGATGAATTATTTTACTTATTACGTCACATCAAGCATTGCATATTTTAGGACCTACTTAAATTTACAGGCTGTTTATATGCATACAAGGTGTAACATAATAAACGCAAGACCTCCCGTGCGGTCTCTCGGACCATGAAACTGAACAACTTTTGCTCTACGAGTTCTTGACTTGCAAAAAAAATTGTATAGGTACTGACGAGATCAGCTGATCAACATGAATCATAAAACCAAAAAAAAGTATGAATTTTCAAAAGTCATAGAACAATAGCTAATTTTTCAGTTTCAATATGAAATTTCGGTGCCTATGTGATCTATTTCCCCAGATGTGGACTTTCCTGTTTTTATCCCCCAAATTCGCAACGATTCCTTATAAAAACTATTTTACATAATATCACAACATCACAACATAACATCACACCAGTAATTCCCAAAGAGCTGGGTAAATGTGCCTAATAGTACAATCACATCTCACCAGTTATGTTCAAGTCCCAAGTAATAGATGGCGAGCCAATTGCCATTAACCGAGCAGAGATCCAGACTCCGTGGCTGCTACTGAGAGATTCCTGATTAGAAAACAAAATAACACTTTGCCCAACCTGTGAATCGAACCCAAGACCCTAGCAGCTCGCGCTTGCGACCACTAGGCCAACGAGGTCTAGACAAAATTAATTTACATCGTGGAAAAATCACTCACAAGCATTGCCAACCGGATTCTCCCACAGTAGCTACCAGTGGCGAAGGTTCCAGAGAACTCGATTCCTACCGGCTTCCCTTTGAAAAACGGCACAGGCAGTATTTTATAGACAAATAATATAATCACATTAAAGATATGTACTCCGGCTTACCTCTTACAAAAATTTACCCTTCGCTACCGGTAGCTACTATTTTATATTTACATTTAACAAGACGACCCATGGGCAATGATTGATCGAACCGATAGTTTATTACATATTGAAGATTACCTTGTCAGTCTACGGGTCATACAGCCATTTTTATTAATCAAAATATTTACACTATTGCGTACAGACAATCGACATAGGAAAGGTATTGAAAGAGCAACAGGCCACCCTGTTGGTCTTTAGTAGCTAACTATTATAGCGTCATCATCATCATCTGCCTAGCCTTTTCCCAACTATGTTGGGGTCGGCTTCCAGTCTAACCGGATGCAGCTGAATACCCGTATTTTACATGGAGCGACTGCCTATCTGACCTCCACAACCTAGTTAGTACTAGGTAATACGATACCCCTTGGTAAGACTGGTTGTCAGACTTTTTGAGCCACTGACTACCTAACGACTGTCAAAGATCTACAAATGACACCCGGGACCAAAACTCGGTATGTAATGGGTGGTCACCCATCCACAGTCCAACCTAGGCAAGCACGGCTTAACCTAAAGATCGACCCGAGCGGCTGTTATTATTTAGCCACGAGCATCTAGAAGCATAATATTACAGCGTAAAATTGCATTAATAGAAAAGAAGAACAGAATTTCTCTTTATTCGAGTATCCATGACTCAAAAATTATTAGTAAAAGTTTCGACTATGTTAGTAAGCACTGATAAAAACAAACAACACAAAAAATAACGGTGGATCACTGCTGCGATAATCCATGAGTAATTGCACAACAGCGACCCACATAAACACAGTTCAGGCGACTTGCATAAGCATAGCATAAGCATAATCAGCCTATAATGTTCCCACTACTGGGACACAGGCCTCCTCTCCATGAGAGGGAATGGGCTATAATCTACAACGCGGGCCCAGTGTGGGTTGGTAGATGTCACATTTTTTTGTTCTAGGACATGCTGGTTTCCACACGATGTTTCCCTTTACCGTTTTGAGAGCAGCGCTGATGAAATAAATTACACAAAGTAATGCGCCTGGCTGGGTTCGAACCCACGACTTACTGTTCGTAAGTCGGGGCCGCCACTATTGGGCCACCGCTGGTCCGCTGCTCGCCTTGTAATCATGCTGAACTAGAAGGTTCTTTTGGACGTTCAGAATTTTTTCTCCACTGATTTAGAACAGGGTAAGCACAAATCATTTTCAAAAGACACCAAGAAATCAAATACCATCATCAGATAATGTTAACTAAAGCTAGGTCAATTAATATAAGTCTGAAATCGCCATCCACTCTTGAGCAAGCGTGGTGATCAATGGTCGTGCCTTCTCTGCATAAGAAGTGGTCTTTGCCCAGCACTGGGACAGTAATAGGCTGGTATTATTAGAGCTAGGACAGTAAATAAGTCACACTTATATTTTAATCACTATCAGAATTACTTTATATGACAACAAATGAATCCAAGTGGCAACCAAAAACCCAATCATACATTTCACACGGAAATCAAAGCAAACAGTAGCGAAACATTCAGTTATCAAAATGCTAAAGTTAACTAGCAGCATTGACCTCTACAGCACCACTTTACCAATACACCTATCTCGATCAAGTGCCATACGATTTTCAACCTCAAAACGAACTTCATAAGCAAAGGCTTCGAATATTGATGATGTTTCAGTACGTAAATGTATGTTTGCATTCAGGTTAGAACTCAAAGCTGTCAAGAACCGTTCGACCGTATAATGGAAGCTCCCAAGATACGTCCGAACTTAAGATACATATGATATTATTTTGTTTTTTTATTTGTGATTTATTTACCGATAGCAACATTGAGGACGTAGGCCTTGACTGTGTTAAGTTATTTGGTTTGGCAATCGGTAAAGAAAAAAATGATGGTTGGACTGTGTGAAGGATGATATGGATAGAAAGGAGGTGACTGCTGAGATGACGAGTAGTGTAGAAGTATGGAAGCAGAAGGGAGACATGCTGCGCCGACCCCAAAATAAATTGGCATAAAGACAGGAGAATTATGACGAATCAGTAAAAAGATCTATGATTACAAGAACGAATGAAAGTATAACATTTGCTCAATATTTATCTTATTGCAGAAGAAAGGCTCTTCTTAAACACAGAAGGAATGAACTCCATACTTTCAGAATTTGATAAGGTTGTCTCACAATAAGTTCCTTACACTGAAATTCAAAGGAATGCCACTGTTGTGTTTACTAAGTTTAAAAAAGTTGCATCATTAGTAAAACCAGGTAATTACCAAACACCAAAACCAGCTAGCTAAATAACAAGCAGTAAAACACAAAACCGAGGCTAATATCATGACCAAGGGCCATTTTGAGAAACATGTTTTTTTTTTTTAACTTAACTCGTCTCCACGTATCTAACAAGCCTGATTCTTTTGCACATTCCTGTACACTACATTAAGCACATATGCATCTTTACATTGTCCAAAGCATATTTAATATCAAGGTGGTCACCCTCTACAACCTACCACCACATCAGAATTAAATCTTAACAACCTCTCATTGAGGCCGGATTACAAAAATCCGATATTTCAGACCAAGGACCATCCAGCGGTCACTTTTACTTACAAAAAGAACTTCAACAATGTTCTTGAGGTGTCGGCTTCACAAACAAACATACAAACCATTTATGCTCTAGTGCATATCCATTACATGCAACAATTGTATTTAAATCCTCACTAGGCTGCCGATACGACATCGCCTTTGCTTCGCCGCAAATTAAAAAAAAACTTCGGCGCCGAATTCTATTTGACCATTGGTGCGTTTGAATTTGGAAGGCGCATTAGGATTATTGTCCAGCCGTAGACAAATAATGTAGAGGAGTGATTGATTTTGTAAGTAGATTGTTTGTAAGTTTTTTTTTTGCAATAGATAAATGCATAGATTTTGCAGATAGAGGCAGAACAAATACATTGAAAGTTATACGCAAATTTTCAAAAAACTAAAAGCTTGTCTTGTATTCCTTTTATCGCGTCAATGGCTAATCCTGATTGGCTGACACTTAATTTTACTTCTGAAAATTAGTTACTTTTTGGAGAATCCATTGACAACCATATAAAAACCGTTGCTCTATTTTTTTTCTCAAGAGCCTAAGCTAAACAAGTCTATTTTAAGACCTACTTCTGTTTTGAAGTGTGGATTATTATCCATGTTCCTTCATCACGCTTCAGTTGACCTCTACACCACCTAATCGTTGGTGTTAGTCCCACATTCCGAGTAATGGTCACGTTCACTGGCTTTCAATCGATTACGAAGGCGTAATGGATGACCAGATATAAGCACACAATGGTCTGCGAGATTTTCTGGAGTGATGCCTCTCAATAAACACAATGTGGATATTTTGGATGGAGTGGGTTCGAAGTGCTGTCGATTAGCCTGTAAGTGTGCTGAAGATTATAAAAAATACATACATACATAAACTCACGCCTTTTGCTCATAGGGTAAGCAGAAACTAGCGAACGCCACCGACATGGTATGACAAATATGTGCTTGATATCACCTGTGCATCTGCTTATAAATTATGATATGATATGCTTACTTATCAACACAAAACTCGGAGTTTGCATGGCAATCAAATGTCTAAGAAGAAGACGAAATCATACAAAACTAGCAACCCGCCCCGGCTTCGCACGGGTGCAATATATAAGGTCTATCTTTTCATACCCGAAATATTTTAAAAGTAACTTCTAGAAGTCATAAAGTCGCCATAGCAACGAAAAAAAATTATCTGAATTTTTTTTACAAAATTATTATAATTCTAAAATTTTTTGAGACTTTATGCATAAAACCTTTACTCCCATATTCTAACAATGACAGTAGGTAAATACGACGTAGTAAACTAGCGTAATGGATGCTTAAAAATAAGGAGCCAGTATTTGTTTTGTTTGTCAAGTAATTTTAAATTATTTATTTTTTATAAAAAAATATACTCAGATAAAAAAAAATCCCTTGAAATGGTTTTGTTACAGCCGTTAGATGATTCCTTGAAAATATTTCGTGTATGAATAGTTAGATCCTATATACATATAAACCTATCTGTCTATTAAAAAAAACCGCATCAAAATTCGTTGCGTAGTTTTAAAGATTTAACATACATAGGGTAGGGACAGACAGACAGCGGGAAGCGACTTTGTTTTATACTATGTAGTGATACTCTTAGTCACGAACTTTGCACCCTTAACCTTTCCTTCCATGTGTTATCCGAAGATTCGACGACCTTCTAAAGCTCTTAAGGGCATCTCTTAAGGGCATGCATCCAATGTAAAGGACATATATGAAAACACTCTTGAAGTCTAGCTAGACTTCAAGAGTGTTGACTATGTCCTTTACAAGCATCCTGCAAAAACGAATACAAAATTACCTACATGCAATAACAATGTTGCCACAAAAAAAATAACTCATCCCCATACCTTGTGTAACACGCGTCCTGGGAGGTTTCGGCACTTTGTGGGATTATCCCTGATGTATCTGCAATCCTTGTATTGTGGTGCAGGGCAGAGGAGCCGCCGCAAACGACTGTCGGCTCTGTACACTTGTCGGCTAATAGAATGGATTTAGATTTGGGTTTTGGGAGTGATACTGCCGACATGAGGCACCGATCATAAATTGTCTTGGATAGTGTCTGCGTTGCTGTTTAATCAATAATAGTAGTTGGCCGCGATTTTGACAGGAACCATATATAGGGTCTAACTGTTCATACACGAAATATTTTCAGGGAATCATCTAACGGCTATAACAAAGCCATTTCAAGGGATTTTTTTTTTATCTGAGTATTTTTTTATATAAAAATAAATAATTTAAAATTACTTGACCCACAAAATAAATACTGGCTCCTTATTTTTAAGAATTCATTACGGTAGTTTACTACGTCCTATTTACCTACTGTCATTGTTAGAATATGGGAGTAAAGGTTTTATGCAAAAAGTCTCAAAAAAAATAAGAATTATAATAATTTTGTAAAAAAAAAACACTCCGTTTTTTTTTTTTTTCGTTGCTATGGCGACTTTACGACTTATAGAAGTTACTCTTAAAATATTTCGTGTATGAAAAGATAGACCTTATATAACCTGTTAAACCACATCGGGAATTGAGTTCTGAAAAATATTGCGGTTTGTCTATAAGAGTCTTGGCTTTTACGGTCCTGTTTTATAACAGTAGCAAGTATACTTCTCAGCTAGACAAATAAGGGAAATAGTATTAAGAAGATTTAATTGTATCAATCTGCTATTCACGACTTCTTAAAGCCTCAAGAACACCTGGCTCCCGGCAGTGAACCACAGTGGCCTATTTGAAAAGCTCTGAATCGATTGCGTACCCCAGTAGGTCGCTGCGAACATAATCTGGCAAAATGGGGCATTATTGGTTCCTCCAACACCGAGCGCGAGGGCGGCGCTCCGGATCAAACTATGCCTTACCGGCTGGAGTGTCCCAGGTGTCCGTTTACCTGCACTCTTGATGACCGGAATAGCGTCTCTGCCGCTGCAGTAAATGTGGCCACCTACTGGGCCCAAACCGTCTAATATGGAAGGAACATCGATACGACAAACGCCAATATTGAGATTAAGAAATACTAACAAAAGTGACACAACAAACAGCTAGAATATAAAGCTAGTTTTTTTAAAACACCTCAAATTCAAAACGTAACTCATTTGAGATGCTCACATTATAACAGCAAACATAATCACAGCCAAAGCTAATGATGAACTTGACTCAAAAACGATTCGCTAATATTAATATTAACACCGTCACACAAAAGCTGAAATGAATCTCAATCAACAAAAGGAAATCCATCGAGTTTTTTTACAAGCAAAAGAATTTCTTTGATGCGGCACAAGTAGAAAGTATCAATGTAACATAAGCTTAATTATCAATTGAAAATCTTCGTAATGAATGCTTGTATACTGCTTCTGGAGATAGGGTTGGCAGATATTTAATTAATTAGGTTAATAAGATTTTTATTTTTCTTGAAATCAACATCTTCTCTGGAAGAAGAAGACGAAATCAAGGTCAATGTCAGCCTTGTCCCATGTTATTTGGGGTCGGAGCAACACGTTTTTTTCTTCCATTCTCCCCTGCCAATTACCTATCATTTACTCCTTTTTCCTTCATTCCTCACACAAAACTTATACTGTCACTTACGGGATATGTTCCGTCATTGTTCGTTATTTTGAGCATTTTTTTTTTAATATCAGGAGCTCAAAATAATGAAATCGTTCATTATTTTGAGCACAGTGATAGTATAAGTTTAGTTGTAAACTGTGAAAGCTTAAAACAGTGTTATTCCTCACACAATCCGTCTATCTTTTTTTTGGTCTTCCTTTCCCTTTCCATCCATAAACATTTATATTCATCAATTTATTTATTTTTCTTCAAACCATTCTTTTATTTTAGCAGGCTCAGAGGTACACTCGCCAGCGCATCAAGTTACTACTATCTGTCAAATTTTGTCATTCGATTTTGAACTTAACCGTTAACAATTTATGGTTAACAATCATTTGCGAGAAATTTGACAGTTTGTGGTAAGTTGATGTGATGGACTTTACATAAACTTTTTTAGTCCTATAAGACCGATACGAAATTACCTTTATAATATTTGCATCTGCAAATTTACGTAATGCGACTATAATAAGTGTAGCTTAAAACCTTTATGATATCATGCTCCAACTAAATTTAGGCAGAATGATCACCAAATAAGTCATTGTAATATAATGTATCCATAACGTTTCCAGTGCTAGTACACACACACCTTGTTTCTATGAGTAGGCCTTAAATCCACAATGCGGATTCCGTGCGGGTTTGTGATTAGCACATGTTTTAGAGTTCAGAACACAACAACACAACAACAACAACACAACAATATACAACAACAACACAATCAGTTACACACAACAACAAACAACACAAATAAACAACAACACAACACAATCAGTTACAAACAACAACAAACAACAAAAATCAACAACAACACAACACAATTATTTTCAGCAATGAAGAAACGTCTAATGGAAAAAAAACGAATAACAATCCTGAACTACTAATCGAACCCAGGATCTCTTGGTCAGCAGTAGGGCTTGCAACCACTAGTACAAAGATGTGGTATATGATAACTAAAACAAGCATGAAAAAAGCAACACTCATCAGCACCAACCCTAGTCGCGCGCCTTATTCGGTAGCGCACAAAGCTAAAGCGGCAAATCAAAGATGGCGGCCTGTTTGATGCGCGCGCGCACCGCTGACCGCTCTCTTTTCAATATCGCCTTTTGATTTGCCGTTTCCCAGTTTTGTTAAGGGGAAATAAATAAAGTACTTGTTGTTAATGTTTAGTAATTGATACCGTACGGTACTTGGGTTTGGACGTTTTTCCTTGTATTGAGTTTGATCCCATCAGAGTGGATCACATTCAGAAGATCGCGGGTAAGACCTACTCAAGCACACCAGGGAAACACGAAACTAAAGGGAGGCTGAACTCAGCAGTGGGCTGAACAATACTGCTGATGCAAGACGCGCAGTGGCTGAGCGATTGGCTGCTGCGCTGCATGTTGCGGGTTCAATTCCCACACGGAACAAATATTTGAATGGCCTACAGGTAGTTGTTCCGGATCTGGCTGTTTGTGTATGTGACTTTGAATGTTAGTAAACGCACCAAAAATACAGGAGAGACCTAGTGTGGGGAAACGTATAAAAAAAGGAAAACAAATAAATTATAATGATGATGAGTATGAACTATGAACATATTTATCTTTACAGAAGAATGAAATAAGTTTTGAAAATCTATTCTAGTATACTTACATTGTTAAATATTATTATATGCAGTGATAGCCTAGTGGTGTGACCGTCGAACTGTCAATCAAGTCATAGGTCTCAAGTTCGATCCCAAGATAGTACCTCTGATTTTTCAGATTCTTGTGCGGATTGTATAATTATCAATTGCTTTGGGAAAGGAAAACACCGTGAGGAAACCTGCATACCTGAGAGATATTTCCCGACGGCATGTAAATCCAAGTCAGAGGCCTATGGCCGGCATAAAAATTCTGACTACTGCCCCCGTAGCACAACCACAGTACAAACGGGTTTTATCGACGGAAGAATCGACAAAATGACAGATTTCCTTTGTTGATCTGTCATTTTGTCGATTTTTCCGACGACAAAACTCGTTTCCTCGGTGGTCATGGTACGCGTGCAGGTTAGGCACTAACCACACGAGAAAGAAGATTGTTGAATATTGATATGAACCCTAGGAACTTAAGGTTAAACTTTCACTGACAGACACATCGGCGTTGCCGTCGTCGGTCGGACCACCACCATACACGCCATGTCTGTCAACAAACATCCATAGTGATCCATACAACACCGGCGACCGTACTGTCTACGCATGGCGAATCAACCGTAGTTTTTCACTGTGATAAACGTGTGTGAACTACCGACCTAAAGGCCGCATTTTATTATTCAGCAGATGTGTGCATAAAAATTTAAACCGGGTACAATCCAGACTCCGAGGCTGCTACTGAGAAATTTCTGATGGAAAAACCTAATAACACTTTGGCCGACCTGGGAATCGAACCCAGAACCGCATGCTCAGCAGTTGCGCTTGCAACCCATAGACCAACGAGGCAGTCATTACATTGGTAGTATATTCCCCACAGGATAATTTCAGACCTCGCATCAAGATGCGGGCTAAAGGCTAGTATGTATATCAATTAAAGAATTCCTCTACCTTCTTTCTTGGTTTAATATTAAAACAAACTTCAGTTAATTCAAAGGTAGTTTATGATGATACACGCACCTACTTGTAATATAACTGACATGTAGCATTGTGCGCGGTAGACAGTAGATTATCTCCACAAACAGGGATTGGCCCCTCGCTGTGCTCGTCAGGCTCCCGTGCTTGTGCGCACACGCAGGTAGTGGTAGCAGAAAAGATTTAAGTAATATTGCAGAAAATAAAATTTTGTTTGAAATGCTTCATGTGTGGTGTGTACTTGTGTAGTAAAATAAGTAATAAAAATAGGAAATATATTGAATTTTATTTTAACAATCTGTATTTTTTTTTTCTTGTCCATGTCTGTCACATCACATGGAAAAAATGAATGCCGACCACCTTAACGGTTCCTTTCAAGCCGACAAATAAGACCATCATCATCTGCTACCTGATCAGCTATCTTAATTCTAAGATCAAGAAAACCAGTGACTCCCTTGAAAAGGACTTGACGAAAGGACTTTCAAAGAGAACTGTGATGAACCATCGTCTAACTGTACCTAAAAAGGCAATTTCCCTTTTAACATAACACAGCATTTATTTATTCTCAGATAACTTTCACCCATCATCATCATCATCATCATTGCAGCCGACGTCGACTGCTGGACATAGGCCTCCCCCAAGATACAAACAATTCACAATTAAATTATTAAAAGAAAAATCAATTATAAGCTAAGTTTATCGGCTGCCAAGAATAATCATGATCATCCACCGGCCTCTCGTTGCTTGTGCCAAGCTCCACGTTCTTGTGCCAGCCTCATCCAGGATAATCCCGCAATGGCAAAAATTTCGTCTGCCCATCTCGCCGCCGGACAACCAACATTTCTCTTTCCATTCCTTGGACGCCACTCGGTCACAGCTTTACTCCACCTGCCATCACCGCGCCTTGCTAAGTGTCCTGTCCAACTCCATTTGAGTTCAATAACGCGATTTCCAATATTGAAGACCTTCGTACATCTCCGGATTTCGATGTTTGGAACTCGGTCTATTAGTTTTATGCCGAGCATGTAACGCTCCATGGCTCTCTGTGCTACTCTGAGTCTGTACACAGCCTCCTATGCGAGCATCTAACAATACCTATAATATATGTTCATAACAGAACAGATTTGAATACATGAATTTAAATACAAATCAAAACAAACTTCTGTATACTTCCACTTGTTCTGCTACCACTCCCCAACTAAGCGCAGTGACAGTGCTGAGTTCTTCAAGCTGTCAGGAGCACACCAGTTCATCTGCAACCCGAGATCCCACTGGAATGTAGACATATGATTACTTATTAATTATGAAGGTTTAATCAGGTGTCTGTCTTTCTTTTATATCTAGGCTATCAGCCCTGCATGCTCTTGCTAGATCGACTTATCACGAGGATCATCTTCGTGCAGACAGTCGTGAGGTCATCGACAGTAAATGCCAGTTTTAGCATAATGCCAAACAGCACGTGTAGCATGACCACCGTAGAAACGGTTTTTGTCGATGAAAGAATCAACAAAAAGATAGATCAACAAAAGAAATCTGTCATTTTGTCGATGCGTCCGTCGACCAAACCCATTTCAACGGTGGTCATGCTACGCGTGCGGGTATCACATAGCGACTGGCGTCCGTTATAAACAAAAGCATGTTATCAATCTCACTAACATTATAAACGCGAAAGTTAGTGAGGATGGATGAATGTGTGGATGGGTGTGATCTCGGTTTGACGACACGGTTGGCGCAGTGGCTGAGCGATTGACTGCTGCACTTCGTGTCGCGGGTTCGATTCCCGCACGAAACAAATATTTTTATGGCCTACAGGTAGTTGTTCCGGGTCTGGCTGTTTGTGTATGTGAGCTTAAATGTTTGTAAACGCACCAACGATACAGGAGAATTTCCTAGTGTGGGGCAATGTTTTATTAAAAATAAAAATAAATGTTTAATAAGGGCCAGCAAAATCCCAATTTGTCAAAATTAAATGGCTCACGTTTTAATATTACTGCGGCCAAGGGGTATCGTAATACCCAGGAGTTGTGGAGATCAGATAGGCAGTCACTCCATGTAAAAGGCTGGTATTCAGCTGCATCCGGCTACAAGGGAATCCTACCCCATCATAGTAGAGAAAAGACGAGTATTTGTCACCGTTCCATCAATGGTGTAGTTCACCCTAGCATAATCTTCTTGATAGTGCGAGCGGGATAGAACGATCTAGGCTGAGGAAGCGGGGGCACAATTTGAATTTGGAGTTTTAGCCGTCATCCCGGGCGTAAAACTACTGAACCGATTTTGATAAAACTTTACAGTTATTTAGCTTATAGGTACAGCAGAATAGGACATTTTACTTGTTACTAATATTATAATGCGAAAGTTTGTGAGGATGGATGGATCAATGTTTGTTTGTAACTCATTCACGCAAAAACTACTGAGCCGATTTTGATAAAACGTTACAGTAACATAGCTCTTACATTAGAATGACACAGACTACAATTTACAAAGATTTGTTAAAAAAATTAATCGATGCGGGCGAACACGCGGGCGGAAACTAGTAAATCATAATAATACCAGCCACTCCTATTACTCTCCCACTTGTGGGCGAAGGCCTCTTCTCATGCAGAGAAGGCAGGAGAACTCGGTTGCTCAAAGCAGATTGGTGATTTCAGACTTATTTTACTACTAGCTGTAGCCCGCGTCTTCCTTCGCTTGGAAATTTTGACGTGTACGAGTGAGAAAAAAAAAAGATAGCGTATGTCCTTCCCCAGTACTTAACCTATCTCCCTGCCAAATTTCATTCAGGTTCGAAGGGAATTCCGGGGTCCCGCCATCTCCTTCGAACCTAACCTGTCCGAGTCGAAGTACCACAAGTCTCTCTCAGCCTTTGCTCGCTCTTGCTTCCTATATTCTCCTTGCCGCAAAGACCGGATAAATAGTTACTTACTTGGTACAATAGTCGCCCATTCAGTATATTGGTCGCCAATTAAATTTTTATTCGCCCGATTAATAATTTCCCAAAAAAAAAGTCGTTTCCCAGCAAAACATTTTGCGTAGTTTTATAATGAAAATGACCCTCCTTGATATAGATCATATATCTATTATATTATATTATTTTCGATATATTGTATAGACAATATATCGAAAATGTAGAACTTACATCATGCTTTGCGATTTTAGCCTTTTATAGCGTCGATTTAAACTGGGCTAAAAGCTAAATATCAAATTTTATTCTAACCAATTTTCGTTGAAAGTTCTTGTTACTTTCTGCAAACCTAGATTTTTTCAGAATATTCCTCCTCTTACTTTAGAAATAAGGGGGGGGGGGGGCACATTTTTTACGGCTTTAGAAGAGAATATCTTATCAACCATTGACTTTTAAAAAAAGTATTTTATGAACCTTGATATCATTTTAAGAGTTTCAGTCGATATAAAACACAACACGATGAATAAAAAACCTTTAATACTAAACAGAGACTAGAGATATGAAAGTCAAAAAGTAAAAGTCGAAAATATGGGACCGGGACGTTTTTATTTGATCTCACCGAAACGTATTTTATACTACACACTACTACTTGTTTTCGTTCGGTAAACGTAAGGTGGGACTCCGTCAGGCTCGGTGAAGTGACAATCGTCGCAGGGTGGCTGGAAGCCACTCGGTTAGAGTTGCTGAAAATCGAGTTGAATGGCATGCGATTGAGGAGGCCTATGTCCAGCAGTGGACTGCTATAGGCTGATGATGATGGTTACTTTACCGTTTAGTTCTCAAGGTCTTGTTATGAGTAGCAGCTATTCTTAGAGCCTTTTTAGTTTACCCATCTTTTTTAAAACCGCGTATGGCACTTTTATCACCAATAGAGAGTTCTGAGCTACCACCCTGAGTTCTTATTCTGATTAGTTCTTGTTCTGATTTTTGCCGCGTCTTTGACTGAATCGCTCCCAGTCTGCTCAGAGTACCAGCGACAACCACCCAAGAACTGGCTCCAAGGCGAGTTTCAGAATCCTCTTTCCTTTTAGTTATGGGTAACGAATTAATTCTATTCTCCCCTGACTGATGGGACTACCAACGACAACCACTCAAAACCTGGCTATGGGGCGTGTCACAAATTACAGGGTTCTCTAGGCATTTAGTTGTGGGTAAGGAATGAAGTCTGGTTTTGGTAAAGTCTGGACAAGCAGGGCGATGCATCGACCGTTCCTGGTAGAACAGAACTGACATATATAAGTTTTTGATATAAGACGTCGAATGATTAGTCGTTTGGCAATTGTTTGGCTCGCAGGACTCATGTCCCAACTGCAATTCTGTCTCTTCCGTGTTTTCCATGGCATCCGTCCTGAATCTTCGAACTTCGATCGAGTAGCCTTTACTGGTGCCATTGCTAAAGCATTTGAGATAGTTCATTAACGAAATGAGTGTTTGTTTAAAAATCGTTGCTGTTATAACAGACACCATTTTGGTGTCAATTTACACGAATTCTTACTGTACTGTACTGTCATTTGGTGTCCACGGAAGCGACACAAACAATTTAACGGGACCTAAGAATTTAGTTGTGTTTTTTGCAGTGTTTGATATTGTCTGACAAATGGAACAGTGACAGTTGCTGCAGCCTGACCAAAGATTATAATGTTAATAGTCAAAAATGATTCTGCTTTTTAAAGAGTTCTTATCTAATCATTTTCATAATTATTTTTCTGGCCTTATCCCAATTTATTTGAGTTCGGCGCAACATGTCTCTCTCAGCAGCCATCTTCTTTCTAACCATATCATTCTTCACACAGTCCATCCATCATTTTCGCGGGGCGCCTACGCATGTTGAAAAGATTATTCAGGTCAATTCTAATGCACGTTCTAGTCTAGTCTCTAGAATTTTGTCGACTGAAGAATAGAAACATTTATTTTCTGCATTTTTACATGGCATTATTTCTTTTATTTATTTTTATACATATTAATTACATTTTTAAATATTCTAATATAAAACAATATAAAAAAAAACATTTAAAAATATAAAAAATAGTGGTTCGCCGGTATCGGGAGCAGGGTCCAAGCTACCGGTGGTTATTATGACGATGGAAATCTTTCTACAATCTATCATTTTATGTATTCTTCCGTCGAGAAAACCCGTTTCCGCGGTGGACATGCTGAGCGTGCTGGTCAATTTATTCCAATACTGGCTCTGGTCCGTACCTCAGTTCGCAATAACGGAACCCTTTAGGATCATTTTGTAGTCCATATCTCAAGACCCTTTTCTCAGGAACGCGTGGAGGTATCAAGCATATTCGAATTATATTATAGCCTTCGCAAGTTCTAAAGCTGTAAGTTTACAAATTGGAATAAAACATCACACCACTTCTACTAAAAGTCTGACAACCAGTCTTACCAAGAGGTATCGTATTACCCAGTACTAAATGGGTTGTGGAGGTCCAATAGGCAGTCGCTCCATGTAAAATACTGGTATTCAGCTGCATCCGGTTAGACTGGAAGCCGACCCCAACTTACCTGATGACCACGATGACTTCGATGACCACTACGTCATTGGTGGCGCAGAGAAAAAAACAAACTAACTTGTATGGAGTTTTATTTTAATTGCGTTTTGAGTTTAATGAAAAAACTAGATCCCAGTAACATATCATTCTCTGCCTTCAGGATTGTGAAGTGTAGGTTTTTCCTTTTTCTTTTTATGTTCTTCGATCTGTTGTTTTACCCTTTGTGTCAAAAGGCCTTCGCTCCTCATAGGCTCAGGATTGACAAATCCAGGCATTGGTACAGATTCTTTTTCTTCTCTTGCCTTATTTGCTTTATCCGGATTATATTTGTCTGCCTTCTTCGCGTAATTTCTGATGGGAGCTCCACAAGCCACGAAGCTTCCGTTCACGACTGTCAAACACTCTGGATGATGCATTTTACTTGAACCCCTAGAAGGTAATCTAGGGTGCATCTGTGTGAAGAATCGAATCATCCTTATTTCAGATCTTGACAATGACTTACATGATAAAATTTGGAGTTGCTTTTCTGGGTACAAGTTCAAGGGTAGGTCTGTAGAAGATTTTGTAAAAACATTTTAAAATAAAAGAATTTAAAATTATCAAAATTACGTAACCATTTTTTACGTTTTTAGCACATTATTTGTGACGTGACCATAGATGACAGATGTTAAAGCATAGACTTCAAACATGAGTATTGAAGAAAAGAAGTTTCATCTAATTGTGTTGTGCTCAGTGAAAATTGATCATCTCACCCATTTCTCAGGCACTGGGACTAAATACATTATGATTGAAACGGGATCTTTACCATGTTTATTATTTATATTGAGTTCCCGATATTTCAGCACTGTTGCAAGCGCCATGATCACGGATAGACTGAAGCACAGCGCATGTAACAAGACTCTTAACGAAGCCGCAAGGCACTTCTTCTCCCCGTCATTGCGATCATTTTTTTGTTCTCGACCATACCTGGGAAACTTCTAGTTACGGAGATATTGGGGGTCAAAGTTCCAACTTTTTCCCAAGTTTTTTTTTCAAATACATGTTTTTACGACCCCCGTACTATTCAATCCATCCATCATCACAATGTTTTGTGTGCGTTACATTGAGTTCTACCGTAAAACGTGATTTTTCACCCCAAAAAAAACATCGTTATCTAGCAATAATTTTTGCGTAAAGTTACTTAGTTTGATGTATAGAATGCTTGGTTGACGGCTTCGCTGTATAAAATACTGGCTGAAGTTATGACGGGTACCCTGTTAGTGTACTGGGACCCATCTTTTATTTTATAGGAACTCTTTTTTTCTTTTTTTAATGGTTGCCCCACACTAGGAATTGCTCCTGTATCGTGGGTGCGTTTACAAACATTTAAGCTCACATACACAAATAGCCAGACCCGGAACAACTACCTGTAGGCCATACAAATATTTGTTCCGTGCGGGAATCGAACCCGCGACACGAAGCGCAGCAGTCAATCGCACAGCCACTGCGCTAACCGTGCCGAACTATTAGAAGCAGCTCCTCATGCTTCTAACTACATGGAATCAATTTACGATTCCGTTCTTACTACGTAATATGAAAACGTTATGACAATCAAAAAGGTAAGTCAAGTACAAATTCTCGGCAGCTTTAGCATAATCAGCCTTTTCCACCACCAGGCCCAGTGCGTGGTAGTGAAAGTCATGTTTTGAGAATTTTTGGTTCTACAACGCTGGTTTCCTTCAGACATGTCTTGTCAGAGTAGCAGGTATAAGTGTTCCATGCTCAGATTCCGTGGTAGGCATTAATTAAAAAGAAAAATCTGAATTAACTGTATAAACCGATTGTAATCCAAAAATATCTGAACCAGTAATATAAATAGAAATCACCTAATCTGTTTTTTTTTGAGAGATAAAACCTAAAACTTCATTTAGGTGGCTTGTCTGAATAGCCGATCTGCTCCCCTCGCTGCAGCTTCTTCTTAATTTGCTTCAGTTGCTCTTTTTGCTGTTGATGGAAGTAGCCTTCTTCCAGAGCTGCCCCACGTCTGCCCAGATCACCCCCCGCTTCCCTTATCGAGCCGCCCGGACCACCGCCCTTACCCGCCCCTGAGCCAGGGGTTCCTGCAGGATTTATATAATCTACAGGTGGTGTCAAAGTACACATTTTGATTCTATTTCTGGTGGCGTCCCGCAAAGATAGCTTCCTCAACACTCTTAAAACCTGCTTACGACAATTCCCATTGAGTAACATCTTTGCAACTTAGGGAGAGTTACCACAATTTCGTTGGTCTTCAAGTGGGATTACAAACCAGAAGATTTTTTTTTGTGTTTTAGCTCACTTTTAGTAAGATGTAGGTATACAATTTTGACATTGGAACTCTGACATGATAATGACTTTAGAGATATTTATTTGGTGTAATTAATAGTCAGTTATTCGGTGCCAGTTGTTATTTACCAAAAAGGTTTGAAAATACAGAAAAAAAAAATTAAAACATTTTTGTACTACTTTTTTTACAAAATGAACAAAAGAATGGTGATTTTTCGCCTCTCACAATACCAGAATCATTTCAGAATGCGTTACTGTCCCTGAATCAAAGCTGAAATATCAAATATTAATAATGTAATTAAACCGTCAAGCACGTGTTTCTTTGCTAATGAATTCTCAATCTGTATATTCTAATCAATGACTGTTCTAAATTAACATTACCGATAAAATAATTTGTTTCACTAAATTGCACAAATGGGTCAAATTAACGCTAATTCTGTTCTAATTATTTTCTTACATATAAAAGCGTGCAATAATGAACCCCGTTCAGTTTTTAGTATTCAGTGGGATTTTGAAGAGAAAATGGAAAGTTTCAAGCTGATTTAAACGAAATGGATTTATTACTGGTAAGTGCCTACATTATACCTTCATTACCAAAAACAGGGGGGACACAGGCTCTTGAGGAGTGGGTCGTAATCCACCACGCGAACCCAGTGCTGTTTGATGGATGTCACCTGACATGTCATTTAAATTTTGGTTCTAGGATTATTCCTATTAAAAAAAACCTAGGTATTCTGCGATGTGGATCTCAACGGCATGGCGTAACAGAGTGAAATCCACTGGCTTTGACCGATTTTAGAGTTTTTTTTTCTTCATAAAACAGCGCCATTATGTACTTTCATATACATCCATATGAAACCAGAATCAAATTTAAAAAAGGCTTGTCAACGTCCTTTCCGTTATACAAGTTATTAAAAATAATTCTTCTTCTACTTTACGTGTTATGCCGCCCATTGGCCTCTGACTTGGCTTTACATGCCGTCGAGAAATATCTCTCAGGCATCCTGGTTTCCTCACGGTGTTTTCCTTCACCGAAGCAAGTGATAATATAATTATACAATACGCACATGATTTCGAAAGATCAGAGATGCGTGTCTTGGGTTCGAACTTGAGACCTATGACTTAGCAGTCCGACAGTCACACCACTAGGCTATCACTGCTTATACATAATTATATGTCAATGAAGTATTAAGAATAGTAAAATGCCTAAGAAAATGTTTCTTTATTTTCAGATCTCCTTACTTCTATTTTCTGCTTTCTCACATGCTTATCCAAGGTAAATTAAATTCTCTTAAATATGAATAAGTACCTATACACCGTGACTTTTTAGTCGTCTTACAAAGGTCGTCCACTCAATGTACCCGACATAAAATAGCTCCAGGCGCGATTTTGTTTTACCTTCCATAACAGGTACAAAGAAAAATAATAATAAAAAATTAGAATAAAATTATGAAACATTCTGTTAATGATGTTTACGTGTCAAACGCGAGAACACATACCTTTTGTATTGTATAACGGGCTGGTGTCCGCAACTCCACGTCAAAGCGCTTATTTTACGTGCGGGTAGGAAATTTATTCGATCCCCCCTAACTCCCCGAGAAAGGCCAGCAGCGCCGTGATGTTGCTGACAATCTCGCGGAGAGTACCTGGAGTACCGAAGTACTGTGCCCTGTATGTTGCAACCACTCGAATCCAGTAGATCATCGCTCGCAACAGGGTGTTTTAAATACGTCATGCGTCGTTACACTGAATAATATTTTTATTTTTAAATTATTATAATTTAATAAATACCTATTGTTTTTTTTTTTAATATTTAGTATTCATTGAATACATGAAGCGGGCTGCCGTTGTAAGACGACTAAAAAGTTACGGTGTATATTATTGTCTGGTAATGTACGTGGGTAATCGTTTTTCTTAGTAGCAATTTTAATTTCAGCACCATCTACGAACCTAAACTACGGCAATCCAACGCAAGTTTAGCAAATAGTGTAGGAGACCCTTTAAAGCAATGTATCTGTTGGCCAGACGGTCTCTCGCCAACAGTTCAACAACTAGATTCACAGAACAACGGTCTGGAACGATTAGTCATTTATCTATACAAAAATGACGCTACCAATGAAATCAAAATGTACACACCAAATGCTAATAAACAAATTTTGATACCAGAAATACCCTACGAGGCTGGTGATGGACTTGTCACTGTTACCACAGAAAATGTTTATACACTACTTTACAATAACCCTAATAAGATAAAAGTGTATAATGACCATATTGAAAAGCTCGTCCCACCTGTAACAGAATCTTTGGCCATTGGACTTAACACTGGTGCAATAGAAAATTTCTACCCAAACGGTGACAATTATTTAAATCCAAATAACATTTATAAAGGTAATGAATACCCCTTGGCTAACAATATAATAATAGCTAATGGACCAAATCGAGATGTTGTCAATGAAGCTGAGAAAGGATCGATAAATGCTCCGTACAACGTTTTTCCTGAAGCGTTTAACCCTAACACTAATCTAACACCGGATCAAAACTGGATGCCTAATAACTCCCCGTATACAAATCCGAACGGCCCTCAAGCTGTTCCTCTCAACCCTCAGACGACCGCAGATAATGCTCAGATAATCCCAAAAGATTCTTTGGTTATCCCAGTAAATCCTCAATCACCTCTGTACACACTTCAGGTAACTTCGATCAATTCTCAATCACTCCTGCCCAACGCTCCGGTTCATAACTCTCAAGATTACTCTGTCAACCCTCAGGAAATCCCGGGCAATCCTCAGGCTGTCCCAGGCTCACATGTTGCTGAACTAGATCAGAATGTTGTGTATACTTTCCAGACTGATCGAGGATCTAAGAAACTACAGCCGGGTTCTCAAGACATAAACAACCCTCTTTCTGCTCAATACATGACCTTCAACATTTGGTTCCATCAACAAATTAAGAGATTCCAGAACGTACACTTGCCAAACGACATACAAACTATCGACAGTAATGCCCTCAAAATACTGGTGCAGAAGACCTTCTACGAGAACGACATTTATATCAGTGCTGATGGTGTGATTACCGATGCTAATGGAATAGTCATAGACGCGTCTAATTTAGAGCTACGACCATTGTTGCTCGGTGAAACACTGAATCACCAAATTTTACAAAATGCTAAAGTAATTAAACTGCCTAAAAATTTGCCTTATTTAGAAGGTATATTGGTCACACTTGTATCTCCGCCACAGATTTTAGGCATAATACCGTTAGGAAAAACGTATCTGGCAGAAACTTCTTACCCGATACCTTCATTAGGTGGATTAGCCTCCGTAAATGGAAGCAACATTTATATAAACAGTATTAGAAACGCTAACCCTGCGTCTTATTCAACTTCTGGAAAAGGACCTTATACTTTGGCTTACAAAGATATTTATGCGAGACCAACAAAATACTATGCATACTCTGGGGCCAAAGAACTACCAGTAGCTATAAATTTGAATTTAGAGTCTAAAAAAAAGGCTTTGCCTGTTGCACACTCAATTGGAAACAAGAAACCACAACAGAGTGAGGGTAACTATTGGAGCCATAATGGGCGATATCACATGGTTTCAAAAAGCATTCCAGTTAGCAGTCCGGTAACTCCTAACTGGAATGCTTCACAACTTATGGCCCTACTGAATCAAAGAAGAAGAATGCCAGATGCAGTAATACAACATCATTATGACCAACCATTAAAGACTAGGAAAAAAAGTAATAGTCACAAAAAACCTACCGATTTGAAGGAGGATGTCATCACAGTTGAACCACTTCTGAACATAAATGCAACAGAATCTGGCAGAAGATTTCCAGGACTGTCAGTTTCTAGCGTAATGAAGACTTTACTATATCTCCTCAATGATCTACCGAGTCGAAGAGGCTTAAATTCCACAGAAGAAGTAGACATAGAGAACGAATCTGAAAGCGACAATGATGGAGGAACTCCTGATTTTAGAATTATTGGAGGCAATGCTGCTACGGGCAGCGGAACACCTCTAAGCAATAAAGGAAGAAGTGGAGTAGAATATGCTTAGACAAGCGGTTCTGTAAAAGAAAGTTAATGCTATAGTACTTATGTTTTTTTTTTTTATATATATAGAGTAATTTAAGTTGGATTAAGTGCATCAAATTATAAAAAAGAAATGGCTTGATAATGGACTCTTGACTTTAAATAATTATTTAATAAATGGGTTTGGGTGGCATCATTATTATGATTTTGATTTTAATTATAAGGTTTTGTTCCTTTTACTTGTCTAGGTGCAAGGTCAGCTGCTAATCGCGTGTTAAAACTTGTGTTTGGAAAAAAACTTCTTCCATATCTCTTACCATTTTTCATAGGATCTTTACATCTGCTGACCCAGGCCACGCTACGAAACGTAATGGTTGCTATTTTATTTTTGTATAAAATGACATCTACCAATGTAGATATCAAGATGAATGGACGATCCTTACCTCATAATTATTCGTCCTATCGTAAATAGATGTCACTTTTCTCGCTTTTCTGAAATACATAACAGCGTCATCTATCCGGTAATTAAAATGTTACTTAGATTATAAGGCAAATAATACAACTGCTCCTCAACAGATGGCGTGGGCTAATTTAGTTCATAGTAACCACACTAGATGGCTGTAAATTAGATAGACATTTTCTTAAGACAAATCAAAATGTTTTTAAAGTAATTTATTAACTTAATAATACCTCAAGTTGGCTTTTAGACTTAAATGGTGTCTTAATTTGGTAGCTAGAGGTATTGAAACACGGTAGCTGCGATTTGTTTACACTCCCCGCGTGCACTCAACCCGTCCGTCAAGTTAGCATTCAAGTCGAGCTACTAGCAGCCAGTTGCCAGTCAGTGGCCGCAAGTCACTCAACGAATACTGTACCAGTCGTATTGGTGCGCTCTAAAAATATCTTTACGCGGACAGCGGCATGTTAAAACGAACAAAATAAGTAGACTTTTCAATGACAATAAGTATGAAACAACTTTGTAAGTGAACCGAAGTTTTTGATTCACCGTTGAAACCGAGTTTTCGAACTAAAGTTGATATTATAGTGGATTCGCGGCATAGTTGGTGTGTCCTATTGTTTGTGCATGGAATCAATGTTGTACCTATAAAAGGATGTTATCATTACAGCACATGGTACTAGGAAACTATATTTTCTAAATTTCATGAGATTTAAAACCTGGTAAGTTTGTGTTTTTTTTTTATTATGCAGAGTGTTTCCGGTTAAGTTATAGTTAAGTTAACGTTAAGTTATTTATCTCTCTCTCGTCTTTTTTTTATAAAATAATGTGTGACTACCTACTTTACTTAGGTATTATTTATTGTAAAAACTTTTAATTTGGTTTGATGATCCAATAAGTTTCTGATATTGGAAAAAACATTTTTGTTCTGTTAATTTTTTTTTTCGTCATAAGCCGAAGGACTTTAAATCAAATAGAGAATCTTAATTGCTTATGTTCTCAGGATTACTTATAGTATTTTTATAACATACCTTTTGATTTCATTCTCAAAGGTGTGAATTGGACTTTTTGTGACTGAAACTCACAAAGCCGCCAACCAAATAATAAACTAACAAATTAGTTATAGAGATGATATACCTACATCTCATATACCTACATTTTGTAGGTAATCGATGATATTAATACAAGTTACCTGAATTAAAAAAAAACTCGGGTAGGTCGAACACTAGATGAAGACAAACTTGAGAGATCATACTTATTCTTTATTGCACACAAAATAACAAATCATCATGAAAAAAAAATTATCAAAAAAAAAATTATGAATGAATCAAATGGTCATCTTTATTATGTAAGCTCAAACAATACTTCCAAGTGTAACAATTCATTGATACACCTTTTAGATTCTAATGACATGCTTTTATAAAAATAAAATACCATTAAATCAACAGACTACCTTGAAATTAAATTACATAAACCGGACCAAAGCGCAGAAACTAGCGAACTTACCAAAAAAAAAAACAACCATGAAATTAATAACCAATGAGATATTGACAGAAAACCATTGGCAATCGAAGCGTCGGCGTCGCCGCGAAGCCAGTAAACAGTTGAATTTCACAATTTATGAATAAAAAAACAGCACGTTGGCATTGGATGTCATCCATTGCCATCAGACCTCGTCCGCTCAGCGAGGCACCCTTGCAAAACTGTCATTGTACCACTAACCAAGGTTTTGCAATTTTTTCTCGTATTCTACCGACATTTCGGTCAATGTAACCATGATATTAAATTAAGAGATCCATAGATTATCGATCGGCTGTGAAGAGAATATTTTTTTTGTTATAGCCTTGTTCTTATTTACGATTATGGAGGTAATTGATTATGCTACCTGTTATTTCATCTTAATTTAGCAGTACCTTCTAGAAGTGAAGAATCGAACTGGTAATTCTGCCACCAGACATCTTCCAACCCCTAGCCTATTATTAGTAAGCGGTCAGCGCTGTCCGTTGTGTAGAATTTACCTATATCTACCGCCAATTCAGTATTCCCTTTCTAGTCATCATCATTTATTTGGGGTCAGCGCAGCTTGCCCTCTTCTTCTTTTTTTCGGTATCAGTCATCACCTCTGTAGTCACAAATATTCCCTTTATAGTCATAGTAATCCCGAGAAATGAGGAACCCAAATAAATCAGGATAAGGGCCGGGAACGATGATGAGTCACACATCTTGCTCTGTTCCTATGGCGTATTAATACTCAAACTTTATGTACTTACCTTTCTGCTACCTACACCATGGTCAAAATCCACGAAATTAGATAAATGTCCTTGATTCTATCATTTATTGCCAGTTCAGTTTCCTTAATTGAGTTCTGGATTACAAATCTAGTTATTTCTGGGTTCATCATCTAGGTAATGACTCCTTATTACGAGGCACGTTAGAGCACATCGTCTATTGACAACGTCCACAATAGACTCCATGATATCACTAAATTACCTAATGAGACCAGCACAATGAGTAATGTTATGTAATTTGATATACGACAATGAGTCTGCGTCAGGATGACTGGACCAAGGGAGATTTTAGGAGATTTGAGCAATACCAAGCTTTTATACTATTTGGTACCAGACATCAAATAACTAGTACCTCGCTAAAGAGGGAAAACAATTACGAGGAAACTGACCAGCCATTCTGACTTCAAAACGAAGACCATACCGGTTTCACCTCGTTGTAGGCGTTATAACTAATTCATCTTTTCGTTAAAATATAGTACCTCATCGGTATCTCCACATATGTTTTTCTTATATTTTTTCGATAAGCCATAAATAACTTACACCTACAAGAAGAACATCTCGCAATTGCCCGATTTTTTTAAAGCCAGTAGATACTTTAAAACGAAACTAAACATGTTTAAAATAAATAAATAGGACTCTATAAATATAACAAAAATAAAAACCGGCCAAGTGCGAGTCGGTCCCGCGCACGAAGGGTTCCGTACCATTATCTATGCATGTATGTATATGTGTGTTTTTGGTACATGCCGGTTTCCTCACGATGATCTCCTACACCGTTTCGAGAGCCGTGATGATAAAACGACTGCTCAGTTGGTGTCGCGGTTGCAAAAACTAGGTACTCCTGGGCGTGGATCCTAGGTGCGATCTCCGGGACAGACAAAAAGTGTTATTAGGTTTTTCCATTAGGAATTTCTCAGTAGCAGCACGGAGTTTGGAAGTTGGCGGTTCGATATCCCGTGCGGAAACCACGTTATGTCGTTGGTCCTGCGCCTTTTCTCTCTCCGGTCGGATAGGCGTCGTGAGAAATTGTCCGCTGTGACGGAAAACGCTCAGGAAGGCTATTATTTAATAAATTAATTTATGCAAAATAAAATGCCTGCTTAAGAAAGTTAACGTCTTACGGCATTTCATACAAACTTTCAAGTGATTTTTTTCGAAATGACTGAAACGATTTTAATGAAACTTCGTACGCATAAGCAAAATACATAGTCTTTTAATAAAAAGATAATTCGAAATTTCTGTTTCTATGAAAAATCTTAAATCGGTCTAATTTAGATGTAACACAATTTTTTGAAAATGTTCTCCATGTCAAGTTTTTAGACTTATGTATCCTGGTAATGCGTATGAATTTTCATTAAAATCGGTTTCGTCTTTTCGAAAAAAAATCACTCGAAAGTTTGTATGAAACGCCGTAAGACGTTAACGCTCTTAAGTTTGACCTACAAGTCCTACAACTCGTTAGCCCAGAATAGAATAGAATAGAATAGCATTTATTTGCAAATATGGGTAATACATACCTACTACCTACTTAGGTAGTAGTAGGTATACATCAGAGTTCCGCCATATTTCACCATTCAGCATGCAAACATTTTCATTATACATAACTGTTAAAATTAAAATTCTCATTAAATATTAAATTAATTATTACATTCAATTAATAAAATTATTAAAATTTAAAATGTCATCAAAACATTAACATAATTATTAAATTGAATAACAAAAAATATTAAAATACAAATTGTCATTAAAAAATTACTTATAACAATATACGTACATTAAATAAAATTGTTAAAAATTTAAATTGTCATTAACAGTATAACCATATAAGAATAAAAGTCGTGGTCGTACATAAATAAACAAACAAACATTAAAATTCCAGTTCATAGATATTATGTAACATTCCTTAAGCAAATCAATAATTAATTAATTTAAAATTACAGGTATTCAGAAAAAATTTAGCCAGCTGTTAACAGTGGTCCACCACTACCCTCTAGAATTAGTCTTACCAAAAAGAAACTATAAACCCCTCTTGTTCACAGAAACTTTGCAAGCGGTTCAAGAACAGGTAAAGTAATGAAGGTCATATGACCTTGGTGTGGTCAGAACCACTGATTCGGAAATAAAAATAAGAGAAAACAATCATGAGCAAATTTTATACCAAGAATTATTGTTTTACGAATAAGTTGATTTTGTGGTTAGCGAAATCAAAAATTAAAGGCAACTGTGGTGTAGCCATAGTGGTGAAGCTAAACTGGTACCAACTAGTATCTATCTAAATTCATTGAAAATTAAATGCAAGTAGCCTGAATTTGGAAAGAAATCTTGTCGTCAAGTAATCTAGTAAAACTTTTAAATAGGATAAGATACACCATTTCAAAAATTCAGTCAAAAAGCTATCGATATCTTATTAAGTACCGGTAACGTTACAAAAAAAAAAAACTGTGAGAGCAATTTATTCTGTTGGTTGCCTTGGTTAACGAATTCATTGTTTTAATATTTTCGTTAAAATACTAATTGTTAATTATTCAGCTATCCGATAAGTCATTACGTAATTTTAATTAAACCGCATCATTGATACCGTAGGTAATCGAGGAAATCGGTATTGTCATTTAATTTAATTAATGATTTGACGCTACCGCTAATTTCAAAGACATGCCTTCTAATGTAAGTAATTGAAAAAGCATTATCCGTTATTGGTAAAGCAAAAGGAACACCAGATACAATCACTATTATATCGAGAACATTACAAAACAACGCTTAAATTCAAGTTACAAAAGTTCAGCAAAAAAATCAAGTTCATTGAATAGGTACGTCAACACGTCTAAGTTATTGCCGCGTTTTTTCTTCGACCATATGTTAACACAGGTATCCAAAATTTTTGTAGACAACCTTGCGAACACTTCAAAGTCGAATATCAAAGTGACTTCAAGTAGCCGTAGTCAAGACAAAAATAGAAAAAAAAGCACTCATTAAAAACTCTAAAACCCATGAAAAAAAGATAACGCTTCCGTGAACACGCTCATGAAATAAATATTTTTAAATGGGGTTTTTGATAAAATTAAGTATTTTTTAAATAAAGAGAAGCGTAGTCTAAAATCACGTTCTGCAGAAGTAATCAATTACAGTCATCTGCACACCAGTGGTAAAAATTTGTCATTAACAACGCTGTTATGTAGTAGCAGTAAAGGTGATTTTCGTAGTGCAACCTTTCGTGTACGACTGACATAGCTTATAATTAGACATTTCAGCATCAATTTTATTTGCTTTAGTGTTGATAATATTACTTAATTTTGGCAACTGCGTAACATTACATCAGAGGTGTTTGACAACTAAATTATTTTTATTTACTTGCTCGGCTACTTCAAGTGAATTACACGTGATATAATCTGCAACGGGTTTTCGTTCTATAATATCTTTATGCTCTCTCGTAAAATACTTCTTAGTTCTTCTGTATTCTGTACTTTTGTATTTTTCTTAACCTTTTCTTTGTCAGACTTTGTGTTCCTTATTACTCAACTAGCTGTTGGCCGCGACTTCTTCTTTGTCTATTTCGTCATTTTAAACATTTGTATATCCGTCATGAATAGTAGCGAATGTTTCTCTCCAGGTTTATGATGACAACCATGTTTCAGAAACAGGAAATCTCTCAGATGATTTTGCATCTGGAGACAATTTGGTCCCTTGTCACATTCGGACAGTAAAAAGCCATTTCAAGCCTGTGTTACTTTCGCATTCATAATTCAGTAATATTAGACGAATTAGCAAAAAAAACCTGTGGGAAAATTCTTCACTATTAGCTACGGTAATAGGAACCATCTCATGATTCTATTCCTTGTTATCTATGTATTAAATTACGTTGCCCTCAGTAGATTTGTCCACAGCTATTGAATTACATGCAAAGACAAACATGACATTCGAGACACGCGCAAAATTCCTGAATACCTTGGCAGAAGGAACTTCCAATAATGAAGGTAAATTCATATTCTTGTTGGGCATTGAGACTCGGACCAGGCTGCTGATTCTAATTTGAATCAGTTAGACTGAATTTCAAAGTGTCCAGAATTCTCTTAGTAAACATTGATTTCTTAAGTGGAAATAACGCTTTTTTCTTACTGCTCCGCTGTTTTTATTTTGTGATTCGTTTCGTTGAGAGATCCATGCCATCCATCCATCTCTGGATTAGAATCCTATTTGTTACCTTGCCGGCTATTGCTGGTGGTCGCCACTGGTCGATACTGATTTTCAGGAGTTTTTTTCATTGATTTTAGTGTGGCGGGCTTTTGTACAAATAAAAATAATCATTTCAGTCTTTTTGTATAGTCTAAATTAGCTACAAAATGACCGATCGTATAATTTTTGTAAATGACGAACTCAAAAAAATCAAATCTGGAAATACAAGATAAATCAGGATTCATTTATAATCAATTATTCATTTTCCTCATGTAAATATTATTATGTCTAACAATTTAAAGGATAATTTATTGAAATAAATATTAATTCAAGATCTTTTGATGCTCTTCATCTAACTTGATTTCCCTGACTAGCAATGTCATGAATTAAAACAAGTATTTGATGGCGTCATGATCATATGTTTATTTCCTTTAATTAATATGTCAAATATATGCAATAGCTTTTGAGGAAGATACTCTGAGTGATATTATGAATGTTTACATTCGATGCCTTCTATACAAACTTGAAGGTTAAACTTATTACAACCTAGGTAGTAATCATCTTCTCTAGTCATTTATCGATTTGTAATATCTTGCTTTGTAAGTTGAATGAGTCACGTTTATTGAAACCTTTCAGTTGATGATTTCATTACCTACTGTGTAACAATTTACTCTATTTCAACTATACATTGTCTGTTATAAGAATCGTTAATATAGGTTTGATTTAAGAAAAGACGTGCATTTATGGAGATTCATAAATGCACGTCTTTTCGAGCGCCCGTGCAGCTAAAACGTGTGGCTACAAGTTGGCGCTCTTGGAAGATAGGTGCAGTTTTGTTTAATGTTGAAATTATACACATAAAGGGTGTAAATAGACCCTTAACATAAACAAAAGGCACTTATTCTTCCCGTCACTGCGATCATTTTTTTGTTCTAGACCATACCTGGGAACCTTCTAGTTACGGAGATACAGGGGGTCAAAGTTCCAACGTTTTCACAAGTTTTTTTTTTTAATTCATGTTTTTAATGAAAGATTTTTACTTTAAACATCTCCACGAGACCCCCGTACTATTCAATCCATCCATCATCACAATGCTATGAGTGCTTTCCATCGAGTCCTACAGTAAAACGTAATTTTTCACCACAAAAAAAAAGTCGAATCCCAGCAATAATTTTTGCGTAATGTTACTTAGTTTGATGTACAGAATGCTTGGTTGACGGATATGTGAAGGGTCTGTTTACACCCGGTATATAAATAAAGAGTAATCTGTATTTCGTCCTAAGACTGTACTGTACGTTTAATAGTTTAGGAATTATGACCGTGTGACCGCGTTATGAGGGCCCTCGAAGAACCATCCATATGCATAAGACACATTATCTAAAAACAATTTAACCAAAGTTTAAATAAATTTTGGAAAGCTTCGTCGCGTATTCTACAGAGCATAAAGACTAAGGTCTTCAATCAGTATGTTCTGTCTGTTGTATTGTATTTTACGGAGTCAAAACGTAGACACTCATGGTACGGTTTGGTCTTTAAATTCAAGGTCGGTCAACGAGCTATGGAACGGGCAATGCTTGCAGTCTCTCTAAGACTTTCCTCTTAATTTGTCGATTGCAATCTAAATTGTGTCAGCCTTGATCTTGACAAGACTTGCGTCATCAGAAGTATTTATAAGTTTTATTGAAATGTCATCGTCTTCCTTCCCTTGTCCCATCTTAGGTCGGTGCAACACGTTATTTTTCTTTAATTCTCCCCAGTGAGTCTTTATCATGCATTACTATGTCTTTAGTGCATACACCTTTGTAATTGAATACAGAAACAGATTTCTCGACTGTAGTAGGTTCCTGTTCTTACAGAGATCAGTTACAATTCTGCCTCATCGCTTCCTGATGGAACTAATATGAAACTACTATTAATAAAATGGATAATTAGATGATTAGAAACTATGAATATATGAGGACTAGTTTACAAACTAATATCATTCCCTTCAATTTGTCTTCTGAAATGATAAGCCTTAACACCGTGAATTTACGCCGTACAGGCTTACTCCTACTGCACCGAGATATCTTTAGGTAGCTGCATATCTGCCGATAGCCTAACCTAGTAAACAACTGCATTATGTGCATCTTAAAATAGAGCTATTAAGGTTTAAAATAGGTTGATGTGTGCACTTGAATAGACTAGTTTCGAAGATAATTGCGCCCATCGCAACACTACGGGTCAGAAGATGACGTTGTGGTAGATAATAACACTAAATTGCAGATATTTGTAAATGTACTAACGTTTAGGCAATTTTGTGTGTCTATAGCTAAAGTAGGAAAATATATCTACCAAAAATATACTTCGCACTAAGCAACTAAAGACGTATGTATATAGTTTTGGACATTGTACCTTTCTGATAAAACTTTCATAGAAACCCTCATATACTCATTAATACATCACTTGAAAGAAAGTGTTGCATAATGTCCTTAATTACTCAAGAAATTGTTTCAATAATTTAACAATGTATTGCGAGAAATTGTTCCTAATTTTCCTGTTTTGTGTGAACTAAAACACATCATTGATAAGGTCAGATGTAGATTATGTGAAACACATACCTACTTATTATTAATGTTATTAGTTTATTACACATCGTACTAAAGTTTATTACCCTGAGCTTTAGGAAATTCTATATTAACAGTCTTGTAAACAACAGAATCGTTTTGAGTTTATTGTATGGAAAAACCCTCTAAGATTCATTTGGGTTTTTAGTATTGGGTATTATTGGTTATGTTTACATTGTATAAAAGGAAATATAACACTCAAAGCTTTTTGATGAATTAAAATCACTGCACGAAAGGCAAATCGATTTTAACTGAGAAGAAAAAAGTCCCCAGCAAACGATGGACTGCCTAGAGAGCCTGCCTGACATAGAACGACTGCCTATCTCACCTCCACAGCCCAGTTAGTACTGGGCAATACGATATATATACCCTTTGGTAATACTTGTTGTTAGACTTTCGAGTCACTGATTACCTGCAACGACAGGTATTATTGGCGCAGTAATAGAACTAATTCTGTTACGAAGATTTGCCGCAAGTGAAAGGTAAACTGTTACTAAATATTCTTAAATCCATTAACTTTTGGTACAGTAGGGCAAGAGAAAACCATTCTTGTCACCACAAAAACAAGTTCTATAACCTATTTGAAAGGAACCTAAGTAAAACCGAAAGGTAATCGTGTCCACGACCCACGACATTTTCTTGACAAACGCCATCACGAGCAAAATAATCGTGAAATATTCGCCAAATAAGCTGTTTCAATGGCTCGAGAAACATCCATTTATTCAAGCTACTGATCTTGTGATTATCTCTTTGTTTATTGATTTGGCAGTTGCGAAAGATTGCGGTTTTCTTATGTTTTCTGATTTTATTTTTCGTGAAATTTTTACTGTATAGGTGTGGAGTTTACGCAAATTCTTTTATGAAATGTCTTTTGATGTTAACCATAACGTCTATCTTTTGAAACAACTCTTTTGCTACTCGGTTTGGAATGTACCAACGACCGTACGAACTGACTGCAAATATTGGTCATGAATTTAAATGATTGTTTTATATGTGACTTCAATTTCAAGTATAATAAAGTATCTTATCAAGGCATTAGTAGTTACTTAAGGCCTATCCTTTTCATCATCCTCTTGTTAACAGGCAAATTCGGCTATTCGGGGCGCCATATTATGACTTTCATTATTATGATGATCATCTGCATTGCCTTGTCCCAAGGGTATAGGGTCGGCTTATAGTCTAATTGGGTGCAACGGAATAGCAGTATTTCACATGGAGCGACTTCCTTTCGGGCCTCCACAACCAAGTTACTAGGTCATTAGCAGTACCCCTTGGCATGACTGAGTTGTTGGCTTTTTTAAGTACCTTTAATATAAAGACTGTCAAAGATCTTTGAATCGCAGCCGTCATCGTAACCTTAATGTAGCTGTCATCTTAACCGCTGTCTCCTACAGCATTATATTTTATACAATGATTTCTATTCCAACTATAATTTGGACAATCATTTTAATCGCACCCTACGAAGTCTACGTCTATTATTTACCAACGTTTCTAAGTCTAGGTTTCAACCGATCGGAAGATAAAAGAAAGGCCTACTAACCACGTGTTATCTCCCCTAGAACTGGGACAAGTATCGCAATAATGTTGGACAATAGTCCAGTTACACTGTCGTGCTATTGAAACACTTAAATCTAGGCTAGTATACACGACGGCCACTACACTTCTTGTGGTACGGTAACAGCAACATTTACTTAGACAGAATTCATAATTAGGCTCAACGTTACTTCTAGAATACATTTTCAAATTACTTGTTGTGTACTAACAGTTTAGGCACGATTTCCGCAAGGTTCTATCTTGGGTCCCTTGTAGTACCTACATTTTTTTTTCTCTTCTTGCTTCTGTCTTTCTGTAGATAAGCATTAGATATTTTTTCATGTTTTTTTTTTCCCACAAGCAGTACAGTTGTTGCTAAAGCCGTTGATTGCTGCAGCGTGTGGAATAGGGAAAGGAAGGCCCCTTTTGTCTTCTGCTATTGCGGGCAAGTCCTTTTGCTAGGACTCTCCATCTTCCCCTCGTCCCTCCATCTTCGTCTTTGTCTGCCACACCGATGTTTCTAACACTTGCATACTATAGAATAGATACTGTCCTACCGACAAAACAAAAAATAAAAACCCGCATCAAATTCCAACCTCCAGCTTTCGACCCAAGATTATATCAGCTTACTTACTCACTCCCCTCACGTACGACCAACCTTACTTCCAACCATAAAAATGCACAAACAATGTGGGTTAAAAGATCAACAGCCAATGGCGCTGTACTTACAGACGAACGGAAGGACCAATTTAGGAGAAGAGGACCAGTTAGGTCAATTGCTCTGCCGTTGCTCCATAAAATCTGGGATGATTGATTGTTGGTTGTTGTCTTGCTGACAGCCCTATTATTGACCGGGTTAAGTGGGTTTGTGGTGCAAGTGGTGTGTTGTAGGTATAGACTTTGTCTTGTTAATCAGTGTCGTGTTGTACGTTGTCAAAATTCTTGTCACACGTGAAAAGGGTAAGTTAAAAAGTAAGATTTACACAAGAATACTGTGATACAATTAAACTTATACTGTCACTTACGGGATATCTACCGTGATTGTTCATTATTTTGAGCTCCCTATATTTCGGCGCTGTTGCAAGCGCCATGATCGCGGGTTGACTGGAGAATGCGGATGGATGAAAAATAAATTGTTAAGAGCAGACAAATCTATCTACCTTCTTTCTAATATCGGGAGCTCACTTCACACTTTTCTAACAACGTGTACTATGCAGTTTTTCTCAATAACAATTTATATTTAAGGTCCTATTTAATTAGTTATAATATGACTCTCTAGAGATAAGAGATACATGTTTATAAAGTAATAACCTAAAAACAAAAATATAAATCAAACGTCGATTTATTGAAAAACATTCTGACTAGTATTTTGTCATTTAAATGGAAGTCGTTGCCCTAATTTTAAACCAATTAAAATAAACTTAGACTAGATAAAATTTAGATGTGTATGTATATAAGTACCTATACTTTTTAAATAGTGGGCAGTGTATTTACCAAAGGTTTTTCTGCCTCGTTGGTTTAGTGGTCGCAAGCGCGACTGCTGAGCATGAGGTCGTGGGTTCGATTCTCAGGTCGGGCAAAGTGTTATTGGGTTTTCCATCAGGAATTTCTCAGTAGCAGCAACGGAGTCTGGAATTGCGACGGGTTGATGGCAATAGGCTCGCCCCCTATAACATGGGACTTATACAGAACTGGCGAAATGTGGGTGTCCTAAACACCTCTGCCTAACCCTTCAGGGATTACAGGCGTGATGTTATATTATGTTGTCCATCACGAATTATTCAGTATGCTACAGAGACTGTATTTGCGCCAGGCTGATGACTTAGAATAGACTCGACCTTATTACATGAGACAAGTACCTTACACAGGTATACTCCTGCCTAACCCATCACAGATTACAGGCATAATGTCATGTAAGGATTAACAGTAATCTGTCAGGTATTAAAATATATGTATAATAAAACTTAAAGGTCATGTATTTTGCAATGTATTCGTGGGATATCAACTAAAACACGCATTAGTCTCACATTTGAGATAACTGTTCAACATTATACGGTGGTCTTTATAACCGCAAAATGTTCTTGAGAACCAGCTGTTTATACATTTATTCTTCGATAGATAAACTTGGGACAGAAAAACTGCTAAAAAGGCTAGGAAAAGAGTCCGAAATAACTTTTTATGTAAATAATTAAAATAAAACATAACACTGTGATCTTTGTAGAAGCAGTACACACGAGATAGTACATGCGGCACATGAAATTGTACATTTCCAGTATAACTTGGCCTCGCTTTGTATAGATTTCCTATACAATGAGAGATTCGCATAAACTGGTTTGTATAGCTTGATTGGCCGTCGAGCGTACCTCTTTGGTACCTAGTAAAAACATAATTCCTAAAAAACTGTAGGTAATAATAACATCATGTTAAAAATATTATTCAAATTCTTTAGAATAAAACTACCGCGCGTCACCCACGTTAAAAACAAAGAAACAAAATGAAAAATCCTTCAATGTCAGTAATTAACTAGAAGCTCAAATCACCGTGACACCTATAATAAAATAAAACGATGATGGGTTAAGCAACTGCCTGCAAAGGTTACGAACTTGATGCGAGTTGCGTGAATCTTGCAGTTTCTTGGTAGTCTGAATATTAAAAGGCTTGTTAAAAGCCAGGGGTGGCAGACCTATAGCAAATTGACAGGGGTATACAAGGTTCTACCCTTCACGAAGCCGTTAACCAAGCATTCTGTATATCAAACTAAGTAACCGTACGCAAAAATTATTGCTGAGAGAGGACTTTTTTTTGGGGTGAAAAATTACGTTTCACGGCAAGACTCGATGCAACGAAATCAAAACATTGTACTGGTGGATGCATTGAATAGTACGGGGATCATGGAGGTATTTAAAGTAAAGTTATAACATTAAAAACTTGTATTTGAAAAAAAATAAACTTATGAAATAGTTGTAACTTTGACCCCAAATATCTCCGTAACTAGAAGGTTCCCAGGTATGGTCCAGAACAAAAAAAAATGGTCGCAATGACGGGGAGCACAAGTGCCTTTCGGTTTCGTTAAGGATAATGTTACACCCGTTAGGTAGTGTGACCGTGGCTCTGATTTTCGTATGAAATCGTCGTCTTTTTAATAGCTCAGCGTCGTCGATTGCAATGCCTTTCATTTTAACATTTCAACAACATTTTTTACGATAGCTCTATGTTGTCGAGCAGAAGATTTTTTATAACTTACTAGCTGATCCAAACAGACGTTGTCCTGTCTTTTTTTGGATGTCGACAAGTGCCACCTAAAGGGTCCAAGTCCAACTATAGCTAAAAATCAACCAGATGAACCGATAAGTACAAAAAAAACCTAACTAAAAGATATATTAAATATTGGACTTACTATTATATTCGTCACGTCATTCTATATTTTTTTCTAAGTGTTTACATACACAAGTCTTACCTACCAATTCCATTATTATTGTGAAAAAGGTTTACCATCCCTGTTATTAGGTATTTTACAAGCCGTAGACACACAAGCTACCATGAGTCCATGACACACCATCAGACAAGAATACAAATCACACATTTATTTAAACTTAGAAGACTTTTGACTGTTTTGCTCTCTTTTGTTTTTGGCGCCAAAAAAATATTCGGCTTTTGAAATTCAAATTAGGAATATGTCAGACCCGTGTCGTATTGTATTTTTGGAATACGGAAACCAAAAATTATAAACAGCGTAATATTTCCTATACATGTTGTTTTGTTAACTCTGGCACGTAGTATTTATTTATTCTGTGCCTCGGTAGCAAGTCTATTGAAATGATTTCCAGCAATAAAGTGCCGGCCGTTTGATAAATAAGAAACGGATGTGCTGCGCGGGGGTTTTTTGAGATTTGGGAGTTTTTTTAATTACGTAAGATAGTTCTTATGGCATTCAAAAAATAAAGATTCTCAGCCCATTTAATTTAATAAAAGACTTTTGATATTGAACAAAATAATAATATTAAATAAAAAAAGGCATCTGAGGAAATTCAATATGGCGGAGGCTAGGCGAAATTTTTCAAACAATCAGCTTGTCTTTCCGTAGTTTTCGTAAATAAATATTTATTTATTTATTAAAACTTTATGCACAAGTAAAAAACTGTACAAAGGCGGACTTAATGCCATATGCACGTTTGGTTATCATTGATAATCAAACGTTATTATGTTGGTAAATTATATCACTCAAATGTAACTAAACTTGTTTGTGGGAAATGTGTTTGGCATTCATAAGTACCTTGGGCATTGACTTGTGTTTAAGGTTTAAAAGTTGTTTTTGAATTTAATTTGTAAACAAAACTATTAATAGTAATGTTTCAATCCATTCCAATTTTATCATTTCGTCATAATTGTCAGTGTAGTTGACATGTTGTTGTACATGTGTTGCATTATTATTAATTCAAGAAAACATCTGTATAAATAAATAAAATAGAAGTGTCTGTTTGTAATTTCAAAATAACAGCTTTTTACTGAATGCATATACACGGTACTTATAACACAAACACAATTTTAAAATTTGTCTTTCTATGTGTTCCAGCTCATCTCCGAAACGGCTGGACCGATTTTGACGGTACTTTCTGGCAACTAGTTTGTGGGAAATGTGTTCGACATTCATAAGTACCTTGTGCAATGACTTGTCTTTTGAATTTAATTTGTAAACAAATCTGTTAATAGTAATGTCTCGATCCATTCCAATGTTATCATTTCATCATAATTTAAAAACAAAAACAAAATAGGTATAGGTAAAATGTCTGAATTTCCCTGTGGTAGATAATTATCTTTATAGTATCTCCATATTGATGACTTGGTATTTCCAAAATCAGGTTTTCCCCAGCCGCAGTTTTACTTGCCTATCTCGTCAAAACTCCTGCGCATTCGTCCTCCACATCTAAATGTGAAGGACAAATTCGCTATGAAAAAACTAATCTAAATTTTGAATGGGTAATTTCTGCTAAATAATATAATTTTGTTTTTTTATATGGAAAGAAAAAATCGAGTGCGAGCAGGGTAAAACAGCTGTAATTCCCTACGCAGGGTTTGCGTAAAAAACATATTTAAAAATTAATATAATTTTGTCCATTTGAGGTCACTTTTTTCATGCACAATTTATTCATCCTCATTTAGGTAGGTACAGTAGGCTCATCGAATCTAGCCACAATGCAAATCTATTAGCGTAATTCTTTTCAATTGCTTTATACATTGAATACCTACTATGTAACCACGTGGGGCTCAACCTTCAATCGAGATACAACAAAACACAATTTGTCAAGTTATTGACAGTTGACAATCGAAAAAGAAGATTAAAAAAGAATCATTTGGCAATACTGCCTGGTTGGTGTAGTGGTTGCAAGTGAGGCTGCTGACCACGAGGTCCCGAAAGCGATTAGGTAAAGTATTATTGGGTTTTTGCCATCAGGAATTTCTTAGTAGCAGCCATGGAGTCTGAAGTCGTGCCTATTTTATGGCAATAGATGCGTCTCCTATTACATGATACTAAGAACTACATTTGGCAAGTAATGTTAAAGAACATTAACTGGCGAAATGTAGTTCTTAGTAACTTATTGAATTCAGTTTGATGAACTCACCATCAGAACTTAAAAATAAACACGACAAACGACGACGACTTATTATTATGACTACGGTTTCAAAATCCGAAGCTGTCTAGCCTACATTATATCCTACCATTGCTAAAATAATAAAAATTGTACTACTAACGCTAGACATCACAAAACATATTTAAAACTACACATTCTCCAAATACATTAGGTAATTCACACTCATATGTGCAATTAGTGCAACAATCTAGGACACTAACAAATACGTTGGTAAGTGTTAAATTAAATAAGACTTGTGCAAAATATCTCAAGGTTGCAAGTTGCATGTATCTTTACATGGCAATGTGCGGTAATTTGAGAGGGATTCCTGCCAATGGTAACTGATTCGCGTCTAATTTGATACGGGCACATCTCGCTGACTAGATATGTACTTACATACTTGGAAAGGCTCAGGGGATCTCTTTTATCATTTTCTCCTTCGAGTAAAAGTTCTTTGAGTTTCTCCTAGCCACATGATTTGTTCCATTATTCTCAGGCTACAAAGGGCCATAAATGCCTGTACATAAAAACCACAATTTACTTTCGTTTTGCCTCGTTCCATCGTTGGAATATGACCCCAGTCTGTGATAAACTTACGAATTTAGAGAATCTGGAAGGCTGTGCTTTGAAACTTGCTTCTCCGACTCTTGACTGCTTTTGTTTTGGATCCTGACATGTACCAGGACGAATACATGAGATATCAAAGCTGTCCTACTAATAATAAAATGCGATAGTTTGTGATTATTGATGGGTGGATGTTTGTGACTCTTTCACACAAAAACTGCTTACCGGATTTGGATGAAATTTGGCACACAGATAGTTTATAACCTGGATTAACACATAGGATACTTTTTTATCCCGGTAATACGATCTCGTGGTACATTACCGAACACCACGCGGGCAAAGCCGCGGGAATAAGCTAGTTTTTAATAAAGGAATATTTAAAATAATCGACAAAATGGCAAAATTTTTGCAGAGCCGAAAAAACGTTTAGTTGAAAATCGGATCTTAGGACCTGATCCTGTAATACACATTTTGGTTTAAATTCCCAAAGTAAATTCCTCGCAAATAAAAGCAGTTAATGTTTGCTTATACCTGACGGTACATTGAAGCAATTGCAGTAAGTTGTAGTTGAGATATTGCAATAATAAACCAGATACTATTGTTTCATATGGCTCAACAGACACGCGTTGAACCACTGACTGACTATAATGAGTAGATTAAAAAAAAAACACTTTCTATCGTAAACCACGTACGACTTATGAAATAACAGCTATAGAGTGGGGCAATTATAAATACCTCACATTCGATATTGTTTTTAGCGGTTTTTGCTGCGGCAATGAAATCACGTATGACTGCACTTGACCTCTTTATATGACATGACGTATCATTAACTATTTTGTCAAACCTTTTTGGTCTAATACTGTCTATAATGTCACTTCGATCTTGTGCAGTATCTTTCCCTCTCGAATGACAGTAACTACACAGCACTGTTGGTAAACATTTCTGTAGCTGTTCTGTAGACATAACATCACCGGACATCACGTCTGTAATCCCCGAAGGTTTAGACAATAACACTTTGCCCGACCTAAGAATCGAACCCAGGACCTCTTGCTTAACAGTAATGCTTACGAGTCTTACGACTGCTACACCAACGCAACAGTTTTTTGAAGTGTACTGAAAAGACAAGATAGACGCGTTAAAAGCTTCTTGTACAGCTAGATGTCCTCCTCCCTGCTCTTCCACTTATCGGTTTTTAGGCTCTATTACGGGGCGCATTTTGAAGAATATAATCTGCCTAAGCTATGGCTCTGTTACGTATTTTTTGTAGAACAACGAGTAACATAAACGTGCTCAAATATCCTTGGACCGCATCAGCTCCGCCCCTTCATACACGTTGGAATCTTAATGGCTCAAAATACAGGTATTACCGGATAACCACATTAAAGAGCATCACTAATAGGACCAGTTTGCAATACCTGTATCATCCAGGAAAACATTCCTTGACGGTGAACTTCCAATTATTCGGATACAAGGCAAAGTCATGTGAATTAAGAATTCTTGTTTTATGATATATCCTGTTTCTTCTTCGTCATCTTCGTTCACACACTGCTGATTATCACGACAATAAATGGACTTAGTTCTGCCAATACTCCCCAACACAATAATATCTTACTAATTCAGTTAAATAGTAAGATATTGTAGTAATAATATTATAATGTAACCTAATCATGTCAATGAAGGTATAAATTACCGGATATTAATAAAAATGTACAAAAATTAAATCCATTCATAAATAAATTACAACAATTTTTATTATATAAATGCTATTATACAATTAATGAATATCTAAATGACAAATTTTAAATTAATAATTATGATTCACTAATTGTTACTTTGTATGCCAACTAATTAATAGTAAAATTAAAGCCCTCTTCTTCTCTCTTACCTTGCTGTGCCCTTACAGGGTCCATATTTATGTACCTAGCTTTAAGCCCTTTGTAACATCTTTTTACAATATGGAATGCAAAATAAATAAATAAATATGTACAAACGTCAAACAAATTCAACATTCTAAATATGGTTTTCCCGTAAAATCAGTCCCATTTACATCCAAAGCGTATGCTCAGAACAGTTTTCAAATTAATCAGCATTAAATGTCCAAAATAATTACAACAACTGACTTCAGAAAATGGGAGAAAGTTTGACGTTGGTTCGGTAAATTTTGGCAGAATTAAATTCTGTCCTCAGTACCATCAATACTAACTGCCCAAACCCGGCTCCAACAAAACTAGCTTTAGAATTGCAATACTTTTACACCTACACCAGTACACTTGTCTCATTCAAGAATCAAACCGCCACCTGTTCCAACCTTGCCGTCGGAATTGGTCCGTTGGTCCGACTGCCCATCCACCGGCAGTGAAAGGCATTGTCCTTGACTACAACGCGGTCACCTATTACGTATCACTCTTGTGTCAAGTTTAATGTAACTCGATGCGCAGGAGTGCAACTGTCTTGTGCTGTAATAGGTTCTTTTTTTTTGTTAGACAACCATTCTTGTCAAGTATTACCTTGTAACTGGTGTGGTTGTGGAGACAATAGCTCCATGTAGTATAGTGGTATTCAGCTGCATACAGTTAGACTGAGAGCCAACCTCGACATAGTTTTGAAAAAGTAGATTATGGTGATGTTTTTTTGCAAAAAGGTTCACTGTGCGTTTTTAATGGACCAATAAATTCCTAAAACTCTTTTTATAACCAAAGGTCATAAAAAATATTTAAACATTACGTTATTGATTATTAAAACCTCTGGCCTCTGATTTAATCAGAGGACATCGTCATTTAGTGAATATTTTTGGGAAAAAATATTGAAATTTTCGAGAGGTCAGTCCCAGAGGTTAAGATTAAGGACAAAAGCTTTTTTTGGTAAAAACAACAATATAAATATCCGTATTTTAAAAAATACACGCATAATTTATTTTTACAAATAAAACTCGGTTAAACCTGCTCACGTCTGAGAAAGGAGCAAACCAATATTAATCAACAATAAGAATGAAAGTATCTAGCTCCAAGGAGAACAACTGACCTTTTATCTCACTTATAGACTCACAGCCTTTTAGCCAGCGCGTACCTAAAGACCAAATTACTACAGGAATCCGACAAAAACCCATACTTTAACCGAAACCATTAATTTCTTATTTATGACATTGCAAGGCATAAATACTATAATTATTCTTTTAATAGTCATGGGTTATCGCGTTCTTTTTGTCCAGCACAGTTCCGGGTGTGAACCACTGTGCAGTTTAGATAACGTTTCTGTGTTTTTTTGTCTACGTTCGTGTTTATTTTTAATTATGTCAGCACTTTTTGTGATAGTATTTGATTACTGTGCTAGTTTTTGGGGTTACATAGCCGAATGGCAAAAAACGGAACCCTTATATTTTCGTCATGTCTGTCTGTCCGTCTGTATGTCACAGCCACTTTATTCCGAAACTATTAGGACTCTCAGTTGAAACTTGGTAGGTATTCTGTAAACCGCTTTACGATTTTTATACAAAAAAAAAAAAATATGATTGGGGGCTCCCCATACATGGAAATGAATTTAAAAAAAAAAACATCAAACCTATACGTGCGGGGTGTCTATAGATAGGTCTTTAAAATGACTTTGAGGTTCCTAAAACCATTTTTTCTCAAAGTCAATCTTGAAAGATAGACACTTCCAAAGTGGTAAAATGTGTGTGTCCTCCCTCTAATTTCTAAAGTAAGAGGAGGAAAGTTCTGAAAAAATGTAGGTTTGTAGAACGTAAAAAAACTTTCAACGACAATTGGTTTGAATAAGATTTTATGTTTAGTTTTTGAGATATGGGACTTTTTCATCAAACTGCCGAAGTAACTTTGTTTTTCATTAACATATCTACTAGGAAAAAAAAATAGTTTTGCAATAAAATACAACATATGAATGAGCCTTCAAAATATTTTTATATTGTTTGGTGTTACGGAACCCTGTGTGCGTGTGATTACGCCTCGCAGTTGGCCGGTTTTAGCGTGTTGATGTTATTTATATTCTGTGCTGTTTTGTGAAGGAAAAATAATTTTATTATTTAAAATGTATGATGGTTTATTAACATAATTGTTTACTTATCATAATTATACCTATCTGTTTAATTCAAATTAAATAATCATAAAGTAATTAACTTATCATATCATGATAATATGATGAAACCACTTCAGTATCTTCTATTAAATAAAATCATAACATCATTTCTTAGAATTGTTTACATTATCTGATGAACTTTATAATCATAATATTTATTATTTTCTTCAACTTGCGTTATTTTCCCTATAAAACATCGCCGTGTTTATTTAACCTTTTTCAGTTTATACTTTTAATCTCTTGTAACATGAACAATGTTGTTGAATTAAATCCATTTAAATGAATCCTTTTCCAAACTATGTTGGGGTCGGCTTCCAGTCTAACCGGATGCAGCTGAATATCAGTATTTTACATAGAGCGACTGCCTATCTGACCTCCACAACCCAGTTAGTACTTGATAATACGATACCCCTTGTTAAGACTGGTTGCAGACTTTCGGACTACTGATTATAGCCTTTAATTTAATCCATTTATTTTGTTAAAAAAGGAATAAATTCGTTTTGGCACATACGTCGTTTTATTCCGAGCGCACGCATATTATAGCCATCTCGTCTTTTCTCTCGCTTAGTAGATCAGTCGAGCTACGTTTTATTTTCGAGGTAGCTCTTAAGGATAAGGTTAGGTGGGAAGGAACATTTTTCCATGAATAGAAATTGTAAATAAATTATCCTGAATTTAGGATAAATTCAATGGCATTTTACTCACAAAGTTAAAACTTTATTTTCAACCTAACTACAAGGAGCCATTCTTAAATAGACTTAATCACTCGAATAAAGAAGAAAAGACTAGAAACGGGATACTTACCACGTTCGATGTTACTCAGTACCGCTACCACTGTCACTCGCAACTCCATTCTGTTCCTGACACACGAAACTCACTGTGTCCGCTCGTGAACTTTTTTCGTCACTCTTTCGATTTTTACACAGCTGGTAAGTTGGCAAACGGACTCAGTGAGTATCGTGTGTGAAAAAAACTAACAAGAAAGAGTGTAGACCGATTTGTCTGCACATAAACACCCACCCGCAATAACTTCAGTTTATCCGTGATCATGGTGCCTGTGCCTACAACAGCGCCGAAATATCGAGAACTCAAAACAATTAGTAAACATGGTAAATATCCCGTTTCTAGTGTTAATGATAATTTTAGTGACCTTGATAGTTTGAAATCTTATAAAGAAGAAAATATTATAACTGTGAACCTACACCCAAGAGATTATTACACCAACCATCCCCGACGCATGCAAAACAGAGGGGTAACTAATTAGTATTGGCTATGCATCTAAATATAACTCCCTTTCTAAAATAATGTTCTTAGCTGGAACAGTATCTCGGCTGCAAATAGACTACCAATAGTTTGTTTGGTGTCATATTATCATTAGCGGAATAGTGGTTTTGAAATATGACTACAGCATCCGACAGTCCAAGTACAGGTCGAGTATTTATGTTGTTTTTGGTGGCTAATTCATGATGACATGTCAAACCGCAAGCTTTCATCTTAATTCAGTTGCTTAATTTTGTGCCTGTACAGATGGGGTCTTCACAATTCATCTTCTTCTTTTCGAATCCATGACATTATTCTAGTTAACTAGATTATTTTGGCTGTTTTTTTTTTTAAATTAATTTAGTTATATTTTTTTGTTTAAGTTTGTTAAGTAGCTACGTTGATGTCAGCTTGAATAGCGGTCTTTGCGTCCTCAAATGTGCAGGAGTTCGGACACTTTGGACACTCTTCAGGACTTCGTCAACACCACATTCATACTGAGTGTCGAAAGGACCAGTTGTCTTCAGATTTTAGAGCGCTAACCAGCTTTCTTAGAATGAGATTCTAAATAGACTCATTTTAGATTCTGCACTGGTTTCAGCGTTGCACACATCTCTTGCCTTCCAGTTTCGGACATCATAATTATAGTAACCTAGTTCGTACTATTTGAGTTTTTATGATAATGCCCATTTAACCAACTGTCAGGAAATCCAGTTTTAAAAATAGTAGATTTTTACTACCGGGATTAATGTGAGTAGTTCCTATAACCACTATAAAACTTCATGAAATAAACATTTGAAAAGGAAACCAATAACAAAATATCTTTTTATTGCTCCCGATTGCGTCGATGCGAAAACTTTTAATGAGTTAACAGCCGTGGACTCCATTTTATTATACTTTAGTCGGACTAAAGATAGTAAAAATAATGTTGCTCCACAGTAATTCGATCTGTTAAGTCCGTTTATAACTGAACTCAAAATAGCTGTAAGTCGGAAGACTTTCCTTAATTCTTAAGATCTTTACTTAATTGATTGGATAGACTCTAAAGTATTTTTAAGATAACAAACGGTAAAGGCATTGCACATAACAATAAGTGAAAATGATAATGTCAAATAAATATGTACATTTTTTACAAGAGAAGTGCTTTATCTAAACTTAAAGTACACAAAAGTATCAGCATTTGGGGCCGAACTAGGCTGTATTTCAGTCTTCAACACCGATCCCCCTGAGTTACAAATTAAGTATTTTTATTATGATGTTGCAATGATTCCACGTATGAATGTACGTATCTATTAAGAGGGCCCTTCCCGGTCCGTCTATCGTCATCGCGAGCATTTTCGAAAAGCTTGTTGTTTCATCCAGAGCCACAACGGCGATGTTTTTTTAACTCCCCTGTCTCAGAGGGCCCCGACCCCGCACGAATCGTCTCCCGCGCACCTCATACCGCCTAATGCGACAACATTGAACAAAAAATAGTGTTCGAAAATTTCATAAACTTGTTCCAGGAAATACGTGTTTTTGAATAACGCTTACAAGTTTGTGAAATTAATATTTGTCATTTAGAATCTCCACTACATTTGCAAGGTTTCTATCACAATGTTTTCTTTACTTTTACAATTTATGAGTACTTTATGAACGGCCAAAGTTTAGGTAAATATGTGCAAAATAGCAGATTTTTGGAGGCTTTAATATTAACCTAGAAATAGAGCACAAGATACCTATCAGTTAAAAAAAAACAAAGATAGATGTGAATACAAACGTTCGTACGTGATTATGTCGTTATACATAATCACGTACGAGCGTTTGTATGAAAAGTATGACGGGTTGGCCGCTCTTAAACTAATAAAAGAAAATTTAGAAAAAAATAAATAAAGAAGACTACAATATTATTTAAAAAGGTAACATTACGGGTGTGTATAAACACTAGACTGTTTATAAACACTTAATCGTAGGATAAACAAAACCAAAGAGAGATCTACTATTCAGACAGATATTAAAATAGACACGATTCTCAACAGTAAAGGACTACCTCAGAAGGAAGGGAATCCTAAGAAAGTAGGGGTCCGCAAGAAGTAGGGGTCCGCAAGGGCCGATGCCTGCCAGGGCTGCGGGACTGTTCGAAAGAGATACCGTGGCTCTGGGACACAAAGGGCAAAGAAGGAACATGGATGGGTTTTAGTCAGTACAAGTCTGACACTTCCTTCCGCTTCGCCCAGAGTGGGGGGGGTCATTTGATTCGGATTTCACATCCGAAAAAAAAAAAAAAAAAAGGGAATCCTAAGAGCAATTAATGACCAACGGCTTAATAACGATTTTAAATTAGACGCAGGGCGAACAGAAGTCACGATCTTAGGACCAATAATTTACGACTATCGGCTTAATTAGACACGGAATCGGACGAACAGAAAATCCCAACCACCTTCTCAATGTTGCCTAACGAAAGAAATTAACACATCACATGAAAATCATCCTTTTTTCAACGTCACCGTAATTCCATATTCTGAAAACCCACAATCATTCGAGCATGATGGTCTTGGCGCTATTATCTAACAAACTAAAAGGAAGTCGGTAGTGGAAGCCATGAGTACTTGCGTTGGTACTTAGCTGGCAGTTTCCACACCGGTAATCACTGACTCAGCCGCATATTTAAATCATAGATATGCCCTCACTGCACTAAGGTCAAAAGAAGACAGAAGAGTGAGCCCGCTCATCCCGCATGAAACGATAGATAGGGTACAGTATGAGTAAGCGAGACATCATCATCATTCTTCTGCCCTTTTTCCAAATTTATTTGGGTCGGCACAGCGTATCTTCTTCTTGCATACGTCTCTATTACTTGTCATCTTATCAAACACATCTTCTCTAGACAGACGAGTGAGCGATACAATACTATTCTTATCTCAATGTCAACAAAACAGAAACGGCAACATTTTTTGGCGCGGCATCGCGGGTCTATGATTTAAATCTACATATGCTCAGACATGATTTAACGTTCATCCTTTGATGCACACGATATTTAGCCTATCATTACGTGTTCATGGCATTTGGCTAGAGCATTGACTTTAATCTTAGTTGGTGTATGTACTGTGGGATTAATGATGGTATTAGTCTGTCAGGCATAATTTTAACCATCTCTGAGAAATCGTTGGATCGTATCATCAATTATGTTAATTTTGTGCGTGCCTGCTGAATCTTGATGATGTATTAGATATGGAAGTTCCATTAGACGCCAAAAATGCTGAATCCAGCCCGAATTACCAGTAACCCGATTAACCCCGACCCAATCGCATTATAGGTAATGGAGTATAAGAGTCACTAGACAATACAAACTTCGTAACAACTCATGCCGCTCCAATAAGTGATACAAATCTTGCTTATTATAATGCTTCTTGGAAGAAAGTCAAGTACGAAAGGCCACACGTCAGTGGTAACGAAACGTGGTATACGCTGGCCTCTTATTTTATTGAAACTCCGTACTGCAATACCAGCTCAACGTCACTGACATGAGGTCTACTATACCTACTTATTACAGAAAAAAAACTAACAACTACTCGAGCATAGTCTGTGAGAGCAACTAAACATGAGGTACCGTCATACCGACCCACAATTATTTCATAATTACCCTACGTGATTTGGTGTCATTATTGTTCAGTGTCCGAGAGTACACAATGAAAACCATTTCGTCACGTTTGGCAGAAGATGCTTGTTCAATAATCCTGACAGACTACAAGTCGCTGCAAGTTGCGTCACCAGAAACAATAATAATTGTCGGCAAAGAATCGATTGCATGAAAAATCTCTTAATTACTGTCTGTTTCTATTGGAGGTCGATAAGAAAAGAAAACTAGGTTATAGAAACTACTGATATACATTCTAAATTGCTCATAGTAAGTTGGGAAATATGGCTTAGGCTCAATGAAACGTAACATTTGAGTGATCTGACAATCAAGACTATGAAGATCTTAATGTGCTCTTGACCAACGTTTAGAAGTATTTCATCTTTTTCTCTTCCACATAAAATCACACTTATAATACCCGAAGTATTAGGGTGTACCTAAGAGTGCACCCACATTTCGCCACTTATGTTTAAGTCCCATGTAATAGGGGCGAGCTTATTGCCATCAACCGGGCACAAATGCAGACTCCGTGGCTGCTACTGAGAAACTCCTGATGGTAAAAACCCAATCACACTTTGCCCGACCTGGGAATCGAAACCAGGACCTCATGCTCAGCAATCGCCCTGGCGACCAATAGACCAACAAAGCACTCAGGAGATTCTCTTTCAGTTTATAGGTAATTATTGAGGCTTTTTACTCCATTGAGTCTGAGACGAGCAGGATTGGAAAGGTGGCGGAGCAGAAGTTGTGGTGCAGCTTGGTAGAGGTCTAAGTTTAGCACTGAGGACAGAGACAAGTGGCAATTGCTGTCAAAGAATCAGAAAAAAAAGGAAAAGATGAAAGCATTTCATATTTCTATAACAGCCTTCAATGGGATTGATGGTGTCAATCCCGACAGTTTTGACGTTTCCATCATTTTAATCCAAAGATTTTCAAATATTTACAAGGGACAAGACGAAAAAAATCGTAATTCAATGGCAATACTTATTACTCCTTAGTAGTAAATCGGTCTGTATAGTGTCATACGCCCGCTTATGAAGCATTCGTGGGTCAAATTTGAAAAAGTTCGGTAAGATTTTCGTATGACAATATTCCCAATGTCCGCTCCATAAGTCTTTTAAATCTCTTTGTCACTGATTCTATATTACCTTGTCTAAACCCTCTGCTATAATCTGAGTTGACTACTCCATTTCTATCATTAGTATCTCCCTGCCTTTCCAGTTTCCTACCGCCAACCTCATCACTCGGTGCATGAGCATCTCCTCCATCACCAAGGTTCCTGCTAAAATAACCTACATACTCTTTATTCAAGGTCAAAAACCACAACATTAAACAAAACATTATTCGCAAATGTTTTCCATCAATAACAATAACATCTTTCCTTTAAAGTTTACCTTGTTCTTGCAAGACCTTCAGTTCTTCATCATAATGTAGCATCAAAGGTTATTGATAATTTCCTTATAATAAAACAAACTATAAAATATAAATTACCCAACTATTCACAAGGTTGAGGTAATAGAAAAAAACATGGCCGAATCTTCTTTCAACGACTTTGTGATCGACTAAGCCTGTATGCACAAAAATCTATAAAAGCGTTTAGCATTAAACGTATTTAAAGTTTGAAGATGACAGAAGCAGAATGAAGTTTTAAATATGTCTAATGCTAAACCGTGTTTAGTGTGGAGTAAGCGGGCCTTAGGTGTAATTGAGACTAGTCAAATCAATCATAATTACCAGTATCGTTAATGATAACTAAGTGAGCAAAAAAGTATCCAGCTTAGATTATGTCACGATTTTTTGCCCACGAAATCAGAATTCTAATGGGCGAGACAAATAAAACATAAAATCTTGCTAAGTATTAAATAAAATATTTTTAGTTTTGGCAGGTAGTAAAAACGCGGTGCGTCATAAACACGTGATGCTGTATTTTTTCTTATTTTTTAATTCATTCATTCACATGTATGATGCTCCCCGATCTTGATTCTTACTTATTCAGATTTTATAGATTTCAAGTTTCTTCGACTACTCTGACATTTAAAAAGATATCTTTATTATCATTCGTAACTAGGAATTCTGCGTAATTTTCATGTTAATGAACGGAGTTCTCATTGAACATATTTTCTTGATTATTACTAGGTATCTTTTTACTCGACTGAGGGTAATATGATTACCAGCCTTTATGTATGTTTGTTCCTTTGTGCCACTCTAGAGACCAAACGCGTGGGCCGATTTTTATGATTCTTACGTCAATCGATTTGTCTGAATTTCGCGAGTCTCACTAAAGACGTATCAGCGCGTAAGTAATCAAAATTCAATATGGCGACAAATAGAGATTATCTTCAGTACCTAGACCCTCCTCTTCCATGTTATTCAAAGCATAAAATACTCTTCGATATTGCTACGAACGTTGCAAAAGAAATATCTAACATGAATTAATGTATTGGAAAATGTCAAACACATGTTAAATCGTACATTTCAAGTTAATTCTCTCTTTCGCCGTGTTCATAAGGTTCCATGTCGAATTGGTAAAGTTAAAACAAAAAGGTTTCTTTATGCCATTAACCCGTTTCCTTCTACATATTTTCCCAGATCCCATTGTGCTCAAGCAATGTCAAAAAAACTAGACCGTTATTTTCATCACTTACATGTCTAACTACTGTTTACCCACGATTCAGATGTATTGCATTGACTACTATTGCTTAACAGACAAGGTCTAAATTAAAAGAGGTTCATTTCAAATCGTATTTAGCACTAAAATTAGCGTTTATCATTTTTGCAACAACTTAGTTGTCATTTGTTTCTGGTCTAATGATTTCCTGATCGGTTGGTTTCAAAATGTTGAAAATTGCAGCGGCAGAATTTTATTCTTATTTTATGCTAATTTTATTAAATTTTTAAGTCAGTAGAAGATGCAAATGAAATAAACGTAGAAAAAGATTTTTTAGAATTCTAAAAAGTCGCGTCGCTTAACCTTTGGAAAATAACTAAATTACTTTTGAAAGTCACATCTAAACCATTGTAAGAAGACAGTAAATTGTTTACTAGAGGTTAAAGTTATTAATTTAAGAAGTACCTTGGCTTTTAAACCAACCAATAATCGCCATCATCATCCACTTAGTAACCAACAATTGCGATATCCAATTTGCTCGCAGATTATTTACCCTTTTTAGGTAACTCAAGTCTGAAACTACCGCATAAATTGATTCCAACATTACAAAATGACTTGGAGCAGTGTTCCGCCGATGTCCGTACTTTAGACCAGCACCAAACGAGATCAATTTCAACTGTCCTTTCACTATCACGCTCGGCTTGCTCAATATTTTTGCGTCGAGGGCACTATTAGTACAATCACATTTTTATTTGCAAGTTGTTATATAAATAGGTGTTGTTGTATTATCAGTGGTGTGGATTGTATTTGTTTTAGTTCCAGCTATCTATTATTGTATGTTGTAATGGTTTCCTGGTTTTCCGTTGTGTGAGTCCGGAAGCGTTGTTGATATTTTATATTTGATTTTGCTTGGTTATGCTCACGATCCTCAAATGATTCTCCTCAAATGATTCTTCTCAAATTTCTTCATATTCTCAAGTATTTGCTCTGTATTATTCATAGACAGAGGAGTATCGTACACTCTTATTTCGCCAGTTATGTTTTATCTTGCTGTAGAGGGCGAGCCTCCGACCTGCTGAACTTTCTAATGGAGAAACTCAACAACACTGTCAGGTTTGGGTTTTGAACCCAAGATCTCATGCTCAGCAGTCGCTCATGCTACAGTAGACCAACGAGGCAGTAGAGTGATTTTCTCACCTTTTGCAGGCAGTACATGCTAGAGACAAGAGTCTACATGCGGATGTTGTAAACAAAAAGAAACATTCATACGTGTTTTATCCGCGTCTGTGTGACATTTATTTGTTGAATGTTTTTTTGTTAAATGCTTGTATATCACAACATATGACTTGTAATTATTGTGAATTTATCGCGTGCCTTTAAATTATCTTCTTATTGAGTTTCCAAGTGAGTTTACTAACAACTCGACTTATTTCCATTGTAAACTTATACTGTCACTTACGGCATATCTTCTGTGATTGTTCATTATTTTGAGCTCCCGATATTTCGACGCTGTTGCAAGCGCCATGTTGGGTTTTATTTCCATTGTTCATTTTAATTATTTTATTAACCCTAGTTTTACTAAGGTTTGTTGCCTGATCCCAAATCTTCACTGGCTGTTCTAACAAGGCCAATGACAACAGTGGGGACCAAATTGAAAGTCTCTTGAAGATCATTACGAAACGGTAATACACGCAAATTATATCTATTGACAATTAACCCCAAAAGTCATGAAAACAACAGCAACTTGTAATTACAAACAGCCAAATCAAAACAGGTGCACAAACGAAGCCGATAGATTTATCAGAATTGCGAAGCATAGCACAGGAGCGAACAATCGTGAGAATGAACATGTAGCCCATTGTGTTATGAACCACTTTTTATCGCTATACATCTATGTGACCTTTTTTTCATACTGTTTGAAATATGTGAGCTGTTAAATAGGTCATTTGTTTTGATTGTTATAACAAGGATGCTTGTATATTGTTTGCCTCGTGGCAGGGGCGCGTGGCGAGGTGAGTCAAACTGGTGTTTGTTTTGGCGATCAAGTTCAAGATGGGTGGTTGAATTGATATATTTCACACGTTATCGTCTTAAAGTACATGGACCATCCGCAATATAAAATCAATTGTTGGAATTGTTACGCTGACAAGTGCATAGTTAGCATGAGTCTGATGAGATGCTATGGTGTCTGGTCAGATGATGTCATGCAAATATCAACTATAGGCTCCAGGAAGAGAATAAACAGAAGTTCAAAAGAGCACACATCTCAACACACAGATATGTTGCTGTGGAGTTTCATGTGCATTTGTTCTTTCCAGCTAAAATACTACAGAGTAGAGAAGGGCGAGCGGTCTGGGGAACTGATGGAATGTTGACGTTCAAACAAAGCTGATTCTCACCGTAATTTAAATAAATGGTGTTTGATTTTATGAAGTAGGTTTCTGGAAATATAAATCAAATAGCAGTTTTCTATGTAAAAGATAAACCAGATATAGAAGAGGATCCCAGTAAAGTTAGCAATGATACTAAGTTTGCAATAAACGAGAATTTGCAAAGAGAATCTCACAAGCACTATCAAATGCAAACGATCTTACAATTGGCACAATCTTGGTTCATCTTAATATACATCAGCTGGCACAAGGTTAAGTGAACCTATTTAACTTATTAACTGTAGTGTTAAAGTGATTATTATATTATTTGTAATGGTATTCTCACAGGTACTGGTTACATCATCGCAGATGAGTGTTTGATGCTGTATATAGGGTCTAACAATTCATACACGAAATATTTTCACGGAATCATCTAACGGCTATAACAAAGCCATTTCAAGGATTTTTTTTTTATCTGAGTATATATTTTTATAAAAAATAAATAATTTAAAATTACTTGACCCACAAAATGAATACTGGCTCCTTATTTTTAAGCATTTATTACGCTAGTTTACTACGTCGTATTTACCTACTGTCATTGTTAGAATATGGGAGTAACGGTTTTATGCAAAAAGTCTCAAAAAATTTTAGAGTTATAATAATTTTGTAAAAAAAAAAACACGAATTTTTTTTTTCGTTTCTATGGCGACTTACGACATATAGAAGTTACTCTTAAAATATTTCGTGTATGAAAAGATAGACCTTATAAAGGGTATAAATAGACCCTTAACATAACCGAAAGGCACTTGTTTTCCCCGTCTTTGCGATCATTTTATTGTTCTAGAACATTCCTGGGAACCTTCTAGTTACGGAGTTATTAGGGGTCAAAGTTCCAACTTTTTCACAAGTTTTTTTTTTTAAATACATGGTTTTAATGTGAGATTTTTACTTTACACACCTGCACGATCCCCGTACTATTTAATCCATCCATCAGTACATTGCTCTGAGTGCTTTACATCGAGTCCTACCGTAAAACGTGATTTTTCACCCCAAAAAAAAAAAAAATATTCCCAGCAATAATTTTAGCGTAAAGATACTTAGTTTGATGTACAGAATGCTTGGTTGATGGATCTGTGAAGGGTCTGTTTACACCCTGTATAGTCCTCCTGATCGTTTTTGGTCATGGCGGGCAATCTCAGTGGAGAGTCCATTGGTTGGAAGTGTGTTCTTAGACACAGGCTCATTCTCTCTTCCCTTGCTTCGTCCGACATGACCAGAAAGAGATCAAACTCAGAACCAACGACTTGACGTGTTTCGCGAAGGGCAATAGTCATACTTCCCCCCCCCTCCCCCCTCCAAACCGAGCTGCTACTGAAAAACCCCTAATGGAAATAAAACTGATGACATTTATGATCTGAGTAAGTTGGTAACGTACGACTTCGAGACATTTACTTCGAGATTCACGTCTTCTTGGCATAGCTCAGTCGTAAAATCGTCACTGTATTTCCATATTTACCAAAGGTATCAATAACAGCTCACAAAAAAGAATATTATTCCAATAATATCGTAAATGCGAAAGTTTGTGAGGATGTATGTACTTACATACATCCGATACATCAGCACAATGATGTCTGGTTGTTTGTTACTCTTTCATAAAAATTCACTGACCGGATTTGTATGAAATTTGGCACACAGATAGTTTATAATCTGGATATAACGGGTGTAAACAGACCCTTCACATATCCGTCAACCAAGCATTCTGTACATCAAACTAAGTAACTTTACGCAAAAATTATTGCTGGGAATCGACTTTTTTTTTGGGGTGAAAAATCACGTTTTACGGTAGGACTCGATGGAAAGCACTCATAGCATACTGATGAATGGATTGATTAGTACGAGGGTCGTGGAGGTGTGTAAGTTAAAAATCTTACATTAAAAACATGTATTTAAAAAAAAAAACTTGTGAAAACGTTGTAACTTTGACCCCCAATATCTCCGTAACTAGAAGGTTCCCAGGTATGGTCTAGAACAAAAAAATGATCGCATAGACGGGGAGAACAAGTGCCTTTCGTTTATGTTAAGTGTCTTTTTACACCCTTTATATGATATTTTTTATCCCGAAAATACGATCCCGTGGGACAATTACTGACCTCCACGTGGGCGAAGCCACTCGCATAAGCTAGTATGATTGTAATTCTCCAAGTGCCAGTTAAGAAATTCCCATTAACTACGCTCACTCTACAATTTTAAGTACAGGAATTTTCCCAATCTATTTAAAAATCTAATTCACCTCATTATCTGCCGCAAATTTTTATGTTATTACAGCCTTGGTCTAATCCAGTTCGTGATAATTATTGATATGTTTACATAAAACTAACATGTACGAAGAATCGTGACAAACGATTGTCCATAACCAAGATGAATTTTATTCTCCACTTCCTTTAATAGTATTTGTTGATCGTATTTATATTGAATTCAAGGTTAATACTAAAGTATTTGCTAATGGGGCAGGACATAATAAAAACAGCAGATTATTGAGAAACCTAAAAAACAAGGTCAATATGGATAAAAAAGCATTTGTATTTTGAGATTCTTAGGTTTGTTTTGGCGATGATATAATTGATGATGCTGCAGATCTGGTAGCCAAAACTATGGGTATTTCCATAAACATATGACAGATGGTTGGATGGCATTAATTTGTGATACTGAACTATACTATAATTTATTGATTTGTAAAAATCTGCAGGGGTTGTTGAGGAGGTATAGGAAAAGAGCACATGGAAGGAATTGGGTGAGGCCTTTGCCCAGCCGTGGGACAGTCAGGCTGGTAAAAAGAAAAAAAAAATCTTCACCTAAATCAAACTCATCAGAAATGCAAATATCTTTCTTTTGGTTAGTTTATGTTTGTCAATCAGATGAGTACCTAGTCTAACTAATGCCTTGTTTTTACGGTCTTTGACAATTGTATTGTACAGAAGAATGAAAAAACCAACTATTCCGACATCGTCATCATCTTTGTTCAAATCTCTATTTACAAACAATAACAAAACATGAATTCTAATTCTAAATTCTACGGAATTCACAAATGCCACTGTCGTTATACCGGCTGGCGTCAACTATACAAATGTCAAGAGCACGTGACGAATTGCCTGGTTGCGCACGCGCCTGTACAGTTGTGGACACAAAGATATTTACACTTAAGAAAATTCAAAAGCGATTTTGTCGAGGAATAACGGTTGCAATATTGAGGTATGTCATAATAGAAGGGGAGTCCTGATCGTTTTTAAGCTAGCATATTCGACATGAGAAGGAGCTCGTGGCTAAATAATAACAGCCGCTCGGGTTGATCTTTAGGTTAAGCCGTGCTTGCCTAGGTTGGTCTGTGGATGGATGACTACTCTTTACATACCAAGTTTCCTTCGTGCCTCGGAAAGCACGTTAAGTCGTTGGACCCAGGTGTCATTTGTAGATCTTTGACAGTCGTTAGGTAAGGCAGTGGCCTAAAAAGTCTGACAACCAGTCTTAACAAAGGGTGTATTACCCAGTACTAACTGGGTTGTGGAGGTCAGATAAGCAGTCGCTCCATGTAAAATACTGGTATTTAGCTGCATCCGGTTAGACTGGAATCCGACTACAACATAGCTGGGAAAAGGCGAAGCAGATGATGATGAAAACTTGATAGTGGACAGATTTCAAATTCGTACAAAGAATAACAACGGGACGTTAAGCGATGGTGATTTTCATCTCATCTAGGTAATTCTAACGAAAATATTGTAGGTTCCCATCTCTTAGGTACTCGTAATAAGAGTTCTAAAATACGGTGTTCCTAATAACATGAAATTGTAATACTGCAAGAAAAATCACTTTTTCATCAAAAGTTGCCAAGGCTTCCCCCATGCCACCTTGAACCAGCGATCCAGGTCATCCCGTCACCTCTATCTGAGCATCTGCACTTGGCAACTTTTAAATGTGATTTTTCTTGCAGTATTTCAATTTCATTTTATTAGGAGCACCGTATTTTAGAACTCTTATTACCTATGAACAGCTGATTTTTTTTTTAATAACCGATGAAAATGTTCTATTAAGGGGGTCTCAGAATTATGTACTGTATACGTGACAACCGTTTTCGCGTCGGTATTTAAATTAAAAATCACTTGCCACATTTATGACGGAGCATCTCTTGTAGACGGCTCAACCATTTGGCTGATTCTTATACTATTTATTATTTGCAGTAGAGGATTTGTATGAGAGAAAATTTTGTTTTTTTTTTGCTAAGGCCACTTCTCATTTTATTCATTAGAAAATTGCAACCGTGCGAAGCCGAGGCGGGTCGCTATTGGTTAATAAAAACAATAAAAAAATGCAGATAAATAATAGTGCTCGTGATTGTACAGACGCGAACACAAAGGTCATCTTTGTTCGATGATATTTTAGCGAAATTTGGCTCGACTCGAAGTGATTATGTTAAAGGTCGGGTTTAGATGGTTTTGCGAATGAAAGTGGAGTAGAGTGGTTTATTAAAGTTAAGTAGCTGCAAGGTTAACAATCTTTGGATCTGTTATTAGGTTTCAAAATATTAACTTGTTTATTAATGGCGGATCTTCCGTTCTAGATTTTATGGGTGTGTCTGTAAAAGCCAAAATGTCAGTCTGACTTTCGTTAAACCGCATATATAATATTTTAAAGAGGTAAACTTTGTTTATAAGTTTGTATGTAGGGGTCGGAACTACTGATCCGATTCTGCAAATTCTTTCACTAATGGGAAGTTAGTTCATCCCCGAGTGTCATACCTTTTTGTTTTTTTTTTTTCGATTGGGAATTCATCAAATACCCCACTCTGGGCAGAGCGGAAGGGAGTGTCAGATTTGTACTGACTAAAACCCATCCATGTTCCTTCTGTGCCCTTGTGTATCTCTTTCGAACAGTCCCGCAGCCCTGGGAGTGTCATACCTTAGAGCTACATTTAAAACATTCCTGTGGGTTTACTTCCGAACATAACATGAGCGAAGCCGCGAGGTAAAGCACTAGCTTATTGCAGTTATCACCAGAACTATATTGACAGAACTATCTGTCAACATATTTCTGGTGATACCTGTTAATTTTATTGGTGTTATTTAACTGCCTATCTGACCTCCACAACCCAATCAGTATTGGGTAATACGATACCCCTCGTTAAGACTGGTTGTCAGACTTTCGGGCCACTGACTTCGACAGCCAGTGCTTTCCAAGGCACGGAGGAAACTCGGTATGTAATGGGTGGTCACCCATCCACAGACCAACCCAGGCAAACGTGGCTTAACCTGCAGATAGACCCGAGCGGCTGTTTTTATTTAGCCACGAGTTCCTCTGCCTATTGCAATTAACTGGGCTAAAATACAGACAGCTACTGAGAAATTCCTGATGGCAAAACCCTGTGACACTATGCCCAGCCTTGGAGTCGCAATAGTTATTACCGATGATAACATTTTTGTTTGATTATCCACCTTTATTGCATTATCTATTGTTTAATGTTTAGGATGCGAGGTTTGTTTAATAAACAGCTGACTTTATAATGAGTAGTCCCTAAACACATAGATTAGGTCATAACCTGAAAAGATTAGCTAATTAGGTTTGCCATGAGGACATCCGCAAGAGAAGCGAGGTTACCGACGTAGAATTTCCAAACTTCAGTGGGCAGGGCACATTACTCGCAGAAACTCAGAACGGATGACCGATGGGGCGGAAAAGTTCTGGAGTGGCGACCGCGAACCGAAAGACGTTGCCTTGGAAGGCCTCCCATTAGGTAGACCGATGAACTGGTGAAGGTTACGGGGATCCGCTGGATGCGAGTCGCACAGGACCGGTCAATGTGGCGACACTTGGGGGAGGCCTATGTCCAGCAGTGGACGTCTTTCGGCTGAAATGATGTTGATGATGATGAACTGCTTAAAACACTTCGCGCATCGGATGGACTAATCAGAGTAATCATAATTATCTTATTTTAAAACTAGCTTTTGTTTTATTTGTTTATTATCTTACAATCTAGCCTAATAAGGCTAACAAGCAATTTTAATCTAACTTAATTTGCTAAAAGTAAAATTATATCTAAGAGCACGTCCATTGCGTTTGCTTAGCGTCTGTTATGGCGAAGTCACTTTGTTCTTGTGTCCATATAAATAGCTAGGGACTGTATTAAACTCGCAATAAAAGTCACAAATACATAGATTACACTACACTAACTCAAAAGGCTTAATCCTTTTGAGCCTTCTTACTATGACCGTGTTATCGAGGAGCTGGATGGCCTCGACATTAACATGATGATGCAGCCGACGTTCATGAACTTCTGCATATTTTTAGATTATACATTCAGGTCCCGATGGATGTCGTCAGTTCCAGTACCAAGGCGCGTTCACGATGTTCTTGAGTACTTTGTTCTGGAATTTTTGTATAGTTTCTACATTGCTTTCTTTGGCGCAACCCCATAGTTGAATATCATATGTCCATACTGGCATAAGGACTGATTTGCAGAGCAAGATTTTGTTAGGAACTGCCAACGCCTCCAACTTAATTTGCTTACAGCATTTTCAATTTTGTAGCCCTTGTTATTCATGTACTCCACATTCTTTCTGGCTGGTATGATGTAGCTTTTTGGCCATCACTCGTATTGGTCTGGCTTGTTTGTTTTCATACGAGTGCCAGTGGTTATTTGAAGTTAGTAGCTTCGTGATCTCTCGAAAGACAGCTTCATTGGTTGCATTTATTTTGACGCTATCCTCGTTCATCATTTTATGGTGAACGTGTCGAGTACTGGCTATTAAGTCATATAATGACTGGTAATCTTTAACACCCTGCACTATTATTGGGGGTGGGTATGGCGCAGTCAGCGTACGGTTCATCTTCAATTTTTTTCGTTTATTTTCTATCCTAATCCAATTCTCTGGCTAGTTCATCCTCGTCTGTCTCATATTCGATAGGTTTGGGTAAACTTTCTTTGTAGACCTTTTCAGTGGCCTTATTTTATTTTTCTCTTGTTCAGTTTGGTGTTTCAAAAATTTCCCGTAACCTTTCTATTTCGGTTTTAAGCTCCATAACTTGACATTGTAATTCTTGTCGCTTGGTTTTTTCTACGCTGTAATACTTAAACAGCTCAAGTTCCAGATTAGAAGTTAATTTTACTGTCTGCGTAAAAAATGTTATGATGATCAAGCACGTTTCGCACAAACAGGGTCTGGGTAATCGCGACCACTTCGACCGTACTGATGACGCACGGATCGGCTACACTGTTGTGATGCGTATGCACTTTGCTAGCTAGAGCACGGGAACGCGAGAGGCACGTCCGTCCTCTAAGTAAGAACGAGCTGACGGAAACTAGCTGTTACCTTGCCTTCAATTAAATTATCCGCGTTAAATTATTGTAAGAATATTCCTTGCCTATTTCAATTGGATTTTGTTAACAATTTTAATCCAGATGACAGCGATGCATAGGAGTACTTTGACGCCTAAGTGTCCCTATTGTCGTCGTTGTTTACATGTTTATATTTTCTTACTTTTAGTCTTATTTTTATTTTTAGTTTAGTTCTATTTCAAGTGTTTTAATATTTTTGCACGGAACCCCTATCCTTTTTCTTAATAAAAAGTAACCAAAATAACTCCTTATAAAATCCCGCCAAAATTGGTCCAGACATTTCGGAGATTAACCGGAACAAACGGACGGTCAAAAAATTCAAAAAAGGTTTTTTTTTTGCTTTAAGTACCGTAATACTTTCATATGCATTCAGTAAAAAGCTGTTATTTTGAAATTAAAAATATACACTTCAATTTATTTATTTATATAAATGAACATGTAAGAAAAATATGGAACACGATGGACGATGGTGAATATGGGATGGATGGCATTTGGTATACCAAGGTTACCGACGTAGCCCGAAGAATAGCCAAACTTAAGTGGCAGTGGGCAGGGCACATTGCTCGCAGAAACTCAGAACGGATGGCTGATGGGGCCGGAAAAGTTCTGGAGTGGCGACCGCGAACTGGAAGACGTTGCGTTGGAAGGCCTCCCACTAGGTGGACCGATGACCTGGTAAAGGTTGCGGGGATCCGCTGGATGCGAGACGCACGGGACCGGTCAATGTGGCGACACTTGGGGGCCGCCTATGTCCAGCAGTGGACGTCTTTCGGCTGAAATGATTATGATGATGATGAAGAAAAATGTGAAGGTTTCATTTTTGTACTGCATAGTCGAGATACATTTTCACATAACAGTTCCGTTTTCTTGAAACGTAGATGATTTTAGCCTACTGGTAGAAGTGTTGCTAAAGCGCTTAGCTCAATGAACGGAAAAATTGTGCTAACCAACCCAATTTGTGGCAGAATTGTCAATGTGGCGTGCGAAATCATTGTTTCTGTCTTTTGTTTTCCCGTAGTCGCGAGTGTGACCGCGGCCTTAAACTACATAAAAGAAAGACAATGCACTCAAATTGGCTGAACAATAAAGTAAACTTTACATTGAGCTAAATTAAGTGTGGTGATCTAGTTTACAAGCTAAACTATACGATACCTTTTTAATCATAAGGTATTATTTGCTTAATTTATTTATTTCCATTCTTTTTAATATTATGTGCTCCGTGTTCTTTACACTGAGCGAGAGAGAGGTATATAAAAATAACAATAAGAACAGCCGCTCGGGTCGATCTTTAGGTTAAGACGTGCTTGCCTAGGTTGGTTTGTGGATGGGTGACCGCCCGCACTGTTTACACGGAGCACATCGTCAGCCTAACCTTTCCCATTTTTGTGCGGTTCGGCTTGCAGTCTAACCGGATGCAGCTGGATACCAGTATTTTACATGGAGCGACTGTCTATCTGACCTCCACAACCCAGTTAGGATTAGGTAATACGATACGCCTTTGTAAGGTTGTCAGACTCTCGGGCCACTGACTACCTAACGACTGTCAAAGATCTACAATTGACAGCCGGGACCAACGGCTTAACGTGCTTTTTGAGGCACGTAGGAAACTCGGTATGTAATGGGTAGTCCTAGTCATCCATCCACGAACCAACCTTTGCCTAGGTTGGTTACTTGGTTACTTGGCGCGGCCTAACTTGAAGATCGACCCGTGCGGCTGTTATTATTTAGCCACGAGCTCTTCCAATTTTAGAAGATAACTAAGATCAGAAACAAAAAACAATGAAAGAAATCAGCTGTTCGCCATTTAACAGACCATGAATTCAATGACATAGCCTTCAATTTTAGGGAAAAGTTCATCCATACTCTTGACACGGCTGGCCGACCTTCGGACCATATCATGTAACATTTAAGTGGCATGTCTTCTCCACGGCTGAGTCGAAACAATGAGTACCTATGTAGTGGAACTAATATGGTAATAGTGTAAAATTATGTTTATTTATGTGTTTATGTGTGTATGTTACTGTTGTTAGACAGCCTCGCTGATCGAGTGGTCGCAAGCGCGACTGCTGAATATAGGTTCGATTCCCGGGTCGGGCGAAGTGTTAGTGTTATCTATACATCTACATATACAAATAAATAAAATTGAAGTATCTGTTTGTAATATCAAAATAAAAGCTTTTTGCTGAATGCATATAAAAATATATACGGTACTTATAACAAAAACACATTTCAATTTTTGTCTGTCTGTCTGTTTGTTCCGGATAATCTTCTAAACGGCTAAACCGATTTTGACGGGACTTTTACTGGCAGATAGCTGATGTTATAAGGTCTAACATAGGCTACTTTTATTATAGAAAAATAGTTAGAGTTCCGTGCTAAAAAATATAAAACCATTGAAATTAGTAACAAAATTCGATTCAAAAAGGGAATTAATGTTTTTTTATAATAATATCACGCGAACGAAGGTCGCGGGCAACAGCTAGTTATAAATAAAATAAGTGTAATAATGCTTTAGTTATATACCATAATAGTAAAACATTATTACACCTATTGATACATGTATAATAGTTTACAATAATGTATTGCCTTCGTTCTTATTGCTATAAGTGTAACTTACATGGGTTTTGTGATGAAATATAATAAATGATTCGATACAAGATTTGTGTTGGTCGTTACAAGTTTTTTTTTAATCATACTGTGACCATGTTTTGGTTTTGACACGGATAATCTTGGTATGGGAAGATAAAATTGAAACCACGTCGATGTGATCATTATCATCAGCCTACAGTAGTCCACTGCTGGACATAGGCCTTGTCAATCGCACGCAATTCAACTTGATTCTCAGCAACTCTCATCCAGTTGCTACCAGCCACCCCGCGGAGATCGTCACTCCACCAAGCCTGAGGGCGTCCCACCTTACGCTTGCCGATTCGCGGTCTCCGCTCAGGAACACGTCTACCCCAACGGTCATCGGTTCTACGGCTAATATGTCCGGCCCACTGCCACTTCAGCTTACTTATTCTGTGAGCTATGTCGACAACTCTGGTTCTCTGTCGGATCTCTTCATATGATCAATTGCTCAAAATTAAGTAATCTCATTCACCCCTATCTGAGAGGAATAAGATTTAAAACTATGACCAACTCTTTCATTTGGACCAAACCATGTTAAACTTTATTTTAAATCCATTTTATATAATAGGACTTCTAACTTTTTGAAGCACTCAGATTGTCTAGCATAAGAATATTCGTACAAAACAAAACAAAACTAGTTATTTAGAATCAAGCCCTTGACAGATGCACTTGATGTAAACTACTAGCCATTACTTCAAGTTTTCCTGCTATTAACAAAAATAATGCCTCGTAAAGCTTCGCAACTAAGCAAGTATTAAGACTTGTCCGACTTAAACCCACTAACCTGGTTACACTACTGACCTTGCCGGTGCATACGAGACAATGTGCGCATCTTTATGAACATTGCATGCTTACAACACTGCCCCGGACGAGGGAAAAAATTCAGGGGTCAGAATTTAAAAGGTCAGTGAATTTAAACTTGCATTACTGTATGAGATGAGTGGAGAACAATGGAATGTGATGGGTGAATTGTTTGTTGTTTTATGTTCATAGATTATTGATTTATTGTATTTTTTATTTATTTATGTCGTGAGGACAGTTTTGAATATGACTGTGGATGGATATAAGAGCAGAGGAAGGTCAAAGAAACGATGGATGGACTGTGTGAAGGATGACATGACACGAAAGGAGGTGCCTGATGAGATGACGAGTAATAGAGAAGTATGGAATAAGAAGACATGCTGCGCCGACCCCAAGTGAATTGAGACATGGGTAAGAGAATGAGAATTTTTGATTTATGGAAGAAAATACAACTTTGATTTTAAAGACGTCGCGTCGTAAAGCTGCTGGGGTCTTGAGGTCCCGTGTTCTATTCCCAACTTGGGCTATGCGTTGTTTATTGGGATTTTCTATGAGGAAATTCAGTAGTAGCCCGGAGTTTGTGTACTTAACCTGTCATCTATCCGTTCGCATATCTGGAGATTTGACGACAGTGGGATCGGTCTCAATAAGGACATGTTATCCATTCGCATAAAATAAAGATTCAGGTAAGATAAAGGTATGGAAAGCTTTGTGGGATAAAATGGATGTCCTCAAATCATTATTGGTTGATATGCGTAATTCAGAAAGGTAAACGTCATAAAGGAAGACTCCACGTGAGGTAGGATGATGACGTTACAAAAACGGCTGGCTCTCACTGGCTACAAGTTGCCCAAGATAGAGAGAGATGGTCTTCTTTGGAGAAGGCCTGCGGAGGGGTTCCTGTAGAATTCATACATGTTTACATGTAATTTGTCACTCATATAATTTAATTTGCATGAAATATAAGGCTTTTTATTTATTTATTATAGCTAATTCTGGAAATAAAGGCAAAATATAACTCTAGTGTAAATTATCCTATCTGAATAGAACCACCACTGCTTTCTCAGCAAACGAGAGCATCAACTGACCCAAAAAAACTGTCCTTGAATAATGTCCTTATAAAATCATGACACAATGACGTTACATCACTGCCTGCCCAACTCGGAATTATTCAACCAAGCGACCATGTTGAGTCAAACATCGAACATTATAGGAACGGCCCGGGAATATTAATGCAAGATACAGGATACAGGATATCGGCGATCAGGCTCAATGTACCGGCCAGTGACCCGAAGTGGCCCAGTCGGGTACACGATGGTGATGGTTGGCCGGGGATTTGTCATGATTTTGGAGATGAAAACGGTTTACGGTTTAAGACATTTTTTTAAAAAAAAAAGATTACAATTCGCTTAATATGAGAAACACAAGTTAATCTTAAAACTAAATAAAGGGTGTAAAAAGAGACTTAACGATGCCGAAAGGCACTTGTTCTCCCCGTCACTGCTATATTTTTTTTGTTCTGGACCATACCTGGGAACCTTCTAGTTACGGAGATATTTGAGGTCAAAATTCCAATTTTTTCACAAGTTTTTTTTAAATACTAGTTTTTAATGTTATAAATTGACTTGAATTACCTCAATGACCTGTTTACTAATCAAAGCATCCGTCAGCACAATGTTTTGAGTGCGTTACATTGAGTGTTACCGTAAAACGTGATTTGTCACCCCAAAAAAAAGGCGTTTCCCAGCAATAATTTTTGCGTAGAGTTACTTAGTTTGATGTACAGAATGCTTGGTTGACGGCTATGTGAAGGGTCCGTTTACACCTTGTATAAGAATTACCTATGAAGAAGGTAATACTCGTAAATAAATAAGCTCATTAGTAGTCACATATTATTAACAGGGTGGTAAAAGGAAAAAAAATGAGTGTACTGTTACATAAATAGCTTCTAGAAAAATGCTGGAAATAAAGAGCTGTTAGATATGAAAATAAGATGTTTGATATTGTAGTATCCTTGAAAAAATCGAAAAAACCACAATAACCTATGGGTACTTATTTCTGCTATCAAATAGCATTCATCATCATCTGCCTAGCCTTTTCCCAACTGTGTTAGGGTCGGCTTCCAGTCTAACCGAATGCAGCTGAATACCGCTATTTTACATGGAGCGACTGCCTATCTAACCTCTACAAATAGCATTACAAGTCTGAAATTTACAGAGTACGGAGAAAGTACAGGCACTTGAGAAATGCCTAGACATCTCAAAAAACAGATCGGCCAATATGAGTTTATGACTACGTATTAGGCGATTCTCCGCGCGGTCGGGTGCTATATAGGATATCACACAGGAAAAACATACAAACTACATAACAGCTAGACACTCGTATGGCTCAGTGATCCGCACTGTAATGCGGTACCTCGTGTGCCAAGCACCGCCCTAACGCGCGGAGGTGCCCGCAGAGAGACGGCTGCGGCGCGGTCGCCGCTCGTCCGCGCGGTCAGGCTCTGTACGAGTGTTAGGCATCAACAGATGTCATACAAATCAATGCCATTTGAGATTTTTGAGATGTGTCAGGTGATTAATTATTTTTGAAGTTATGGATTTCACATTTTACGTGTTACATCAATCTATAACTTCAAAAATAACCAGTATTAGAAAAAAACAAGCGATCTAAATATTGAGGAAATAATGGAATCTAATGCTGACATATTTGCACCATTTTAAATCCGTGATAATCCGTTTTATACGGTTCGAAGTAAATTTAATTATAAGTTACCTACCTTTCGTTGGTAGATTTTGCAATGAAACGGTAAACTTTATAATGAAATACAGAACAAAATAACGTGTCTAATTGACTAATTTTCTTTGTTTTCAGGTAAGCACCTACTCTATCCCGTAGGTGCATGGCATGCTAAGTGAGCGAGCGACATTCGTTTACATACGTAAGTTTTATATTTCTAAAAGATGTCTTATACGCCTTTGGTTACTCCTGTTGACGTATCGGCACAAGCTGTGCTAATAGCTCATCATGATCTGCCTAGCCTTTTCCCAACTATGTTGGGGTCGGCTTACAGTTTAACTGATTGCAGGTGAATCCCAGTATACCAAGTCAAAACTGGGTTGTGGAGGTCGGATAGGTTGTCGCTCCATGTAGAATACTGGCATTCAGCTGCGTCCGGTTATTCTGGTAACCGACCTCAACATATTTGGGATAAGGCTAGGCCGATGATGATTATAAATCATATATAGCTTAATCCCGCGACATGACCCGCGTGGAGTTCGTGTTAATCCAGGTTATAAACTATCCGTGTGCCAAATTTCTTCTAAATTCGTTCAGTAGTTTTTGCGTGGAAGCGTAACAAACATACGTTCATTCATCCACCCTCACAAACTTTCACATGGAGTAAGACTAATTACATTTTCATTGTCCGTTCTCGCACACAAAGTATGTAGGAATATACTTCAAACGTTTCTATGTTATGAGAAGCATCATTTTACTATCAGGTCGAGTGACAACCTAAGTCACAACATTGTCACCTTGCAGCAGGTTGTTTTGATAGCCTTTTCCCAAATCCTACTTATCTTACTTTGTAAGATAAACATTGAGCAATATGACAGGCTGTTTCTCACGGGAACTGGCCGGCTGATAAAGGACTCTGATAAAAAAACTGAGCTTTATCAGGATGTTGTGAAAAACATTGTAAACAAGCTAAGTTTCGTTTATTGATACATTAGCTTTTGCTCGCGGCAACGCTCGCGTTAACTTAGAATTTGACAATCAATTCGGCTTGTACTCTGCTTGTAATAATATAATTTAATCATGATTCGAAAGACACGTGGTGCCATCTATTATCATAAGACCATTATTGCTGTTTTCCTCGGGAACATTACTTTTTTTTCGGGAAAGGTACCCTATGTCCGTTTTTGTACACCTGACAACGTATATGCAAAATTTCAGGATGATCGGTTTAGTGGTTTAGGCGTGAAAAGCTAACAAACAAACAAACAAACTTACTTTCGCATTTATAATAGTGCTGTTGTTTTCTTTTCTTTTTTGTATTATTAATCATTTCTTTTTATTTTTTATTGTTTAATTAGATATTTAGGCGCATAATATAGTGCATGTAGTGCTCGTCTGTAAGTAATGGGGCACTTAGACTTAAGTTTGTAATGTTTTACTATATTATATGTAATAGAGTACTCATTGTTGAAGAGCCAAATAAAATAAATAAATAAATATTAGTAAGGAAAAGTAAGGAAGTAAGGATACATGCAAGGGAGACAAATATTTGAGATTTCATACAAAAAGTAATGTTAAAATCAAAGAAAATTTGACAGTTTCAGGTAGCTTGATGTGCTTGGCATCTGTACCTATAAAACGAACTTTTTTTTTTGCTATTTCAGTGTAAATCTCATTTAGCATATGAGTAGATATCTGTTTGTGTTTGTTGACAGCTTTCTGAAGTATGTCTTCCCACTCACTGGCGAGTTATCTACCGAAAGACTAAGGCTGTGGCGACGTAGTGCATCCTTACCTAACCCATTCGTTCCACCTGCTGAAAATCTCCCACCTGGACATGGGTTGCCATGGCTGACCTGGAAGTCTTTAAATAGACTCCGGACCCAGGTTGGTCGCAGCAAGGAAAACCTGCTCAGATGGATATTCATTAATGACTCTGCCCTGCATTGTAAATGTGGTGCTGTTCCACAAACGATGGGGCACTTAATATCGTGTCCTGCGTGTCCTGTTGTTTGTTCACTTCAGGAACTGATGGACGCTACCGAAAGCGCCAAACTAGTAGCTCAGTTCTGGGCCGACACAATTTAGATTGCCATCGTCACGCTAAAAAGAAGATATCTGTTAATTTACTTGATTTAAGGACTTTTCTTCATCTGCCTAACCATTTCCCAGCTATGTTGCGGTCGGCTTCCAGTCTAACCGCATGCAGCTGAAGAACTTCAACATATTGAGTTCACATTCAGGCAACGAAATGTATTGAAACGACAAGACAGTGGAATTTTGATATTTTTTTTTTATCAATAATACCTTTCATTGTATGGAATGGTCTTAATGAGTAGGTTATAGGTACTTAGATCAGATTCCGTCGAACCAATTTCGTGTTTCGATAGATTGAATATTGTCGCAGAGGAGCTCGTGGCTAAATAATAACAGCCGCTCGGGTCGATCTTTAGGTTAAGCCGTGCTTGCCTAGGTTGGTCTGTGGATGGGTGACCACCCATTACATACCGAGATTCCTCCGTACCTCGAAAAGCATGTTAAGCTGTTGGTCCCGGGTGTCATTTGTAGATCTTTGACAGTCGTTACTGGTAGTCAGTGGCCCGAAACTCTGACAACCAGTCTTACCAAGTGGTATCGTATTACCCAGTACCAACTGGGTTGTGGAGGTCAGACAGGCAATCGCTCCATGTAAAATACTGGTATTCAGCTGCATCCGGTTAGACTGGAAGCCGACCCCAAAATAATTGGGAAAAGGCTAGACAGATGGTGATGAAAACCTTTCATTGTTACCGAATAATACAGTACTATTAACAACTTACCTACTATTGTGTATGTGCTAAAATAGATTTATGTCTACGTAACTCTCTAAAAGCGTGACATGACGTATAAGGAAAACGAATTCACACAATCATGAAATGTCACAGAAGAGGTAATAGGTCTTTACCTATGTAATTGGAGATTTAATAACCAGCATTTTCAGATTTAATTATCTGTGGATTGGCGCGCAATTCGAAATTCAAATAAATTTTATTCGAAAGTCGAGTTCTTTTAATTTCAAATTCAGTCATTTGTTTTTAGATAGTTTTTTGTTTTTGTGAAATTGTGGTAGTTTTTGGCGCCATGGATAAACTTAAAATTCGTACAATTTCGAATATGAGTTCCTACGTGGACATACCGCTGCGCAAACAACACGAAACATTAACGACGTGTACGGGCCTAACACTGCTTGCATAAACACGGTCCATTATTAGTTCAATCGTTTTAAATCTGGAAATTTTGAGTTAAAGAATGAGCCTCGCGGTCGGCCGGTAACTATTGTCGACAACGACGAATTGAAGGCGGTAGTGGAAACGGATCCAACTCAATCTATGGCTGAGCTTGCTGCGGGCCTTGGAGTTAGTGACAACATGACATTGAAGCACTTGCGTCAAATCGGAAAGATAAAAAAGCTAGATAAGCTAAAATAAATAAAAAATACAAAAAAAATTGTTGTTAAAATTTTCATACAAATCTCCAATTTCATAGGTAAAGACCTAATATAATTGCGGCAAAAATCACACTCAGACAAAGGACATTTTGATCTACTGTTTTACTTTTAAGGCGCGAATTACACAGAAACGGTGTTAGGTGACGGTACGGCGCAGGCGTGAAATTTGTAAGGAAACGAAAGAACGGCGTGCCTGCGCCGCGCCGCTTGAGTGTAATTCATGACACCTCGCCTACGTACATTTTGTATGAAAACGTTTTGAAGCGGCAGCATGCCTGCGCCGCGCCTTCACCTTACCCCTTTTCTGTGTAATTCGCGCCTAAGATTTAAATTGAATCAAAATGTTGTCCTTTATTTGTATGACATAACATTATGCCTGTTTTCGTCGTAGGGTCCGGCAGAAGTGTACCTATAATACACCCACATTTCGCCACTTATGTTTAAACCTCGTGTTACAGAGGAGCAATCCTATTGCCATCAACCGGGAACAAATTCAAACTCCGTGGCTGCTACTGAAAAATTCCATCTTACTTTGCTGTTTTACAAAGTAGTTTGGTTTTTATGTTTTTAATAATAGGTCTTTGAAACTGTTTGTAACTTTGACGTATGATATTTTATCCTAATTCCATTTTCATTGGATTAATTGTTAAATTATGTACCTGTTAGAGTTTAAAAACCGTACTAGTTGTTGTTTTAACACCTGTTTGCACCCATTTGCATCATACATAATCGGTTCAGACGTTTCCAAGAAAAATAAAAAAATGTTAGTATGGAAATATCACTTTTCACGATATCATCCATACAAATCGGCAATTTCATACTTTAACCCCTAATATTTTCTTTGATTTTCCACCTAACTTTGACTAGTAGTAGTTGCGTAATAATTATAGGCTGACAGTATACTTACGTAGATACCTGAAATCATCAAAATCGGCCGCGACCTTTTTACAAATCAGGTAGATGCATAATTTTTTAGACCAAATTAGCAAATCAGCTAGATGCATAATATTGTGCAATTCTTGTTATGGATACTAGAACCAAAGGTTAATGCCTATTTCTTAATCTGACATTGAATTTTAAATAAACGACCCTCTTTTAAATTGCCTATGATGAGATGATTTTTTTAATCTAGTGCTCAACATAATTTTATTTTATTATTCGAGTTATTTATTATGTTTTTATTATTCCATTATTTATTTATATACCAATCAATTATATTTTTAAATATTCCTTTCAAAAATCAATATAAAAAACATTTAAAAATATAAAAAATTATAGCCCACCGATATCGGGAACAGGGTCCAAGCTACCGGCGGTCAGGGCTCCAGAGAGAGGAACCTCCTAACAATACGAGCCGTGTCCAGGAGTACCCCTTTCTGAATCAAGCCCTTGATCCAGCTGCCTAACGAGAGCCTCCTCAGGTATTGGTCGAGGCTCTTGGCAATTAAGCCATGGACAACTATCGGCACAATAATCGCTGAGTCCACATCCCACATGTCGACAACCTCGTGAGCCAAGTCAAGATACTTGATTTGCTTATGTTTCTCGGCTTTCACGAGGTTCTCATCCTACGGGACCGTTATGTCAAAAATCATTGCGCGCCGCTCTGATCGATCCACCACTACTATATCAGGCTTATTGGCTACAATAGTCCTGCCAGTGATGATGGATCGATCCCAGTAAAACGTGATACCGCCATTTTCGAGAACTGGTTTAGGCACATACCTATAGTACGGCAATTCCGATTCAACAAGACTGTATTTTAGAGCAAGTTGCTGATGGATAATCCTGGCTACAAGGTTGTGTCTATACACGTACTTTCCGTTAGCCAGACGAGAACACCCGGAGATAATGTGATATATTGATTTGCCTGGACGGTGGCATGCCCGACATATGTCAACCGTACCGTCCTTCACAATAAATCTCCCGTAGTTATTCGTCATCATAACTTCATCCATAATTGCACAGACAAAACCTTCAGTTTCTCCGAAGAGGTCCCCGGAACGTAGCCAGGCTACGGACGCTGATTGGTTTACATCGGGCCCATGCAGGGCCCAGAAAAAGAGTCCATGAAGCTTATTACTCTACCATACCTCCCTTCGGTCGTTAGTGTCAAGCACTAGCTATTTATTATTATGGAAAACAAGCGGGCGGGCGAGCATTAAGTCCGCCTATGTATCACTATTGTAAATGAAATTTAAATAAATAAATAATAAAACACATGTGGGACATTTACTGAAACGCATAATAATTATCACTTACTTCGGTGAAGGAAAACATCGTGAGGAAACCAAACCAAGCATGCTTGAGAGATATTTTTCGACGGCATGTAAAGCCACGTCAGAGGCCCATGGGCGGCATTAAAACTCTGACAAGAGGTTATACACTAACCATAAAAAAAAACAATACCCACTGGGACAGCGTGGTGGATCTACCATGGTCTATTCCACAGACAAGGCCTGTGTCTCAGGCTGGGACTCTCAGCAGTAGGAACGCTATAGGCTGTTTATGCCTTTTAAAAATAACTTCACCACAGACCCAAATTTGAAACATTAAGTTTCAAAAACAGAAGGCTCAAACAAAAACAAAGATGGCTGACTTTTAGACTTTAACTGTAATGTCTTAAGAAGTAAGCCAGTATTTCAGTGAAATTGTGTATTTTCTACCTAATTTACCAAGCTTTCATAATAAAGGAAGGCTCAGTTTGCCACAGTGATAATTACATCAAGATAGGCAACGTAAACTTGGTGAGGCAATTTTGGTTAGTTAATTCATGACAAGACAGGCGACAGCTAAGGCACTGTTTATTTATAAGATTGAGAGAAAGTTTCGTTTAAAAGGATGATAGAGATAGAAACAGTAGCCAGAATAACATTACCCATCTATGTCTATTTGGAAAATGTCTCCTTTTCACATGTTTTAATACGATATGGTATTCAGCTGCATCAGGTTAGACTTTAGAGCAATCCAAGGTAGGAAATGGCTGGGCAGATGATGATTTCAGTGCTTAGGTACATGCGTATCCAAAAATCTTACTCAGTTCAAAAACCAAATATTAATTTTCATTGTAAATCCTGCAAAAACCATAACATACCATTACCAGAAAATCACAACTTACACAACAAAAGGGAACAGCTATAACCTTAGATACTGCTTTACCTATTTGGTCCATAGAATTTCTAACCCAGTCCAAATGGCAGGTACTAAATTATACCACCATGAATTCTAAAACAGCTGCCATTCCTCCATGACATTTACAGGCATTCAAAGTGCTTTGAACCATAACTTACGATGCTAAATCAAGCAACAATGCGCAATGCATAAACAGCGCATTTAATCCCAAGTTTATAAGATGTCCATTACTTAAACAGGAACGTACCAATGACCTGGGCTGGATAAACACATGGAGAAGTGAGAAAATGGAGTGTTAGATTTGACATAAACTCGCCTTTTCAGTCACATCACATGATGTTATAAATGATATTTTATTTTAGTAAATGGTTTTAAAAAAACTTTCAACTTCAAATTAAATTATGTCCTACAAGTAAATGAAGTCGGTATGTCCTAATCGATTATTCTTAAAAGAAATAAACTCAGTAAAGCTAAAAATTATCGTAATCATCGCACATGACAAACAGATAAGCGATCACTGAATGTTCTTCCCATCTTACAAAACAACTTGCGTCCCGTAGCATCTCTTGAGGCGCGCTCCCTCACCAGGAGAATTAAGCCTGTAATGTAACTAGCAAAAAATATAGGACATCTAAATATCATCAAACATAAACCCGGAATTTCATCTCAGTTTGTTTTCGAATACGATATCTCCTTCAGGTTTCGATCGTTCCGTTCCCCATACATTAGAAAACTCCATTCACTAGCCACTCGGTGGTTTGACAGGAAACCGTATGACTCATTCGTCGGGATTCCAAATTGTATTCAATCCTTTTATATCCCGGAATTTTAATGGCGGGAATGCACCTTATGAGGCAAATAACGTGTTTACAAAACGTACAGACACAATGGTTAAGCCATTGTGTCTTTAACGGTGATAGAATCGTGCAAATTGTTAATGACACAGACTAAGAAACGGAAAGATTTTCTGTCTGCTCTTCTAATGGGAGTTTTTACCGACGAAGCTGCGTATAAACGGTGTTTAAGAGCTGTCACTGTGAATATTCCACAGTAATGAAAACACTGACGCACACGCTTGAACGTACTTTTAATGGGTTGATAGCGTTTAATTTTTATTGGTGAAATCGGCCTTCAATAGATATTATTTTATATAAGAACTGGTGTGCGTGAAAACAAACTAACTTAGATACATTCTTGGACCTATTCTTTGGCCAAAAAAGGCTGCCAGCCTTCTGGGCACTTTTCTTGTTGACAGCGATGTGGACAAATTTTTTGACGCCCTGTAACCCTTTTGATACTTGTTCTTATTTTTGTTACTATAATAGATTTGTAGTTGGTAAACAATGTAAATATTCTGTGAAATAAAACATAGGTACATAGTTCTAGGTTTTGAAAATGTAAAATAACTATGAGAGACACAAATGTATGCAGACTGCAAGATAAAGCAATTTCAAACATAACTGTAAATGAAATTATCCTTTAAAATCTGCATTAACCTCTTTATTGCAAATTGCAAATTTATAGACCAATTATACAGGGTAGAAAGGACACTGACGCTCAAACGCTTACCACGAAGCACATTATTCATCATACATAGAAATTAAACATCGGTATTTTTTTTTTAATATGTCTTTCCATACATCTTGACCGTGTAGGTTTTGTAGGAAACATCTGGTTTATTTTTAAATTACCGATGTAAAGTTTCTATGTGGGTTCAGAATGATGTACTGACTACGTGGTAAGCGTTTGAGCGTCGGTGTCCCCATCCATCATCTGCGTAGCCTTTTTCCAACTAAATTGGGGTCGGCTCCCAGTCTAACCGGATGCAGCTGAATACCAGTATTTTACATGGAGCGACTGCCTATCTGACCTCCACAACCCAGTTAGTACTGGGTAATACGATACCCCTTGGTAAGACTGGTTGTCAGGTTTTTCGGGCCACTGACTGTCTAACGACTGTCAAAGATCTACAAATGACACCCGGGACCAACGGCTTAACGTGCTTTCCGAGGCACGGAGGAAACTCAGTATGTAATGGGCGGTCACCCATCCACAGACCAACCTAGGCAAGCACGGCATAACCTAAAGATCGACCCGAGCGGCTGTTATTATTTAGCCACGAGCTCCTCGGTGTCCCCATCCACCTGGTATAATTATCTTATTAAACCATAATTTTAATAATAATGGATACAATTATTGTTGCATTACGGATTACCTGTTTCATTTCCCTTGTTGTTTAATCCAAGATGATCATTTATTCACAGTAGTACTTACGAAAACTAGTTTATGATGATATTTTCTTCGTATTCGTTGTATGATGTTAACTTTGCATACATTTGTAATTTGCGTGGCTCTTCAGGGTAAGAGCAAATACATTTAGTTGTTAATTTTATGTCGGTCGGGCTATTTCTAGAAAATAGTGTTTGTCCATCGTGTGTTTGACTGAGCTTCACAACTTTTAAGTGGTTAACACCACTTTTGACTGGTGTCAGTCAAAATCCTTATTATGTTAAAATACGTTTTCTCCATTTAAATATGTTGTTTCAGAACGTTGTGACTACCTAGTCCTAGAATTACTAAAACATAATGTTTTGCAAAGGGTCACAGAAAAAAAAACCTAACAACCTTATAAGTTTTTAATTAGATGTTAGTTATTGTTAAAATAATTTTCACCGATCAAAAGTAGTTTTGAAAGATTAACAGTTTTGACTGTGACATATATATTTTTATAACAAAACAAGCAAGAACTAATATGGATAGTATAAAATTCACCCTATCGTCGCGGCGTCGATATGTTGGGTATGCCACTTAAAACCTTTACGCAAAAGCTTTATTTTTGACTGCATTTTCAATTAACGTTAGTCAAGATGAATATTCAAATTCAATATTATTTATTTCTTCTTAAAATTACAACAATTAGGTTGTGATTGGAGCCCTCTTTTAAGCAAATAAGCAATATGACACGATTTAAAACAGATAACATCTAAGTGCAAGTTCGCTGATCAACTAAATCCTAAAACAAAAGTTAGCGTGAAATACACAACGCAGGCGGACTAATTAGTAGACCACGCAAAACTAATCACACAGCCGTGGAACTAATCTCGAAAAATTTATTATATTACCCCGCCTGGATTACTCATTCAAACTGTATTATATTATTTGAATGCATAAACATATTGCAATGTGACATTCATGCATTTGGACCATATTCATCATCATCATCATCATCCACAGCCCGACTTCACCCACTGCACTCGTCTCGTCACATCTTGTCTCTCGTCTTCTCGTCTCGTCGTTTTAACTTTTTATGTAGAGGTCCCATCTTCTGGAAACTCTTGTTATTCATAATTAAATAATTATTCTTTGAATATCACACTCAACTACACTGCGCTTTTACACTTTTGAGCACAGGACAAATTCTGACGCTAAAACAGTACAATTATAGATTTTCCTAGATGACTAATTACAAACACCTGTGTTCACAATAACTTTAGAGCAATAAATGCTAACTGTTACTAATCCAATGGAATCTAGTGAGACGCCATATTTGGAGGTGGCAACGTGTTAAGCTTATCTTAAATGGTCTATTTTGTTACTGCGAATGGTTATGTGATGTCAGCAAGCATTATTAATGACTGTAATGTCCCCACTGCTGAGTATGAGGTCCTAGGTTCGATTCCCGGGCCGGGCAAATTATTATTGGGTTTTTTCATCAGGCATTTCTGAATAGCAGCCATGGAGTCTGGATTTGTGTCCGGTTGATGGCAATAGGCTCGCCCCCTATTACATGGGACTTAAAAACATAACTGGCGAAATGTCGCTCTACTCTTATTTACACTGCTAGCTTACCCTTCGATTACAGGCGTGATGTTATGTTCCCACTGACGCCGGGTCAGGTCTCATCTTTGTGAGAGGGAATGACCCGTAATCCACCACTCGGGCCCAGTGCGCTGTGCGGTCTGGTGGATGTCACTGGTCTCCGATGGTATTGTTAGTTTTAAGAATCACCTTGGCTTGCGTCTGGCAGCAACTCGCCTGATGTGAAGCGATGACGCGGCCTAGGATGGAGCACGCTTGTCTAGAAGAAACCGATTCACTCGAACTTTGAATAGATCCAGACTATTGATCAGGGAACAGAGATACCGGCAGTGAATTTCACAGACTGGCGATATTTATACTGGGTGTAACAGAAAGGGTATAGTCATATGAAAGGATATGCTGCAGACCATCAAACTGAACAACTTCCTCCATGGGTCCAATAACGTAAATGCGAAAAAATATCAGCTGTCCCATACATTTGGGTCGAGTAGTTTGGGACAGCTGATATTTTCAGTATATATTTTCCCACGATATTTACGTTTACCGTCACCAGAGCACCGGTGATGAAAATTCACACAGAGTAAGCGTCTGGGTTTAAACCTACAACTTATAAGTCAAGGCCGTTTCCAATGTACAGACGCCAGCACATCCAGCTACCTACTACAATACATCAAACTGTAATAGATTTTCAATTTTATCGCTAAAGCATTAAGTTCAAGCTTGATTGAGAAAATTTGACAGTTTCGGGTAGCTTGATGTGTTGGCGTCTGTACCACCACTGTTCTGAAGCAGATTATACGGTAGTTGAATTATAGGTTTTACCTTTAACCCTAGATATTTAAGTTTACCCTAGAATTGTGGTAGCCACTAGCCACAACACTTACCCTAAAATTAAGGCTTACCCTGGCATTGTTCAGTAGTTGTAAAGGTTAGATTGTGGTCTCTTTACGTAATTGTTATAATAACCTGTTATTGTCTCTCTGCAGGGTGAAGGACAGGTTGAAAACATTGTAGGTTGTTCTTGAGGGTGAATGCCTCCTCTCTAATTGTGAAGATCGATCAATAACCAGACTAGCTCATAAGCAATTGGCCGACAATGATAATTAGGTCTCTTTGTAGAATTCTGCCAACCCTCAGCTCCAGAAGTCAAACATTCGTATATTCAACCGTTTATGACTTGAAATGACGTCACAGTTGCCAGTTGACTAATGTCAACGACTAATGCTTGGTCGAAATGAAAGAAGAAATAAAGAAACACTGAAACACAGAAGATACTCTTTCGATATCGCATTTCGCCGACTTGGAAATCTCTAAACAGACTTCGAACCCAAGTCGGCCAGAGCAAAGACAATCTCTGCAGATGGGGGTTCATTGACGGCTCAGACCTCAAGTGCGGCGTCTCCCCACAGACAATGGCCCACCTTCCACCTTGTTCCCTATCACCTGCGCGATCTTGATGATCTATTTACTGCATCAGTGAGCGGGGCTCGGGTGGCTGAGTTTTGGGCTATATTTGAACTTTTTGCCATCGATCCGCTAAGAAGAAGAAGAAAAATCTTAGATTAAAAACTAACATCTGTTTGGTATTCCATTCTAATGCACCCCATATATACCCCATCCTGTATTTACAAACACGTCCCTTTACAAGTGTACCGTTAAAGATAGGCATGTTTACACGGGGATCAATTAGGATTCAACTGCTAACGCGTCAAATCCGGCTGGGCTTGCAGTAACGTTAGCAAGGAAACCCTTAACAAATGCAAATAAGTCAAAGCATTTTAATATTAAGGGACTAACCACACTTATTCAGCTCTGTTCAGCTTTTTTTTTTAGAAAACAACTATTTTGTATGGAGAAATAGACGCGGAAAGCTGAACGAATGCGTAGTAGTATACGCAGCTTACACACACACAGAGCTGAATAAGTGTGGTTAGTCCCTTATTCTTGCTTTTAAATTATTCATAGTATATGGCAAACATTTCTGAATATTTTTTTTCTTATGTTATCCTACATGCATTTTTTATTCAAAGTTATTGCAACCGAGCTTAAGATAAATAAATAAACAACAAACAAACAAAAAACCAGCCAAGTGCGAATTAGATTCGCGCACCGAGGGTTCCATACAAACTTCAAAATACAGGCCGATTTTTTTTGTTAATAAACTACATGTTTACGGTTTAAAACCATTTCCTGTACAGTTTATGAATCGCCTTACTACCTGCAAGCACATGAAACTATAAAGCGTGATTTCCTAGTTAAAGTACTTGATTGAACTACATCAAAAGATTGCCAATTTATTGTTACAATATAAATGTTGTGCTATTATTGTATAATTATAATTATAGCCACAAATTAATACTGCATAACAGTAATTAATATTACACAACGTATAACTTTAAGATAGACCTTATAATGCGTAGAAAGTGTCCGCCATCTATTATGTTGTGATACTGGACCAGTACTGGTAACTCGGTTAGGCAATACTTACTGGGTCACTTAAATGGTTTTACAACTGCTTGTAGGACTTCCTGTACTCTAAGTTTTGTGCTTATGTATGTACTTATTTACCACAAAAGTAGCAGATGACGAACCCTAAAATGGAAATGGACAGGTCACATGATGAGGACACAAACAGAAAAGTGGACCAAAAAAGTTACACAATGGTACCCGAGAGACGGAAAATGACGTACAGGAAGGCAGATAAAAAGATGGGAGGATGATCTGCCTAAGGAATGGAGGAATATAGCGAGGGAATGACAAATGTGGAGGGAACTTGAGGAGGGCTATGTCGCAAGACAGCCTGACCTGGTAGCTGATAAGACGAACAAATAAAAGGAAATATGTATAATTTAAGTTTAGTTAATTTTATCATTTAAGTTTTGATATTCATAGAAACCAAATAAGTGTATATTTTTATTTTTCCAAATTACGATATTATATTGTTTATACGAAGTTCAGAGTAAATAAAGGCTATTTGTTATTTTATTTATTTATTTTATGTACATACTTATGTAGGTAAATTATAGCCCATTGTCACAGAATTAATAGTACCAGTCCATTGTGCTTATAAGTAATAATAAAACGAATATCTAGATCTGGCTCGCGAGGTTGTCGACATGTGGGACGTGAGTACAGCAGTCATTGTGCCGATAGTCGTGTCGGCCAATGGCTTAATAGCCAATAGCCTCGACAAACATCTGAGGAGGCTCTCGCTTGGCAGCTGGATCAAGGGCTTGATTCAGAAAGCAGTACTTCTGGACACGGCGCGTATAGTTGGGAGGTTCCTCTCTCAAGAGCTCTGACCACCGGTATCTCGGACCCTGTTCCCGATACCGGTGGCCTACTATTTTTATATTTTTAAATGTTTTTTTATATTACTTTGTATAGAAATATTTAAAAATGTAAATTATATGTTTAAAAAATAAATAAAGGAAATAATTACAACGCAAAATACGCGATTTGACGTGGAGTTGCGGACACCAGCCCGTTATAAAATACAAGGGTAATAATATTTATTTTTTTAACTGGTGAGTTACATTAACACCGCCTGAAATACAGGTTTACATAAATAAATATACCTAGATCAGGCAGGTCGCTACTAAACATTTGAATTAACATTATCATTTCTTGCAACTGTTAAATATATTTTAGTTATAGTTTACTTATAAGCACTAATTATATCTTTATTTGAGAAATAACACTACAGCGCCTAACTGTAAACTTTTGTAATACTTTTTAAATATATTATTCTTATTATAATATTATAAGTATTGGTCTATTTTAACTGGTACCTAGTTAAACCAAAACTGTTAATAAGATCTCGCATTAGATTCGGAACACAACTGCTAGATGTTATTCAAAGATTTTTTATTTGACGGCACGGTTGGCGTAGTGGCTGAGGGATTGACTGCTGCGCTTCGTGTCGCGAGTTCGATTCCCGCACGGAACAAATATTTGTATGGCCTACAGGCAGTCGTTCCGGGTCTGGCTGTTTGTGTATGTGAGCTTGAATGTTTGTAAACGCACCCACGATAGAGGAGAAATTCCTAGTGTGGGGCAACGTCTTAAAAAAAAAACAAAGATAAGAAAACCTTTCCGCTAATTTTAATTTAAGTACAATTTCTCTTATGGCAACACAATTTATCGGCCTGAACCGAATATGGCAATTTTTTTTTACAAGATTTGATTTTTTTTTTTTTTAAATTTTAGCTCGTAAGTATATCAACTTTCAAATAAAAACCTATAAAGGAGATACCTATGTAATGAGACTTATTCATTCATATCAGTATCAACACGCAGAGTAATAAATCTATACTTAATTGTTCTACTATCTGTACACAGATGCGCACGAGTTGCGTTTGTTGTCGTATCCCGGCTATAAATACTCGCGCAGCACGAATGCTAAGTTTACCCGAATGTGTACTTGTACGGGGTAGTTCTATTTGTATTAAATTATCTATGCTATGTTAGGTTTTAAATGTAGAGACGCGATTTGCTTGTAACATCTTTTTTTTTCTTTTTTTTCATCTGCGTTTCCTTTTAATTATACTGTATTAGGCATTCGTATTTTCTTTACTCAACAAATATATAATTTTCCAAACACCTATACAAATAAATAAAATTGAAGTTTATGTTTGTAATTTCAAAATAACAGCTTTTTACTGAATGCATATAAAAGTATACAGTACTTATAACAACAAAACAATTTATTTTTATTTTTGGCTAATCTCCGAAACGGCTTGACCGATTTTGACGATAGCTGATGTTATAAGGAGTAATTTAGAACTTCGACACTTTTATTTTAGAAAATGATTAGGGTTCCGTGCATAAAATTAAAACCCTTGAAATTGTTAGCAAATTTCCGATTATACGCAAATTATTATAAAAATATTACTTCCCAATATTTTTATAATTAGCTGTTTTTGACATGGAAAGAAAAATTCGAGTGCGAGCAGGGTTTGAACCTGCGACCTTCCGATTCAGTACACCGGATGTCTTAACCAACTAGACCATCGCACCCCGCTCACAGATCTCGAAATTTTCGTTCCATTAATAACGTCTTACGGTGACGTTAGCGCCATCTATTTAAGAAAGTATCGAACTAACTTAAACCAACACGTTGACATTGCAGTCAAATCAATGTTGTATAGAAGTCGCCATACCAAACTAATTTTTAATATTTTATACGCAAACCCTGCGTAGGGAACATAGCTGTTTTTGACATGGAAAGAAAAATTCGAGTGCGAGCAGGGTTTGAACCTGCGACCTTCCGATTCAGTACACCGGATGTCTTAACCAACTAGACCATCGCACCCCGCTCACAGATCTCGAAATTTTCGTTCCATTAATAACGTCTTACGGTGACGTTAGCGCCATCTATTTAAGAAAGTATCGAACTAACTTAAACCAACACGTTGACATTGCAGTCAAATCAATGTTGTATAGAAGTCGCCATACCAAACTAATTTTTAATATTTTATACGCAAACCCTGCGTAGGGAACATAGCTTCCATTCCATGTCAAAAACAGCTATGTTCCCTTGTTTGGTATGGCGACTTCTATACAACATTGATTTGACTGCAATGTCAACGTGTTGGTTTAAGTTAGTTCGATACTTTCTTAAATAGATGGCGCTAACGTCACCGTAAGACGTTATTAATGGAACGAAAATTTCGAGATCTGTGAGCGGGGTGCGATGGTCTAGTTGGTTAAGACATCCGGTGTACTGAATCGGAAGGTCGCAGGTTCAAACCCTGCTCGCACTCGAATTTTTCTTTCCATGTCAAAAACAGCTATGTTCCCTACGCAGGGTTTGCGTATAAAATATTAAAAATTAGTTTGGTATGGCGACTTCTATACAACATTGATTTGACTGCAATGTCAACGTGTTGGTTTAAGTTAGTTCGATACTTTCTTAAATAGATGGCGCTAACGTCACCGTAAGACGTTATTAATGGAACGAAAATTTCGAGATCTGTGAGCGGGGTGCGATGGTCTAGTTGGTTAAGACATCCGGTGTACTGAATCGGAAGGTCGCAGGTTCAAACCCTGCTCGCACTCGAATTTTTCTTTCCATGTCAAAAACAGCTATGTTCCCTACGCAGGGTTTGCGTATAAAATATTAAAAATTTTTATAATTATTTCATTTGCGTGAAATAATTATAAAAATATTACTAACACTGTTATAAGCTTTCACGGTTTACAACTAAACTAAACATCGGGAGCTCAAAATAATGAACAATCACGGAAGATATCCCGTAAGTGACAGTATAAGTTTAAAAACATTATTTTTCTATACGGACGAAGGTCGCGAGGCACAGCTAGTTCCAATGAAGAAATAGATTGTCAAGATTTTATTTATTCGGGAAAATAAACGGTTATACATTAAAATCTTATACTAAGTTATAAATATATAAGAGTTATAAATGTATAACCAACGACATTTTCCACAACATATTATATGTATAGATATAACTTTTAATGTGTGTAAACAGTACGCTATTCTCGATTGAGGATGACTTGAAATGTTACTGCAATGTATCATGAACGAACCAAGCAAGACGATAAAATATCTTTTAACCAAAGTAAATAGCCGTTCTAACATACTTAAATAAATTAAAATTGCATAGAACTACATTCCCCGAAACTGCTGCAAATGCAACAACTAGACCAATAAAATTATCATCAGCTTCATCTGCATCTAACTCAATAATTACTATTCCTACTCTTAATTAAGATTTGCAAACGTGCCTCTTTGGTGTAGTGGTCGCCAGCGCTACTGCTGAGTATGAGGAGCTGTGTTTGATTCCCGGCTCGGGAAAACTGTTTTTAAGTGGTTTTCCATCAGAGTAACCGTCTGTAGTCTGAATTTATGTCCGGTGTATGGAAATGAACTGGGCCCCTTTTGGATGTACTATATGCATCTATTCTCTTCTCTTCTTCAACCTTCCATCCTGCCGTCCAATGCTGAGTGTAGGTCTCTTCTAAATCTCTCCACTTTTGGCGGTTTTGCATCATGGCTATCCAGTTTCTTCCGGCTACTTTAATGAGACCGTCTGTCAGTAGCGAAGGGTCAATTTTTGTAAAAGGTAAGCCGGAGTACATATCTGTAATGTGATTATATTATTTATCAATAGAATACTGACTGTGAACATCTGTCAAAGGGAAGCCAGTAGGAATCGAGTTGTATGGGCCTTCGCCACTGCCGTTTGTCCACCTAGTCGGTTGCCTTCGCACATTCCTCCGTCCCGTCCGTGGTCTTCACTCCAGCACTTTTTTCCTACATCTTCCATGCAGTCTACGGCGCCCACTTCCACTTTCTTTTTGTAATAGCGTTTCGCCATGTCCGTAAGTCTAGTTCTTCTCCATAGTTCGGTGTTTTTCACCCAGTCGTAGAGGGAGATGTCCAACATGGCTCGTTCCATAACTCTCTGAGTGACTTGCATGCGGTGGTATACCTCTATAGTGAAAACCTCTAAATAATCCCCTTCGAGGATTACACGCTTGATGTTGTGTTTCGCAAACCTTTACATATTTCTATGTTAATAACATCCAATTCCACCAGCATTGAGTATTAATTTCAGTCTAATTCTGTGCATCTTATTTGAATTGCAACATTACAGTTTCAAGTGCAATTCAGAATCAAGTGCTCTTGAGATTTTGTAAATGGGTTAATTAGAGCATTATGATTCTGAATGCAGTCTTAGTAATGTTAAGTTAATCTATGTTTAGATGTAGTAAGATGTTTTGGTTGGAGTTGTTTGAAATAACCACAGCATGGAATAGCCGCACCGTCATGTAGAACCATATACAAGGTGGAAGGAACACCGACGCGAAAACGGTTACCACGTAATCAGTACATCGTTCTGAACACGTATAAATTTTTCATCGGTTATTAAAAAAAAAATCAGCTGTTCTATACACCTGTACCTTCCACCCCGTATACCGCAGTATCATAAAATTCGTGGTGGCGAAAGTGCCTTGTGTAGATGGATGGACCACCTTCAAAGCCCTCATTTTCTTATCCCCTTGCCCTTATGTTACTTCTGTCGCAGAGTGAGATAAAAACGGTCACATCCTTGGTTGATACGGATAGTGACAACGTCACCTCTGGGCATCTCCGTGCTCTGTGGAAATAATAAATGAATAATGAAGTAAGTTTCTAAAGGATTAAAGGTATGGTTTAGCGTATATTTGCCAATACAAAGTATACAACTAAATAGTAAGGTAAATTGTAAATACTCAGTGTAAATAAGTCTTATGTATTGAACAAATTGTTTACTTAACAGAGGAAACATTAGTACTTAAGTAATGCCAAAGTACATTGTTAATATGAAGTAAGCAGGTATTTCCAGTGTTTTAGATGTTGAACTATGAACTAACAGCACATTAATAAACGCGTAGTAATGTAACCACCAGATTACTGTACAAAACATTTCAGAGGTGTAATTTTGGCTTTTTCTACTTTACTCCGAATGTAACATAACATCACGCCTGTAATCCCAAAAGGAATAGGCAGAGGTGTATCTAATAGTACAACCACATTTCGCCAGTTATGTTTAAGTCCCATGTAATAGGGGGCGAGCCTATTGCCATCAACCGGGCATAAATCCAGACTCCGTGGCTGCTACTGACAAATTCCTGATGGAAAAACACAATAATACTTTGCCCGACCTAGGAATCGAATCCAGGACCTCATGCTCAACAGCCGCACTTGCGATCACTAGGCCAACGAGGCAGTCCTCCGGATGTATTCGTATTGAATCGAAATTATTTTACACTTGCAAGCATTTTGAGGCCTTTTTTGCGTTTGGAATTTCCTATGAATGTCCTCCGCTGGGGTGGGTGGAGGGGTCTGTCAGACTCCAACTGACTAAAACCACACGATTTTCTTTTGACTATCTTTTGACCGGGCTGGTGGAGTACTTGCGCAGTTCATTACGCTCTCTCGACTAGACATGCTGCGTGTTTTCTTAAAGAATAGACTTACCAATTTTACACACTTCCACATTATTTTACATTCTTTGTTTCTATCAAAATTATACAAACTAAAGAAGTCACATAAAAAAAAAACCTATGGTACAGACTCAAGCTACCCGAAACTGTCAAATTTTCCCAATCAACCTTGAACCTAATGCTTTAGCGATAAAGTTGACAATCTATTAAAGAAATTTGACAGATAGTAGTAGCTTTTTTTTTATTTTTCCGGATGGGAAATCATCAAATGACCCCCCCCACTCTGGGCGGAGCAGAAGGGAGTGTCAGACTTGTACTGACTAAAACCCATCCATGTTCCTTCTTTGCCCTTTGTGTTCCAGGGCCACGGTATCTCTTTCGAACAGTCCCGCAGCCCTAGATAGTAGTTGCTTCATGTGCTGGCATCTGTATATCGCGAAAACTCCAAATTAAATGTCTCCTCTCCATTTAAGCCAAACGACTTAACTGCACGTCCATTTAATTCAATTTACATTGACACTCATTCAGCGGGCCAACTATGGGGCAAGGCCAAATCTAATGGACGCACGCCTTTAAGATTCTACTCGAAAAAAAACTCGATTTCTCTACACAAATGGTTTGTTAGAATCTTCTGAATTAAATTAACATTGTTAAAGGAATATTATTTTCCTTTATTTATTTTTATACAAATCTTATACATCTTTAAATATTTCTTAAACTTAAAACAACATAAAAATATAAAAAATTGTAGCCCACCGGTATCGGGAACAGGGTCCAAGCTACCGGCGGTCAGGGCTCCAGAGAGAGAGGAACCTCCTAACAATACGAGTCGTGTCCAGGAGTACCGCTTTCTGAATCAAACCCTTGATCCAGCCGCCTAACGAGAGCTTCCTCAGGTATTGGTCGAGGCTTAGAGGAATATATTATTATAATTATTGTATGGCTAGATAAAATAGTTTACAATTTAACGACATGCGTCATGACTTGTTTCAAAATATCAGTGACTGACTATCTCGAAGAACAGAATTGAACAAGATAATCGTCTTGTTAAATTCTGTTCTTCGAAATATACAGTCAATACAGTCGTATTTGCCCAAAAGATTCGTTCCAATAGCTCATCCACATTCCGCCTGTAATGGTGGTAGTCCTTTGTAATTGGGGGCGAGCCTATTGCCATCAACCAAGCTGCTACTGAGAGACTCCTAATGGAAAAATTCAATAGCATTTTCTACAAAAAAAATGGGCAAAATAACGGTAGCTATAGTAGGCAAGCAAATCAGAAAAAATAAATAAGAAAAGAAGACTTTATTTGGAGAGGTTTCATGCAGAAGAGGCACTATTCATGGCGACTATGCAATAATCTTATTATTCAAAATCGAACAGCAATTCAAAAATCGAACCACCAAGACAATTAGTCCAATCGCAGCTGCGTCGTGCTTACCGTGAAGCACGAAATGACCAACTACTGTAGTTTGTTATATAACACCAATGACGTCTACAATTAATAAGTTACATAAATCAGTAGCACAATAGCATGCCATGAAACAATTGACACATTTCCACCATTATATTATAATACCTTCGTGTTGCAGTGCCATCACGGCATCTAAATATTCTAAACTCCTTTTTGTTGCAGCTGTAGTCTATGGTCAACCACTTTTCAACGTTATTACTTAGGGCATAAGGGTGAAAAGTGCCAGACCGTCACTGTTCTCGGTAGTACCTCAAGATTGAACCATACTGCGGTCGATCCACAGTCTATATTCATCTATTTCTTTACTGTCTCTCCAATCGATGAAGGTTCATCTTCAATTCCGAATATTTATTTTGTCTTTTGCGAGGTGGAACACTCAGCAGCACTTGTGACTCCAGTCCACTCGATATTTATTGCCTCAAATTGTATAACCTATTTACCTGTATTCGATTCCTGAACTACCAACTTACTAGTGAATTGCACATCATGAAGTAACGCCGAATGATAGTGTGCCATACTGTCTGTTATCCAACTGCCTTGCTCCACATTATCCTGAACGGTCAACTGCAGCAGTCTGGTTGCACCTTAATGCAATCAACGTAATTTCGCTGTTCCCGTCATCCATGTCAAGGGCTAGACCCGTGTCACCGTTTCAAACGGCTCTGATTAGGATAACAGGTTCTTAAATAAAACGTTGTGTGACAAATTGTACAGGATTATCTTTATTGCAGGTATTTTTTGCTGTTACACAATTTGTATTTTCATTATCTTCAACGTCTACAGTAAGTGGTACTAGTGCGGTATTGTTGTACGTTTCTATCTGTGGGATGAGTTCACTTAATCAGAATCGAAATATGATATATTGTTGTTCAGTTAGAGTGATACTGTATTGAATCAAGATCATGGTGAGAATTGTTCATTACTATGTACCTACCTACACAGACATTGATCAGACTGTTAGCTAGTGCAAAGCCGGTCTATGACAGAATAAAGCTACCATACAAGATGCGCATTAGAATGAACAAGTAGACGGGATATTTGGAACTGCTGGGGAGTTGGTGTGTGTGTGCAAACTGAGTCGCAGTCAACAGATTACCTAGATCCCTAGGGTAATTCATCCTATCTGTTGATTTAGTAGGTAGTACTAACTCTGCTTAATATAAAATACAACAAACTTCAATGAAATGACTCATACAACGACATTACTTTGAACCCGAGGCCAAAATTAGAATAATTGAAAATTAAGTCATCGAGAGTAATTTATATAGTTTTTAGATCATTATCGATGTCTTGAAGGCGACAGATCTAAACTAGAAGCAAGGTCTTTGTGCCAATTATTGACTCTCACCTTAATAAATTTAATTTGTGCCGCGACTAATCTATTTAGTTCCTATTTTACTTGCTTATGTTCTGATTTAGAAACTCTGGTTGTCAAATTGTGATGCTAGAATGCTTGGGTGATTGTGCTCTATATTTTTTTATCTTGATAATCTAATTGCATTGTATCATCGTTATCAAAATCTATAGTATTTTCATTGCAATCATCAAAATAGCAAAAATATTTATCACAATTTCTTGTGTAATGATGAATTTTGAAGATTACATGTTTAATTTTTACCAACGTTTTTGCTTCCTTACCGAATGTTTACTTTTATACTGTCTGTACTTTTTATTAGTACGTTTTGGGATTTCTCATTTTTATATTTTTATGTACTGGATGCTCATCCTGCCACTTCTTACTTAAACTGCAAGTGTAAGGTGCCAACTACTTTACCTTACCTCCACGGGACCTTACATTTAATGGTGATGAAGGATGAATGTTTTGAACTTTGACTTATACCTACAATCATGCTAGTCCAAAGTATGTTTAGATACATCCTACTAAAAGACCTAAAACTGACTATGTCAGAGCTAAGATGCATTTGGCTTCCTATCGTTATTTTATGTTTATTTATGAAGCGCGTCTGTTGTGACTTTGCAGAACAAACAGTTTATCTTTCTTTCTTTCAGTAGAGTATATTAAAACATGGTTACACATTAAGTCTTGACGTTACGATACATACCTAAATAATCATAAAACAAACAAATAAAAACTTCTTCGAGCCAACCATGACTGATGTGGATTGATGACGATGATTTTAGTTCGGACATGTTAACTAAAATCTTGTTCTTCAAGCCTGTCAGTCAGTTTCGTCTTCAAATTTGTTCCGCACGCATGTTACTATGGAACGGATTGATAATTTTTACACTGATGGGAATAATTTTATCACAAATATCTACGCATTTTGAAGTTATAGGTACTACGTTTATCTATTCGATACTATACAGGGTGTAAACAGACCCTTCACATAGCCGTCGACCAAGCATTCTGTACATCAAACTAAGTAACTTTACGCAAAAATTATTACTGAGAAACGACTTTTTTTTTGGGGTGAAAAACCACGTTTTAAGGTAGGACTCGATGGAAAGCACTCAAAGCATTGTGCTGATGGATGGATTGAATAGTACGGGGGTCGTGGAGGTGTGTAAAGTCAAAATTTTACATTAAAAACATGTATTTAAAAAAAAACTTGTGAAAAAGTTGAAACTTTGACCGTTAATATCTCCGGACTAGAAGGTTCCCAGGTAAAAGTGGTCTAAAACAAAAAAATGATCGCAAAGACGGGGAGAACAAGTGCCTTTCGTTTATGTTAAGGGTCTATTTACACCCTTTATACTATATCGTTCTTATTCAATTGCGTCTAGATTAATGAATGCTCATCATGTGAGCAATGCTACATCTGCAATGCCCAAATCTCATTTATTCTCATTTTGGTTTATCTTTTTCATTTCATAATCTGAATGTGTTAACCTAATCGCTTTTAAATGAGCTGTTATTTTTATAATAGAGGTTGCAGTTGCAATTGCAGCAACGACTTCCTTACCTACCTACTTTTAAAAATGCGAAAGTAACTCTGTTGCTCTGTGTAATGTCTGTTACTCCTTCACCCCTTAATGGCTGATTGGATAACACAGACGATCATGGTTAGGACATCAGCCCCCGTAGCATGACCACCGTAGACAAGGATTTCTTTGACGGAAGAATCGACAAAATGACAGATTGTGTCGATCAACGACAGATTTCTTTGCACTATCTGTCATTTTGTCGATCGTTCCGTAGACAAGGATTACTTTGACGGAAGAATCGACAAAATGACAGATTTTGTCGACACAATGACAGATTTCTTTGCACTATCTGTCATTTTGTCGATTCTTCCGTCAAAGAAATCCTTGTCCACGGTGGTCATGCTACGGGGGCTGATAGTATCTCCCTTTTTGTCCCGTTAGTACCTACCTACGTTCTCGTGGGATATTTTAAAGAATGTACACTGTTGTTTTGTAAATAGTTTTATTTTAAGCTGTGTAATAGGTAGTTTATTATTCCCTTTATTTATTTCTATACAAATCTAATACATTTTAAATATTCCTTAAAATAAAAACAATATAAAAAGCATTTAAAAATAAAAAAAAAATTGTAGCCCACCGGTATCGGGTACAGGGTTTTTATTATTAGGTACTTACTTCATTTAAAATTAGTCTTGGACAATAATTTTTATAAGCATTACTACATAATATTGTAAAACAAATTTGCATGTCCTAAACAGGGAAAATATGGTTTGTGCACACAGCACCGACTTTTATATCAGGTAACACCTGTATTTTATGCTAATAAATGATACTTATACTTCTAATAATTCCAAAGCACCACACGGACTCAACCGCGGACAAAATCTAGTAATTTCTAAAACTCAGAACTTTCTCTTCCATATATTTTTTCTCTATTTAGTTACTAACATAAATATTTCAGAGCCTATTTCCTACAATAATTCGTTTAATAATTATCTACCTTTTTCACTTAAATTAACGTTAAAACGCGTTACTTTATTACAGTCGCCCCAGTTCAACTAGAAATGCGGAACATTAGGTACCAGTAGCGTTCATTTGTTTGTCAATATTGCAAGTGTGAGCAGGATGAATAACAATGAAAACACTAAAACAGCAGTTGATTTGTTAACTGGCTATTTCTTTCATTCATCTGCTCATGTGAAAGAACGAATCTTCTTTTTCAAACAATTGGATCATTTTCAGGCAAGCCATGTAATACAGTTTTTTTTTATCTCTCCTTGCAGAGGACCAAACTGCTATAGGTAAACTTCAATTTGTATGGTCTTTCTTTATCGTGTGTTTAGTGCCTAACATGGTGTCAGTTTTTATGCCGCCCATGGGTGTCTGACTTGGCTTTACATGCTGTCGCGAAAGACCTGGTCTATCTGCTGGTTTATCATCTTTATCTTTAGGTTACTAACACTCTATGGATCTTTTTGTGTCCGAAATAAAATAAATTCATTCATTAATTTATCACTAGATGGCGCTTGTTCAGTTTCAGTAATTGAAGTTTAAATTAACGCTAAAGTAGTTTTTGTTACTGACTAAACTCGTACTAGGCCCCTTTAATATAATTTCATTCGCATCTGGTTCAATTTTAACCACATCATAATCTCGACTCGTCACTCACAGTTTGATTTCTTTTTCATTCCACTCTATTGTTCCGCCTTTTATCCCAAACGTGTGTCATTTCGTCAAAACAAATAATTAAGTCATCAATTAAACAAGCAAGCAGAACTAAAAATCAGCCTTTATCTACCTTACTGAATTATCGCTATCACATCACATTATTAGGTAACCGTGACACTGCTGTCACGGTTAAGCGCAGCTCCACCTACCTACTATAGTTAGACCTATTGTCACCTTCAAATACCCATTCAAAAGTTATGTAAATAAGAATGGACTACTTTACCTTGATCATCAACAAAATATATAATCAAAAAACATAGTCAATGTATTACGAAAGCAAGACTTGTTATCAATAACTTTATTTTTAGCTCATCAGTTAACCGTAGCGCCATCTATTACCCACACGTGAAAACATTTTGTTCGTGAGCGCGAACGCTTATTTCGACGCACATTGTATGTGTCAGGATGGCCGAGCGGTCTAAGGCGCCAGACTCAAGGTTTCCTTGCCTGTCAAACAGGTTCGAGTTGTTCTGGTCCTCTCTGAGGGCGTGGGTTCGAATCCCACTTCTGACAAAAACTTTTTGCATTTTTATACAAGTTTTATTATATTTTTCCGTGATAAATAATGCATTTATGCTGCCGTGTTATAAAATCAGTGTCAATTATATAATAAAATCTGAATGCTGATTTCGGATTCTGGTTTAGTTACATAATTTACAATTTTAGTGGGTTACCAGTTCGTCAAAAGGGCCAACAAGATATTTTTTTAAGCTAAACCTACTTTTCATTTCATTTTATCAGACATAAATTCTTTGACTTGCAAAATAACAGTTGATTCAAGATAACAAAGTCATAAGTCACACTTAAAACTGTAGTTTCCAATGCAGATGGGTTAATATTGAACTATCCATGTGTTAAGCAACCACCAACCAATGTCTAATTATGCAAAGTCGTGAGTTCGTGACCTTAACCTCTCCGTGCCTATAGATACAGCAACACGTGTCTTCGAAGGTGTGCCAATGCACGATTAGGTACACTGTCATCGATGTATTCATGTATTGTTGCGTTTGTTCTGTGTATGGTAAACGGTGCAATACGCTGCTGAATCTTGCAAACTTGCTGCTTATGTGTGCTAATGTAGGGTATAGAATTATGAAGATGATAACGATTATTCTTCTGTAGCAAGATTTCTTTTCTTTACTTATATCCTACTTAAAGCATGCAACTGGAAGTAAGAAGTGTCCTTTTCTTTGTCGAAAAAAATCCACTGCTGGACATTGGCCTTCCCCAACCAGTCCTGTACTTCTTGCATCTAGAGATTTACCTCGGCGACTTTCATCAGAACATCAGTCCTATCTTAATCATACTGAGAGCTGAAATACTTTTCAGAGTGAGTAGTTTTAGGTAGCCTCAGGGAACAAAGCGAAATCTGGAAATGAGCCAAAATATAGTGATGTCTGACAAAACTTTATTGATTACAAACAGTTACCTAGTCTAGACACAACATTCCATTGTTCACTGATTTCTTTGTTAACACACACAAAGCTACCACTCCTATTTTTACAGACGTTGAGTTAATCAATTAGGCAATTGAGGGACACAGTGTGCTTTATATTTTCATTCTACTACATTCCTACTCGTACCGTATGAGTTTTCAAGAGTTGCCTGGAAAAAGACCTCGATTTCCTTTTGATAGCGCTCACGGCGTTTAGCGTAGGTATCCGATGCTTTGTGTAATAGTAACGGTCTTAAATAGCGTGTTGAACATAACATCAATTCTGTAGAAACACTTATCCCCGTCTATAAGTGGCTTAATTCAATTCCACCGGATATCCCGTAAGCTGTAGGCTGTAGATGGTTTGGTAAAAATTCATCGGCGTTGTCATATGAGAATTTCAACATTGGCGTTTACAGACAGTTGAAGAATCGAGGTGCTGGCATTTTGGGGTGCAAAATCTGATTTTGAGCCTAAAATTTGATTTTGTTGCAAAATAGCTCCCCCGACCTCAGATCACTGATGTGCCTCTTAATAACATAATTTTTGTTTCTTTTCCAGGTGGTCAGTTTGTGTGTGATGGTGCGTCTGCACTCGGTGCTGCTGTTGGCGGTAGCACTGTGCGGCGCCGCCACCACACTCGACTCGGAGCTCGGGCTTGGGAAGGCGATCAATATATTCATGAGGTGGGTGATTCTAGACCCACCACTTCCGTGACATGGCCTCGCAAAGCATAATCTAGGTTCTGCTCGAACGAAGTATTTAGTAGAATTAGCTGTGGATTTACCTGCGTAACACTTCATTTAAATCATGCTGCATTCATAATCCACCTGCTAATTAGTTTAGTAAGTAGTTGCTGAATGAAAAACAATGAGTATTGGTTTGGTGATGGCCAAGGAAGAATTATGTAGCTTTAAATTTGGAGGTTTTATTTCATTTTTTCTGTGAATATCCACATTATCCACGTCAACCAATACTTAGCTACAAGATTAATGAACTTACAAAACCTTGTTTTGGATAACTACGATCATTTGAACAGTGGTGATAATGGTGTTTTTTTTTCTTTTTTTCGGATGGGAAATCATCAAATGACCCCCCCACTCTGGGCGGAGCGGTGATAATGGTGTTCAGTCCAAGCTGTTCATTCATTGTACCGGTGTAAGGATTTTGATAATTCGTTTAATAATGCTAAAACTCTCGCAACTCACTCTTCCCATCACATTCCAGGTATGGCTACCTCAGCATCTGCATGCGGGTGGTCCCTCGCAACGACACCGAAGGCTGGGTGTTCCGGGAGCCAACAGTCTCGGTGTTCAGGGAAGTGGAGCACTTCTCCATCGCACCAACCCCAAGGCACGCCAAGACTCTGTTCGACGGGGACTTCCACATGGAGTTCTGCGATAACCTGAAGCAGCTGCTCCAGGCTTATTTTAGGGATTTTACATTTGAGAGGTAAGGGGTTTGATTGCCTTGGAATTTCAACCTGCATATTACGAACTGCCCAAGTACGTGTTGGTAATACGATGCCAGAGAGCTCAAGTGGAAAGTTCAGACAGTCAAAATACTACGCCATTCTTATTGCTAACCTAACCTTGGGAATACAGTCAGATTATAATCATTTTCAAGACCTTTTTACCAATAGCGTCTTCTTAGTGTCCTGGAACGTGAAAGTATCAGGCCTGGCTACCACTTAGCAAGGATTCGGCGAGGTATTTAATTTCTTGCTTGAAGTCTGCGAGAGAGATCTGAGACACTGTCCTCGTTGATAGATCTTCACAAATACATCTATGGTTATACCTAGTATTAAGATGAATAAGTTCGAGAACTTAGCAGCTGATATCTCGGCAAAGATTAGACCGATACACTGACCGTAAGTAAAGATTGAATAGTCCATTTTATTCAAACAATGATCAAGGAACCCAACAGATCACATATTTGTTAATACACGATCGATTTACCTAAATAATTCTATAAATGGGTCTATAACACTATTTTCTTAACCTTTCAGACTAGAGCGTCCATGGCGCGCGTTCACCGCCGGCTGGCCGACGGACGTCATGGCGAGAAACCTCGGCATCAACTCCTCCTTCATCAACGGAGACCACTGCTATGTCCTCGTCAGAGTATCCAGGTAACCACCTACCTACCCTTAGGTTTAGGCCGGTTTAAAGCTAAGAACTAGGGAAGACTCTCTGGGGGAATCCTAACAAAATTGGTTTTAATTTAACCTCCAACGTGTGTTTGTCACTCGTTAAAAAGCGCCATCTCGTGGCAAGGAACTCAATAAGAGCTAAGTATATAAGTAACAAACACTTAGCGCCATCTATGCGGAACTAGTTTGTCAGTTTTTTTTCCCATACATTTAATGCATCTTTTAAAATCTAAATACCAGTGGCGAAGGTTTCATACAACTCGATTCCTACCGGATTCCCTTTGAAAATTGGCAGTCAGTATTCTATAGACAAATAATACTCCGGTTTAACTCTTAGAACAATTAACCCTTTGCTACTGCTAAATACTAAAACAATTCCTAAAATACATAGTAGGTACTCTCAACCGGCGTGCGCGTATGATCAGGGGGTAACTATGACATCTTAAAGCAGGAGTAAAAGTGTGGAAAAGAGACAGAGCTATACAGGTCGTCTAGCGCCATGTCTTTCTCACACTGGAAAAACAGTCCTGCTACAAGACGTCATGGTAGGCCACCAAATGTATGAACGTGGACGAGACAAAAGGAGTATGTAAGAGTTGTAGCAGGTGGCGTTCTGAAGTTTCTGCTCATGGAGAAGAAGCATGCTCCTTTATGTTATGTAGGTACCTATGTAATTTTTGAAATACAACTATATACTAACGCAATTCCATCCTCATTCCAGGTTCCGCGAGACAGCTAAACTAAAAGACTTGCCAGGAAACATCGCGGTAGAGGATGTAGTGTACGAAGCGATACAAGAGTCGACTTTAGGCGATACGGCGTCAATAGCTGATTTTATTAGGAAGTACGGATCGCACTATATCGCGTCCTATATCACTGGGAACTCGCTATATCAGGTGAGATATATACCTGTATGTATTTAGCCTTATTAGGAAACAAGATTATGTTCTGACAGACCATGTTACCTACCCATTTCATGAGGTGATGGCTAAATACTTATAATGAAGATATATTGGTCTGTGGGAGAGCCCTCTATCCAGCTGTGTGGAAGTATACATGCAGAAAAAAAATGTGTTATGTCAAACTTGGCTAAAGGTGAAGGAATTTAGCTGGAAAATTTCCGAGCTTCGCCTTCATTTTCTTCATATAAAACACATGTGTCCAGTAGTTAATTATTGTATATCTAGTCGATGTTAATACTGTCAAAATATTCCTCTTCCTCTCATCAATTTGGCTTGAATGGTCCAAATCTTCGCGTCATTTCGCTAACTCGTTAACTTTGTATTAGCGAATCAACGTTAATATTTAGAAAAAAAACACCACCTCATATGTTTTTCTAACTCCAGGTATTTGTATTTTCTCGTGGCGTGTACTCCCGGATAAAAGAGCGCGTCAAAACTCGCGGCATCTCTGACATACCGGTCACTGAGATGAACAACTTCTTCTCGCCGCTCTTCGCCGAACATGTTGGCGCTGTCAAGGTTTGGACTGTGTGTCACTTGGAGCCTGATTCTACATTTTTTATACTTGAATTTGTCTGTGTAGTAGACAGGAACCGTTTTTTAAAAGATTAAGCAAAAAACACCCTATATATGGTATACAGGTGTGGTCATAATGAGCGGACCGAACAGCGGGCTTGCTGCGTATTATGGGGTTTTGGCAGATACATTATCTGTCTACGTCCGGTGTCCTCAGTACTGTCCGGGGTCCAGTCTGCTCATTTTGACGGCACCTTACATTGGCGTATCAAAATCTAAGGAAGAAAAAATATAGGCTCACTATGGTTTTCTTAAAGAATGCCCGGAATGGTTTAAGAAGAAAATTTAAAAAAAAAATATGAATTCAAGTGAATGTAGAATCAGGCTAATATAATGCATGAAACGAATCCATACATCATCATATCGGTCATATGTATGGCTTTATGCATTACTTCTCCCCCACAAAACTTCTTTTCATTCATATCATTCTCAAATCATCGTTATCGTGCATGACCATAATAGTCATACATCGACTTTTCACAGTTTTCACACAATTCTCTCTCTCTTTCTGTATTTCTGATCATCATTTTTCATTGCCATTATTCATTTAAAATCTTTTAAATCGTCTCACAAAATCAAAATAAACAAACAAATAAGTCCTAGTAAGTATCTTACATTAGCGAAATAACAAATAGGACAATTTAATAAGAAAAACAAAAAAAAAATCACGACAAAAAATGAAATCATTTTGAAGGTAGTTGGAAAAAGTAGTTCAACGTAGAAAAAAACCGTTTTTTGACGATTAAAGGTAAACTAACCTACACAGCATAATGCAACGGGAACTAAAATATTTGAAAAGGAAATGAGACAGCAATATAGGTACGAAAGAGAGAGAATACGATAAAAAAAATAAAGGAACACGAAAAACAAATGCAAAGAAGTTTCGAACACCAGTCTAAACTTGACAAAACCCTGGAGTACACACCGTACAATTTTAAAATAAGAATAAAAACATGAATCTTGTCTCTGCTCTCACTCCAGGTGTTTGTGTTCTCTAGAACGGTTTACTCTATGATCAAAGAGAGGTTAAAGAGTAAAGGAGTGGCTGATATTACTGCTAAGGAGCTGGAAGGCTACTTCTCGCCGTGGCATGCCAAACATATAGGGCAGATTAAGGTAAAGATATGAATACGATGTTTCAAAGAAAGGCTGTGGACATGTCCAGTCAGTCATGGGATGCAGACAAATAACAAAATAATAAAATAATCAATAATAATTGAGACCACCAACAAAACTAAAATGAATAACTCTTGAGATAGGCTTAACTCAACTTTTCACTTCATTTATGCATCATTTCAAATCATCTTTGGCCTTCAATAGCCTGTCTCTAGTTTTAGACATAAGTAAAAGATTATTCTATAAAAAAATATATTTATATATATTTTATTACCAATAATTGTACAAGAAACATCTACCTAAGTACTATGCAGCGTTACAACTAGGCAAAGAGTGTTTTTGCGATGAGCTCTGACACTAATGTAAGATTTAACTTGTGTTTATGGTGCCAGCGTCCTCGCCTATGGTTTGAACATGTAACAGTATTTGTAAGACGATCACAGTATATCATCATTAAATTACAATATTATATTTACTGGCTAGTCTTACCAAGGGGTATCGTATTACCCAGTACTAACTGGGTTGTGGAGGTCAGATAGGCAGTCGCTCCATGTAAAATACTGGTATTCAGCTGCATCCGGTTAGACTGGAAGCCGACCCCAACATAGTTGGGAAAAGGTTTGGCAGATGATGATGATTATATTTACTGGCTAATGTAACTAAGATGTTTGCATCCTTAGATTGTTTTCTATATTAACTGCTAACTGTTTTATATTTCATCTAGGACTACATCTTTTCATCATTCAGCCTTCTGCATGCTAAGCCAAAAATTGTTCAATTCAGTCTACGATCATTACATTTCATGAATCAACCGCTAGTCTTTTATTGAGAGTCCTACTATTTTTTAACATGATTTCTATCCATTTTCAGGTGGCCAGTGGAAACAAAACCGTAGAAAACTGGGCAACGAAACGCCTGAGAGTCCATTACTACATATTCTCATACCCTAGCCTATTAAAACTACATGGAGAACCATCACTCCTAAGAAGTCTAGACACATTACTAGGAAATGAAGCCTTATTACAATTAGAATTAAAGACATTATCCCCTGCATTCAAAGATGTGAAGAAGAAGAAATGGTTCGAAGAAGTCATAGACAATTATTTAAAACTTTGGGAGAGTAACATGTGACGTAATTTAGTTAATTGTTTAGATAATTAGATATTTTTGTGATGTAACTAAACGAACATCTATTCAGGCCCACTTCTATCAAAGATCGCTAAACACGTTTAATGATAAACAAATTTAAAACGTCATTGTGTCTCCGTCATTTTCAAACGATTGACTGCATAAAAACATCATCATCATCAGCCTACAGCAGTCTGCTGCTGGACATAGGCCTCTTCAATTGGACGCCTCTTAGCTCGATTTTCAGCAACTCTCAGTTGGTACCAGCCACCCTGCGCGGAGATCGTCGCTCCACCGACCCCGAGGGGATCCCACCTTACGCTTACCGATTCGCGGTCTCCACTTAAGAACACGTCTACCCCAACGGTCACCTGTTCTATAGCTAACATTGCCACTTCAGCTTACGTATTCTGTGAGCTGCATCGACAACTTTGGTTCTCTGTCGGATCACCTCGTCCCGGATACGATCTCTCGTTTTAATGACGATTAGCGTTAAATGTGTTTAGTGATTTGTGGTGCGAGGCCGAGCGGGCTTTAGTTGCGAAGATTAGCCGGTCATAGTCAACATTATTTTGTTCAAAATGTTGGGCACGGCCAAATCAACTAATCTCATAATGAAACAATGCATAAAAGTGGCATTTTAGCTACTTTTAAAATACAACGAACATATTTATTTTATTGTGAAATTTGAATTAAAAATATAGTTTTAAGTACAATAAAATGGAAATGAATTTATTAATAAAAAAGTGACTACTTAATAGTTGAAATAGTATAACGTAAATGTGGTCAAATAACAATAGACTTTAATTGAAGAATGAAATGAATCAAGTTTTGAATGGTTTCGTATAAAAAGCTATATTTTTGTACATAGTATATTTCTACAAAGTGCCTTATATTCTTCCAAGATTATTTGATAAGAGGATTAAAGAGTTTAAACATGTAATAAAATGATACATGATTCCATAATAGGCTATGATAGTGGCGTGATTAGTGTTAAATTCTAGAAATAACAAGTGTCTCGACAATAGTTCTTATACAACTTGAAATACATACAAATATTTAAATAATACCGTTAGGTTTTAAATAGAAATACGATTCATAACCACAAACGCACATCTTTTATAACTTATGTGTAAAGTTCTAAATAGGTACTATTTTGGACATCTTGCCAATTCTTTATTCTGGAGAATTGGGATTTCAATCCCATAAAGTGTAAAATATTCAAGTTAACAGCCGTACGTTACGCCTTGCAATAGCTTATTTTAATTCATTTTGTCGTTAGTACACCAAACCACCGATAAAGGCGCTTGCTTAGATTTTTATACCTACTCAAAAAATGTGCCAATTTCATAGTCTACAATGGAATTATTGTTACAAGATTCTCAAACTAGGCCATTTGAATTCTGTCCATTAATATAGATAAGTTTTGACTATTTTAAATGACAATAAAATATAGTTGTAACGTGCAATAAGCGGTTTCGTGAGGAAAACGGGATCAAACACTGTGTGCATTTAGTTTCGAATAAGTAGTTAAATTATAAGTTAAAACAATAAGGTGGTGTAAATATTATTATTTTGATAAAAATAAAGTTATTTTGTGACTGAGGTTGTGGTTTAATTATCTGTAGCTACACACCTTCGCCTAAGTAAGGCCATGTCCTAACCACAGCGATCGTCACACGGTCACGTGACAATCGTTTCCATTTTGTACTGCGAACTCGAACGTGTGGTCGCGCCGACAGAGGGCGTTTTCCAGATTTCAAATACAGAGAACAAATGAGAGCGAATAGCGCCAAAGAAACTGAATGCGATCAGCAAAAGAGCTGTCTATCTCATAGTTGTTTTGGACTATCAAGGTTTGAACCTCATCTAACAACACGAAACGAATTTTTCGTGGAACAGAGTGTGCTGCCGGGTGCATCGTCGATGCTGCCCCATGCGATAGCAGTCCCGCTCGGCGCGGCGGAAAAGGATAGGAGCATGGAACAGTGCGATTCTGTGTCGCTTGATGAGGTGCGCGTGCATTCCAAAAATTGCTGATCATGTTCAGGAAGTATACTCTCTAAATCCGTCAAGGAAGATACGGACCCTTCCGAAAGTAGCTCGAAACATCGAAATTACTTCCTACTCCCTATAATTTTCGGATTTGTTTTGAAAACACATCCGGAGTGTCCAATCGTGCTGTCATTTATTTTTAGATCGGGGCCCCTAACTAATCTTATGTTGGTAAGTGATTAAGAGTAGGAAGCGCCCGTAAATTTGGCGGAAACTACGGGTTTCGTGCTAAGAGAGACCTCCAATTTCAATTAGTGAAATCCGTTCATACGTCAATATGAAAGCGACCATCGCTTAATCGCGCAACCGATAGCTGTGATCAAGACGTGGTTGAATCTTCGAGAAATATAGACGCGAAGTTATGTTAGTAAGGAAATTCTGTTATCTTAAAAAAATGGGGTCATTAGATAGTTGGGATAAACCTGCTTGATGTTACTTACATTTTTGTTTAAGCTGACAACTTTTAGCTGCAAAGTACTCCGCAAGGGCAAAGACCTAGCGTAATCTGATAACAGTTCTTAGTAAGTTGTGAATGGGCTGTTTAATACTAGTAATTAGTAAGTCTGTGGAGACTGGATGCGAAAACGGATGGATGTTGTAGCGAATTTGGAGAAGCCCTATGTCCAACAGAAAACTGCAATAGGCTCAGCTTATGGACTGGAATATAACTTTAAAGTAATGTATGTCGATACTTCAGACAAATCTTTTCTTAAGACTAGCAGGGGATACACCCCTAAACTCGAGAACTAAGAGATTTTTTCCATAAAAATGGTATCCAACTGAGGAATCAATATTGCCAGATCACAAGACGTTTATTTGACTCACGCTAATTACAATGACATCATTGAATTTTATATAAAACCTATCCAATCATTAACCACAGTACAAAGGCACGTTATCCAGCCAGGTGCGTCATAAACAAAAATCAAAGTTATAATAAAATAAACGCAAATAAACTCATGAATAAAGACTATAAAGACAACGGTCGAATTCACAAGTGTTCACAAGATAAGGGCTAATTCACACAAGAGGTGAGGCGGGGTTATCGCGTCGCGTGAATGGAACCGTCTGTACCAACCTTGATTTTTAGTTGGTTGACAAATTTTATTTAGAACATGTAATAACTTTTTTAGTCGATCTGGTATAAAACCATCCAGTCTGCTCGCTTCGTTACCCATGGTTTGAAGGAGACAGATAGAAAATATGTAGAAGCTCGAAGCTCGTATGTAGAAGGATGCGTTCAGGCCACATTTAATAAATTTAATGGGTAAAAGTTCCTTACCAAACTGCGAAGTTGTAGGTTGATTGAGGATATTTATCACGTGTTGATGGAATGTGACTGGAACATACACTAAAGACAATATTCGCCTGGTGTGGGATTTGAAGTGGGGGCATGTAACAGCATTCTAGCTTCCCCTTTGTCGGAGGAGGCTAGCATGTTCTGTCCGCTCTTTTTAGTTATGTACCAGAACGAATAGGGACATAAGAGGTCATAATTATAATAATAACTGTAATGCACAGTTGTTACACCCATTGTTTAGTGTTAAGTTGTTTAATGTAGTTGTTATGGGGGTGACATTATAACTAACTAATAAAACCCCTTAAAATAAAGATGAAAAAAACCTTTTTTAGTTGACTAATTGGATTTGATTCTAAGTAGAAAAGTTCTCGTAGCCAATAAATAGCAGCAAATGTGAAATAAATGACGAAAACTGAAACGGTGCCGGACTCCACCGAATCGCAGACAAGACGAGACGAGAGATGGTTGCAAAGCACCGATAAAATTTCGTTATTCACACTTGTAAAATACCTAGAAGATAATGTACTTAGTAGATTAGATAATAATTTAAATAAAATAAAAATAGCCTTTATTCCCTATAATTTACAATTCTATATTTTTTTAAACTTTACCTAATAAGGGGGCATCCATCTCTGGATGGAGGCCTCCTCCATCTGTTTCCATCTATACTTATCTTGGGCCGTTCTGGTCCACTCTATACCTGCCAGTGCGGTGTCGTCTCGCCATCGTTGCAAGGGTCTGCCGCGGAGTGCCGCGGCATCTGTTTCCGTTTTATTTTATTTGTTTATAATAAGAAATGTTATATCTTTCTAACAGTTTATATGTTTAAAAACAATTTTCCCAAAAATTGTAATAGTTAACATAGTTTTTAACCTAGAAACTAACTTAGAAATAAGAAATATTACTAAGAAATAATGTATGGCAGATAGCTGCTAGTGGCGAAGGTTCCAACTCGATTCCTACCGGCTTCCCTTTGAAAAATAGCACAATCAGTATTCTATAGACAAAAAATATAATCACAATAAAGATATTTACTCCGGCTTACCTTTTACAAAAATTGACCCTTCGCTACTGATAGCTGCTATCACCTTTTAGCACAATTTAATTCTGTTAAATTTGTTTAATATTTGTTCGCCGCTGACGGCAAAACGTAGAGATCTTTTAATTTTATATTTACACCTTTCTGCACCTATGTTCAGCAAATAAAAAACTTTGACTTTGAACTTTGTCCTAGCTTAGGTGGACACGGTTAAGCAGAGAGATCATAATGAACTGCTAATTAATAGGCATAGCAAGGATGTGCTAATAACCGCTTCTTATATACCAACTGTGATTGTTTATGTACAAGTTTGATCTTTCAACTCAAGCACGTGGCTCCTCCGCCGTACTGACGCAATTTATTTCTATGTACTGGATATATACACCCGGAAGATTTATAAGGAATGTTTGAGGGTGTTTGTTTGTTGAATCCCTAACAGCTATATACTATCGTCAACTGCTTAGCATTTTCCCAACTACGTTTGGGTCGGCATCCAGTCTAACTGGATGAGGCTAAATACCAGTATTCTACATGGAGTGACTGCCTATCTGATCACCAAAACTCAGTTACTGGGTATGCATCCAATCAACATATGAATGAGAAATCACCATTATGGGTAGACGGTAAACTACTATTAAGATTCCCAAAAAGTTTATCGAAGAGAGACATCTCTTCAAGTAATATATGACCTTTCGTTAATTAAATAACATAACATAACATCACGCCTTTAGTGAAGGGTTAACAGAGGTGTATCTAACTAATAGTACACTCACAGCTGTTTTTGACATGGAAAGAAAAAATCGAGTGAAACAACTATTTTTCTTTCCATGTCAAAAACAGCTATGTTCCCTACGCAGGGTTTGCGTATAAAATATTAAAAATTAGTTTGGTATGGCGACTTCTATACAACATTGATTTGACTGCAATGTCAACGTGTTGGTTTAAGTTAGTTCGATACTTTCTTAAATAGATGGCGCTAACGTCACCGTAAGACGTTGTTAATGGAACGAAAATTTCGAGAACTGTGAGCGGGGTGCGATGGTCTAGTTGGTTAAGACATCCGGTGTACTGAATCGGAAGGTCGCAGGTTCAAACCCTGCTCGCACTCGAATTTTTCTTTCCATGTCAAAAACAGCTATGTTCCCTACGCAGGGTTTGCGTATAAAATATTAAAAAGTACACTCACAATTCGCCAGTTATGTTTACGTCCCATTTAACAGGGGGCGTGCCTATTGTAATCAACCGGACACAAATCCAGACTCCGTGGCTGCTATTGAGGAATTCCTGATGGAAAACCCTAATAACACTGCCCGACCTGGGGATCGGACCCAGGACCTCATGCTCAGCAGTCGCGCTTGCGAATACTAGACCAACGGGGCAGTTAAGCCAACGAAGTAGGAACTGGAATGGCCTCATCAAATGTAATTTACTACTGACCTAGGTACTAAAAAACAACATGAGTTTGTACATACTACTTACCCTTTGGAAATTAGTCACCACAGACGGGAGTTTACTCATTTGCACGCATTGTCTTATTTAGGTTAGGCACCTACATTGGGTTTTCTAAAAAACCCACACATTAATTTTTCTATTCATTATTTGTACCTACACTATTAAAAGCGACAGAGTTTTGCAAAGAACAGACGCAAACGGGAAAAATTATAGACAAAAAAAGTAGTAAGAGGCAAATGTTATTACAAAATTTTCATCTATTAATGAATAAATACATAGCTAGATTAATTATTATCGTTCCCTTGTTCCACGGTATTTGGGGTCGGCGCACCGCGTTTTTTTTTTTTTCTTCTTCCATTCTTCCCTGTAAACCGTCACGCTATCATTCACTCTTGCAGGAGGGGTTTCCATCGGCGTCGGGTGGACGTTGAAGTACCTAGGACTCGTCCTCGACAGCCGGTGGAACTTCGTGGAGCACTTCCGACGTTTGGCTCCCAAACTGGAACGGACAGGGGCTGCCTTCAAGCGGCTCTTGCCCAACCTGAGGGGTCCAAACGCCTCCTGCCGGAGGCTATACGCGGGGGTCGTGCGGTCCATGGCCCTCTACGGGGCCCCGGTGTGGGCGCGTTCTTTGAGGCGGCAAGCCGCCCACTACCTCAACCATAAGGCTAATCCGGGGGTACCGCACGATCTCCGGCGAAGCGGCTAGCCTCCTTGCCGGATTGCCGCCATGGGATCTAGAGGCAATAGTCCTCGCACGCCTGCACGAATGGCGCGCGGAAGCACTACGTCGGGAGGAAACTCCGCTGCCGCGGCAAATTGCTGCTCAGCGGACAGACCTCCGGCGTGATCTCATGGCGACATGGAGAGAGCGACTGTCGCAACCCCGTGCAGGGCACGCCACCATAGTGGCGATAAGTCCCCTCTTTGAGGAGTGGCTAGAGAGGCGCCACGGCGCCCTCACCTACCGCCTGACGCAGGTCCTCACCGGACACGGTTGTTTCGGGAGGTTCCTGCACCGAATCGGGCGGGAGGAAACGCCCGGGTGTTTCCACTGCGAGGATCGTCCGGAGGACACGGTGGAGCACACCGTGGAGGTCTGCCCCGCTTGGGCGGAGCACCGCCGTGTCCTCGTAGCGGCGATTGGCGGCGGCGATCTCTCGCGTCCGGCCTTGGTTCAAGCCATGGTCCGGAGCGAGAGGGAATGGGAAGCCGTCACCTCCTTCTGCGAAGCCGTCACCTCCTTCTGCGAAGCAGTCATGCTAGTGAAGGAGGTGGCGGGACGTGAGAGGGAAAGAACCTCACGTCCCAGTCGCCGCGGGAGACGCCCTGGGCGTTGGGGGTAACGTGGTGGCTCCCGGCCACCGTAGGCGCGGGCCTGTGGACGGCGAGTTATGGGCCAGCTCGCCGTCCGGCCGTCTTATGACGACAGGCCGTGTCGACGGCGCGTTCGTGTTCCACGTGCGCCTCAAAGAGATGTCAGCAAATAAGTAGGGGTCCGCAAGGGCCGATGCCTGCCAGGGCTGCGGGACTGTTCGAAAGAGATACCGTGGCCCTGGAACACAAAGGGCAAAGAAGGAACATGGATGGGTTTTAGTCAGTACAAGTCTGACACTCCCTTCCGCTCCGCCCAGAGTGGGGGGGGTCATTTGATGATTTCCCATCCGGAAAAAAAAAAAAAAATCATTCACTCTTAGAGCGAAGCCACACTGCTCCGTTGCGTTGTCGCAGTGTCGCAACGCTGCGTCATTTTAGGTACATATACATTTTAAAACATGCCACACTTCTCCGTTGCGTTGTCGAATGAAAATCTTGCGCTACGACATCGCAACGCAACGGAGCAGTGTGATTTCACTCTTAAATGGACAATAAATTAAAGAAATCGCTGCATTTCTATTTTCTAACTAATAACAAAATAAAACGATCTGTCACTCTGACTACTAACGATTATTTAATTGAATCTAATTACAAACATTTATCAATATGTCCGTGACCCATTAGACATTTTTTCATATATCAATATTCAGATGACGATAGATGTAACGTTAAAAAATTGTACTGGGTTTTTTCCATTGGAATATAAACTTTAGGTTCTTTAAATAAAGGTGTAACTGTAAAAGTACCTACAAACCTACTTGTTACTGATCTGGTTGGTCCCAGCTGTTATTCGCAGATCTTTAAAGAAAGAAAATATGTTTATTTGACACATGCCACAAAAATCAACGAAAAACAAAAAATAATAAAAAAAACTTGAATCTAAGCAAAAAAAAAGAGATATTATTATGTGTCTCACGGCTGCGCCAAATTAAAAAAGAAAGAAAGAAAAAATATAAAAAAAGAATAAAATAAAATATAAATAGGCTCAGTTCAGCCAACTACCGGAAAACTAGTGCACGACGCTGGTTTTCAACTGGACCTGCAAATAGTCAGAAGCCGAAGGTCTGAAAAACAGTCTTACTAATATCCGGTCATCTACCGTGTTAGCCAGGAACTGGGTTGTGGAAGCCAGATAGGCAGTAGCTCATGTAAAATACTGATATTCGGCTGCTTCCGGTTAGACCGCCGACCTCACCATAGTTGGGAAAAGACTACGCCGGCAAAAGCATGTAACAACAAATTGAAAAGTTCTTAAAAATAGAGACCATCAGCACGTGGAGCATGACCACCGTAGAAACGGGTTTTGTCGACAGAAGAATCGACAAAATGACAGATCAACATAAGAAATCTGTCATTTTGACGATTCTTCCGTCGACAAAACCTTTTCTACGGTGGTCATGCTACGCGTGCAGTAAAACAAAAGTGTTATCTTCCAAACGTGACATTATTTGATTAAAAACACGCCACTCAAATAAAATTCCAAAAATCCAGTCTGACTCATATACAATGCAGACACAATTATATAAGTTCTTTATTTCTCCTCACAATGACAAGCTTATTCTAGATTTCACATATTATTTGTCTTTTTAGCAATGTGAGGAGCTGGTGTTTGAGTTAGGCGTATAATGCCTGTGTTACAAATCACCAGGTCCCCACCCCACGGAAGAACAGAAGTTTTCATCTTAAATTCTGTACTAGGAAGACACAACATAGTTGCTCACTATAAAGTGCTATAAAGCTCGGCAAACAGGAAATGCATGCCAATCTCTTGCAGCAAGCGAGAAGCGAGCTGTCAGATGCATCAGAGATGTCCAACTTTTTGTAGGATACAGCCAAGTACCAAACTATGGTACTACAAATCAGTCTCTATCTGCAGCAACGCCCTGAATTGATATAATTATGTAGGAAATATTAGAATACGTACATATGTTTTACAATATTAACTCATTTATGCAGGTGTCTTCATATTTCACTAAAAGTCGTCATTTCAAAATTCACCCCTTTTTTATTTCCATCATCTTTCAAACAGTCCATCCATCGTTTCTTTAAACTTCCTATACGCTTAAAGCCACCCATAGTCATACTCAAAAGTGTCCCCACGTCATTTTATTCATTCCTTGACAACCGATTATTCTTATAACTTAAACTAATTCTATAACTTTTCAGTCACCGATGTCACTTTCAGATCACCTCTTTTATTTCTAATTCTATACATTTGAGTAACACCACAGATCAGATCCCTCTTTAGTGAATTATAATTTCCTTACCAAGTGTCGCAAAAAGAATTCCTTAACACAAGAAAACCAAAAACCTACATTTTCTTCACACACAGCGCATGTTTACAAAAAGGTTTGTCACCCCTGCTCCACTGATAAGTACCAACCAACTAATCTGTTAGGTCAAGTTCACAAGCTGTTTACTTTGTCGAGTTATTAGCAAAATGTGAAAAAAAATCAGTTTATTAGCCGCGTTGCCGCGGTATATAGCTTTTAGTATGTATTTTAATATGTTCGTGGTTTATTTTGTAGTTCTATTCAGTTCTGTGCTATGTTATAGTGAGGAGGACCTAGGCTACAGTTTAAATATTGGAAATGCTATAGACGTGTTTGCGAAGTAAGTTTTGGTTTCAAATATTGCGTTGTGAAGTATGCTAATCTTATTTTGTGTGTGTAAATTACAGTTAACTGTGTTTAAGGAAAATAATTAGTGTAGCTAAATTGAGTTCGTGTGTTTGCTTGGAACTGTGATTGTAAGTTTTCCTTAAATATATGGACGATGAAGATATTTTCAACATTTTAAAAGAGTCTCATTGGATCTAGCAAGGGCCTGTTATTTTATTAGTATAAATATTTTTAGGGTATTTGCCTGAAAAAAATCTATTTAGTCCGTCAGTTAGGTTATGAAAAAATATTAGACACGTATTTTTTCTTTTGTCATATAAACGAAAAATGAGCACGATAGAGCGCGTTGAAATCTCGCGTAAAGTCACAATTTTATTTCTGTTACTTTTTACTGTCCAGTGACGTCACAAGCCCCCTCTCTTGAACTTTGATGCACTGTATCGTCGTCATTATTTTATTTTGTGGCAAAATAAAAAATAAGTCTCCAACATTTATTGCTGATCTAACTGACGGACAATATATTTTTTATTTTTCGATGTTATCAAGTAGCCTATTGCTTATCACAATACGTCAGAGTCATTAATAATGAATTTTGTTTAGTCTATTGTTCTGAAGTCAAATTATAATGTAGGTAATAAATATTTTTATAGACGTCCAATTTTCTTATCAGACAAACCCAGTGTGTTAACCCCTAAAATTAGAATAGATACGAACTATGAGATTAATTATTTAACTCGACGGTTAAATATGTGTGGTAAGAAGAAATACACAAAAAATATAGGCGGACTTGGTGATAAGAGTTTATAAATACAGTATTTTTACCAATTAACACGGTGATATACCCTCTTACTAAAACATAGTGCAAGCAAGTACTCACCACGTATCGTATTGTATTGTATTAGGCCATGATTACGATAGCACTGAAAGCCTCTTACAACTCCACACCACCTTAACATACTGTTTAGGAGGGGGTGGGCGGGTGGGGGGGGGTAGTAATCTTTGTGATAGATTTTTCTTAATGCAGATACCCACAAAGGATGTATCAGATGTAGTGTCTTCATATTTTTAAGGCGCCTTTGTGGCAGAGAAATAAAATGTTTATTTATTTATTTATATTTAACCAAATATCACTCAATAACAACCAGTTTCAAAATTGAGCATTTGAATATTATGAAAACTTGTCAAACTCTAGTAGTTGTATCTAGCTGTACAAGTATCTTTATCTTTTGAGGGAGCCCCAAAACCGGAACTAATGCCGCCACTTTCGACTTTTCAAAGAACAATTGCCTTAATGTAATGCTAAGAAGAGAAGAGAAGACAAGAGTTCGCCAAGTTCTCAGCTTTAATCACTTAATTCAAAAACCGAATGAAAATAGCCAAAAAGACATCACACACGCACGGCGACCAATCAAGCTATACAAAACCAATTTAGGCAGATCTCATTGTACGGGAGATAGGGCCATATGTTATACTGCAAATGTATAGCTTAATGTGTCGCCGTGTGTATTACCGTGTGTGTACCTATTGTCATATCAAACTACCCCGCAGTTACGGCGACCTGTCCCAAGTAACGCAAGTAATATCAGCAGACTACGAAGGAGAAGAAGGCGACGATCCCATAGTACCCTTCAGCGAGAAGAACATTCGAGTATTCTCCAACGTCACAAGTAAAGAGACAAAGGGTGATGCCGATGGGATCACTAATATGGAACTGTTGCTGTGTGAGACGTTCGAAGATCTGCTCGACGCGTACTTTAAGAATTTCCAGATACAAGGGTGAGTAAAGATGATGAGTTTACATCGTACATAGCAGATATGGAGTGTAAAAGTATCAACAATAAACCGTAGATTAACTCCGTAACTCGCAGAAAAATAATGATCCGTAAAAATGGCGCAAATGTGACTAAGGCGCGTGAACTGCTGAGATTGCAAAAAAGAGATTTAAGTGTGGTTTCGCTTATAGTTAGTAGCAGTCGTAGCAGATACCTATTTGAATCAGCTACAATTATCTGATCCCTGATAAATGTGTGTGATTTACAACTTAGACACTATTTATAATGCGGGGTAAAACTAGAACATGTTTACAGTGTGGTGATCACTGAGTGTTGCGATAACACAAAAAAAAACTCATATTAAAATTAGTACGAATAGATGTGCAAGTTAACAGTTAGTTTTTGACGAAAGAAGACAGTGCCCTTATATGCCTCACATCAAGAATCATCCTAACATACATAGAATAAAATTCCTCTTTTTCGTTTTACAGAACAAACAAACCCTGGAAAGCATTCATGGGAGACTGGATTCACGATGAGATAATGCGAACTTTCGGCATAGAATACGATCCAAAACCTGACTGCTGCTTCGTACTAGTCAAACTGACCAAGGTTCACAAGACTGTAGAACTAGGCAATCTAGAAGGAGTGGCTGTAAAGGATTATGTCCAGAGAGCCATTGAAGATCTAAATGTAACTGACACGGCAGAAGTAAGGAAGTTTATGAAGAGCTACGGGACGCATTACATTGATTCTTATGTGACGGGGAATATTATTTATCAGGTATGTTCTGTAATTAGTATAGTAAGGTAAAACTTCAATACTGATATGAAAATTTCTCAGACCTGATGATTGTAAAGTCAGTGCTTTGCAGTGCTAGGTATATTAAAGGTCATGTCCCACAGGCGTGGTTCCGGATCTTAGAGAAAATCGTACTCTCATTCCAGCCCATTTTCTAGAAAGAATCTAGTGACTTGATTTGTTACTTGCCCAAAATTGACAATTAAAATGTTTTAAAAATTTATAGGTAACATTTTGCTAATCATCCATGTTATGTTTTCCAGGTGTTCAAATACAAGAGACGTGGGTTCGACATGTTACGATCATATATCGCCCTGCGCAATACCAGACGAACGGGTACTGCCAATCTTCGTTTCTACTTCTCATCATACTTCCTCAAGCAAGTTGGTGATATAAGAGTAAGTTACAAATAGACTATTTTGGCATCAATGGCACAGGCCATAAAATAAGAATATTGTGAAATAATTCTCAGAATCCATCCCCACTTTTATTATTCATAGACCTAAGTAAAGCCTTTTATTGACTTTAGTAAAATGTACCAAAGAGAAATATATGGGGAAATGGCGTAGCAAGGGCATCTTAGACATCTAAGCGGCAGTATTCACTTCATTCACCAAAAATAAACTACAAACAATAGCAGTTCATGGTATAATTCCAACTGCCTTAACAATAGAAAAAGGCATTCCGCAGGGCAGCATACTTAGCCCTTTACTAATCCTACTATTTACAAATAACTTGCCAGTCAAAACCAATTAAGAACTAAACACAAATTTCACAAATAACCACGTTCAAATTGTCATCCACAGATAGCCAGCGGTAACAAGACCATAGAATCTTGGGCACGAATGAATCTCCGAGACGTACATTACTTATACTCAAGACCAAGCCTTCTACGATTGAACTACAACCCAGTTTTAGTGAGCAAGTTAAACAGTTTAATGGACAAAGGAGCCTTAATAGGCCTTAACTTGAAGACCTTAAAGCCTTTATTTAAAAACGAGCGTAAAGCATACGGTTTTGCAGAAGTAGTAGAGAATGATTTGCAACTATGGGAAGTGAATGCTTAGTTTAATATTTTGGAAGATTTTGAGGCGTTTTGTAAACGCTGTTAATATAAGCTTAGATTCTTTAATTGAATGAGTTGTGTTAGTTTCTACTTAAATTAGGTACCTTAATGTGTGATGTCGTCATTTGATTAAAATCAGGAGAGATTCAAAGTGTCAATGCTTCGGTAGGTACCGACCGAATGTCCGTGGTAACTCTTTGATACAGAGCTAGCTTACCATTGTAAGGAGTTTGAATAAAAATGAGAGGCCAGCTTATACTGGTTTTTTTTATCACTGATTTGCGCTCTTCTGTACTTTTCAATAAACATGAGGTACTTCATCTCATGTAAAATCATAAGTTACTGAGCCACTTCTTGTAGTCAAATCACTTACTTAAAACGTTCTTAAAATAAAATCATAGAACTAATCTTAAAATCTACTTAAACGCTGTAAATACCAGTATTTCAATTAAAATCACAATAAAACAATTTTAACTACTAAATTAGGTTCAATTTAGTTTATTTATAACATTTATTAACACCTAGTTTACAGACAGCAAATTGTCACATAATTATTATTAGACATAAAGCTTGACTCAAATCATACTAAGCTAGCGTAAATAAAGGTGACCAGAGCACATATTAAGTATAACGTTTCATAAATAGTTACACACAAAAAAAAACATAATATATTTAGAGATCTTATAAGCTTGCTCATACAATCAACTTAACTGTTTAAGGTGGAAGCGTCAGGGTTGCCCGGGAAATTAAAATTTTCTTAGGGTTTTGCAATTTGCCTATCAATATTAGGGTTGTCATCGTCTGCCTAGCCTTTTCCCAACTATGTTCGGGTCGGCTTCCAGTCTAACCGAATGCAGCTGAATACCAGTATTTTACATGGAGCGACTGCCTATTTGACCTCCACAACCCAGTTAGTACTGGGTAATACGATACCCCTTGGTAAGACAGGTTGTCAGGCTTTTTGGGCCACTGGCTACCTAACGACTGTCAAAGATCTACAAATGACACCCGGGACCAACGGCTTAACGTGCTTTCCGAGGCACGGAGGAAACTCGGTATGTAATGGGTGCTCACCCATCCACAGACCAACCTAGGCAAGGACGGCTTAACCTTAAGATCGACTCGACTGGCTGTTATTATTAAGCCACAAGTTCCTCTATCGATCCAATGTCAGGGTTGTGTGTTGATTAAAATATGATTCGCGACCGTAGCAAATATGCTTCAACAGAGTTGTAATCATCAATACAACCCTCTAGTACTTTTAAGTTCCATTTAATGACTATTTCATGAAAAAGTAATATTTGTTACAGTCGCGAAATATATTTTAATCAACATACAACCTGACACTGACTTGCAATTTGCAAAAAAGGTAAGAAAATTTTAAATTCGCGGGCTAACTCGGCGCTTTCACCTTAAGATCTTTCATTCTCTCTGCTTTTCAACTATGTTTTTAAAGCTAAATTTTATCCTCAATCTTATTCTCTTTAAAGCAGTTTAAAAGGACTGAACCATGATTATTTTGAATCCTCATTTTCATTACAATAACGTTAAAAGATTTAGATCGTTTTATTCGCCTTACCAAGCCAAAAAATCGTCACGTTCGTAGTTCGTTACATTTGAATTGTAGCAGTACATTCGCTCAATCATACCGAAAATCGTACAACTGTTCCATGTGGGACTTGCGAGCTCATTTTTCTCAATGCAATTGTTTTTTCTTGCGACCTAAGTACGGTGAATCTAACGATTTAAATTTTTGCAAATTTTAATATGATTCTGTTCAAACTTTATGGCGGCTTTGAAGTTAGCTGCGAGTGACTGGCTGCACATTATACAGTCAAAACGATGCGTCCTCCGCGCCCCGCTTATACCTAAAATTGTTTTTTGCGAAGCTTTACGTTAGATGTTCCGAGCCGCCATAATGTTTGAACAGAACTATACCACACTCGTTATAAACAGCACATTACTGCGCTGTGCGCACTCCCAACAAAAAAAACGTCACAGTTCTTTAGCACATTGACCGTTTGCGACTATGGTTGTGGTCACAGTCCAAAGTCTAACTTATGATCGCCTTTACCACCGTCTCTCTTATTAATAACCTTTTGAACGCCAGAGCATAAACGCATGCACGTGCCCTCCACGCCAAGCCACAATTTCATCGCAAATTTCTACAAAGAGAATAGAGATACAAAACTATTTAACATATTCGTGTCGTTGGCGTACAGGGCATGCGCTTGCTTGTCACGTGTAATGTGACAATGACATTCAAAAGGACACAAAACAACAACAAATCACTTTCTAGATAACATCCATACAAAATAGGTATATTTCATGTTCAATTGGTATATTTCCCAGCAATGGTAAAGGCGACACGACTTTATTGCTCCAATTTAATTTAAATTTCTCCAAAATTACAGAGCAACAGTTGTTCCATAGGGAAGATCTTTTATATTTTTATATAAACTTATTCAAGTACCTACCAATTTTTGGATTGATACTTGATATAATATCTCAAGTAAGGCATCGATCAAACGATTGTTAAAATTGCTGTCAATGGGTCAAACCGTATTCTTTTGTTTATTATAAATCTACAAATGCCTTTTCAGAGACTATTTTCATTGACAGCTGCATCATGCAATAGTTATTTTGTTTCATTCAGTTTATTAGCGAACACACCTGATCATTCCTAAATTATAAAGTAAATATCAAACTTCTGCATTAGGCCAAAACAAATCTAACAAAGGTACAAAAAAATATTATAATACATATATAAATTATAATAGCATGGCGCAAAGATATAAATTTGCAATAAATTAATTTAACGCACTTATTATTATATTAATTATGAGATTACAAGGTGTACTGTTAAATTTATTAAAATTTAAAATCCTTTTATAAAAATGCACAATTATCATTACAAAGATTATCTTAAAACGCTTTTAAATTTTTTTTTAAATCTTTTTTTTATATGTGTAAATCGGCCTAAAAATGTGGTAATATTTTATTTATTTTTTTTAATTAAAAAACTGTGCACATTCATACAAAGATCTTCTCACGTAATTCTAATAATTATTCTATTGGTTAAACATGTTTTTTATCATAATTTCTTAGTTCCGATTATATCGAATCAACTGAGAACCGTGGACACCCAGTTTTTTTTTTTAATACAAGCCAACATTCATATTTTGCAACTAAAAATTTTATGAAAATTCCAAATTCGTCAGTCATATAATATTATGTATATGTATTATTCCTGTCCGAAACTCGACAAAATTCCTTTTTATCTATTTAGTGGAGTCCACGTAAACGATATTCAATAGATACCCGTTAGTCTTATTTTTATCACCGCGTACCAATAGTCAAGGAAATTAATTGTTCAGCAAATTGACTACTTAACATGGTCGTATATTCAAATGACTACTGTCATTCTTTGACAGTTGACTTAATAGACTTTAACACGGCAAATTAGCGTAGTGAGTCAATTTGATAAATAATTGATTCCACCGACTGTTCACCACTATGTTTTCTTTTAGAATGCCATGGTTTTAGTTGACCATTTTAAATTGCATGTTAGCTACTGTTTACCCTAAGATTTAGGATAGTTATTAATTGGTACGTCCAAAATCGCTACCCAAATATTACGCCCAACTGTAACCCTACTTCACCTTTCATCCCCGGGAACTTAAATTAGCAGACTGCGGCAAACGTTCGGCGTATTTGTGAAAATGTTCGCGTTACAAAATACAGGGGAAAAATTCGCTAGCGGAACTCTACAGACTTATTTGGTATCGACATTTAAACGAGCTAAATAATAATAGTTAATTGTTGCCAATAAGCTTGATATTGTGGTGATAGTTCGATTGGAGCGTCGCGCAATGATTGTTGATATAACGGTCCCGCATGACGGGAACCTCGTGAAAGCAGAGAAAGATAAGCAATTCAAGTATCTAGATCTAGCTCGCGAGGTTGTCGACATGTCGAACGTGAGTACAGCTGTCATTGTGCCGATAGTCATGTCGGCCAATGGCTTAATAGCCAATAGCCTCGACCAATATCTGAGGAGGTCCTCGCTTGGCAGCTGGATCAAGGGCTTGATTAGGCTTGATAAGCAGTACTTCTGGACACGGCGCGTATCGTTAGGAGGTTCCTCTCTCAAGAGCCTAGATCACCGGTAGCTAGGACCCTTTTCCCGATGCCGGTGGGCTATTATTTTTTTACATTTTTTAATGTTTTTTTATATTGTTTTATATTATAATATTTAAAAATGTAAATAATACGTGTTAAAACGAATAAAGGAAATACTTTACAGGTACTTCTGAACTGTCAACTATAATATTTATATATAATATTATAAAGCTGAAGAGTTTGTTTGTTTACTTGAACGCGCTAATCTCAGGAACTACTGGTTCGATTTGAAAAAATATTTTAGTGTTGTGTCGATTATTTATAGAGGAAGGCTATTGGCTATATAACATCACGCTACGACCAATAGGCGGGGAGCATAAATGAAAAATGTTGCAAAAACGGGGAAAATTCCATACGCAGACGAAGTTGCGCGGGTCTGCTAGTGGAGATTACTCCACTGATGTGAAAGACTGCAGTTAACATAACTAAACAATCATTGACCACATCAAAACATTTTTTATTGTTTAATCTTGTTTAGATATCGGATACCCCTCACGTTTGTGGAAATTCGCTAGCTAATTTAATTCAACCTTATACATCTATAGGACAGTAATAGGCTGGTATTGTTATCATACCATATAGTCATTGAAACAAGGTTCACTTTCCTAACGCAAAAATATCCACAAACACGCCAACTGTAGAACATTAATCAACTAATGTCGATACTTTAGTTGTGCCGTACCTGCTGCTCTCGGATCCTCTCCCCGGGGCTTGGACGTCTTCTTCTGGTCTCAGTGTATCTCGTAAGTGCTGGTGACGCGAGTGCACGCGTACTGGTTGCGGGAGACACGCTTGCCGTTGAGGAGGAGGAGTAGGGGGTTGTTTATGCGGATCGATTTGAAGTCGTACGCCTGAAATTGTAGGTTGATTTTTGGTTAGAATTTGGTATAGTTCAGAAATATATCGTAGGTTTTATTTTATTAGCAACAAGCGTGGTGGTATTTAGAATACAGGGTGTAAGGGACAGCCCTCCGCAAACTGACAGGGTGCATTCAGCTACTTATTTTGAATTATATTCCCACGGAATTTTTCTCACGATTTTTTTTTATCGTCTTTTCAGTTACTATTCCTTTATTTTAATGTAAAATTACATTCTCTGCACGCCTCGCTGCATTTATGTAAATAATACAGCTAAAATCAAAAAACCAACAATGGGTGTTGAAATCTCTAACGAACGACGCGTGAATTCTCTTCCTGCCTAGCCACACGGTTCATCGAACTCCTCGTCGCGCTTTCCGTTCGCTACCTGCGTTTTGCCACGGTAACAATACACTGCGTATGAGGAAATAAAACAAATCAAATTTTTTGCGTTCCCATAAGGTTCCTGAAATAATTTCTTGTACCGGTTATCTTTGTATGATATACTGAATTCACCCCATCAGTCTGCGGAAGGCTGTCCCTTACAGTGTATGCATATTGGGCATATCCTGTCCACAGAGGTTTGTGTACCGGCAGTAGGAACATTAAACGCCAATCATGCTTACGCTATAACGTTTCATTTCCTTTCGTATAAGTTGGGTTGTTATTGATATTTAGGACCGTCGCCCACACGATCAAGAGTCTAGGTGAGGCGCGGAAGTGCCCCAGAGTGTGACGTCATTTTATTATTTCGTTTCGTGCGTAGCAACGTATAGAAAAGGGATGGAAGCATGGCCCGCGTGTCGACTACACATAGATACCACGAATCGACCGTGTCGAGACTCCGCCTCTACTGACCAGTGGGCGACGCGCCTTAGAAATTCTATAAAATGATGATGAGACTAGTAACTTCGCTCTAAAAGGCCTATGTTTTGTAACATTATTGCCAATGGTATGGTCTTTGCCATCTTCCAAAAAGGTTATAAAAATGGCCGGGCACCAGACCAACCATTCTCCTTACTTGCTATATGCTTGGGGAAAGCAGTTGAGCTGATATGATGATGTTGATTCCACAAACTGCACGCCTCTATAAAATCCGATATAAATTAAATGCTAGACCCTTATAATAACGGGCAATTCTGTTATTAAAAATCCAGCATACAACTCTAAAACAGACAGTAACATACCACATCCTCCGACTCATGCTTATGTGTCCGCATCAGTGGCTCGGGTATGGCCACGCAGTCTCCGATGATGGTCCCGCGGCCGTCCGCCCAGTTATATACTGTTACCAGCACGCATTCCATACTTTCATCCACCAACGCGAATGTGCTGAAATTTGAAAATATTAAGATAGTTTTGTTGAAAATTTTTATTTTGCTGTTACTTTCAGTTTTTGGATGCCTATTTATGTTATGCCAATTATCAAAATTAATTTATTTTAATGTTTTAAAAGTTAAAACCCCAATATTTACATGCAGTCGATATAAACGCCTAATTTCATACAAGCTTCTGTTATCCTGCCTCGTTGTTCTAGCATAGCTGCTGAAAAATAGAACCTGGGGCTGCAGTCTCGACATAGATAGCGACAAAAATCGGTCGTTAAGTCAAAACGATGTCAAATTTCTTTAATAGATTTTCAACCTTAAGGTTTCGAAATAAAGTTGAAAATCTATTAAAGAAATTTGACATCGTTATGACTTAACGACCGATTTTTGTCGCTATCTATGTCGAGACTGCAGCCCCTGGGTTGTCAATCGTAGCGTCTATTTATGCCCATTTGATAGAAATAAACTTGCTCTATGTTACATAAAAGATGGTGGACTAACATTACAATATTTGCCGAACAGGCCTTTAGGGCGCTACAAAAATATGTCCATCAGTTTTTGTATTCATTTTAGATAGCATACTGAAGTCAATCAAACAGATGCACCGTTTTATATAACTGTATGAGGACGTATGAAGTAGTAAGTACCTATGGCCAGAAGGCTAATTTAATGCAATGTAGTAAACCTTAGAGCCCCGTATTCATTGGAAACAAAGTTGAGGAACAGTTGCACAACATCGTTTATGTCACTGTTTCTGGTAAAAATGATGAACCAGTTTTGTTTACCATGAATACGGAACGGATTAAGTATGTTGCCAGCAAAACTACAACACGTGGACAGCAACATGTTGCCAGCAACACGAAAACATGTTGCCAAACATGTTATACAACTTTGTTTCTCAATGAATATGTGGATTTAGTGACACATACCACACAAATGATCGTTCTATGACTCCTTCTTCAAAGTAGCTGTCGATGACAGGTCGGGCAGTGTTCCAAGCAGTTAAACTAAGTGTCCATTTTGAAGGGGCAAGCATTTGAACAAGAAAACATACGTGCGTTTATAAAACAGAAACTTACAAATGGATGCTTTTGAAAGAGAGTGAAATATGCTCATTTTTTTTTGGGAAACTATTAGTCGGGCGGATAAAAATTTAATTGGCGACTAATATACTGAATGGACGATTATTACACCAAGTAAGTAGCTATTTATCCGGTCATTGCGGCAAGGCGAACATAGGAAGCAAGCGCTGACTTGTGGCACCCCGACTCGGAAAGGTTGGGTTCGAAGGGGATGGCGGGGTCTAGTGAGCGACCCCGGTATCCCATTCGTGTCAGGTTACTTTAAAACGTAGCGGCGCTACGTCGACTATGCCTTAGTTTGGAGTTATAGAATCTTTGGTTATAGTTTCACATTATAATGGGGTTTTAATTTTGGTGATCATTTGGTAGTATAAAAATGTTTTTATAATTATTTCACTAGATTAGTCTAGTAAGGTAGATAAATCGTTTTCATATTACTATCTTCGGGGATGTAGCGACATCAGCTGCTAGATATGGCTATAACTATGTTACTGTTGTATATACGTTTGGATCACTATACTATTATAATCCGAACGCCTCAATAATCCGAACAGGGTGATGAGTGTTCAGATTATCGAGGCCCTACTGTATATGGATTATAAACTTCTGTTTTAAAACTAGCAAACCTAATAACTAGCAGTCTTGGGCCCTCTGTAGAATCTATGGCTTATTCTGGCCCGTCGAATGTCTTAATTATGCTATACGTTAACGTAGGTATACAGGTGGCAAATTATGTGTTAATAAAGCCAGCAAAATACATCATTAGTATAGTATTAATAGGCAAACTGGCAAACCTGATGTTAAAATTACTATATTAAACTAAATCTTTATTATATCCACTTTGCTGCACCTTACACCATAAACTTTGGCATTATCGATGTCATTAATAATTTATTAATGTCATTAATAATTTATTAATGACATCGAAATTTAACAAAAATCATGGATGAATGAATGGAATGATTAGTATGACTAGCAGAAGCTACAAATTATTTACATTAAAAACCTTGTTGAAGTTGATCCATTTTCATTTAAAGGTCTGCAAAATCCTACTAAAACCGCAATACATCACCAAGGAACAGATACTTACAAAGGTACAGCATTCTCATTGTGTATGGAGCCGACGACTTTCCCCAGGATGACCTTGGCTTCGTTGGGTCCGTCTTGCAAGGCGTCTATTCTGACGCGTTCCAGCGCCACCTCGCGGCGGTCGGCGAAAGCGTGGAGAGTGCCCTCGCCATAGAGGCCCAGCATCTTCTTGTCTATGGACTGGGGAAGGAGGTCCTGTTGGTTAGTTCATGATCTTGTCTGTTTGCGATTTAAGGTGTCGAGTTCTTTAAACAGTAGCCATACGCCTTATTTAAGTTGGTGATTAGCCAGTAGTAACAATTTTTCGTCAGTTCACGAAAAGCTGACGGTGAAGCAACTGATTCACATAATACACTAAACTATATGTTATTATTATTTCATATCAAACTTGACGTTAGAGGAAGTATTTTATTTAAACACTTGAAAAGATATTTATTTTTGTTTTATTCGCCAAATTAAAATGTGCTAAAATAGGCTTCAGGTCGGTGGACTAAAGACGTCTAAAATAAATAACAAATTTACCACCAATTAGCGAGAAGCGAGCAGAGCTAGCAAGTAAAAAAAAAATGGTTTGTTTGTGAGGAAGATAGACATACTAACCTGCACCATATTAGCCAGTCGCTTGCCCTTCAGCTTCCCTCGCGTCTTGACGAGCGCATGCGCTGAACTGACGAAAGTCATCAGCCGTGTATACTCCTGTTTCGGCGGCTCCCATGGCGGGTCCAGGCGGCTGGCGTACTTGAAGTTTTGCAGCGCTTCGTCGTAGAACTCTGAGTATTTTAGTGCCTGGGAGAGAGTACACGGAAGGACTGTTAGCTGTTAGTTTAGCTTTTCAGAATCGGAATACTGGTGAGAGGAAAATTGCAGCGGCTAAGCTAACTAATCTACGGGTTGAGGTAACCAATAGACACTTAAATTATTTTGCTGAGAGCAAAAAATTACGTTTTATTAACACCAAGGTAAGCCATATTAGCGTTGGATTAACAAAATATTAGCGTCATAACAGTGTATTTCTTTGTAATTTTTATATGACAGTAAGTAACTGTTATTTTTTTTTGATATGTATAAAAGTAGGATATTTTCAAAAATATTTGCAACAAAGCAAGAGTTCAATCAACTTACAATTCCCTTATTGTAGTATAAATCAGGTTGTCCCTTAGCAATAGGATCCAACGCTGCCTGCCTATAAGCTTTCATAGACTGCTTCAACGTATCCGGGTCTTGAGCCACCATGAAAAACTGGCACAAGTAAGCATTGCCCAGCACAGTCCAAGATACGCCATCTTTAATATCCTGAGCCACAGCTTCTCTCGCCAGCTCTACGCTTTTCAAAATGGCTGGATGTGCTTCTGAGCGCTTCTTGTCGCCACTTTCTTGGCGTAAGATGATTGAGAGGCATCGAAGGGATAGGCGGTTGCGTTCCTAGAGAAAATATTAGTAATATAAAACTCGCTTTATTTTTTGTGATACGCATAAATTAAATTGTAAATAAATTGCGAATTGTTAATTGCTATTAATAAGAGAAGATGGGCCCTGATGGAGCAAACCAGTGCTAAAGTGGAGACTGAGTGAAGTTGGGTCAGACTGAATGCCGAAGGCGGAGTACAGGATGTTGAGGCGCAGCTTGGGCGAGGCCTATGTGTAGCAATGGATCGATAAAATATATGATTTAAAAAAAATATATGATTAAATATTCAGCTCAGCAATAAAAGTGCGGTACCACATTGTTTCTTGCTTAAGTATACTTTAGACCAATGGTCAAAAGAGAAAGACATAGAAATTATCTTTGTCAAATTAATACTGCTGTGTATGTAGTGATAGCAAACTTGTCTCCAAACGAGCTCATTCAAATTAGATATGGTTATCTAATTTGAATGAGCAAGAATAAGAAGAACAAGTAATAAACAAAAACTGAAATAATGCGATCTATATTTTACTTCCATTTAGTTAAGTATAGGTAGTGTTATCAACAACATGACACTTCTTCACTATTAATTAATTAATTCACCAAAAAAAAAATTCTTTCAGCAATTAGTGACTGAGAAATAGTATATTATATTTACATAAACAGTTTTGGTAGTTTTTTCTTTAAATCCATCTTCTGTTGGTGCTTAAACAAAAGGAGTTTAACTTTAGAAGTAAGTACCTACTTATCTACCTTCTCTTGGTTTGTTTCGTTAGCCACACATCAAGAATAAATAAGTTTAAAACAAATTAACTTTTAAACAACTTTTAAGTCTCATAACATTTTCATTTCTAGACACATTTTAATATTTTTTTCACATTTTTGTTTCTTCTTATTTAAATGAGTAAAATTAATTACAATAAAATTACAATTAGAAAACTTCTCCATTATTGCAGCTGCAGCAAATACGGTAAAACGCAACTTACATGTTTCAATGCCCCCTCAAAGCTTGCCTTCGCCTCCTTAACATTCATATTCTTCCAATAGCATTCTCCGAGTTCATTCCATGCATCAATCAAATGCGGGTTTAACTTGACCGCCTTGCTGAGACACTGAGTTGCTCTGGCATCATATGTAGGGCATATGTTGTAGCATCGGCCCTTCATGTACAGAAACTTGGCACGGTGAGCGAATGGGATCTGGGAGTCCACTGAAATTTGATTTAATGTTAGCTACTAGGCGATTTGTGTATCATTACTATATTTTCATGGAAATTTGGTAAAATTGTTGTAATTATGTGGTCAAATTGTACTATGCGCTAAAATTCTGAATAAGATTAAGCAATCCAGCAGTGGCGAAGGTTCCATACAACTCGATTCCTACCGGATTCTCTTTAAGAAATTGGCACAGTCAGTATTTTATAGACAAATAGCATAATCACATTAAAGATATGTACTCTGGCTTACCTCTTACAAAAATTGACCCTTCGCTACTGCAATCCAGATTAATTTTTATTTAATTTGTGATCCCCCTGATGACCTAAGCATACATAGGTATAGCTAGTAGCTTTAACAATGTTATGTAAGAAATAACTTTCATGCCAGTGTCCTGTACAATGTCATGTCAAGGTACTATGTGGCGTTGAGTGAGTAGTGAATATATGCAAATACATGTATACATATAGTGCTGCATACATAAATATTTGCTGTAAGTTTACTTTGTCACTTGTTGAGTTTGTTACTAGATTTTTGTTGTTACTTAAAATTGACCAAATAAGCTTTTTGATTGCGTTGATAAGGATAAGGGCAAGAGAATAATGATGACCAGTTTTACTTGAGACTCTCTTACATTTCTAGTTTAAGACAGGAATGGGAAAATGTTGCCCATGATATAATAAAGCTATACTTATGCCAGTTAAGTTAACAGAAATTGAAAAAATTTTAATGAACTTGTTTCCATTAAAGATTCACTATTAAGAATTTCTTACCATCAATTGACTCAAATTTCTCAATTAGTACTTCTTTCTTTTCTTCAACACGTTTGTACTTTTCTGTGGCCAATTCAATGGGATGGTTTTCAAAAAATAAATCCCTGAATGCATAAAGATCTTGAAGTTCTTTCTGAAAAAAAAAATAAAAAAAATTAAAGACAAAATTTTTGTGGTATTTTGTTTTTTTTTTTTTAATTAGCCAGGCCTTTATTGTCCCACTCTTTTTTTAATACTAAATGGGTTTTATTCTCCCAGCTTTATAAGCTACATAGCCAATAAGAATTTTGGAGCGAAGTGTGGTGTGTCTTATCTGGCCAGTTATTTTAATATTCAGTATGCTGGGCTCCATCACTTATTGGCCAACCTTGAGCTTGGACTTCTGGATTTTGGTCAAGGACCAAGTCTGTGCACTATATGTCAGAATGGGGCGAATACACATGTCAATAAGCTTGCATTTTACTCTTAACACTGCTTTATCTTGTCTCGCTTGGAATGAGACTACGAGGTAGATGTATTCTTGTACATTGTATATTTTCTCCCTGTTTAATTGCACATTAATAGGTTTGTTGGTAATGAGCTTAGTCTTTGACGTGTTCATCTTCAGTCTAACCTCAAGGCTGGCTTTGCTGAGTTCTTGAAGCATTTTTTCTAGTTCCGCAGCTGATAAAGAGAAGACCACGTCATCAGCGAAGCATAGACTTGTCAACCTCGCCTCACCGAGACAGATACCTCTCTCTTGCCAAGTTGTCGCCAACATTCTAGACTTCTTCTAGGGTACTGGTAAATAGCTTTGGAGATAGCGGATCGCCCTGTTTGACACCCTTTAGGGTTCTGAATTGTGGACCTATCTGTTTTAATTTTATACCAGCTGTACTGCTGTTATAGATATTTTGTAAAAGACGTATATAGGAAGTTTCTACATTTTGCTTGCTAAGAGCGTCAAACATGACCAAGTGCGTTATGCTATCGAATGCTTTCGAGTAGTTCACAAATACAAGGTAAAATGGGATATTAAATTCTAGGGATTCTTTTCTATTATTGATTTTCTACGACTGATTGATAATATGCAATGCAAGTGGTCGGTGGTAGAAAGTCCAAGACGGAAGGTGCTGTATTTGATATTGATTTAAAATTAATAATTAGTTGTAGTCGATGCGCCGTAATGAGAGCAAAGCGGTATATTGAATGATTGACCAATTTGTCTCCTTTCTTACCAATAAGCCGTCCATTAGTTCGTCTACATTCTCCACAATATCTGCATCAGCATCGGAGTCTACAGACATCTTTATATTTCTAATTTCACACCAGAATTAATTCAATAACCAGTCGAAATTTTAATTTAATTAATCACGGAATCTTTCAAGATCCTGAAAAAGCTAACACAAACACACACAAAAAGAAGACAGAAGTTGTCATTTATGTTAAACAAAGACAGCAATACTTAATTCCTGAAAAGAGAAGTGAAACAGAAACATTTATGTAATGCTTAAAAACTAATTTAGAGAAATTTGAAACGCATGATTGTCTATGATACGTTTAATTGATTTTTAATTTTCTCATCAGGTGAAAAATAACGGAAAAAATAATTCTCAAGAATAATCAATGCTTAATTATTCCTTTTTATCACAGATCATTTAAATAGATTTAATCGTTTTCAAGGTGATTTGAAAAACATGGCAACACCAACATTTGTTTTAATTGTTTGGGATTTTTACACATTTTAACATTTTACAAATGTCAGTGATGGATGTAATTGACGTGATTGTGATAACAATAACAATGAGTTATGCTTTCGCAGACAAACAGTAAACGTAAACTACAATGGCATACCATAGAGACATCATAGTGGACGAAGAAAGTGATAAATTAAAATGTGCACTGTGTAACATAACATTTATTTATAATAGTGATATTTTGGTAGATGAGCACCTCAACGACCCAGAACATAAAAATATGCACATGCAAAGGTTGATGATTCAGAACAATATTGTGGTTAATGGTACAAAAATAAATTGTCATTTGTGCAACCAAGGTTCTGATCTATCAGATGTATTAGACCATATACTTTGCATTTATCACAAAGATAAAAAGAGTTCTGTGAAGAAATTGATCGAGAAGGATGGAGGGTTGATGGTGTTACCGAAGGATATAACTGAAAATGGCTCATCAGTCAACTGTATGGCCTGTGATCGTTGGGTAGACTTTAATAAAGAAGCAGTCCAATCCCACATTGGTTCTGCAAAACACAGAAGAGCTCGAGCCATGGCTGTTCAACCATTAAATGCAATATTCTCTGTTGAGGACAATAATGCAGATCTCTGGTGCAAAATCTGTCAGGTCTACTTTGAAAATTACATAGAAGTAATATTTGAACATGTCAGTGAAGACCCAGTGCATTTAAAAAATTTTAAAAAACTACATCTGTTGATCAAAGATCAAAATATAAGCATTGAGAAATTCTTGTATGAGCCTAAAGAAGATAAGGCTCTATGTAAACAGTGTAGTATTGAAGTACCATGCAACATTGATAATTTGGATAGACATATTAATGGTAAACAGCACATCAAGAGTAAGGCCACTTTTAAATAAACTAAAATGTCATGAATTGTATTATTGACCTATGCTTAAATAGCAAGAGTTTAAATAAAATATTTATTATAATTAAATGTCTATTTTTTTTTTTTTTTAATCTTTTATTAAAATATTAGTTAGAAACCAATTTGTGATTGAAGTTCTAACACCATGTAAGTACATTTTTGGCACTTTTGAGATTTTGATTTTTAACCCGTTGCTAGAGAATCTGGAGATGCGTTGTTTCAGTTAATCACAAATTATAAAATGGTATTTTACTACTCTCTGGGTATAATTATACAGTTTTTTCACTCTCCTGTAAAGTTGCTATTTTTGACTTATGTGGTGTTAGAACTTTAACAACACAATGACATTTTTGATTTGTTAATTTGTAAAAGTGCTTGACAAGAAAAGAACATCTTTTCAACACAGCACTAATATTGAATTTGTGAGATATCTCCTCAGTGAGTACCTAACATTTTCTGGAACAATAAATACCAGTATACATTCATAAACTCACGCCTTTTTTCCATGTGAAAAGTTTGAAAAGGGTGAAAAGCTTTCACCCTTTTCAAAAAATAATTTGATTTGATGAAAGTTCAAGCTTTTAAAACAATTACATAACATCACACCAGTAATCCCCAAAGGGTTATGTAGAGCTGTACCTAATAGTGCACCCACATTTCGCACGTTAACAACGATTAATTATGTCTTTGTAATGTATTATCAGTTTATCATCGGAATCATCCTTCGGGGATTCCTGGGACAAAATATTAAAAGTTGCAACTGTTAGAAAAGTTAGTTGGAGATATTTTTTTTTTTTGTTCCTGGCAATTAAATGCTCAAACTTCTAATGACCAATAAGCATAGTCTAATATACATTATACATAACAGTGTGTTTGGTCAAGGTGGAAGCGTCAGGGTAGCCCGCGAAATTAATATTTTCTTACGTTTCTTGCAATTTGCAGGTCAGTGTCAGGTGTGTATGTTGATGAAAAATAAGTTGCGCAAGTAACACGTATGTAATTACAGAATTATAATCTTTTTTAATTTGTAAATTCTCCTCTAAGTTCATTTAACTCCAATCAGGAACTATTTCATGAAAAAGTACTTCAATGGGGTTAAATGAACTCAGAGGATTGAATTAATGATTTTAATTATCATGTTATACTGTTTTACTACACACTTTCCTTTCCACTTTCTTTTGTCCAGCAGACAGGGAGAGCGATTTGCGCAAACTTACATTGAGGAAAGAGTAGCATTTGGAGGAGGTTCATGAACTGTTTGGGGTGGTCCGCGGTATCTCTTAGAAAGGAAAACAATTTTGAGTTCGTAACTGGGCCTTGGATCGTCTTGGCACTTGGAATGCCCATCGCTACATCAGGAGGTGCTGGAAAAACAACAACATGTTATGCCATATGCTGGTTTTTTAGGCGAAAGATTCATGCTCATGCAGGATAATGCCCAACCACACGTTGCCGCCTCAGTTCGCCAGTATGTACACGAGGTCGAAATTCGTGTTATGGATTGACCAGCAAGGAGCCCTGGGGCTGCAGTCTCGACATAGATAGCGACAAAAATCGGTCGTTAAGTCATAACGATGTCAAATTTCTTTAATAGATTTTCAATCTTAAAGTTTTGAAATAAAGTTGAAAATCTATTAAAGAAATTTGACATCGTTATGACTTAACGACCGATTTTTGTCGCTATCTATGTCGAGACTGCAGCCCCTGACCTTAATCCCATAGAACACTTATGGGATGAGGGTCGGGGCTCTACTTCAGATACCCTCCAGGAACTCAAAGAAGCTATCCAAGAAGCGTGGGACGGTATCGCTCAGTAATTTTAGTAGTAAAATTGATAAGGTAGATGAAAAACCGTATGAAAGCTACAGTTAGGGCAAGCGGTGGCAATACGAGTTATTGAAACAAGTTTATTTGGTTTTTGTGCAAGAAATCCTTTTATTTTTTTTAAATCTTTTATTAACTGAATTTTTTGTGTTATTTTTTCCAAACCGGAAGCGCACGAAAAGAGCACGGGGTGGGTCGATTTATTTTGTACCCAATAAAGAACACACCATTGGCCTGAAACCTCGACTTTATATGTCAAAATTTATCATTTACCACTGTGGATGAATCCGCCACATAACTAAATGACGAGAGTGGAGTTCTCAATATAGTAGAGCTTGGATGTCTGAAAACACATTTTTACTCTCGGCCAGCACTTTGATGACCGTATTTATGCACTTGGATATTTATAAGGGTAAATTAAGAAACTTGCGCGCTAAATACAGAAGTTTTAATGACGTTGTCATAATATGAGCTTTTTATCCAACTATCTTAATTATTAACACACACTCATAGTATTTGATAATCAGAATATTAGAGTATTTGATATTAGAATATAAGGAGAAGACTAAGCTAGCGGACGTTCGTGTCTTGAGCCCGTAAAGGGGCCCGTACCGGACTTTATGGTTTACTAGCAGTTGCCCGTGGCTTCGCCTGCGTGAAATTCACTAACTGTTCCACGAGATCATACTACCGACCGGAATAAAGTCTATATGTTAATTTAGGTAAACTATGTATCTATGTGTCAAATTTCATCTAAATCCGTTTAGTAGTTTTCGCGTAAAAGAGTAACAAACGCATTTATGATATAAGTAAGATAAGAAGTAAGATTATTTAGGAAGGAAATTATGAAAGGATTTCTTCTGGCATTAGTGGCGCTGGATCAAAGTTAATAAAATGTTGCCATATTAAAATATTCATCAATCATCGATCTTCTGTCAGAGTAGAAAAAAAACTTTTTAAATATCACCTGTCAATCAAACTGTCAATTCAATCCCAAAAAATTTCGCGAAATTTCAAGTTACTCATTTAAAACCGTAATCCGCTGCTAATATTAATAATTATTAGTGTAATTAACGTAACCATTGTAATAAGTTAAAATGAAAACGGGTTTGTTATACGGGGTAGTCGCTTGCTCAAAGACGCGAGTACGGTGCGTATTTTGCGGTGTTTATATTCCGAAGGCGAATAAATGCATCGAACAACACACAAACGGTGCAAAACACAAGGAAAACATCGTGCTAATGAATGAGAACGGCATATATTTCAGTAACGACATACTCCACTGCAAACCATGCAACCGAAATCTACCGGACGATGAGTCTGTTACGAAGCACATCGAGAGTGATGACCATGCGAACTGGATGGCGGCGATGGACGACCTCGTCGACGGTGAATTTATCACTCTAGACGCTTTCCTATCCTGCGAAAAAGATGAGGTGTTCTGTGAGGTGTGCAACAGCAGCGTCAATTGCTCCCTCCAAAGCATCGAGGAGCACGTCAACCACATTAACCACCGAGCTAACATCACCATGCGTCTAAAACCCCTCAACGGCATATTCCCAGTAGACAATGAAGATGAGGTCTGGTGCAAAGTTTGCGACGCATACATTGATAACACAGTTCAGAGCATTCTCAGTCACATTGACGATGATGAGCAGCATATGGAGTGGTTCTCTGAGATTGAAGATCTGATTGAGAGCCAGGGGGTTTCTATTGAGTCTTACTTGTCAAATGAGCATGAAAACTTTGCGTATTGCAACAAATGCCAGATGGAAGTGACCTGCAACGCTCAGAGTATTGAAAGCCATGTGCATAGTGTAGCACACTTGAATCAGTTTGAATTATAGAACAACGCCCCCCCTCCCTACTGTCGTGGACGTGGTTAGTTGGGTTCAATGAGTATTATTTTCAGTTCTGTTAATTTTCCATCATACTTTTATTTTCATAATTTTGTATTCACTGATTTGAAAACTGAACATTGTTTTGTTATTATTAAGATTTGTTACTATTCACTGAAATATATCACAACATAAGATATTAAAGCTATTTTACGGTAGTTAATTTGAAAATTGATTAGTTAATTTTTTTTATTTAATAACAATACTTTGTCTGGATGGAAGTAAAAGAACTGAAACGGAAGTAAAAAGTAATACAGAAAATATACACACTTATTGAATTGAACCACATATTTCTCTGCTGTTTGCATGCAATATAAATTATAGTTAATGACATTTTCTTTTTTTTTTTCTTTTTGGAATTCATCAAAGTACCCCCCACTCTGGAATGAGCGGAAGGGAGTGTCAGACTTCTACTGACTAAAACCCATCCATGTTCCTTCTTTGCCCTTTGTGTTCCAGGGCCACGGTATCTCTTTCAAACAGTCCTGCAGATAGTTAATGGCTTCAAAAATAAAACAATGCTATGGATATATGGTAAATATTATACCTTTATTTATTTATGTCCATAGTTAAATAGTACCAGTGCTTGTATTTACTCATTAGATATAGAATATCCTATAATCATCACTAAGCAAAAATAATTTAACATTTTACTCATTTGTAATACCACAGTGTAACTACATGATATGATGATAGTAATATACAGTTGATGAATATGCTGTCCTAATATGTGGTACAACTGATGTTCCTTGCAGCTTCCTTTTGATGACTGATTTAGTTGTTTTTAATATTCAGAGACAACTATTTATGAACCACTAGCTATATTGATAAAGAAAAAGTTAATTTGGTCTCTCAACTGTCAACTGCTCAGAAATAGGAGTGTTGTTTTCATTTATTTATATATATATATATATCTCATGAGCATCTTGTTGCTATACTGTAGTCAGAACTCTATCACATATATAAGACTCATGTTTGCTATTTGGAACTTCCAAGTAGCCTTATCTAATTCCACAGAACTAAACTAAGTGATCAATTGGAATAAATTAATGTTGAAATTTTTACAACCAATATCAGATGCTTCACTTTTTGCTCGTATTTGCCTTTCATTCAGCATCATTCAGGCCCAGTGATATATCTAAACAAAAAATTATTAGATTATTGATCAATATTGTGTATCGCTGAAAGCGTCATAGACGTTGGTCTCTGATTTTGCCATTCAACGTCTTCTATTCTTCCAACCAAATGAAAATTTAATAAAATGTTTCATTCCGACACAATATTGTTAGTGTTTTGTTAACATGAACCTTCCACTTGAGTCAAGCATCTGATTTTGGTTCTACTAACACATAGATAATAGATTTAAGAATTTTTCTGCTCTTTATAGTCCTCCTAGTCTCCTACGCAATATTATTTTTTGGCATTTTTACAAAAGGGTACTGAACATAGAATATGTTCAAGTAAAAAGCGAAGTCTCAAATTTCTGATATAAATAAGTGGGTAGTATTTAATGGTTTTATAAATATTTTGACTGTCCTTTAGAATTGGCTACATTTTTTGGGTGTTTTATGTGCTGGAGTGTGACATTACTAATATTTGCACGATTTTGTGTTTAATTTGATGATTGTTATTGTTTTTTCGCACCTGCACTAGTTACAATAAATTAAAACAATATCATTGGAATATAAATATTTATTTCCTAAAAAAATTGCAATCTACAAATAAATATGGAAAAAGGGATCTATGCTCTAAAAACAGAACTAAACATTTATTCAATTCATCATTTTATAATAGTTATATAATCAAAAAACATTTATAATTCGTTTTATCAATAATAATTATATGTGTTAAAAAACTATCGCTAAGTATTTTATGTTTCAATTGTAGTCAATTATAATTATTAGCAACAAGATACCATTACCAAAATAAATAGGTACATGACATTAATAATTGCTAATAAATAAAACATTTAATTTTATTCTTTTTTCGACCCACTGAAAATATTTTTATTGAATTGTGCAGTTGTGTGCACTAAATGTTATTTTATCTATCTTACTTATAGGTACACACAGCGGCACATGAAGCTGTACATCTCCAGTATGACTTGGCCTCGCTTTGTATTGATATCCTAAACAATGAGAGATCCGCATAAACTGGTTTTGTATAGCTTGATTGGCCGTCGTGCGTACAAAACACTCATTGTATGTAAGGTAATCCGACTATTAAGGTCGGTAGTTATTTGCGATCGAGCTCACGCGAAGTTATAAATTAATGACGGATGAAATTCTTCACAAATCTAGTGCACTTCGCATTCAAACTGAAATTCCGTGTGACTTGTTCTATTCTAAGGGTCAATTCACAACGAAGTGGCATTGGTCGGCAGCGCAGTTTCACTGTCAAGCCATTTTATGCTTTATCTCAATTAGGAAATGCATAGTATCGTTTGAGACTCGATGGACGCGCGGCCCGAGTGTTTCAAACGATATCATGCACTTAGTAAGTGTGCATTGTTGTTTGTGTCACACATGTGTACCTATTTTGTACAATCGGAGAAACTTAATTTTAGAACTACTAAAAGCATACGATGACTTTGACTTCAAGAAATTAATGATCCAAAGGGTAAGGTTCATCGTCATCATCATCTTCATGATCATCATCCTCTCTTTCTTCCTCTTCTCTGATTACTTGTAACTCATCTTGGCATGAGTGCGTCGGTGGCATTTCCTGCGTTTTGCATGGTCTAGCGTAGTCGCAAGGAACTGGAGGTGGTTGCGGTATTGCCGTGGAAGGTTCTCCGAGTCTAAGGGTGATTCTTTCATCGTCTAAGCGAATGACACGAAGTAGGTCCGCTGCACAGGAGTCGATACGTTCCAAGCTTTCGTTCACAAGATTCTGCAGTTTGCTGACAGGGTAAAAAAGTCAAAATGACGTTGAAGTTTCTTGGTATAAAAAAATGGGAAAAGTTTGTTTTAGAAGAATATGACAACGGGAACTTGTGGTGCCTGGAATTCCTCCATTCCACAAGAACCCTCTTGGACTAAAACAGTCTTCTAAATGCTGGATTTCTGTAGAGCTGAATCTACTTTAGCCTCAATGCGAAATATGGGTGTACTATTGGTAAACCTCATCCATCATAACTCTTTGGGGAAATACAGACGTGACGTTACACTTTATCCTATTAGTTTGGAAAACAAAAAAAAACACTCTTATACTGATCCACTTACGAGATGCTCGCATGATTGTCCCTCAGGTGTTTGCTGAAGTTCCTCAACCTCGCGAGTTCGTCCCTGAGATGCCTATCCACCTCATCCTTGGTGTGTTCCCCGTTGGGTCTCATGGATCGATCGGCTAGCCTGGCCTCAATCACACGCTCTTGTTCCAACGTCTCCTCAATATTCTGCTCCGTCGCTGTTAATTCTTCCTGCAAGTTTTGGTAGTCTCGCAAGGTCTGAGGAAGAATCAAGATTATCATCTCAGTTTTCTGTCCCGCCATAACAGGTACTTATTTCGAAAACTTCGATTCCAGTAATCGGAAAAAGATGCTTCGTCTGCACTAGTAAAAAACAATTAAGTAAACGTTACAATATAACGTTTGAAATGAAAGAGTTGCAAGGTCTTATCAATATTTCATCGAGGTCGTATTGGCTTATGCGGTCGATATGATAGACGCCACCTGTGCTTTCCGGACAGGCAACAATATATCATGCAAGAAGGTTGTTTGATGAAGGGAATCACATTTATTTCTGTACCTAACTATTGAATATACCCTTTGTTCAAAGAGATTGTGAAAGTCTTATGAATATAATGTATAAAATCTATATAATTTATTATTAATTACGATAGATACTTTATTAAGTTAACTATATGATAAGTAAGGATCGAAGATGGGGGAAGAAATTGCTGGAGTGGAGACCACGGACGGGATGGAGGAATGTGGGAAGGCAACCGACTAGGTGGACAGAAGGCCTCATTAAATTGGCCGAAAGAAAGTCGATAGCCATGAAACAAAACCGCCAATAGTGGAGAGATTTGGAAGAGATCTACACTTAGCATTGGGTGGCCAAAGTCTGAAGAAGAGAAAAGATAATAAGTAAAAAAGACAGTTTCATGTTCTTTGAGAACTGCTTGATTGATCATCTCCTTTAGCGTAGGTACCTACGCTGCGTACTAGGTACTACTTACACATACTCGTAACCTGTTTTCATAATCTGTTAATTATTGAAGGCTTAGTCTTCCTTACCTCTTCCTTCTGCCAGTACATATCCTGCAATTTGACCTTGTTCGTATTCAAACGTCTTCTCAGTGTAGCGTCCACTCTTGAAGCGTAGGCTTGTGCCGCTATCGAAAGGTGGACTCTGGCCCCCCGCACCTGATGACGGTCATTTCAATATTATAACCTTCTGGTTCTGCACCCTATAATGTCTGCTAAACACATAGTTCCTAGGTACCTTTTCTTTTGCATATTCAACAATAGTCAATGCTTCACATGTGTTTTATAAGTCAGTGATGCACGTTAACCCATATTTTTGAACCACCGACCAAAAAAGAAGGGTGTTATAAGTTTGAAGTGTGTATCTGTGTACCTACCCGTCTGTGGCATCATAGCTCCTGAACGGATGGACCGATTTTGATTAAGTTTTTTTGGAGGGTATTAAACTGGTTCGTGCCTAAGTAAAACTCGAACTGGTCGGCTGGATAATCAAAATCCCGAAAATCCTTGTTACCCAGTCTCAAGTTCCGTATTAAATGATCAGATTTGATTCGAAAATATCTGGGTACCTACCTAGGTCATTTGGCCATTGGCCACTGCAAGCCGACCTTAAAACATAGTTGGAAAAAGGGTAAGAACATGATGACTTATAAAATGGCCAATTTACCTCTTGTCTGGTGACAATCGCGATTCTAAGCGCTCGCAATCCTGCTGTCTTCAACCTTTCGCAGCAATTCTCCCAGCGAGTTACTGAAAACGCTCTGGATAAAAATAATTAAGAATGTTTTAACAACAAAAGGCACAACTCAAATCAAATCACAAATCAATCAATCAATCTCAAATCGCTGTAACTGGTCAACTAAATTTTCTAGTTTTGACCACTCGTAATATTAATGTGATCAGAACAGACAATTGAGAGTGTCAGTAGATATTTTGTTTGTGAAGACGAGCTATCTCAGATAACTCAGTAGTCTGGTAGTCCAAATAGTGACGTCATATAAAACTATCAAGAATCGTGGAACATACATGGTATTTTGGGATACCCCGGAGGCATGGGGAATCATTTTAGAGTGCACCAGTATCACCCAGATCCCCAAGGAAACTCTTGGAATACCAAGATCCCTTGTGGATGTCCTGAGAAGATTGGGAAGATTGATCTGCTTCTGGAGGGAGGAGGGCTGGTTGGAATAACGGCCGCCATGGTTCACGTACAATGGTGGTATTAAGTGCGGAAACCAAAATCCTAACATAGATAATCCCCTTTTTAAGGATTCAACAACAGGTGGCCTACCATGACGTCTTAAAGCAGGAGTAATTCCAGTGTGGGCATGAGATAGTGCTAGACGATCTCTGTCTCTTTTCCACACTGGAATTACTCCTGCTTTAAGACGTCATAGTAACCCCCCTGAACAAAGATAGCAGGAAAAAGCACACTTTTACTTTTTTTTCTTCAGTTTTCGCCCGCATGGACATTGCGAGCTCGCGATAATTTGCGAACATCCCTCTTCAACATTGAGAGCTCGTTCTTTTTTTAAAATATCTGTTGCTATCTTCTTCTTGGTGTCCTTAATTCTTTTTGTGTGCCTCTCAAGAGCCAGTACCAGTGTTTCAAATTTCTTCTTTTGATCACGTAAAAATTCGTACTCCTGCAACATGATACACCGAACTGTTGACGTATGTAGGTTCCTATATTTTCACGTCATCATCTGACTAGCCTTTTCCCAACTAAGTTGGGGACTGGTTCCAGTCTAACCGGATACAGCTGAATACCAGTATTTTACATGGATCGACTGCCTATCTTGCATCGACAACCCAGTTAGTAGGTACTGGGTAACTGACTACCTATAATGTCTCAAAGATCTACAAATGACAGCCGGGACCAACGGCTTAAGCTTTAACTCTGACGTATAATTGAACGTGAAGAAGATTAAATACCTCGTTGTCAATAACACTTTATTACCTGTTTTTTCGTGACAGTCAACGAGTCTAGATTTGTGCTCGGTTGATGGCAATTGGCTCGCCATCATAACATGTTACTTAAACATAACTGGCGAAATATGGGTTTACTAGTAGGTACATGGTACACCTCAGTCTAACCCTTCGCGGATTACAGACGCGATATAAGGATTAAATACCTTAACTGAGTGTCTATTTGTGAAAACTCAGAGACATAATATATCGACAGGGACTATAGGTGCACGAGTATATCAACTAATATATATTTTTTTCTAATAAGGTTTGAAAATTAATAACCTCCAAAATAGCCTCTTCCACACTATCAGACAGAGGACACAGCACACCAGGTTGAGACGCTTCACGAGAATGCTCGTCTATCTCCTTCTGAACCCTCCCGATGACCACACGAAGAGCGTTGTTCTCGTGGTGAAGAGCGTCTTCCGCATCAGTCAGGCGTTTCGTCAGATCTTCTAGCACCCAGCGCCAGGAGGCAATGTCGGACATTCTGGGAAGATGGCAAAGTTTAAACGAGATTTTTTATGGCGTAGGAACGCGGTGGACAGTTCTTTATCCTCCATAGGAGGGAGGATACTCTGACCAGAGAGATGTTTAGTCCAATGGTTGTTGTCGGACTCCGGATGGGTGTTGTGGCTGGTGAGCTAATGGCTGACAATTGTTATGGGAATACCCTAATTTCCCGAATAACTCTGCTTGTGCGATGCAGGATTTGCATAAACCACGTTGTTCGTTCGGAGTTTCCTTGCGTGATCAAATCAGAAATGAGAACATCCGCAAGAGAACCAAGGTTACCGACGTAGCCCGAAGAATAGCTAAACTTAAGTGGCAGTGGTCAAGGCACATTGCGCGCAGAACGGATGGCCGATGGGGCCGAAAAGTTCTGGAGTGGCGACGGCGAACCGGAAAACGCTGCTTTGGAATGCCTCCCACTAGGTGGACCGATGACCTGGTGAAGGTTGCAAGGATCCGCTGTATGCGAGACGCACGGGACCGGTCAATGTGGCGACACTTGGGGGAGGCCTATGTCCAGCAGTGGACGTCTTTCGGCTGAAATAATGATGATGTTGTTCGTATGTGGTGTTGGTAGATGCCGCCACAGAGTCTAGCTCGTGATTGATATAAAATTACAGGTTACGGCTGTAGGCGAACTGTTCAGCAGTAAACTAATGCGCTAGCATTTGTGATTATTTTAAAACTGATTTCTTTCCATGGGTGCTTTACTCTGACATCATCATTTAATCATATTTTAAGCATATTACAAAAATGGACGGCGAGTTATGGGCCAGCTCGCCGTCCGGCCGTCTTATGACGACAGGCCGTGTCGACGGCGCGTTCGTGTTCCACGTGCGCCTCAAAGAGATGTCAGCAAATAAGTAGGGGTCCGCAAGGGCCGATGCCTGCCAGGGCTGCGGGACTGTTCGAAAGAGATACCGTGGCCCTGGAACACAAAGGGCAAAGAAGGAACATGGATGGGTTTTAGTCAGTACAAGTCTGACACTCCCTTCTGCTCCGCCCAGAGTGGGGGGGGTCATTTGATGATTTCCCATACGGAAAAAAAAAAAAAAAAAAAAAAGCATATTACAAAATCAAGGACTATGTTGAAGATAAAGAAGTAGTAAGTAGTAGTAGCTTTGGTTCCTTCTGCGCATGCGGCTTCCCTAGCTTCCGTAGCTAATAAACGGCACAAATATGTGGATGTCTCTTTTTTAATTTATTTTTTTTCATATTAAACATATGACAACACTTGTGTCACATGTTTAATTTGGTCTTTTTATAATATTTTGTTACCTTTGTATAAATTCTCCTTTTTTTTTTTGTGAATGTGTAACCATTGTAGGCTTACATGCTTGTTAACTTTTTATCTTGTTCTACGTTTTCGGTAAGCAACGACTTATTGTCGAGGCTACGCTGTCCCCCCATAATAAGTACTAATGCTGTATATTGTAAAACCAAATCATTTTAAAAAGAGTAACCATGGAGTTTCTGGCCGGTTCTTCTCCATAGGAAACGACTACCGAACCGCGCACCTTTTCTCCACGTTTTATAAGAGCCCATGTGAAATGAAATATTTTGATTTTGAATCGATCAATAGTCGTCTCAACATATTGCATTTCACTGCTGGATACGGCCTCTTCCAAGCTGCACCACAAGTACCACAACACCCTGTTCACTGCCTTTCGCATTCAGGCCATACCGGCCACCATATATTACATTCTAGTGACATATAGATCACAGGAGAATGGCTATTTTTGATTGTATTCTCATGAATAGGCCTTGGCCTTGATCTTCCCCGTAGATCTGTCTTACCTGGCTTGCAAACATCTCTTGAACTGATACTCATTGCTCTCATGTGCGAAATTATTGAGCATCACCAGTTCCTCCGTGTCATTCACTTGCTCCACCACCCTGGCGTTCAGTTGGTCGCTCAGGACCCTTATACGGTCGGTTTCACAGGACCCCAGGTAGCAGGTCTTGGCGGACATTGTTTAAATTTTGATTTCCGTTGTAGTTATAAAAGTTTGTCTTAGATGTAGATTATGTTCTGGGTGTCAATGTGTCGTAGTTTGTCATGACATATTTTTAAATTTGTCTTGTTGCCACACGTGTTGATTAATATAAAAGAATACTTTTATTGTTTATGGTCTGTTTAGAATTCATACTCTTTTCATTTAACCCACCAATTGCATGTGAGGTCGAATTTTATAATCAGATTTTAACGTTCTCGTTCCTAGGACGACACACTCCTCATTTCTGTGCAGCACAGACGCGAGAACTGGCGCGAGCACTGGCACAAGCACTGGCGCGAGCTCGACGCGAGCACTGACGCGAACACTGGGAAGAGCACAGACGCGAGCACAAGTGCTAGCACTGGCGCCAGCACTTCCTTCAAGCACTGGGACGCGCTCTTACCTAAGTCATTGCGTGTCACGTGTTTATTTTTACACCGGTTTAGGATACTTTAGAACTTCACGTGGGCGATGCCACGGGCATGCCCTAGTTTCAAAACATGTCCCAGAGCGTTGTTCATTATTTAGTACCTAGATAATTATAAATCCACCTACGCACTATGACTAGGGTCCCATCCAAAACTGACTAAGTATGGCGAGATATTTTCCAGGACGCTCCCAGAGCACCAAAAGATTTTTTCTTTTCTTTATGACTTGTTTATCAACTACAAAAGCTTCAAATGGACTGCAATAGGATACATTGAATTAATAATGTCACAATTACTTACAAACAAGAGATAATTGCTAGCCCTCCGCTGGGATTTGCCGGGCTCTACAGTAGCGTAATCCAGTCAGAGCTAGTGATGTTTTTATTTTTCTGTTCAAAAATCTCGTTGTTGTGTTCATGGAAAAATGATGGTAGGAAAGATAATAAAAAAAAAACAAATCATACTTGTTTTAAGAAAGCTTTTTTATTTATGCGTAACTGTTTTAACAAATTAAGAACTGCTTCACAACTAAATACTGAAAGCTAACTGAATTTAAAAGACAAGGTGTTGTCATTCGGTATGCCCGTTTTGTCATTCACAGTAAAGTGAAGTATTGAATTTCCATCGCTCGGCTTAGAGACGAGATGAAATTCCAGCTGCATTGGGCAGCTGGAATTTCAACTAATAAGTGCAAATATTTAGGCATTCATATCTACTTATAATGACCTACTTATGAAGATCTTACTAATGGATAAAGCTAAGACACAATTCATCATCTGCCTAGCCTTTTCCCAACTATGTTGGGGTCGGCTTCCAGTCTTACAAGATTCAACTGAATACTGGTATTTAACATGAAGCAACTGCTTATCTGACCTCCACAACCCAGTTAATACTAGGTAATACGATACCCCTTGGTAAGGCTGGTTGTCAGACTTTCTGGCCACTGACTACCTCTGTAACGACTGCCAAAGATTTATAAATGATAGCCGGGACCAAGGGCTTCACGTGCTTTCCGATGCTCGGAAGAAACTTGGTATGTAATGGGTGGTCACCCATCCACGAACCAACCTAGGCAAGCGCGGCTTAACCTGAAGATCGAGTCCAGCGGCTGTTGTTATGCAACATTAGTTTTAGTATATGCGAAACCTGAAACACGTGTCTAGTATTTTTATGTAAAGAATCTAAGTACAAAATTTCAAAACTGTATCATGAAAAATCACAAAGTTATAAGTTTGTTCTGTAACCTGGTTGTCCGCAAAAAAACGTGGTCACCACATAGCGCGACCGCGCCTCCAGCGTCGTCTTGAGCTCATTGATAATAATTATTTGGCAGTACGTACCTAAATTATAGCGATAGGCACCTAATGTCGCTCGGTGTCCAACTTGTAACTTTTTAAAAATATTTTTGGGTCAAAATATAACATGTTTCAAACATTATTGGAATCGATTCAATTACTAATTCTGAACAAACTATATTCAGGTTTTGCATATACTAAAAATAATGTTGTATAGCCACGAGCTCCAAAAGCTAAGTCATAGTTACGGACTCATATAGATGTTTGTCACTTATGTTAGTAAAAAGGTGAAAACGAGCATACAAAGTCCAAAAACAAAATTTTAGTAGGTAATGCAAAACTATTAATGTTTTTATGGCTGATTGACTTCAATAAAGATGGCGTAAACGGGTTTGAGAAGGACAAAGTAGATCAGTTCTGCGACGCTAATGATGCTGAACCCGAGGAACAAGCTGAGAAGACCACCAATTGCACCTGTAAAAATGTAGTGTTGAAAGTAAGTCAAACTGAAAAGCGACGAAGGTCAGATAACCACGGAAAGGGAGAAGCTTCAAGAACACCTTTTGAAGGATTTTGAAAGTTATCAGTAGAGGTCGTCGTGAAACAGTTCAGCCGGAGAAGTACTTACTACCACCATAACTATTTCTGCCTCTAAGTAGCATTGAAAGGTAAATATATGGATTCCGGTTTATTTACGAGTACATTTAGGTACATGAATAAAATTGTTTTTTATAAAACCAATATTTCACATAGTTTGGGCCAAATATATTTAATGAAAATTTGCCATCTACACACTACGAAGACGAATAATAAAATCCCAGGTAGGAATCACTTGCATAGGTGAAAAAAGGTGCATAAAAACTGAATTTAAGAAAAAAATCTACCATAAATCCTTATCTATTAATATATCTTTATAAAAAAATATCTGTGGTATATAATTATGAGACTACACTTTAGGTAGGCTGTCGGCTTATCTATCAACCAATATCATAAAAAACCTCACTGGGTACTGGGTAGCTTGGCAGTCAGGAAAGATATCTAAAACCCTGAAATTGCTCTTCCGTAATATACTTGTCGTTGCGATGTTTCAATGGTATGGCATCTATTACTTTTCAATATGAACTTTTGAGGGTAGGAAGAACAGGGTGTAAAGTTCTTAATCCCCCATAAAATAGAAAAAGGAGGGTCCTCCGACCAGACGGGTGTTATGTCTGGTGGACTACTGCCCAACAGTTGTTGTCGGGTTCTCCTATATACCTACTCTTAAGTCGCGGATAACTTTACTTGCGCGATGTAGGATTTAGATGTATTTCGATGTTTAGTTCATCGTTTGTGTCATAGATGGAGCTGTAGTACTTTATGTTCTATGTTGATGTAGTACTCTTTGTAGTGTCACTACAAACTCACCAATAAAATAATAGTCATCGTACTGTGCGTGCCGGTGTTGACCCAGGAACATGTCATCGTAAAAGTGGACGTTGATCTGCGTTACCTCACCCCTAAGGAAAATATACAACTTAACAATTTTTACAACATAATAAATTAGACCGCGAAAACCCTAAAATAATTAGCAGTTCAGGGAGATGTATAAAGATGTATAAGCAGGTTTGTGATGCCTCCGTCCACGACCTCAGTAGATGCGGCTTGCGTCAAACGACATGCGCGTTCATCACTTGTTTCCTTCGCCTTGTAAGTATAACTCGTTTAAAGATCGTTTAAACACCATCAGCTTTAAAAAAAAACTTATTATTGTCGAGTTAGAAACGCAATTTATCGTAAATTGTACCCACATCCTTAGCTGTCCCCATTTGTGCGAAGTATCTTCCATGTCCTTGTTGAGGTCTGAGTAGAACACCTGGCTGGCGTAGATAACGTCGTTGCAAGATGGGTGGCAAGACTGCGACTTAACCTCAGTGGTTCCTCCCTCATCCTCGCTTTCTGCGTAGTACGCGTAGATTAGCTGCTCTTCCACTTTTGCTGGGAAAAAAATAATTACAATTTCAGTTCACAAACTCTGTAAGTGATTAAATTGTTCCTGGATTGATAATTTGTAAAGATTACATTCAAATAGGCTTATTTTCAAAGCATAATCAGCTTATAATATTCCGAGTGTTGCTGGGAGACAGCCCTCCTCTCCGTGAGGGGCCTGTAATACAACATGCGGTGGGCCCGTCTGGGTTGCCTGTCATGATGTGGTCATTGAAGTTGATGTCGAAATAATTGTGAAACAGTCCGATTTTATAGTTCTAATACATGTCCTTTTCTCCAAGATGTTTTCCTCCACTGTGTTGAGCAATGGTGATGAGATAATGCAAGAAATAAAGTGCCCAACTGGGTTCGAAGTCGAACCTGCGACAGCGACTCGTATGTCACGACCGTTTCGGCGTTTCCACTGAGCCACCTGCCCTGGGGATCAAGTCTGCTATTTTTATAAATTCGTCATTCCAACACGATCCCATTGTCATTTTGATAAAAGTTCGTAATCTGCTAAATTTATAATGCTCGATCATTGGTCGGTCTATGGTCTAGTAATAGAACTGTGTTATAATGACATCGTGGTATTGCCATTATTATAAAACCCGTTAGTAGAAATGATTCGAATAAGCTACTACTAAAGAACATTAAATTCATGCCAGATTTCATTTATATATATTATTTATCAGATTACCATTCTATGCCATTTCTTTCAATGGAGTGTCAGTGGTTGACCATTGGAAAGTCATAATGACACCATTATATTAGTAGAATACCTATCAAACTCGTCAAAATCAACAATTATGAAATCAATGATAGACCATTCTGACACAATTGTAATAGCAGACTTGAGGCCCTGGGCCTCTAAGTATTACAATTGTGTCAACCACTGACACTCCATTGAAAGAAATTTCATAGAATGGTAATCTGATAAATATTAAATAATATATATAAATGAAATCTGTCATGAATAAATGTTCAATAGTAGTAGTTTATCAAAATCATTTCTACTAACGGGTTTTATAATAATGGCAATACGACAATGTCGTTATAACACAATTTTATTACGAGACCACTAACCGACCTATGATCGACCATTATGAATTTAGCAGATTACGAACTTTTAGCAAAATGACAATGGGATCGTGTTGGAATGAAGATTTTATAAAAATAGCAGACTTGGGCCTCCTGTTCTGTTGCGTCTCCCACTGCTTCATTTTATTTCTTAATATTATTTTTCATTTATCATCAAGTACTCAAATAATGCCAAGTGTCCACTGTTTATATAAGCTACCATCAAATTATTCTAGACAAATACCTTCAACTTTACTAATGCAATTGAAGTCATACTTCGTAGTACAGACCGGCTCCCAGATGAATTTCCCTGAAATATTAATATTGCTTTATTACTTGCATGGTTGGGTTTTTCTTTGGTTATTTTTTTAATCGGACCTTGAACCCAGAGTCCCAGGTGAAAGCGTTTAAAAAAAAAGTTAGCTAATGCTACTCTAAGTTCTCTAATTACATTAAGCACCCGCAATTGCTCTTTCTAATTAGACATGAGGTGATCAGTTCCAGGTAGTTAATTATAGGCCTATCATTTAATTGAGATAGAGCCTGAGGTAGCTGTGGGGTCCGGGGGTGTATTGATGTCTGTCAGCGGACATATGACTGAGACCTCGAGATACGTCATCACACTTCCTATTCAAGCATAGGATGGTATTTAATTCATAAAATAAAGAAGGATGAAGAGGTTTTGGCAAAAAGAACAAGAAGTGCTGTACTGTGAGTCTGTGACCTCTCCAACACCTTTTTTTTTCGGGATGGGAAATCATCAAATGACCCACTCTGGGCGGAGCGGAAGATAGTGTCAGACTTGTGACTTGACTTGACTGACTAAAACCCTCCCCTGTTCCTTATTAGCCCTTAGTGTTCCAGGGCCGCAGTATTTCTTTCGAACAGTCTCTTCTCTCCCTGTGGGAGAGGTGGGCCTCTCCCACACCTCGCAGAAACGTCAGACACCGTCTTAGTTAAGCGTAAGGCCTGTCGATATGACTTACATACACGTCGCGCGCGTCGAGAGATTTCGAGTGAATTTCACTATTAAAACTGAACCTTCAACTGAGTACTGAGCAATCAGCGTCGTCATTATTACGGAATATTGACACTGACAGCAGTTGAACTCGGTTTATCTGTGCTGATCGCGTCCAGATTAATTGCTGAAATTCGCCCTAAAAGTCAGTGTTGTCATGAGATAACTTGCTACTTACTTGGCCAGTTAAAAAGCACACAATTACACATCTTCCTAGCTTCCTGGACCAACAAATCATGTTTACAGTTACTATCAGTATAAAACTCATAGTACTGCAGCTGCTTTTCGCTCTGGAAGAAGCACTGTCTTCTGTAAGGGGATAGGGCGAGGAGGGAGAAGTCTGTCTTGTATGTTAGGGGGGTAACTTCGATGGTGGTCATCCGGTCCATCGGGAGACGGAGCACGGTGCTCGTATAGACGTGGTCGGTTGGAGAGCTGATGAGGATCTGGAAAGAGCGTTATAAAAAGATAAGCCAACCTCATCCTTTTTTTTGAAATCGGTTAAACATGATAAGAAAGTATTTGAGTAAGGATGAAGTTTCTTAAAACTTGACTTATGGAAGTTGGAAAAAAGGTAAATAATGGGCGTCTGCTGCGTGAGATGCTTTTGAAAGCCAATGCAAACTTTCAACTAAATTTTTCAATCAACTTCGCCAATTGAAGTCCACTGCAGGTGGCAGGCAGCCTTTCCCTCGCCTCCCGCATCTAGCCTGACCCAGCCATCTTTTTAATTTCGATCAGTCCATCAAGCTTGGGGGCGTCCCACGTTTCGCTTGCATTAACACGTTCCCTACTCCAAGACTCTTTTGCTTTCGTCGGCTATCGATCCTTCGACAGGTATGGCCGGACTTTAGCTTGCTTACTCTGCAAGCTAAGTCGGTAACTTCAATTCGTTTCCTTCTAAATGGTTACAAAAATAAAACCAACTCAAACTCACAGTGAACCCCAAACTCTTCCCCTCACAAGCGTACTGATGCTCAGTATTGTTGAGGAACAGCTCCACTCCCAATCCATTAGCTTCTCCGGAGGCCATGACCCTGAGCGGCTTCATCGTCAGGTCAGGTGGGAACACCTTCGGGTACCCAATGTCCAGGCCCCATTGTAAGGCAGCTGGCTTCGCGTCTGCGTCGAAGGTTTTGTGCCAAGCTAGAGTGTCATTGGTCCTGTCGTAATTAATTTTAGTGCTAAAGTTGAAATTGTAGAGTAATTTTTTTTTATTATGAGATCACTCTATGTGTCTATGTTTGTCAGTTTACAACAACAATGACTGGTGGTTAGCTAGCCAGTCACCCAATTCAGATCGGTGCGGGTAAGGACCACCGATGAGAAAATACGGTCTACTGTTATCAGCTTGTTAGGTGACTACGGGTTGAAAATATATTTTTGGAGTCCGCGTATGTCCAGCTGTAGGTTAAATAAAAGTAAAAAAACAAACAGCAATATTCAAAGTCTGTTTATTTACTTACATGGCATTTAGTGGTAAACTGTTGAAAGCGAAGCACAGTCCATAGTTGGTAAAGATAGGCTGGAAGAGCTCACAGCACTTGTCCATCTCCCACTTGGTGTCATGCATTGCTGGCCAGTTACAAGCTTTCACCACTTCTGGACAGGTTGGAGCTCCCTGAACCAAACAATCATTCAAACAGTCAACATTCCATCTAGTTGATTTTGGTGTGTGAAAAAGTAAACTATAGACCGACCGCTTTAATGAGTCCTCGCGAAGGTATCAATTTAAATGGAATATTCTGAAGGTTGATCACGTATTGGGTCAAGAGTATCGCAATACCTACGTGGATTATGGTTATTTTAAAATAAATAACCTGTGGGATATTGTTAGGACTTTGTGGACGCTTAATGTGCCTTTGATGGGGCAAGGCGGAGGACTCATTAAAGCGGTCGGTGACCGAAGGACCAACATCGTTTCCATGATTTTTTTCTAAAGACTACTTCAATACTGAATTGCGATTTTTATCATAATTGTTATTAGATTTGTTTGACTCATAAGAGAGGTTGAGTCTATGAGATGATATTAATTCAATTGTACAAAGTAGAAGGTAAAGTAGATTGCACTTAAAAACTAATAAAGGGTGTAAAAAGACCCTTAACGAAACCGAAAATCACTTGTTCTCCTCGTCATTGCGATCATGTTTTTGTTCTGGACCATACCTGGGAACCTTTTAGTTACGGAGATATTTGAGGTCAAAGTTCCAATTTTTTCACAAGTATTTTTTAAATACTAGTTTTGAGGGTAATAAATTGACTTTAATTACCCCAATGACCAATGACAATGTTTTGAGTGCGTCACATTGAGTTTTACCGTAAAAAGTGATTTTTCACCCCAAAAAAAAAGTCTAGGAAAAAAAAAGTCAATAATTTTTGCGTAGGATTACTTAATTTGATGTACTCAATGCTTGGTTGACGGCTTTGTGAAGGGTCCGTTTACATCCTTTATATACAACCACTAAGCTAAGAAACTGGTACGTGTACCTGGACAACAAATTCTGTAAGCCTGTGGAACTGCACGTCATCTAAACGCGTCGATCTGAACTTGTTTTCAGTAGTCATTCTCGGACACACCATGGCAGCGAAGAATTCCTGTAAACTGAACATAACAAGACATTGCACCTGCATTCGCCTGGGGAAAGGCCTTTGCCCTTAGCACTCCTTAGGAGGTGTCTTTGAACATTTGGGGAGTTATGTATAAGTCCTATGACACATCATCATCCGCCTAGCCTTTTCCCAACTATATTGGGGTCGGCTTCCAGTCTAACCGGATGCAGCTGAATACCAGTATTTTACATGGAGCGACTGCCTATCTGACCTCCACAACCCAGTTAGTACTGGGTTATACGATACCCCTTGGTAAGACTGGTTGTCAGACTTTTTGGGCCACTGACTACCTAACGACTGTCAAAGATCTACAAATGCCACCCGGGACCAACAGCTTAACGTGCTTTCCGAGGCACGGAGGAAACTCGGTATGTAATGCGTGGTCACCCATCCACAGACCAACCTAGGCAAGCACGGCTTAACCTAAAGATCGATCCGAGCGGCTGTTATTATTTAGCCACTAGTTCCTCCAAGTCCTATGACACAACGAGACAGTAAAAAGTACAGACTCCTTTCTGCCACTGCGAAATTCCTAATGGAAGGACCCAATAACACTTCCTTGTCCGACCTTGGGTTTGAACCTGGACCCCAAAGCTTAGCAGTAACACTCGCAATTACTAGACCAACAAAGAAACCTGAACTTTATACCCAAACTGCTCGATATGCTCCCGCAACCCAGGCGATGAATCTGCTAAACGCCCTGATTGGTCAGTAACCGGATCTTGATATGTTTACGACTGTTCTATGCTTAACTATTGCTTAAAGTTATTTAGTTAATGTTATTTTGTTGGCAAGCACGCTTTGATGCAAACTGTAAGTACAGCAAGTATCTATGCAAATAAATAAAATTGAGGTGTCTGTTTGTGATTTCAAAATAACAGATTTTTATTGAATGCTTAAGAAAGTATATACGTTACTTATAACAAAAAATCATTTTTTTTAATTTTTGTCTGTCGGTCTGTCTGTTTGTTCCGGCTCATCTCCGAAATTTACTTTTATTTTAGAGAAAGGATTAGGGTTCCGTGCAAAAAAATAAAACCCTTGAAATTGTTAACATAACCGATTCAAATGGGGAAGTAATATTTTTATAATAATTACACGTGGACGAAGTCGCGCGGGCCAGCTAGTAAATAAATAAATAATTTACTACATCAACTAAAGTCGCTTTTCATTTAAAAACAAGCATCCTGGTCCCTAAGACTCATGATTCTAGAAAAATCCTGCAATCTTCACTGTTTTGCAGTTAAATTACTACAAAGTTTTTGCAATCTGTTATGATTTATGAAAGCAGGGATTATTAGGTATGCGTTGAAAGTGAAAAATAAGTTTTCTTTCTAGAATCATTTAGAAACTACGAAACAAGTCGAGCTGAACCTAGCTAGAAAGTATTCTTGTAAAATAGCCACGAGTCGTGGCAATTAATCAAATGATATCTAGAGAAGGTATTTTTTTTATAGAAATACAGTTTAAGATATATATCTTAAACTGAGTCTATGAAAGATGTTACACAAAGCGCTTGGCGCTTGCTAGTAGTTAAAATTAGTAGCATTGTTTATAAGGCATTCGTTGATTCGTATTATAACTAACATTTTTCTTTCTTTTTTTTCTTCACAGTTAGGTATATTAATCCTAATTATCCATTACTGTCAAAATCATAGTAATATTTATTGCCGTTAGAATGTGTGTTATGGGTGCTGTTGGCTGGTTGTTACTGCCAAGAAATCACAGTGACTAGGCGATTCTCAAACGATACCGCTCGACCGCTCGGTCGGGCGGAGACGGCGTAGATTTATATGGTGGTGCGCCGCGCGGAGAGGCGGTGAGTACCGCTCATCCGCGCGGTCTGCCGGTGTAGTTGTGTGAGTCATCGCGGATTTCACGCAAGCGAATGCGAGTGGAAATTATGGGTTTCCTACTCCTCGCTATACTTTTCTGATTAATTTCGTTGCAGGATCCAAGACAGTTAAATTGTTTCTCTGGGACTTCTTCGAGCTTCATTATCTCGGCGTTTTTCTGGTGGTCGCCACACATTCTGACTTTCAGAAGTTACAGTGTTGTGTTTGGGAATAGTGTGGCGGGCTTCAATGCGACGTGAGATCTTCTTTACCGGCCGACCGCGCGGACGAGCGGTGTCATACTAGATTCGCCATACAAGTTTGCTATGGAGTTGCTGCTGTATGAGGTACGCTAACCGTGGAAGGACTCTACTCGGCTACTTACCCCTCAAGCTCCGACACATTAGCATACGACATCTTCACATGCAGATGAGGGCAGATCACCACGGTAGGGAACGGGACAGCCCATATAGGAGTAGGCATGGAGTCGATGACATTGACGAACGGCGTCGAAGTCCACTTGCAGAACAGCTGGATGATGACCACGGCACAGATGAAGATGCTGATGAACATGATTATGATCCAGGTCGCCTTCTCTTTTCTGCCGAAGGTAGGTTCGAAGATGTATCTGGGGAAGAATAAGTTGAATGAAATATTTAAGGATCTTTATCCTCAGATTTTGGTAAAGCTTGAACAGAATCTTCTGGAATTGGTTAATGGTAACTGGCTGGTAGGTTTTCCAACAAATTATAGACATGAAAGTTTTTTGCTAGAAGATTAATATAAAGACTTTTTTATTACTAAAAAAACCGACTTCAAAACACAATAAACTGAAAAATAACTTTAGCTACAGAAGTCGGTGACTATATTGTTTGTTTGATTCAGTTTTTTTCGGCCACCGACTTCTGAAGCTTAAGTTATTTTTTTAGACAGCAGCAGTTTTCAGAGTAAACGAAAATATCAACGATGTTTACAATTTTTAGATTTTTGTTGATTTTTCAAAAAGCGCTCGACCTATTTCGATAAAATTTGAATAGGAGGTCCTATTTAAATTTTATCGAAATAGGTCGAGGGCCTGGGAAGACCCCCTTTGAAACAAAAAAAGGAATTTTCCAAATCGGTTCTGTCCTCTTCGAGTAATTGGTGAACATACATAAAAAAAGATTCCGACGGATTGAGAACCTCCACCTTTTATGAAGTCGGTTAAAAAACAAAAGCATCCTAACTACTAATTAACTAGACGAGACTTTATAATAGAAACACATATGTAGGAGCTACGATTTTTATTTGGAGGACACTTAAAATAATGAATTTTAAAATAAGAACTCGTCGTACAGGTGCTTTAAAAATTCATTACCTAGATAGTGTCATTGAGGAAACGGAAGTAACGAAATTTCTAGGGCTACATATTGACCACAAACTTAATTGGAAATTTCATATTGAGCATGTTTGCAAAAAGCTGGGACAATTTTCATATGCATTATATAGATTAGGGAAAATAGCGAATCAGAGTACTTTGCTAACAGCTTACCATGGTTACGTTGGCTCTATTCTCAGATACGGTGTAATATTTTGGGGTTACAGTACGGAAAAAGAGCGCGCTTTCATTGCTCAAAAACGCTGCATCAGGGCTATATTTAATTTATGCGGAACTGACTCCTGTAAGCCATTTTTTAAAAACAATAAATTATTAACACTGCTATGTATCTATATACTGGAGGCTGCAGTATTTGTTAAAAACAATATCCACATGTTTAGCTATTACACGCGTATACGGCGTATGGACAAATTACGTACAGTAGCCAGTAAAACTCGTCTAATGCATGAGAGCATCTTTTGTTCAGCTTCTCGCATCTTTAATAATATACCGGGGCCTATTAGAACAATTATGAAAAAGGAAAATTTTAAAAGGACTCTCCATGATCTGTTAGTAGACAAAAGTTACTACTCTGTAAAAGAATTTCTGTCCGACAAGTCTTTGCTTAAATATAGTCTCACCCAGTCATGATGTGTTCGATGACCTATAGACTTTAATTAATTTTGTTCTCTTCAGTATAATCAATTTTAAGAATTTTATGTATGATTTTTACAATTTGACATTTTAATTTTCTTAATGAATAATTTTTTTTTTTTCGTTTTTTAATTTTATGTGTATAATTTGACATGTGCCTATCTTAATTTGTTATGGTTGACTTTATCTTTTTATCTTTTGAGTGTTAAATGTAATTTTATTTTCTATATAATTTGAATTTGACATTTCTCTAAATTTGTGCCCTTTTGGTTTTTTTATTTTTTATTTATTGTGCTAGAGGGAAAATAATAATTATTAGTAATAATGTTAATTCTATCGAACAGTAAATTTCTGTGTGATTATTGTATGCCCTACGGGCGGGACATAGCTGATAAAAATTTTCAACTATTTAAGAACTGTACCTACCTATGATCCACAATAAAATATTATGAATTTGAATTTGAATTAATTTCTTGGTGGTTGTATTAAACATTGATAAAGAAAATAATTTTCGTAATCAAATCAAGTGATTTACCTAAATAAAATCAAGGCTACATAGTAAAAATCTCATAATAGACAACTAACTTGACTCCATGAAGAGATCCCTGGTAGAAGAACTGCTTCAGTCCTTTCATGACTTCATTAACCCACTTCTCCAGCATAGACTTCGGCTCCAACTCCTCATTCAGAACCGTCTTCTCAACATCCTTATTAATAGTCTTATTTCCTTTATTTATCTTTACACAAATCTTATATATTTTTAAATATTTCTTAAACTAAAAACAATATAAAAAACATTTAAAAATATAAAAAATTGTAGCCCACCGGTATCGGGAACAGGGTCCAAGCTACCGGCGGTCAGGGCTCCAGAGAGAGGAACCTCCTGACAATACGAGCCGTGTCCAGGAGTACCGCTTTCTGAATCAAACCCTTGATCCAGCTGCCTAACGAGAGCCTCCTCAGGTATTGGTCGAGGCTCTTGGCAATTAAGCCATGGGCTGATACAACTATCGGTACAATGATCGCTGAGTCCACATCCCACATGTCGACAACCTCGTGAGCCAAGTCAAGATACTTGATTTGCTTATCTTTCTCGGCTTTCACGAGGTTCCCATCATGCGGGACCGTTATGTCAACAATCATTGCACGCCGCTCTGATCGATCCACCACCACTATATCAGGCTTATTGGCTACAATAGTCCTGTCAGTTACGATGGATCGATCCCAGTACAATGTGATATTGCCATTTTCGAGAACTGGGTCGGGCACATACTTATAGTACGGTACTTCCGATTCCACAAGGTTGTATTTTAGAGCAAGTTGCTGATGGATAATCCTGGCTACAAGGTTGTGTCTATGCAAGTACTCTCCGTTAGCCAGACGAGAACACCCGGAGATAATGTGACGGATTGATTCGCCTGGACGGTGGCATGCCCGACATATGTCAACCGTACCGTCCTTCACAATAAATCTCCGGTAGTTATTCGTCATCATAACTTCATCCATAATTGCACAGACAAAACCTTCGGTTTCTCCAAAGAGGTCCCCGGAACGTAGCCAGGCTACGGACGCTGGTAGGTCTACATCGGGCCCATGCAGGGCCCGGAAAAACCGTCCGTGAAGCTCCTTACTCTGCCATACTTCCATGCGGTCGTTAGTGTCAAGCACTACAGGTTTGCGCCAGTTCTCTTTAGCCAAGGAGAGCGGGGTGAGCCCCTTGTCCACTGCGACCACATCTCGATGCATCCCCACGTCGGTTTCAAGGAAATATTCCCTGAGACTGTATATCTCGCGATTGTGAAGAGTCTTAGCGTTTAAAAAGCCTCGACCCCCACACCTCCGCGGGATATACAGTCTCATAACAGAAGAACGCGGGTGATGCATTCGATATGTCGTCAACAATGTACGGACCCTCCTATCCAGGGCGTCTAGTTCTAGTTTATAACATCAGGACTTATGTACTTAAAGTCCTTTAAATAATAATCACGAAAATACAAATTCTCTTCGACAGACAAATTGTTCGGGATACTGTTGATCTCGTTTATATTGTTTTTGTGATATTCAAACATTTTAAAATGATTGGAAATTAGGGAAATGAGACCAGCTCGTCTTCACTGATAAAATGGAAACAAGGAATGGTGGAAACTACTGAACTCTATTCGATACTAATGGTATTATGGTACTTGTATTAATTGGAGCAAATGCTATTAGATGCATATGAGAGAACTCATGCTGTTGGACTGTCTGTTTGTATGCTGTAACTGGAGTGTCAGTAACTAGTAAATGGACTTAAAAATGAGGTCGTATAATATCACGCCTGTAATCCCCGAAGGGTTAGGCAGAGGTGTATCTAATACACTCACATTTCGCCAGTTATTTTTAAGTCCCATGTAATTGGGGGCGAGCTTATTGCCATCAACTGGGCACAAATTCAGACTCCGTAACTGCTACTGAGAAATTCCTGATGGAAAAACCCAATATCACTTTGCCCGACCCGGGAATCGAACCTAGGACTTCATGGTCAGCAGTCGTGCTTGCGAACACTAGATCGAGGCAGTCAGGTAGGTAGGTAGTGTTAATGAACGGAAAACCGCATTAGGCCCACGGTTTATCAATACTAATATTATAAAGAGGTAAAATTTGTTTGTAAGTTTGTAGGTTTATAAGTTTGTATGTAATCAAAATCAAAATCAAAGCATTTATTTCAAGTAGGCCAGTTACAGGCACTTTTGAATTGTCAAAACAAAGACAACAGTAAAATATAGCTACAGTCCCAGTCACAAGGCACAAAAACTGTGTAAGTAGTTGCCCATTCCCTAACGTAGATCTCTATGGAGAAGAACGGGCAAGAAACTCCATGGACACTCTTTTAAATCAGAATACTTTAACAAAACCTTGGTTTTATATCATTCATGTTGAGATGGTGCATTATGTGAGAACGATGCAGCAAGATGTGTACGTTAAAAGTGTCCATAGTAAAAACAATTCAAAAATAAAATAATTAATTCAAATAAGCCGTGGCAAATTAAGAGATGACCAGTCACAACTGACAGCGCCCGTTCACGAACATGACGCATGTATCAGCACCATTCAACTCAACCATTTTGAAGGGAACTAAATGATCCGACACACGTGCCACCATCAGCGAGACATTTGAGTGAGCATGACATACTCCTAACCGCCATTCAAGTCAAGAAAAAACGCAGGTTTCCAGCGAATGACAGTTTTCTAGTACATAGTACTCACACAACTAGCTAGGAGGCTATATAATAATGTATGGGGTAATCTGCAGAACTACTAATCCGATTCAGAAAATTCTTTCACTAACGGGAAAATACATTATCTCCGAGTGTCATAGGCTACATTCAAAACGTTCCCATGGATTAATTTCCGTACATAACGGAAGCGAAGCCGCCGCAAAAGCTAGGAACAAATAATTTTTCAAACAAACCCGTAGTAAAAACTTAGTATTAGCGGTGACAAACCATCAATATCTCGTGGCATTACCATAGTTGGATGCACTTAACTGTATTGCCAACATTTAACACTGTTCACCCCTTGATTGCCGTTACCATTAATTAGCACAACATTGTGGTCTTACATTAAATGGAACCATTAATTAGATGGGGAAATATTGATCATGGATACTGAAGGTCATTGTCAATTAATTTTTAATTTCGATGATACCCGGCTGTCATTTGCGGGTCTATGACATGGTTTGGTAGTGACAAGTCTGAGAGTTTGGCAACCTGAGTTGTCAATGAAGGAGTATAGTGTAACCGAGCTAGACTGCGGCACCAGAGATGAGCGAGGATGTGTAGCGAGGGATGTGTGTGGAACTAGGAGGTTAAGCAGTGCTTGCCTAATTTGGTCCGTGGATTGGTGACCATCTATTACATACCGAGTTTCCTTCGTACATCGAAAATCTCTTTGACAGTGTAGTCAGTGGCCCCAAAAAGTCTGACAAACAGTCTTACCTAAGGGTATCGTATCACCCAGTACTAATTGGGATGTGGAGGTCAGTTAGGCAGTCGCTCCATGTAAAATGCTGGTTTTCAACTGCATCCGGTAAGACTGGAAGCCGGCCCCAACATAGTTGTGGAAAGGAATGATGATGAACAGATGATGACAACCTCTTGGAATCTTACTTAATGGCTCAGCGTGACTTCAAAATTCCAAGAGTGCAATAGTATATAGGTATTCCCTAGGTGTCCCCTAGTGTTCATGAAAACGGGTTAGCCCCAGGATAGATACATGCCATAGTTTCTTCAAGATGTGATGCGGAACAAAGAACCAAGACTCGTCTTTATCGTGTGGTTAGTGCCTAACCTGGTGTCAGTTTTCATGCCGCCCATGGGCCTCTGATTTGGCTTTACACGCCGTCGAGGAATATCTCTCAGGCATGCTGGTTTCCTCACGATGTTTTCCTTCACAGAAACAAGTGATAATTATACAATACGCACATGAATCCGAAAAACCATGCGTGTCTTTGGTTCGAACTTGAGACCTACGACTTTACAGTCCGATGGTCATACCACTACGCTATCACTGCTTAAGACCAAGCAAATTGACGTTATTATAGGTTCCTATAATAACGTCAATTTTCTCTTATAAGACACACTCTCGATTTTCCGTCCGGAATTCATTGAATTGAATATTTTATTACTTCTAAACATTTGTTCGACCAAACTGCCTACTTTATGTGAGGCTGTAATGCCTGCTACGTTACATAAAGGACGAATATAATCTTCATAACTCCCACTCGTTGGGATCTTGAAGCTTCGTGTATTTGATACATTACCATCAGAAAGTATTAAAATATCACATGTCACATCAAAGTCAAAGGCTTCGACTTCTCTGATTATGAAAACAATAATTTGTTACAATTTTTGAGCTATTTCTGCGATAACAACTTCGTGAACTTATATTTACATTACATCATAACATAACGTCACGCCTGTAATTCCGGTTATGTTTAAGTCCCATGTAATAACGGGCGAGCGTAATGCCATCAACCGGTCACAATTTCAGACTCCGCGGCTGCTACCGAGAAATTCCTGATGGAAAAACCCAAAAACACTTTGCCCGTCTCATTGCGAAATTCATTTGGCAAAGCTTTACTAATGGGTAAGCAAGAATGTTATGCATACGTTTGCCCACACTTATAATTTAGCCTTAATTGTATTGTTAAGAATAAGCTTTTATTGTTTCAATATCTCTGTGTGCGCCGATTTCATACTCTGTGGCCACGAGCTACAAGCTTACACGACACGCGTCTTGCGACAGTGACAGTGAAGAAAATAAATAAATTACGTTGTTTAGAGCATGCCGTCGGCCCAAAACAACGCGCACGTCTGTACCTTGACGCACTTCGCGTTACAAGCCGCATCACCCGAGGTCGTGAGCGGGGACCATGAAGAAAGCAAGAGAAAATTGTTATTCCTTGGTATTATGGAAAAAGTTCCAAGAAAAGCGAACCTCGATGTTTTCTTTCGTCGTTAAAAAACTTGGAATGGAAATATTAGAGGGTTGCCTCCGGCGAATTGAAGAGTTACAAACGGTCGTGTTTTCACATGTTTTTATATCGATGTTTTATGTCAAAGTATTGATGTAGATTGTTTTTGTTAGAAGTTAAGTGATGTTCAAAGTTGAAATAATACTTGTCTATTTTTTGTCTCTCTGAGTATTCATCGTCTAGCCTTTTCCCTGCTATTTTTGGGGACAATCTCTTTTTGAGTAACTAAGCTATTGATAGACAAATAAAATAGTCTAAGAGTGCCGTTGATTCCTGTAATTAAAACCTAATATAATTTTAACAAAGAGCGGAAATTGGGAATATTTCACCCAAAAATTTTGATCCCAAACATTTTAGATTTTGACACAAGAATGCTACATGACAAGCGGGCGTATGACAGTAAACATAACGATTTGTTACTAAGCAGTAACAAGTATTGGATTACGATTTTCTTCATCCTGTCCCGTCTATCGCTCGTAAATATTTAAATGTCTTTGATTTTTAATTATTACGCATAGGTTTAATTGTAAACTCAGGTATCTTAAGCCGCATCAGCAGCTTGTGACTGTAATTATTTTGCCTTCCCGCGAGAGTGCTAGATGATTTGACCCCTTATATCCTGCAATGCAATGCAGTTAATGCATGCGATGCAATTAATAGCGGTCAGTAGAACTTCCTGTTAGGGTTGAACGTCGTCCAGCAGCACGGAATGGCACTTTTCCATGCTCCTTTTCTTTTCTCCGGTTTAATTTTTTTTTATTATCATAAGAACAATGCATAGGTTCACTTACAATGAGATACAAAGTAATTGTTAATATCTAAATAAATAGATTTTGCCTCAAATACATAGGAAGTATGTAAATTGCTAACATTTAATATGCGGTATGACTACATTTGAGAAAAGTAATTTCTCAGTTTTAGTTTAAATCTGTTAATATTATCACAATACACACAGCTTGTCTTCGTTGTAATTTATTTTTATTTCTTAGTTTGTGTGTTATTGTTTTTTTAAGTAGTTGTCAACATAGCTTTGATTGTATGCTATTTGTGGTATTTTTTTATTTTTTTTTTATTAGAATTCAGGTACCGTATGTGTATAGTTGTTTGAGATTTAATAATTTTCTGTCACTCAGAACCGTCATTTGTGTGATGTTTGTGTTAATAATTATAGACCGAACCGCTTTAATGAGTCCTCGCGAAGGTATCAATTTAAATGGAATATTCTGAAGGTTGATCAAGTACTGGTTCAATTAGTATCGTAATACCTACGTGGATTATGGTTATTTTAAAGCAAATAACCTGTGGGATATTGTTAGGACTTTGTGGACGCTTAATGTGCATTTGATGGGGCAAGGCGGAGAACTCATTAAAGCTGTCGATCTATAGGTTATATTGGCTAGGTTTGGTTTGTACAGAATATAGTATTGTTCCATGATTTTCAAGACGCGCCAGTCAGTATACGCTGTGCTATCGAGTCGTTGTCGTTTGATTCCACCCCAGCTACCCAAGTACTTCCATTTTTATCAATTTTCTAGAGCGAGAAGCAGAGCCTACTGTCGAGTGCACCGTAGGCATCGATGCTGCCGTGTGCAATAGCATTCCCACTGTGTTACTGCTCTAAGCGACAGAAAAGGATAAGTGCATGGAAAAGTGCGATTTTGTTCTGCTAGATAAGGTCCAATCCTAAGTCTGCGTCATCCCACTGCTGGGCACAGGTCTTCCCCCCATGGCTTAAAGGTGTTTCGATCCGAGGTCAATGTTTAGAACTGGTAGTTGGTTCTGTCGAGCTCGTCCCGCCAACTTCTTCGAGGCGGACCCCTCCCTTGTTGCTGGTGCCGGCGGGGGCTGGGACGTGAGGTTGTCTGCCACGACCCCTTATGTTATTATTTTTAGTATTTTTTCAGTAGGATTCTTATTTAGTACTTAGTCATACCTAAGTAGGTCATGTGAATTTGATGCCTCGATAAAAGAAGATGAACTGAGGTGGTCAGCCAAATTGACCTGCTAAAGACAATCCATTTAATATTTTAAGCAAACCAAAAGCTTACTCTCAAGGAAAAAAATGTAAAAAAAACGTTTTCCGTTCTGTCTAAAATATTCCGGAACAGAATTAAAAATCCGGTAACGTCAAACCGGCCATTTTTAATTAAACTGTCGATTTCGTTAAAACAAGTCTGACTTCAAAGGACAGTTTATTGAATGTCCAACTTGATTCGATTATTGTTTGATGTTGCTACTTCTATAGGTAGGTAGGTATAACCGGATGTAACTGTCAGACGCAGAATGCCGATTTTTTTGTTGTAAATATCAACTTTACTTTTTGTGTACTTCAAAAATGTGTGTTATTACGAATATAATCATTGAAGGACTAGTCAGAGGTGTACCACAAACCAAATTGACCGGACACGTATCCATGTATATGTTACCGGCCAAACCCGATTTCAGGCCAAACTAGTTTGTCCTAGGCCAAACTAGGGACTCTGACTAAATGGGTTAGGTTAGGTTAGAACTGTGACCCACTACGCGCGAGTCGAGGGCGCATAGAAGGCCGATGAGCCCTACAGCAAAGTTGGGCGCATTGTAAATGCTTTCTTTGTGTTCACGTGAACTGGTTTGGCCTAGGACAAACTAGTTTGGCCTGAAATCGGGTTTGGCCGGTAACATATATAGTAATGGCTGCTACTTAGAAATTCACATAATATAACATCACGCCTGGAATCCCCGAAGGTTTAGGCAGAGGTGTACCTAATAGTACACCTACATTTTGCCAATTATGTTTAAGTCCCATGTAAGCCGGTGGGTGAGCCTATGGCCATCAAGCGGGCACAAATCCAGACTCCGTGGCTACTACTATTTAGAAATTCCTGATGCAACCACTCAATAAGTATTCTTATTCGTGTTTCTCATGTTGTAAATCGTCGACATACAAAACAAACAAATTATCTACATCAAGTATCAAGACTATTGCGAAGGGGCCTAAGTCTTGAAACCCTGCAAAGTCAACGATCGAATTTCAGGACTAAAGGATTGCAAGCGTATGGACTTTCTAGGAAATGTGACGTCATCACTATTAGCCTTTTTCCAAACATTTAAAATATGCAATATGCAATTTGAATAAGTACTACAAATGAATTTATTTTAACTATAAAATTCCAAGTACCTAGTGCGTAGTGTTTTTGAATTTAGGTCCTTTATTACAGAATAAAAAAAAAGAAAAACAAAACAAATGAAAAGAAATAATATGCCCAAAAAATCAGCACTCTAACCCGACTTTAGCTAAAATATGCAATATCTTGGTAAAAAATCCATAAAATACAAATGCAGACATGCATTTTGGCGTCTCTACTTCATCATCATCATCATTTCAGCCGAAAGACGTCCACTGCTGGACTCAGGCCGCCCCCAAGTGTCGCCACATTGACCGGTCCCGTGCGACTCGCATCCAGCGGATCCCTGCAACCTACACCAGGTCATCGGTCCACCTAGTATAACTATGAAACCAAAAGAAAATCAACGTACCTATAGGTATCTATCCCCTCGTCTAAGCAATATTGCCTACCAAGACCCATGTTTACAACGTATAACTTTGTTTACATGCACACATAATTTGTGTAAATTATAGATATTACCAGCCTACAAAATGCAATGGAACGAGGCAGAAAATTCCGTAGTTCATTATACTGCTAGCTAAATTATTAATGGTATTAATTAGCCCTAACCGCAGATTTTAAAGGTACACACATCTGTTAGCTAGAAGGGTGGGTGGAATTATGTGGGTCGATATTGTTGGTATCTGTTTCCACTACTCGTACTAAACGAGGCGGGCTTTTAGGGCTCCGTACCCGAAGAGTAACCAACGGAACCCTATTACTAAGCCTCCGCTGTCCGTCAGTATGTCAGCGGGCTGTATCTCATGATCCGTAATAGGTAGACAGTTGAAATTTTCACAGAATGTGTATTTCTGTTGCCGCTATAAGAAATATAATAAATTTTAAAAAAATGTGAGCCGTCACGGGACGCCTGGCAGATGTGAAACATCGACATTATTTTGTAAAAGTAATATGCAGAAAAGAACAGATTGTGAACTAAATATGTCATAATGATAAAATAAAATATTAGGATTTTTTTTCCAGATAACGATGACTATTTATTGAATAAACATTTATTTTCATTAAATACAAAAATTTACGAATTTATTTCAAATCGTGACTACTTAATTCGTTTAATCAGTGACTTCGGTAATAGTTATATTCGATGTTGCCTCTGAGGACGGTATTACTGTGACAATTGGTCGAAGGTAACTGAAGTATGTTACAAAAGTATTGGACATAACATTATCAAGATATCTAATTAATACAGCATCTATTATTGTTCCGTATCTGGTGGTAGGTTCTCTTGGATTGTTATTAATTTGCAATTGAAATTCTTCTTGGAGAAACGTAATTAATTAATTAATTAATACATCCAGCAGGTGATGCACCGTACACACTACTGCATATAGACTGTATATATATACCATCATATAGCGTGGCGACGCGTCGCCACGGCATGCGTCGCCACGCCAGAAATCGGTTTTACATGCGGCTATAGATGTTTCATATCAAAAATTAGTGGGCTCCCCTACTACGATGGAACCGAACCCTTCATGCGCAAGTCCGACTTGGACTTGGCCGGTTTTTTTTGTTAATGTATGATATTCGCTCTCCGCGATGATACTCCGACGTGGCGACGGATTTTTCTTTGGTCCCTCTGTAGATGAAAGTATATGTGGGTTAAGTCTAACCTCTTAGCCACAAACTATACTCAAGCGACAGGCGTGTGTCACACTTATGACAGAGATGGTACTCACGCTATCAAAACAAGTGACACACGCGCAAGTCCCGTCGCTGTGTCGCATTACCCGAGGCTGGGGCTTTAACGTATTTTTGTGTCAGTAGATTTCTATCGAAAAGGTATGTCTGCAATGTCTGCCTATGTTTTAACTGTTTTTGTTAAGTTTCCTTCACCAAATTTCTTTCTAACTATCTAGTTTCCACGAAGCAATACAATTCACTTAAATATTGCGATACCGCATGTCAGGGGTCACCGTACCGACTTAGAGATAACTTCATTCAATAGTTCTTTGAATTCGACAAACAAATGTGTCACAGTTATAATAAATTGAATGTAGAATGTAAATAAAGTTTTTTATCATTATTATAATTATGTTTTATTTTATTTCTAGTCTCATGTTTTAGTAATGTTGACTGATAATGACAAAGAAAAAAAGAAAATGAAAGTTCAAAAGAATACTGGTAGGTACCGGAAATTCAAGATGAAAAAAAAAACAGAAAAAGCACAATATCAAAATGAGACAGGCTGTGAAAATTTTAACCTTGTCAGTGATGAAAGAAAATAAAAATAAAAAATAGTACGAACAATTTTCCTTTTAATTTTTTAATCCGCTTGACTACTTCCAGTGTGTTCTTATCTGGATAGGCTAAAATTGTGTCTATGTGAGTTGTGGTCCTACAGCAGAGACACTATAGACACAATAGTTTTCAAATCATTTAACTACCGAACTTCAGTGTGCGTATCATCTTTACGCTGATGACTTACAGATCTACTGTCAGGCAGGTGTTGACAGCTTATCCGATGCGATCGAGGAGCTAAACCGGGATTTACGTGGAGTCAAAACCTGGTCTGATCGTTTCGGTGTGGCAGTTAACCCAACCAAGTGCCAGGCTATTATTGTAGGGAGTCCCCATAGCTTGAGAAGGCTGAATGGGTTAGTGGTTCCACCGGTGACCTTTGACGGCACAGTGATTCCGTTTGGCTCTGACGTCAAGGATCTGGGTTTGCATGTTGACACTTGCCTTGATTGGCGTAAGCAGGTCGCGATTGTGAGCAAGAAAGTCACCGGAACGTTGCGGTCGCTTTATCGGTTGAAAAATGTTCTCCCATCTCACGTTAAGGCAATGCTTGTACAGTCCCTAATCTTCCCCATAATCGACTATGGTGATGTGTGCTACTACGACCTGAATGCAGATCTGCTCAATAAACTTGACGGACTTCTTAATAACTGCATTCGATTCGTGTTCAATCTCCGCAAGTATGATCATGTATCTACGCATAGAGCGCTTTTAAGATGGCTGCCCATCCGGCAGCGCAGAGAATTGAGGGCTTTGACAACCCTGTTTTCTCTTCTTCACAAACCCACTTCTCCTTCTTATCTGACGTCTAATTGTCAATATTTATGCTCTGCGCACAGCAAGAATCTTCGTTCCGCTAATAATTGTCTCTTACGATATCCTTCTCACCGCTCTGGTTTTATAAAATCTTCTTTCTTTGTCCAGGCGGTTTTCCTCTGGAATGCGCTCCCTCAGAGTATCAGGACGGCGACCAGTCAGTTCACTTTCAAAGTGAAAGCTCGGGAACACATTCACAAGAAGTTGGCAGATTCGTCTCAGAACTAAGTTGTTGTAGTTTTTTTTTTTTTTTGTTTATCTCTCTTAACTTTATAAAGTTTAATATATGTATGTATATAAGTATTTATTCTTATATGTTTTAGTTATAAATATTTTCTAGTCTTTTTTTTCTGTTATTGCACCTACTGTATATTGTCTCTGCATCACCCTAAGGTAGACTGGTAGAAAATGCCTATGGCATTAAGTCCGCCTTTGTACAGTTTTTACTTATGCATAAAGCTTTAATAAATAAATAAATTTATACATCTATTGCTCAGAATAGTTACAGCACTGATAACAATATTTGTGTTAGTGTGTTAATTTAGTATTTAACAATATTTTCTTACCTTTGTATAGATTCTTTTTTATCGATTGTCGGACCTACGCTGTCCCCCCATACTGAAGTACAAATACTGTAACCATGATAATATTGTAATACCAAATGATTTGAAAAGAGTAGCCATGGAGTTTCTTGCCGGTTCTTCTCCATAGGAAACGACCAACCCGAACCGTGCACCTTTTTGTCGACGTTTTGTAAGTGCCCATCTAGGCCTATGTGGAAATAATATATTTTGATTTTGACACTTCACTAGGGTAGGCAATTTTTCAAACCTATTTTTCTAAGCAATTGACGACATTCGAACACGTCCAAAGCTCCCAGAGGTACAACCACATACAGCCTACCTCTAACCCACTAAATCTAATATATAAAATCTCGTGACACGGTGTTTGTGGTCGCGCTTGTGGCATGGGCCAAATAAATATAGTTTCTTTCTTTCTTTCACTCCTCCGAAACGGTTCGACCGATTTTTATGAAATTTTTTATGTATATTTGGTACGTATGAGAATAAGTCGTAAAGTGTATTTCACACCGCTAATTTAAGCGGACGAAGATCGCAGGGCACTGCTAGTAAATACGTAAATTGCAAAAAAAATAAGAAAATATGGATTTTACCTTAAGGTAAAAAATTCAAAGATGGCCGACATTGCTTCCTGGTACCGATTGGTCTAGTGGTCGCAAGCGCAACTGCTGAACAGGAGGTCCTGGGTTGGATTCCCAGGTCGGGCAAACTGTTATTGAATTTTTCCATCAGGAGTTTCTCAGTAGCAGCCACGGAGTCTCGATTTGTGCTCGGTTGATGGCAAGACTCCCCCTATTACATAATTGGCGAAACGTGGGTGTAAAATTAGGTACACCTCTGCCTAAACCTTTCGGGATTACAGCCATGATGTTATGGATTTGGGTGAAAAAAAAAACCCAATAGTGTCACTGTGGTTCGTCATTGCGATTGTGCGACGTTGCCGCTGTGGTCAGCAATTTCACAAGAATTGTGCCTTCACAGTTATTTTTTTTTTCGATGACACGAATTTTTCTAATGCTAAATTAACTTTTATAAATTTCGCAATAATTTATAATTAGAAGGGTCAAGACTGTTAGATCGTACTTCACAAACAACGAGACATACATATATCAACATATAACTGTGTAATATTACATATGGATGCTAGCTCAGTTATCATTGTAGGCAATTCAAGTGTGGTCGACACAGTGGCCAGTGTTATCTGAGTGACCTCTTAAAAGAAACGATAAATTGAAGAAAAATAACGAGAAGAGTGATTTTAATTTATTTGTGTGATAAAAAAATGTAAGTATTAATTTGAAACTTAAATAATTTAATATAAGTTGTGATCTAGAAGAGGAGTTGATAGCTTAGTGTACACCCAAGGCTTTACTTGCGCTCGGGACAAACAGGTAGCTATCAGTGGCGAAGGTTCCATACAACTCGATTCCTACCGGATTCTCTTTGAAAAATGGCACAGTCAGTATTCTATAGACAAATAATACAATCACATTAAAGATACTCCGGCTTACCTCTTACAAAAATAGACCCTTCGCTACTGGTAGCTATTAATTCATGACAGAAACGGCAGCTGCATCTGGTATAGACTGGAAACCGACCGCAACATAGCTGGGAAAAGGCTAAGCAGATGCCAGCTGAATACCAGTATTTTACGTGGAGCGACTGTCTATCTGACCTGCGCCACCTAGTTAGTACCTACTGGGTAATACGGTACCCTTTGGTGTGAGTGGTTGTCAGACTTTCAGGCCTCTGTAACGACTGTCAAATATCTAAAAATGACAGCCGGGACACGGAGGAAACTCGGTATGCACTGGATGTTCACCCATCCACAGATCGACCTTGGCAAAAGATCGACCCGTGCGGCTGTTATTATTTAGCCACGAGCTAAATAATAACAGACAAAAATAAAAATGTGGGCACCTTCGACCGCCCCCTTTAAGTCAACACTTAATTTAAACAAACTGATATTTATTTCTTACAACTCAAGTCCATTAGAAAACATTGTGGATATAATGACTTCCGACCTTTTACAATTACAATAAGAAAAACGCTAAAAGGGTGGATGGGGTTTATTACAGAAACATTATGTTAATTTTCATGGCTAAGAAAGCTATTAGAGACCTTTCTTCCCAGATTTGTAGAACGCTAGAGGTGTTGCGCGAATAGTTTTGTAATCAAAGCGTTCTATGGATTATAACAAATCTTTTGACCGTGTTTGCACGCGCGTTGATTGGAAAGTCTCTAAATAAAGAACGTTCTATGGAGATAAAAAGTATTCTCTGTCAGCCGGTGTCAGACAGAGTTACTTTTGTATTTACAGTATTATCAGATGATAATATTGCCTAGCCTTTTCTCAACTATGTTGGGTCGGCTTCCAGTCTAACCGCATGCAGCTGAATACCAGTATTTTACATGGAGTGACTGTCTATCTGACCTCCACAACCCAGTTAGTACTGGATAGTATGATACCCTTTGGTAAGACTGGTTGTGAGACTTTTTGGGCCACTGACTACGACTAACGACTGTCAAGGATCTACAAATGACAGCCGGGACCAATGGCTTAACTTGCTTTCCGACGCACGGAGGAAACTCGGTATATAATGAGTAGTCACCCATCCACAGACTGACCTAGGCAAGCACGGCTTAACCTAAAGATCGACCCGAGTGGATGTTATTATTTAGCCACGATCTCCTGATTTACAATATTACCGTTTTGCACGACACGCGAACATAAATGACATCGTCCGACGAGCTCTTGTCACCGTCGTCGTTCCAGCCGTTTTAGAATCTTATAAATGGCTTGGTACGCGACGATGGCAAAACACCGGAAGGCATGTCGTGATGTCGTTGTTTCCTTGGAAGATGGGTAGGCCTTTAGTGTGGGACGCAACATGCGTCGATACTCTTGCGCCATCACATCTTCCAAGCTCATCGTGCTGTTCTGGCGCTGCCGCTGCGGCTGCAGAGAACCTCAAGCGGCGTAAATATAGAAACCTTTGTGGCAACTATATTTTCGAGCCTTTTGGGGTTGAAACTCTGGGGTCGTGGGGTCCGAGTGCTCATATTCTGTTTAAGGAAATTTCGAAACGCCTAGTTGACGCTTCCCGTGACCCAAGGGCTGGCTTTTACTTTGGCCAGACCCTAAGTGTTGCCATACAACGTGGCAATGAAGACAGTCTCTTGGGCACATTAATTACCAGCTGACAGCGTTGAGGAGAAGCCCTTTTATAGTTTGTTGTACTGATGACTAATACTGTATTTATAGTTAGTTTACTTTACTTAATCATTAATGAACAAAGATTAATTAAAAATTATGATCAAAATGTCAACCTCCTCCTCAATTTTAATTTACCGTTTTTTTTTCCAGATAAACATGACTCCAAATAAAGTGCTGTTATCAATTACGATATTCTTATCGTTGGTGTACAAATGTAAGTTATAAACAAGCGAAATAAAATCTGTTAAAAGTATGTTACACGATTATTTTGTTGTCATAATATGATCATAGGCCAATTCGGCTGTTAATTGCGTATTTTTTGGATTCAAACCCAAAGATTAATAAAGAGACCTTACTACCAAACTTATGGTATCTATTATATCTGGGGGGTTAAAATGACGTCTTAAAGCAAGAGTAATTACAGTATGGGAAACAGACACAGTTATACAAGTCGTCTAGCGTCATCTCTTTCCCACACTGGAATTACTCTTGCTTTAAGACATCATGGTAGGTCACCTGAGGGGTTACTATGACGTCTTAAAGCAAGAGTAATTAGTGGGAAAGAGACAGAGCTATACAGGTCGTCTAGCGCCATCCCACACTGGAATTACTCCTGCTTTAAGACGTCATAGTAAACCCCCACGTGACCCACCATGATGTCTTAAAGCAGGAGTAATTTCAGTGTGGGAAAGAGACAGAGCTATTCAGGTCGTCTAGCGCCATCTCTTTCCCACACTGTAATAACTCCTGCTTTAAAACGTCATAGGCCACCTGTTCACACATCACAGCACGTTTAAAAGTTTCACCGCTTAGCCACGAGCTAAACGCTCAACTGACAAGCGTGTTACGACACCGGCTGGTGAAAAACCATGAACAGAAAGAAATTGCTTACAACATGCCAGTTTTATTTTTGTTTTTAGAAATATGTATAACTTCACGTTTTGTGTGATATTCTTCTTCGCAATTCAATGGCTCAGATTTTGTCCAACCAGCTGTTTTGACATGGAAAGAAAAATTCTAGTGCGAGCAGGGTTTGAACCTGCGACCTTCCGATTCAGTACACCGGACGTCTTAACTAATTAGACCATTGCACCCTGCTCACAGCTCTCGAAGTGAAGACGTCCGGTGTACTGAATCGGAACGTCGCAGGTTCAAACCCTGCTCGCACTAGAATTTTTCTTTCCATGTCAAAACAGCTGTAGTTCCCTACGCAGGGTTTGCGTATAAAAATATTAAAAATTTGTCCAACCTGTACGTAACGATATTAAAAAGGATTTGATAACCTTGTACGGTCAGCAACCGCACATTATACTTTAGCCTAGTTAAAATACTGCAAAATTTTGTTAATTTATAAAAAAGTAGTATCGTCACGTACGCAAGTACGTCAGTCTTCGGTTTAATATCGAGCTCGCACAACATCCAACATTTTGTAACATTATTTTTTTCTTATTACTTATTTTAGTGCAATTTCGTATTAAATATCTTTTTGATCATTAACATTCAACATTAAGTGTAAAGGCTCGTGCCCTTACAAACCTGTTTCAGTTAACTGCAAATTAGCGCTGATAAAAAAATATAAATAACCAACTTCTGCCCCCGAGTTCAATACGTAATAGTATGGCGTTCTAACAGTGAAAGAATTAGAAATCAAAAGAGTAGTTTCGGAGATTACCTCCATCCAAACTGGACCTGTTTATAATATTATGTATTAGAAAAGTTTTTTTTGTCTAGCCCCGTACTGCCCCACTGCTGGGACAAGCCCTCCCCCAAGTCGTTGCAATAGCTTTCCCGAGCCACCTCGAACCAAGCCTCGCGGCATGCGTCCAGGTCGTCACGCGGTCACGCCACCTCTTTCTGGGCCGGTCTCGGCGGTGCCTTCCATCTGCAGGCACCCATTGTGTGGAGACTTTGGCCCAGCGGTCATCATGCAAGCGATCCTATTTCAGCCTGGCAACACTAAAGATATTCAACCTTTATTCTACGTCTTCCAGCGTCCGCAATCTACTGCTTCTACTGCAACAGTGCAAACAACTCCGCCTGCATCGATCCCACACAGTTGGACGCTGAGATGCGTGCGCGCATCATACCCATCATCGACTGCGACAAAGCCGTGCCGAGATACGACGAGTACGACTTCTTCTGCAGGAAGATTGTGCAGACCAGTAAGTTTTTTTTAAAGAAGCATTTTGCAACTGCAACTGTTCCCCGATTGGTCCAGGTGGTTATTTATAGACTTTTGACAGTTAATACGAATAGTAAGAAGCTCGAACGCCTGACAACCTGTCTTACCAAGGGGAATCGTATTATCTGATGAGGTCGTTCATGCAAAAGTATTGGTTTTCAGTTTCATCCAGTTAGACTGGAAACCAACTCCAACATAATTGGGAAAACGCTAGGCAGATGCACAAAAGACGAATATTTGAGGCAAGATCACGAATTGCTAATTCCAGGATACCTTCAGATTACTGGGGCGGCGATTTATACAGGGTAGCAGCTGGTTAAGAGTAGTTGAGAACCAAGCTCAATGGCGTGCATATAGAGAGGCCTGTCCCGCTGTGCTCAAACTAAAATAACACATGTTTGAACTATTATTTTCTATTATGACAAAGGTGAAGCATATGCTTAAAACCCCCATAATTTAAGCCACACACTAACCCATGATTTCTTGTTTCCCCCAGTCTTCCACCCCCACAAAGACTCCGAGCTCCGCGTGACCCGCGGTTGCGGGTGGGTCAGCCATGAGAAGGAGTGTTACCGAGCCGACAACCAGGACCATCAGGAGACTGTCTGCCAGTGCTTCACCGACTTCTGCAACAGTGCCGATTCCTTCAGCTCCTCCACAAGCACCGTTTTGTTCGTTGCGCTGGCCATGTGTCTTTATTTCTACCGCCAGTAACTTATTACATAGTTCGTTTTTATCTTAAACCTTTTCCCTTTGTAATGCTGAATCATTTTTACCATTATTAACAAGATGTTCATCCAGCAAGTCCGCAATCTTGTATCTCCTCAGAGTACACCAGTAGGTCAATTGAACCGTTACTCACAATGAAAGATGAGCCTCAAGTGTCATGTGCCCTTGCCAAATTCGTTGGTCAAATTAGGAGCAATACTTCTAAAACCATAACATGATTTTACTCCATTCTATCTTCTTGACCTTGAATGTCTGCATGTCTCCTCTGAATCCATTCCAATCTTCTTCTGCCACCGAGTCACTGCGACCTTGATTTGTATGTTAAAGAATTCTAAAGGATTACAGTGACGGTTTCTAGATAAATTACTTTATAAGTGAAATATTGAGAATAGTTAAAATATGATTTATCGAAATAAACAATTTTATTAAGTTCACTATTAATCGTACTTATTTGTATCTAGCTATAAGACACAGAATACGATTAGCAAAATCCACTATCATTTCAAAGATCCTTTCACCTAAGTTATCCCATGAACTCACCTGTACCTCAAAACAGTTGGGTTGTCACCCAGAATGCTGCGGAGCATTCAACGACCAACAACCACAATACTGAAATAGCGAGCCACCGAGGACCGGTCGTAATCCGGACAGATCGGAAAAGCCCTCGTTATGCACCGCGCACACGGCACAATGTTTGAACATTACTTATTTAGTAAAACTCAGTGTGGGTTGCTAGTAGCTGTGGCATTAGCAGTGCCTATGTTAAAACATCGCTGTAATATAATTAGTGTAAACTTTCGAGTGGATATTCTGGTTTATATTTAGAAAATCAGAAGAGCAGCGGTGGTCCAGTGGTGGCGGATCCGACTTACGTAACAATTCGTGGGTTCGAACCCAGGCAGGCACATTCAAATGTGTAATTTATTTCATCACCACAGCTCTCAATACGGTGAAAGAAAACATCGTGAGGAAACCGGCATGCCCTAGAACAAAAAATTCGAAGACATGTGACATCTGCCAACCCGCACTGGGCCCGCGTGGTGGATTATAGCCTATTCCCTCTCATGGAGAGGAGGCCTGTGGCCCAGCAGTGGGAACATTATGGACTGATTATAATGAATATATGAGCACTTGGAAGATTAAAACTGGCACCAGTTGCAGAAAAGTTGAAAGGGAATCGTCTGTCTTGGTATAGACATGTGATGAGGAGGGATGTATCGCATGTCTCATGATTAAAAGAGTGACGAATGTAAATGTTGATGGCTGAAGATGGAGAGGAAGACCAAGGAAACGATGGATGGATTGTGTGAGGAATTATATGAAAGAAAAAGGATTAAATGATAGCTGACGGATAACGGGGGAGAATGGAAGAAAAAAACGTGTTACTCCGACCCCAAGTAACATGGGACAAGACCATGATGGTTTTGTAATATGTGAAACTGTTTCCTTTTTACCCGACTACGGCGAAGCCATAAGGGTTATGATTTTAGCAGTTTATGTGTATGTATGTTTGTATTTGAATATGTTCCTCCGTAGCGCCTAAACTATTCATCCGATTTTGATGAGTAAGGTGGCAATCGATTCGTTATTATGGCCCGGATAACATAGGCTACATTTGTTTAGAGACTGACTTTTCAGTAGTCGGTATTTTTCGTTATAGTATACCCCACAAATTCTTTTAGTGTGATAAGTTCATAATTGCTTTTCAGTCATAGGTAAGGCTCTAGGGTAATTAACCTTTTGAGCGCCACTGTCACATATACGTGACAAGCAAGCGCGTGCGCGTGTACGCCAAACGACACAAATATGTGACAAAATGGTAGGTGAAATCGTAGCTTGGCGTGGAGGGCACGGCGTGCGTTTAAGTTCTGGCTTTCAAAAGGTTAAGAAACAGGTCATCTTTAGTTTCTCGTGTACGAAACATCAGTGTACTACACACCAAAGATGCAAAAATTAAAAAATATGGTTAGCCATGAGTTAAAAAAAAATAGAAAATTTTATAAAATAATTTTCTTTTTTTAAATATAGAAGATTAGAAAAAGAGTGTAATTAACCCGTTTAACGCCACTGTACATGTGAGCCCTTTGTGGTGGCACAAAGGCCTCACATGTATAGTGGAAACAGCCAGGGTAAAAATGCCTGTTTGTAAAGTTTTTTATGTATGTTTTTATTGCTTTAGGGGCTAGAAAATCCAGGGCTGCGGGACCGTTCGAAAGAGATACCGTGGCCCTGGAACACAAAGGGCAAAGAAGGAACATGAATAGGTTTTAGTCAGTACAAGTCTGACACTCCCTTAAGCTCCGCCCAGAGTGATGGTCATTTGATGATTACCCATCCGAAAAAAAAAGGGGCTAGAAAATGTGCAATAACACATAATGAAAATCGATTTAAAATAAAAATATGCATTATTTGACGCATCTTTTTGTTTTGTACGACAGACCATGGAATCGCTACACCGTAAGCTTCCGCCGAGGCACTGTGCTTTCTACAAGTGTCGCTCTCAGTGGGGCTCCACAAATGTAGTCGACAGATGATCCGACAGGGAGGAAACAAATAGAGAATATTGTGGGAATACCTCTATGTGCATTAAATACATTATCTATACAATAGATATGCATATTCACACGTGTCTGTGTAATGGTTATTGTTCCGAAAGTAGCTTGTTACTACAGGTAATGTAACATAACACAACATAACATCACGCCTGTATTCCCCAAAGGTTAGAGGTGTACCTAATAGTACATCCATATTTGATCAGTTATGTCGAAGTCCCATGTAAAAGGAGGCGTCTATTGCCGTCAACCGGGCACAAATCCAATTTCCGTGGCTGCTAATGAGAATTCCTTTTTGGAAAAACTCTATAAAACTTTATGCAATCGGAACGTTTTTTAAAAAACGAAAAGAAAAACCGAAGAACGGTTACACCTATTTCCAGCCGGCCACACCTAGACGCAGCCGGTAACACTTGGTTAAACTTAGCAACTTAACTTTTGCAAGGGCACACCGACCAAATGAATATGGGGCGGGACAAATAGAAAAGGCGTAAGACCAGGACGCATTTTTCATTTCCGCGTCTGGTCCCTGTCTTTTCTGTTTATTTTGTGTTGCGACGCTTCTATACATTTTGTATGAAAAAATATTGAAGGAGCGCTCGTTTTAAGTCTTTTCTGTTTGTCCCGTCCCTTAGGTTTTAAGTTAGGTTAGAACTGTGACCAAACGCGCGCAAGCCGAGCAAGTGTAGCGACAGCTACATTCAAGTTGGTTGCATCACATCCCCAGAAAAAAGATAAACCTCTAAATCTAAATTTATTATAATTAGTGATTTTTTGGGACTTTACACAAAAAGCATTTCTTACACACCGAAGTGAAATTTAAAAGAAACTACTTTAAGAGTAAGGTAAATCCTCAGTGCATGCCTTCTATTACGGGAGGCCACAATATGCTTAAAATAACGATAAAACACACACACACTATTACTCACTCATCATCATCTGCCTAGCCTTTTACCAACTAGGTTAGGGTCGGCTTCCATTCTAACCGGATGCAGCTGAATACCAGTATTTTACATGGAGCGACTGCCTATCTGACCTCCAGAACCCAGTTAGTACTGTTTATACAATATCCCTTGGTAAGACTGGTTGTTAGAATTTTGGGTCACTGACTACCTGTAACGACTGTCAAAGATCTTCAAATGACAGCCGGGACCAACGACTTAACGAGCTTTCTGGGGCACGGAGGAAACTCTGTATGTAATGGGTGGTCACGCATCCAGGGACCAACCTAGGCAAGCGTGGCTTACCTAACGATCGATCCAAACGGCTGTTATTATTTAGCCACGAGCTCCCTACACTATTACTCACAACTAATAATTCACACAGTTTGTAATAATCGACACAGCAATGAACGTGTACCGTAAGCCCTTGCTACAGCTATTGGCGTAGCAAAGTCGTAGCACGTATCAGCTACGTCGTAGCAGCTACGTTCAGACAACAAAGGTTCTGCATTTATCGCTACTATTAAAGGTATTATTAGCTTACATGCAAATGTATGCATTGTATGAATGTCTGTATTAGATGATCTGTAGAATAGTTTAAGAGGAAGGAAAGGTTTTCAATACGATTGTGAATAAATACAGGGTTGAAGGGTGAAATGGTTTCCACGTAATCAGAACTTACATCATTTTGAATTTTTTTGGGGGTTATTAAAAAAACTACAGCTGTTTCCTACAAAACTGCAATACCTGCACGGTCAAAATGTATGGAACAGTTGATTTTTAAAAAAAAATACCGATGAGAAATTTCTATGTCCGGGTTTAGAATGTTGTACTGAATACGCGGTAACCAATTTTGCGATGTCTTTGACTGTTACAGCATGTCAAGTACAACAACATTTTAGCCTACTATCATCGGTAAAGCAGAAAAAAAATAGAATGATTTTTAACAAAGAATTACAGTAGTACTATAAATAAATAATACCACTGATAAATATAGCAAGAAAGCACGAGCTTTGCGAAATTCCCTGACATTTTTTTAAACCGGTTACAAAACCAAAAACATTTTTTTTTTAAAAACAAACTTTTATTACTTGTTAATAAAAAAAGATCTAAAAAGTTAAAAATAATTTAATTCTGATTTTTTTTTATTTTGATTACAGACAGACAACGGGACAAGTGACACTAAGTAAAAGCTTGTAAAAAGACTACTTCGTGGAGTGTCACAATATAATCCCCATTCCTTCTAAACAATCGGATGCTTTTATTAATAGCACATTTTTATATTTAATTCACTGAAACGGACCATTTTTAAATCCTAGACAAGTAGGATGTTTTTTTTTTAATTTGTCGTCCGTTGCCCGCAGCGGGATAATCCCTCGCTACCTGTATTTAAATAATACAATATTAAATCAGTGAATGAAATGAGACTTAATTCAAAATGGCCGACAGTTGAGGCTGTGTCAATAACAAATTACGTTTAGGATTAATTCGGAAATAGACGTTGGTATTTTTATAAGAACGGATGAGGGATTGAGGAAAAAAGTATATGTTTTTATTTGTGGTTTTTTGTACTTATTATAGTTTGGCTTTTTTCCTAGGTAAATGCTTATTATACTAATTAATGGGTAATTAAGTTATTTATAACCTATTCCTGAAAAAATCTGGGAGTACCATGAAATAACCATGTTGATGGATGAAGAGAGACTGGAAAATCAATGAAATGATGGATGGATTGTGTAAAGAATGTTGTGAAAGAAAAAGGAGAAAATGACGGTGATGGTTGACAGAGGAGAACCAAGGAAAAAAACGTGGTGCGCCGACCCCAAGTAACATGGGACAAGGGTAGGAAGATGTTGATGAGCAATGATGAGGATCAGAATGTTGGGCCACAACAGGGATGAATGAAAGGCAAACATATGGCTGAGATGAGAATGCTAAGTGGGATAAGAGGAAGACTGAAAGTGGCTCCGGTAACTGAAAAGTTGTGTGATAATTGGTTCTCATGATATGGGCTTGTGATGCGGAGGAATGAGGACAATAGTTTGAATGTGGATGGCTATAAGAGTAAAGGAAGACCAAAAAAGCAGTGGATGGACTGTGTGAAAGATGATATGACTAGAAAGGAGGTGACTGCTGCTGAGATGACGAGTAATAGAGACGTATGGAAGAAGACATGCTGCGCCGACTCCAAATGAATTGGCATACAGACAGGAGAATGAGAATGATGACCCAGAATGAGCTAGTTTCGGGACGCCATTTTGGAGTGCCATTTCAAAATAAACAAAAGTTGTTGGAGTGCCATTTCAAAGAAAAACATAAGTTGTTGGACTGACCTTTATTTCAATAAATTAGAATTTATAAACAGTTTAATATTATTTATAATAATAATAATAGTTGCCAAAATTATTTCACGGATTTATATATTTTTAAAGTAATCATAAAATCCCCAGCCTAAGAAATAAGTTTGGCAATGGACTTTCGTAAATATTTTAAACTTATTTAATACATTTATAATTACAACTAATCCTAACAATTATTTTAACGGTCGATTTACACGTTATAATAAGAATTAATAATTGATGCAATAATAATACAAATAGGTACTTAGATTTTTTGTGGCGGTCGGCGGTGTAACTAGTGTGTCGTGTCTACGCAACATTAAATTAATCTATGCTAAAGATACAGCACATATTGTAGACTGTGCCTTACGACGTAAACCAAAATCGTGACAAAAAAATAATGAGCCCTAAATTGAACACAAACATTTTTCTTATACAGACAATTCAAAAAACAAATTATAGTCACAATTTTATTAATTCTGTCCGATATGTCGCACGACTTTCGTATAATATTGACAATAAGAAAAAAAACACAAATGACTAATAGATTCTTTTTTGTACTCTGCGACTAATCGCACGGCAGTCGTACGATATGTGCTGCGTCTTGGGGTTCAATCGTCGGTGTTCAAGCGGCTTGGTTTAGTTGAGGGTCTGTCTCTTCCTCCGGTCGCCGTGGATGGGTTCCGTTTGTTCAGGGTCGCTATGTTCGTTGGATTCATTTTGGATAGTGATTTCTGGGGACAATGAAAGTCGGTTTAATAGGGGCTTCTACGAAAACATGCGAGTTTAAAGTAATCTAATTCATTACAAAAACAGTAAACGTATTGTGAATCTGTACTTGATGCCAACCAGAATTATTGTATTCAAAGCTGAATACCGCAAACTTCTGTATTTAAAAAATAATTTTTTATGTTGTATCAGCCCATGGTGTCCCACTGATGGGCAAAGATCACTCTCCATTCGTTCCACTTCTAAAGTATACAGGGTGTAAGGGACAGCCCTCCACAAAGTGATGGGGTGAATTCAGTATATCATACTAAGATGAGCGGTAAAAGAAATTATTTCAGGAATGTTATAGGAATCCAGTAAATTTGATTTGTTTTATTTCCTCATACGTAATGTATCGCTACCATGGCAAAACGCACGTAGCGAACGGCAAGCGCGACGACGAGTTCGATGAACTCTGTAGCTAGGCAGGAAGTGAACAGCTGATTTCACGCGTCGTTCGTTAGGGTATTTCAACATCGATTGTTGGATTTTTTTATTTTAGCCGTATTATTTACATATGAAGTGCTGCGTACAGGGAATGTAATTTTACATTGAAATAAAGGAAAAGTAACTGAAAAAAAAAATCCGGAGAAAAATTCCGGTGAAATATGATTCAAAATAAGGAGCTGAATGCACCCTGTCAGTTTGTGGAGGGCTGTCCCTTACACCCTGCAGAAGACAGACATGGAAACTAATCTAAACTACGAATTCTAGAGAACAAATTCGTCAGAAAAAAGTGAAAACAGACTAGACAAATCTGACCCTTTTTTAGTCATACATAATGTTGGGGCTGCTTTAAAATAAAAAAGCTTTAAGGTAAAAACCCAAGAACTCCTTACCATCTTCATCATGCTTGTAGGCCCTTCCAAGCCGAGGTCCAAACCACATGCCAGGGCTTTCGGTACGTCGCACGGGCATGGGCTGGAACTCGTGCGAGCCGATACGCGACAGCGACAAGTCGCTGCGACCGAGACGCGACATCGACAGGTCACTGCGACCGACGCGCGGGAACGCGTAGAGTTGGCGTTTTTCTGCTGAGGGTTCGTATTCTATGGGAAAAATATTAAGGTTAAAATGAGCAGTATTTTTCTGACGTGTTCTCATGAGGACATGAAGATAGTGGCTCACCCTGAGGTCGAGTCGCCAAAGTCGGCAATGCACTAACCTAGGCTACCTTAGTCTTACCTTAAGCAACTGCATATCTGACCTCCACAACCCAGTTAGTACTAGGTAATACCATACCTCTTAGTACGACTGGTTGTCAGACTTTCGGGCCACTGACTACTTGTAACGATTGTCAAATATCTACTAATTACAGCCGGCACCAACGGCTTAACGTTTATCCAAGGCACGGAGGAAAGTCGGTATGTAATGGGTGGTCACCCATCGACGGACCAACCTAGCCTAGAGCGGGTTTACCTGAAGATTGACTTAAGCGGCTGTATAATTTAGCCACGAGCTCCTCTGGTCCACAATCACAACCGTTTAAAGATGGTTTAAGCTCCATATTAGTATTAAAAAATTTTAAATTCAAAAATTTAATCTCTTTTTTTTTTTTTTTTTGATTTTTTTTTTCTAATAATCGGAATCCGAATCTAAAATCTAAACATTCTGTATTTTTCTGTTGAAAAGTTTCCTAACTACGCTGTTGCAAGAAAACCAGTATGAGTTAAATCAATCTCTCATTACTGTTACTCCTCACCGAAATGAATAATAAAGAACCTGTACATACCCAGATAAAGATCATTAAGAGGAAGCTGCCATGTGTTACTCGAGGCTCGTCCGACCCTGGGGAACGGGTACAAGTTCAACACGCCATCTCGCCGAAGCTTCGCGCTGCTGTCTGTGGGGTAAGCAGAGTTACAGCTAGTTACACACACGGCTTTGAAAGTCAGGAACTAAGTTTGGTCGAGTTTCGGATGCGGTTTGATAGGAAGGTTGTGGAAGTCTCAGGTTTCTCTTGAGTATTGTGAAGTGTAGCTAATTGGTAAGATGATTCACTCCCGAGTGGATCGCCTAATAGTGTTTTGATCAGTTGCTTAAAGTGTAGATATTGTATGAGATACACTTGAGACAAAAGTCACACACCCGTGTCTATTAACAAGTGAAAGTGTTTACTTGAAAAAAAAGTCATTAATTGAGATATGAATTATATAACGTAGATTAGTAATTGCTTGAAGTTAGAACCGTCTAAAGTTAGAATTCTGTCTTTGCAGTCTCTGACGGTTCTTACTTCGTTTAAATTCTTGTCTATTGTATAAAAATTTTTGCAAAAGTAATTACTTAAACTTAAGTAATTACATTAATTAGACTATAGATATGGCTGTCAATAGTACTTAAGTTACTTAACTTGAAGTCCTTGTGAAGTCTCATGCTATTCCTACATTTCTATGGTGTACTAGATTCTGAACAGTACTTTCAGAGATTACATCTTACAAACAAATAAACAATTATTTGGATCTGGGACATTTGCGCGAAAGACATATGCGCGAAGGACACTTCCGCGAACCCACTTGCGCGAAAAGACATATGCGCGCATGGACTTTTGGGCGATTAGACTTTTGCGCGAATGAACTTTTGCGCCCATAGACACTTACGCGCAGAGACACTTGCGCGAATGGACACTTGCGCGAATGAACTTTTGCGCAAAAGGACACTTCCGCGACTAGATTTACTCGCAACTGGCTACGGTTAATCTGTAGAGTAAACATAACATCATATTATTTCTTATTTTCAATGAGATAGAGCGAGAGAAGTGGCAACACTGCCCGAGAGACATGTCAAATTATTTTTTCGTATCTACCATGAATAGTGTTGCCAGATATAATTATTGTTTAATCGATTTACAATACCGATTTTGAACAAAATAATTTTACTCTCTGTTCAAGCTTTTGGGTTTTAACAATGTCGATCTTTAAGGTCATTCAGTTGTTTTAATGTCTATTATGACAAATGTATATTGATGTATAGAACATTCTTGTTACTTTGATCAAAAAAGATTAATCAATCGATTCCGATTTAGAAGAACCTCAGTGTTATGTTTACTCTACAGCTAACCTAACCTAACCATTCGCGCATAAGTTCTTTCGCGCATGTGTCTTTGTGCGTAAATGTCCGTTCGCGCATAAGTCCATTCGCTCAAGTGTCTATGCGCGCAACTGTCTATGCGCACAAAGGTCCATTCGCGCAAAAGTCTAATCGCCCAAAAGTCCTTGCGCGCATATGTCTTTTCGCGCATGTGGATTCGCGCAAGTGTCCTTCGCGCAAATGTTTTTCGCGCTAGTGTCCTGATACCCAATTATTTTACTTCTTGGTTATATTAGTTCAGATTAGATTAGATTTTATTAGATACGCCTCTCAAACGCTCTTGCTGTGTACTACTGGAACAAGCTATTTTAAATTTTATGAAAAAAATGTACGGTTGAAATTCAATGTAAAGACTAAGACTTTTCAGAGCGTCTGAAAGTAAAGTGTCGTTCAATAATTCAGTGGTTATTCAGTGATAGTAATTATATGACCTCATCATCTGCCTAGCCTTTCCCAGCTATGTTAGGGTCGGGTTCCAGTCTAGCCGGATGCAGCTGAATACCCGTATTTTACATGGAGCGACTGCCTATCTGACCACCACAACCCAGTTAGTACTAGGTAATAATCCTTGGTAAGACTTATTGTCAGACTTTTTGAGCCACTGACTACCTGTAACGACTGTCAAAGATCTACAAATGACAGCCGGGACCAACGGCTTCACGTGTTTTCCGAGGCACGGAGGAAACTCGGTATGTAATGGGTGATCACCCATCCACATACCAACCAAGGCAAGCACGGCTTAACCTAAAGATCGATCCGAGCGGCAGTTATTATTTAGCCTCGAGCTCCTCGAATAATAATATGACCTATAGTTACAAAACAATAATGTTAAATATTATTTAAAGATGCAAATGACCAGTATTTGATGTTTCCCAGTTTGGTATTCAGCTGTATCCGGGTAGACTAGAAGCCGACCTCAGCATAATTGAGAAAAGGCTTGTCAGATATATACAGTCGATGTTTTCCACTCAATGATTACTAAACGAAATTTGTATTTGTTAATATATTCATGTCAACAAAATAATTTATTGACGTAGCTCTATTAATTGGACATTGTTTTTGGGTATGCAAATGAAATGCATAAAAATTAAGTGGCATGTCACTCTTGTTTTATAATAAAACGTTTCCGCAAAATTAATTACATGTCAATGATAATAAATCATTTCTCGATCATATTATGGTCAACTTTTTGTCGAACAAAATACAGACAAATACCCGTCATCTGACGACATTTTGACAGTACGGTTGGCTCAGTAGCTGAGCGATTGACTGCAGCTGTACCCGTAAGTCGCGGGTTCGATGCCCGCACGGAACAAATGTATGGCCTACAGATAGTTGTTCCGGGCTGTTTGTGTAAGTGAGTTTAAATGTTTGTAAACGCACCCACGATACAGGAGAAATTCCACACACAAGCCTTTGTTTTTTTTAAAACTAGTCATTCTGTAACGTCATGCTTGTTGTAATAGTTTCAGCTGGGGAAAAAATTTTAGTTGGTGAGGAAAATCTCAGTCTACGGTAGCGCGCAAAACATTGTGCTTATGGATATATGCAGCAGTACAGGCGTCGTAGGAATACTCAAAGTTAAGTTATAACATTAAACTTGAATTCATACGAAATTTGTTTACGTCAAACGTCAACTTGTGCCTTCAACGTCTTCGTAAGTAAAGTTCCCCGATACGGTTCAGTACGAACAAATTTTGCAGTCTTCTTTGTTGTGTGGTTAGTGCCTAACCTGGTGTCAGAGTTTTTATACCGCCCATGGGTCTCTGATTTGGCTTTAAATGCTGTTAAGAAATGTCTCACAGGCATGCTGGTTTCCTCACGATGTTTTCCTTCACCGAAGCAAGTGATAATTAGTAAGCAAGTGATTTTACATTGACGGGAAGAATAGTGACCCGTTTTAATAATAAAATTAACAAACGTGTATCTAAACAAGTCAAAGAGGTTACTTGAGTCAAACTTATTACATTTTTATTCTGTAGTTTAGTATTTTTTTCTTTTTTTGGCTTCCTGTTAGAACCGTCAAAAGTTAGAATTCTTAGCTTTTTCTTTTTTTGACGGGTCTTACTTCGTTTATATTCTTGTCTATTGCATAAAAATGTTTGCATAAATAATTACTTAAATTCAAGTAATTACTTAAACTTAACTATAGATACTATGACAATGTCGTTCGTCTAGTGGTCGCAAGCGCCACAGCTGAGCATGAGGTCCTGGGTTCGATTCCCGGGTCATGCAAAATGTCATTGGGTTTTTCCATCAGGAATTTCTCAGTAGCAGCCACGGAGTCTGGATTTGTGCCCGGCTGATGGCAATAGGCTCGTCCCCTATTACATGGGACTAAAAACAACTGCGAAATGTGGTTGTACCACACCTCTGCCTCCTAACCCTTCGGGAATTACAGGCGTGATGTTTATGATATGTTTATGTTAAATAAAGATACGGGTGTTAGACTTGAACTTCTAGTACTGCACGTCTTCTTTCATCATGAAAAAAAAAACAAATAGGACGTACTTTTTTCGAAAAGCAAAACATGTGACAAATACTCGAGCCATCTATTTTATAATACGGCCCGTGAGTGCTTTGATCTCGCAAATTGACTGATGGATGATAGTCTGCACTCCAGGAATCCACAAATAGCTGGAGAAGCACCCCGTCATAGATCACAATCACACTATTTAGGGTTCCGTAGACAAACGGCAAAAACAAAACTCGTTAATTTATTTAGATCAGTATTTACCTTTTATGCAATAGTTTGCGAGTTCGAACTTGGCCAAAATAGACAACCTGCTTTGTATTTATGTTTGTTGTTTAAATTCCAAGACTGGTTTTTAATCAGTCTAAGCAGTGATAGCCTAGTGGTGTGACCATCGGACTGCCAAGTCATAGGTCTCAAGTTTGAACCCAAGACACGCACCTCTGATTTTTCGGATTCATGTGCGTGTAGTATAATTATCATTTGCTTCGGTGAAGGAAAACATCGTGGGGAAACCAGAATGCCTGAGGGATATTTCTCGATAGAATGTAAAGCCAAGTCAAAAGCCCATGAGCGGCATAAAAACTCTGACACCAGGTTACACACTAACCACGCGATAAAGAAGAAGAATCAGTCTATACAAGCGACGCCGGGATCTCAACTAGTACATATTTTACGTATTCAAATAAATCAACAACACTCAATAGTCACTATAGATCTGCAGGGCTATTCTGAAAAACTTTGCTATCTATCTCAATTCAGTATCTACAGTTGTCTGTGTTGGCAGAAGTTTTGACATTGACAACTGACAACATTGATGCAGAATCGAGTAGGTATATCGATACAAATAAATAAAATTGAAGTGTCTGTTTGTTATTTCAAAATACTAGCTTTTTAATGAAAGTAAAATATAAGGTACTTTTAAGTACCGTATTTTTTTTTTTCGTCTGTGGCTCGTTCTGTCTGTTTGTTTGTTCCGTCTAATCTCCGAAACGGCTGGACCGATTTTGACGAGACTTTTACTGGCAAATAACTGAAGTTATGAGTAAATTAGGCTACTTTTATTTTAGAAAAATGATTATGGTTCCGTGCAAAAAAATTAAAACCCTTGAAATGGATAAAAAAATCCGATTCAAATAGAAAAGTAATATTTTAATTTTTGCTTGTTTCATGTAATAATACTTAGGTGCCTACTTTGAGTAATTAAAAACTCATTAGGTGAAATACTTATTGTATACCCTAATTTTATTTTAATTTATTTAAAGTAGATTTTAACAAATCGAGTCAATACAAAACTGAAAAAAGTGGTTCAAAAAGTCTGACGACCAGTCTTACCAAGGGGTATCGTATTACCTAGTACTACCTGGATTATGGAGGTCAGATAAGCAGTCGCTCCATGTAAAATATGGATATTCAGCCGCATCCGGTTAGACTGGAAGCCGACCCTAAAATAGTTGGGAAAAGGCTAGGCAGATGATGATGATGATGTACCTACCTGAGATGGGAAATGCGAATGAAACTGTCTGTATATCGATCACCATGACCATCTGTCTGTATGTCTGTTTGTTCCGTTTTCACGCCTTTTTTTTTTTTTTTCGAATGGGAAATCATCAAATGACCCCCCCCCACTCTGGGCGGAGCGGAAGGGAGTGTCAGACTTGTACTGACTAAAACCCATCCATGTTCCTTCTTTGCCCTTTGTGTTCCAGGGCCACGGTATCTCTTTCGAACAGTCCCGCAGCCCTGGCAGGCATCGGTCCATGCGGACCTACACTTCTGAATACCTGGCTTGGGATTGGAAAACTTTTTATCCTGGCAGTAAATCATAAATCATAAATCATATTTATTTCTGTAAATTGGTTTACAAAACTCTTTTACATGTCAACATGTTATGTTTTAAAACTAGATGGGGCCGGTGTTTCGTACCTGACTACTCTGAGAAGAAACATCCGAAACAAACTCAGAGGTCACCGTCTCTTTAAAAGTCCAGACATTGCTCAAGTCATATGAGGACCATGTAGATTAATGTAGGTAAATGTATATTCCAATCCCATAACTTTTGACCTTCTGCGAACGTAGCTGTGGGAAAAACCTAGTCTACGTATGTCGAAGTATATTTGAATCAATATTATTATTATTTATAAAGTTTCCAAATAATTTATTTAGTTAAGGTGATGTTAACAACAAGTTTAATAATATGAGCAAAGTTCAAATTCTACGGTAATTAATTAACCAAATATAGTTTACTAATAAAATATAGAATGCGTGCGTTAGTTTGTATCATCAGTTGTTATTATATTGAATTTGTTCTGGAATATTATTATATTTTGAAATAGTCTTACTTAGGGTGTTAAGCTTTAGGTCTTTGATTTTCGAATCGTATAAAATGTTGTTAGTGGTATTTTTTCGACTAAGAAATTCGTAATAACAGTTCGAAGGTCCGAATAGCTCCTTGTCTCTCCGTGATATGAGACCAGAGATTTAAGATAACGGTTTGTAATAAAACAAAGAGAGAAAGTAAAATATAAATTTCGCTTATATTTAAATAAAAAGGAAATTATACACAGCTACACTTAACGAGTTTTCACAAGCTAACAAGAGAAAAATGTGTGTTGCCACACTTAAAAACATTCTAAGGCACACTAATGTTACTCACATAAAAAAAAACAAGAAAAAAAGTAACAAAATATTTAATTTGATTCAAAATTAGAAAAATCAAAATATATGTTCACATTGTATTGAACAGATATTATGAAGAGGATATCAGAAGAAATATCATAAGTCATATCAGATCTCAGTGGAAGAGGAAGTCCAAAGAAACGATGGATGGATTGTGTGAGGAACGATATGAAAGAAAAAGGAGTAAATGGTAGCGTGACGGTTGACAGAGGAGAATGAATGAAAAAAAGACGTGTTGCGTTAACCCTAAGTAACATGAGACAAGTGCAGGTGATAACAGATCTCAGTTAAACTTTAAAGCCAAATAAAATACCTAATTGCCAACTTGGGGCTGCAGTCTCGACATAGATAGCGACAAAAATCGGTCGTTAAGTCATAACGATGTCAAATTTCTTTAATAGATTTTCAACTTTATTTCGAAACCTTAAGGTTGAAAATCTATTAAAGAAATTTGACATCGTTATGACTTAACGACCGATTTTTGTCGCTATCTATGTCGAGATTTTCAACTTTATTTCGAAACCTTAAGGTTGAAAATCTATTAAAGAAATTTGACATCGTTATGACTTAACGACCGATTTTTGTCGCTATCTATGTCGAGACTGCAGCCCTTGGACACGTTGCACTTGTACACTAATTTAATCACTAGTTCCATTTTAAAAGAATTTGAAAACTATTGAACTAATGTTGAATTAATATAAAATTTAAAAAGCAGTGACAGCCTAGTGGTGTGACCGTCGGACTGCCAAGTCATAGGTCTCGAGTTCGAACCCAAGATACGCACCTCTGATTTTTCGGATTCATGTGCGTATTGTATAATAATCATCACTTGCTTCGGTGAGGGAAAATATCGTGAGGAAACCAGCATGCCTGAGAGATATTTCTTGACGGCATGTTAAGCCAAGTCAGAGGCCCATGGGCGGCATAAAACCTCTGACATCAGGTTAGGAACTAACCACACGATAAAGAAAAATGTTGAATTTTGTTTTCACTATTCAGTTTTGTTTTGCTATTTCAGGCACTTGTGAAATTCGTTAATTTTATATTCAACTACAAACAACATCTAAATTTTTTAGTCATTTCATCCTTGTCGCAAAAGAGCGATAACTGGAAAAACGTCAACACATGTAAAAATTTCTTTGTAGAGTGCCTTCTGTTTTTAACCGACTTCAAAAAAGGAGGAGGTTCTCAATTCGTCGAAATCTTTTTAGCCTTTCCTATCGAAACAAAGCCTCTCTATTAATATTCATCTTCAAAAATCTTTAAGTACAATAATTCCTCCACACGGTAACATTTAACTTAATACCATCCATCAAGTTTAACATTTCGTATTCACAGCTCGAAGCTAACATTAACGGAAGGCGATAATCCCTTGAACCGCTTTCATAATCTTTTGCTTATGTTGTGCTTAAACCGAAGATTTTCACCCACGTCGAGTAGAGGGGCTTGTTGCAATTATCTTCCTTATTGGTTGGAACGTTGTTGTTATTTATTCATGTCCGTGATTAGGTGTTTTTAACAGACGAAAACAAATGAGGGGGTTCTCAATTCGAAGCGTATATTTTTTTTTTTTATGTGTGACGCATTACTTTTAACAGAGAAGTCCGATTTTAATGATTCTTTTTTTATTGGAGAGCGTGTATCTCAAAGTTGAACTCGTTTAAAAATTTGAAAACCCATTTCTGAGGGTAGAAAAACATGGCGGCGGCGATCTCTCGCGTCCGGCCCTGGTTCAAGCCATGGTCGTCCTGGTGGAAGCCGTCACCTCCTTCTGCGAAGCAGTCATGCTAATGAAGGAGGTGGCGGGACGTGAGAAGGAAAGAACCTCACGTCCCAGCCGCCACGGAAAGTCGCCCTGGGCGTCGGGGGTCAGGTGGTGGCTTCCGTCCACCGTAGGCGCGGGGCTGTGAACGGCGAGTTATGGGCTAGCTCGCCGTCCGGTCGTCATTTGATGATTTCCCATCCGAAAAAAAAAAGGTAGAAAAACAGGGGTTGATGGATTTTTCCGACTGAATTTTTGAGTGAATGGTTTGGCCTCTTGACAGGTTTCTTTGGCTTAAAGAAGTGACAAGTGTTAGAAAATATTTTAAAACCTAGAATTAAAGTTGACTATGTTTTTTCAAATGAAACGCTACAAGTATTAAAGAAAACACTCTGAACTAAACGGTTATTTTATATGCCTGATTTTTTAGATTTTATTTCTCAAGATTCACTCTAAAATATTTCGAGTTCATTGATATCATACGTGCTACGCAGTCTACGCACAAGGTGCTACAAAGTTTTGTGTGCTACGAGTTGCCTACGAGCTACACCACTGCTACACAGGCCTACGTTTCATATTTTGTGGCGAAATACTTATTCTCAAACCTTATCGAATAATTAAAAAACCGGTCAAGTGCGAGTTGGACTCGCGCATGAAGGGTTCTGTACCATTGTAGTAAGGGAGCCCCCTTTATTTTTTTTTATTAGTTGTTATAACAGCAACAGAAATACAGATTCTGTACAATTTTTTTCTCTCTACCTATTACGGATCATAAGATACAGCACGCTGACTGACAGACGGACGGACGGACGGACAGCAGAGGTTTACTAATAGGGTCCCGTTGGATACCCTGCGGGTACAGAACCCTAACAAGCAGAGCAATGCTTAGATTATTGAACTTAATTCAATAATAAATGCCACAGTTATTAAAAGTTGTACCTGTATCAAGAAATAAGTATCGTATATCATTAACAGAGCAGCTGTGAAGTACTTTAAACTAATAATGATCTTGCGAATGCATTGTCTAGAACCCTAGGAGCTGCGTTACCGTCTCCTAGCATGGAAATAAGCCATTTCCAAGAGTTAATTGGCTTTAAAGGAAAATGGTAGCAGAAAATAGCTCATAGACTGGAAATTAGAGCTTGCCTTGTTTGCAGTTTACCGGGCTACCAACGTTTAGCGTTTTGAGAAGATATTCTACACAGGGTCTATGGAGGGGGTATTCTACGTGGGGGTTCGAAATCATGTACAAATACGTGGTAACCATTTGTGGGTCGATATCCCACCCACCCTGTATTTTACCAATATAATGTACCCTTAAGCTTTTATTCAACTTGCCTTATTAGTTAGTTAGTATGTATTGGTCAGTTGCAAGATTTGACCAATACGTGTGTATTGGTCAAATCTTGCAACTGAATTTCAAACCAGTTCTGCCCAACCGATTGAGCTGAAATTTTGCACACACCTTTGGTTCTGGTGACAATACATTTTTATGACAGACATGACTCGATCCTGCAGCCAGGATCGCCTCCTCAAGAGAAAACTCCTCGACGGTTAATAGCACGGACACGAAACTTTGTATACGCGTTCAATGATGATAGATAAACAAATTTAAATAGTTCAATAAACGAGATATTTTTAACCGACTTCTATTTAAGTAAGTTTTTTGTGTTCATCATACAGGGTGTAAACGGGCCCTTCAAGAAGCCGGCAACTAAGCATTCTGTACATCAAATTAAGTAACTCTACTTAAAAATGATTGCTGGGAAACGACTTTTTTACATGTTTTACGGTAGGACTCAATGTGCGTTACATTTAGTCCTAACTCTACGCAAAAAATTGCTGGAAAACTACTTTTTTTTGGGGTGAAACATCACGTTTTACGGTAGGACTCAACGTAACGCACTCAAAACATTGTGCTGATGGATACATTGAATAGTATGGGGGTCGTGAAGGTATTTAAAGTAAAGTTATAACATTAAAAACTTGAATTAAAAAAACCCTTGTGAAAAAGTTGGAACTTTGACCCCCAATATCTCCGTAACTATAGGTTCCCAGGTATGACGATGACGTATCACAATGACGGGGAGAGCAAGTGCCTTTTAGCTTCGTTAAGGGTACTTTTACACCCATTATACAAATTATAAATACAGACAGACAGAAAAGAGAGGTCAGAAATCGATAATAATCTAAGGTTCACGGTCAATAGCGGAATCTAAATAAACCCTTTTGAATTCCAAATCAAAGTAGTTAGTAACGGTTGAACTCTCTCACACACATGAATCCCTCAGAAAATTATTGTTTGCAGATAGAGATACTCGTTAACAATAATATTGATTTGAATGATACTATAAACAAACTTGCTACAGGACTACTCCTGTAGCAAGTTTGTTTTAGTTTTTATAATAACCCTAACTTAATTCATTTTATCACGCCTGTATTCCCCGAAGAGATAGGCAGAGGTGTACCTAATAGTACACCTAAATTTCGCCAGTTATGTTTAAGTCCCATTTAATAGGGGGCGAGCCCATTGCCATCAACCGGGCACAAATCCAGACTCCGTGGCTGCCACGGAGAAATTCCAGATGGAAAATTCCAATAACAATTTGCCGACCCGGGATTCGAAACCTCATCGTATTTATTTTACTTTGCTATTTTATGTTTATTTATAATTTCTGTGTGTTGTTAAGTTACTGTGCAGAATAAAAGGTGTCTGTCTTCTTATTTCACGATGCTTGAATCAGATTCTATCGTTATTGTCATAAACCCACTCAAATAGTCTAGTCTGTCGGTCACAGATTTAAGGTCATGGTATTCGAGCCTATTTGATAATAAAACAGAAGCTAGATGATACTATTTTTCTTAATTCTTAGCTATCATTCTGCCTATAGTCATATCAGACAATGGCTTAATTGCCAAGAGCTACGACCAACACCTGAGGAGGCTTTCGTTGGGCAGTTGGATCAGGGGCCTGATTCAGAAAGCGATACTTCGTGACACGGCTCGTATTGTTAGGAGGTTCCTCTCTCTAGAGCTCTGACCGCCGTAGCATGGACCCTGTTCCCGATACCGGTGGGCTACTATTTGTTTTGAGAAAGCTCATGTTTCAGCCCATGTGATATAATGTTCCTAGATATTGGTTGGAACTTTAGTATTCATTCTATTCATCGTTCTGAAAATTATACAGACAGATATGTTGCTGGGGACTTTGTTGCACTATTTCTTCTCCCAAATGTAACAGTCTCGGGGGACTGTCTTTTTTATTTTTAACCTCCGACGCAAAAAGAGGGGTGTTATAAGTTTGACCGCAATATGTGTGTTTGTGTCTGTCTCTGGCACCGTAGCTCTTAAACGAGTGAACCGATTTGGAGGCAGTTGCAGCAAAGTGGGTATGAAAAATCGAATATTTTCAAATATACCCAAGTGGGGTATCAAATGAAAGCGAATGATTTGTATATTACAATTAGACTTGTATTATCAAAATCAGTTAAGCCATTTTATTGACTTTTCAAATGTTTCTTCGCTTTTCTTTGTTGCGATGGGGGTTTTTTTTTAATTTTAAATTTAATTTTTTGTTACGTTCAAAAAGTGCTGTTTTACAACCTATTTGGAATAAGTTACTTTTTGATTCTGATGTTCCGAAAAAGAAAAATATTATGATATTACTTACGGTATGCACTGGCGATGGCAGAAGCCAGTAAAGCCATGGAGACGATGATCCTCATTGTTGGCTGCATTGTTGATGGTATCTGCTGGATAAACAAATGTTTCAATTATTACTAAGTACTAAGGAAACAAAGAGTACCTAAAATTCCCGAGTGTAACACAATAAAAAAAGTTCCCGTGGTACTACTGCTGGCAATACTGGTAGTTCCATGGGCAACAAGTGGAAAATTATATCAAACTTTCTTGGTAAGAGAAGAAAACTTTATGTTATGTTCTCAAACGCATCACGTCATTTTCCCCGACAGGTTGGGCAGCAATATACCTATCTATAGACACTGGGCCTATTCCCATCAACCAAACTCAATATCAAAGTCTAGGTTGCTACTGAGAATTTCCTGATAAAAAAGCTCAATTTCAGCTAGCCCAACCTGGGAAACGAACCCAGGATCACGTCATGTTCAGCAGCGACTTGCGACCACTATCGAGTATTCTCGAAAACAAACTGTTTCAGAAACTTTTTCATGACTAATTTTAACGATATTCCACTACCACTGCCTAAAACATTATAATAACAGAAATCCTGTACTCATTTTCTTCAAAATAATTACCTATAGGTACCTAGTTCTGAAATCCACGCAGCATCCCACATGAGCTCAACCGCTAATCCCAATTTGATCTTAATCAGACGTGTTTAAACTTTCAACAGGTAATAATGTACGGCTCGGTTTATCTTTAATCTTCGTCTTAACTTACTGCGTTCAACGGATAAAGAAAATCTAAGTTATATGAGGTTTTACATAATAAGGAGGTGTGAAGTGGTGGCGTTGTACTAACTACTGAAGGTATTGAAGTACTTTAAGTTGGTACACAACGACATCTGGGCCGATGCCTGCCAGGGCTGCGGGACTGTTCGAAAGAGACACCGTGGCTCTGGAACACAAAGGGCAAAGAAGGAACGTGGATGGGTTTTAGTCAGTACAAGTCTGACACTCCCTTCCGCTCCGCCCAGAGTGGAGGGGTCATTTGATGATTTCCCAACCGAAAAAAAAAAAAAAAGAAAAAAAAAGTACACAACGACAGAAGGACGAAGGACGACGAAGGTATACATATCCAACATAAGCTGACATCCCATAGTTGTGCCTTTTGCTGAAATGAGCGTCGTGTGTACAAATTTCACATGTTTTAAATATAAATATGAATTAATTTGAGAGTCTTCGTCTATGTATTTGTTTGATGTATACTTAGAGAAAACAGATTTATGTACCTAAAAATTTGTTTGAAGTATATTATACTCTATAATATGTTCTACAGCGTATGGCAAATTCTTAGAAAACGTCTTTAGATAGAGAATCTGAAAGGCCTCCATAATGCTTATTTACATCACATCACAATATTGTAATCCAGTCTTATCAAGGGGTATCGTATTACCCAGTACTAACTGGGTTGTGGAGGTCCGATAGGCAGTCGCTCCATGTAAAATACCGGTATTCAGCTGCATCCGGTTAGATTGGAAGCCGACCCCAACATAGTTGGGAAAGGCTAGGCAGATGATGATGATGATCACAATACTGTAATCCCCGAAGGGTAAGGCAGAGCTGTTGAGGCACAACACATATCGCCAGTTATGTTTAAGTCCCATGTCATAGGGGGCGAGCCTAATGTCATTAACCGGAAAAAATACTAGTATCAAATAAGTGTCTGCAAGGATGTTTTCAATACTTAGAGAACATAGCACTACCGGGTAAAGGCATTGCTTTTCCAATGATACATCTAGCCTTTTAAATCTCAGACATATACAGGGTGTGATATAATAAACGCAAGACTTCTCGTGTGGTATCTCGGACCATGAAACTGAAAAACTTTTGTTTTATGACTTTTGGAAATTCGTCAGCTGATCTCGTGAGTTCCTATACAAAGTTCTTTTTTTTAGCGAATTTCTATATTTCTAGAACAAAATTTGTTCAGTTTCATGGTCTGAGAGACCGCACGGGAGGTCTTGCGTTTATTATTTATTTAAACATCATGTACAATAGTGGTACATAGGCGGACTTAATGCCACAAGGCATTCTCTACCAGACAACCTTTGGATTAAATAAGAAAACATTGTGATAGGGTACAAAATAAATATATAAAACTAACTTCTACACCTTACACCACTTACCTTCGTACACCTTTATCCTGTTATCGCCCAGGCTTTCTAAAAAGCATATATATGCCGTACACTGGATGAAAGATTGGGAAATAAAGTGCTGGAGTGGAATGAAGGAATGTAGGGAGACAACCGACTAGCTTCTGCCTAGAAGGCCTCATTAAAGTGGCCGGAAGAAACTGGAGAGCCATGACACAAAGCCGCCAAAAGTGGAGAGATTTGGAAGAGATCTCCCCTCAGCATTGGGTGGCCAAAAGTTGAAGAAGAGAGAGAGAAGAGAAGCCGCAGGTAAAAGTTAGTAACAAATAATTAATAATGCAGTAAACTAAAAATATTACCTTTACGTCCATGCAAAAGAACAGCTTTCGTACTCACTTAGACCAACTCTAACAAGAAATCCCACTATTTTACAAGTTCTGGTTAATTGTAAACTCTTTTCTTTGAAACTCAATAAATAAGAAACAATATGGCGTCATCAAGGTGTGTTAGTGATACGGGCTGTGACGTCACGAGCAGTTAAAGCCTTTAAACGATTTATGCCTGTTAGCTTCTTTGAGAGGAATTGAATTAGAAGGTCTTTAAGTAAGTTAAATGCTTAAAATACAGCTGAGTATAGGAATAGAAGCCTTATACACACACATACATACATGTGTTTGACTATTACAAAATTGTGAAGATGTTACAATAAAAATGAAAGCTCGAGAACATATTCACAAGAAGTCGGCATATTCGTCTGAGAACTTTTTATATTTTGTTACATGTACGTATATATGTATTTATTCTTATATGTTTTAGTTATAAATAATTTCTAGTTTTTTTTTTCTGTCATTGCACCTACTGTGCATTATCTCTGCATCACCCTAAGGTAGACTGGTAGAAAATGCTCATGGCATTCAGTCCGCCTTTGTACTTGTAATTGTGCATAAAGTTTTAATAAATAAATAAATAAAATAATAATTTCAGCATTTTACTGTCCCACTGCGGGGTAAAGGCCTCTTCTCATACAGATTCAATATCAAAGTCATTTATTGGTTGTGAAATATTAGTTCTTATGACAAAGAAAATATGCTTGCTCAAAGTGGAGCAATTCCAGGTTTCCTCACGATGTTTTTCCTTTACGAATGTCAGAAACATACAAGGTGTAAACGGACCCGTCACGAAGCCGTCAGCCAGGCATTCTGTACATCAAACTATTACTTAATTTGACGTACAGAATGCACACAGCGTACTCTTCGCAATAAAAAATGCTGGGAAACGACTTTTTTGTTGTTGTTAAAGGTTACGTTTTACGGTAGGACTCAATGTAACGCACTCAAAACATTGTGCTGGTGGATGCATTGAGTAGTACAGGGGTCATGTAGATATTTTGTAGTAAAGTTTTAAGGACATAGTCCAGAACAAAAAAAAATATCGCAATGATGTGGAGAACAAATGCCCTTCGATGTCATTAAGGGTATTTTTACACCCATTATAATTTGAATATATCACATTGGTGCTTGCCAGGATTTGAACCCACATTCTCATGCATGATAGGGGAAGCCTTAACCACTGAGGCATTTTAAGTTGAAACGTTAATATGCCTCAATGAAAACTGAGCCATTTTAAGTTGAAACGTTAATTTGCTTATATGAAAAATAGACGAACAGCACTTGACTGCCTAACTTTTCGGGGATTACAGGAGTGATGTTTTATTATGTTTGGTTGTTAAGATAAAACTTAAAAAACATGAGAGTCTACGTACCTACTATTATTTCGGAAACTGTAGAATATTTTTGTTACACGCTGTATAAAACGGGGGAACAGACAAGTTCGTCATAAAACGAAAAAGAAAAATACGTTTTGATTTGAATAATATGAAGACGAAAGTTTTTCTCTCGCAAATAGTTGGTCGTAAGTTTACTGTGTGCTGTGAAATTGTTGAAAATACTAGATTTTGCTGCCTTTTATGGACTTGTAAGGAAACTATTTGAAACAGTAGTTTTTTTTACAGAATTAGTATGATGGAGGTAAGAATCGTGTACACACGTCTCGCATGACGCATTCGGATACACAGGTCCTCAGGTATGCCTGTTATCACACTCGTGAGAGGAGCTCGTGGCTAAATAATAACAGCCGCTAGGGTCGATCTTTAGGTTAAGCCGTGCTTGCCTAGTTTGGTCTGTGGATGGCTGACCACATTACATACAGAGTTTCCTCCGTGCGTTAGAAAGCACGTTAAGCCGTTGGTCCCGGCTATCATTTGTAGATCTTTGACAGTCGTTACAGGTAGTCAGTGTCCCATAAAGTTTGACACCCAGTCTTACCAAGGGATATACCCAGTATTAATTGGGTTGTGGGGGTCAGATAGGCAGTCGCTCCATGTAAAATACTGGTATTCAGCTACATACATTTAGACTGGAAGCCGACCCCAACATAGTTGTGAAAAGGCTAGGCAGATGATGAGTTCAATGGAGCTAAGAATGCGTTTAAGTCTAAGCACGAAGAATACTGTTTTTTTAAAGTATTATTAGCTCTTCGCTTTCTTAGTACTTGTACACAAAACTTTCTATTATTTGAAGATAGAAGTCTTCTTGTCAGTTTGTAGGAGTCAAGTTCATAAAAAAAAATGGGTGTTAACATCACTGTATAGAAAATTTGTTTAAATATAACAGGAGCCAAATTAGATTGTTTTATGGGTACAAATTCAAGATTCTCATAATATAAATAGGGGGTGTTTTAAGTATCCTACATGGTTGGCGATTTCTAATGCACGTTCGACGTATGTTCTATGAACACTTGGGCTACCTTATCAATATATTACCACAAAAAAAACTCTTAACTTATGCCAGTTTTAACTAACAAGCGACACTTAAATGAGACCACTGATATGTATTTTCAACCCTCGGTTCACCGTCGCGAGTTGATCATTCTAATAGTTGAATAATATTCAGGCATCAATTTTTTGTTGTCGCCTTGTTTAAGTAAAAACTGGTATTCTTTATTTATCATGTGGTTAGTGCCTAACCTGGTGTTAGAGTTTTTATGCCGCCCATGGGCCTCTGACTTGGCTTTACATGCCGTCAAAAATATCTCTCAGGCATGCTGGTTTCCTCACGATGATTTCCTTTACCGAAGGATGTGACACAATACGCACATGAATCCGAAAAATCAGAGGTACGTGCCTTGGGTTCGAACTCTAGACCTATGACTTGGCAGTCCGACGGTCACACCACTAGTCTATCACTGATACTTAATTTAAACTGGTATTAAAGCTACGACAGAAAAAAAACTAAAGAATCGTTCACTAATCGTTTCTAACAATTTAAACCCCACGTTCTTTAGCGTAGGCCATGTATTGACTAGACTATAATAGAAACAATTACTTTCCAACCAAGTTTAGTTACAGAAACACACATCCCTTTACTGATTCACATAACTGTAACGGACACAGCTCGTTGTCTAATTAGTTAGTTACTTCTGTTACTAGCTCGTCTAGAGACCTTTGAACTAGGTACGTTTCGTACGGGTTAAGTTATTGAAAAAGAGTGTTATAATGATATGATATTATGTAAAATTTAATATTCCTTAAGCCAAAGGGATGCCATTGCAGGGTTTTTTTCACATTTTTCAGATTCGCCTCGTGCGGCGGCGGCGGCAGATTTTAAAATGGACAATCTAACAATACGTGGCGTTTACTTTAATTTCAAGTTTTATTCAAACACTGTGCCAGCACCATTATATTTAAACGATTATTCTATAAATAATTAATAAGTAATGAAGTAGAGAGAAAGACGAATTTTTTTAAAATCTCGTTTTTGACCAGCCACAATATTTTTCAGATATTATTGGTGGGATCTTCTAATGATTTATTGCAAAAAACTGCAGGAAATACGCTGAGCTGTTTATGTTAACAAATAAAAAAAAAATATTACCTTTAAATTCCGAATCGCACTTTCGTATAGACTTGATTAATTATTTAATTTTTGTGAACCGTTATTAATATATTATATTTAACAAAAACAAAAATTCAATACAGAAATAACTTTTTAAAATCACAAAAAAAATCAAACCCTTCTTTATCAATGCTGGTATAAATATTTTTTCTCACTTTCCAAAAAACTATTTTTATTCTATGATAGCTGATAGAGACACAAGTTTTCACTCACCTCTCGAACCTGTTGCACGTCGAATGCTGTGCCGTGATCCGTATCCACAGTTTATATAGGCTCCGGTACCGGAGCAACGGGGGTGCTCAAACTTTTGCACGTGTAACTCAATTTATATTGTAGGGCCATGAATGTTTTGAAGTTTATAATTTTTTTTTTTTATACCTTCTGCATATCATACTGACTTTTATTTACACTCTTAACTTAACAATCTAAGTATATGTATACGTACAAAATTAAACAATAAAATAACCGAAACTAGCAACAAACTGGAACGTTTAAATTGAGAATATTTCTTTTGTAACTGAAAATGGACTAACTCGTTTGCGGGGCGAAGATGGCCAGATATCGCACAGGTCAGAGAGGTTTGGAAGGAGAAAAAAGAGGCCTTTGCCCAGCAGTGGGACACTCAAACAGGCTACCAAAAAAAACAACGCACTTTTCCTAACTCGATCACTTGTTTGCGTAATCTGTCTATAACTTTCCCACTGCTGGGACGCATACCTTCTTTCTGTGAAAGGGGCACACACCGGTTTCCTCACGATGTTTTCTTTCACCGTTTTGAGAGCAGTGGCGATGCAGTAATGTACACAAACTAAAACGCTTACTTGGGTTCGAACTGACGATTCAAAAAAATGTTTGCACTTATACGAAGTTTCAGTTATTTTTATTTCAAAATTAACTTACTGATTAGTGTTATCACTATGATAATATAACAAAAACTCGCGAAGTAACCACACAGTTTACCTCTATCGATTCGATTTATAGAATGATGCAACTATTCATAATATTAATAACTTTGAGCAGGATTTTGCTAGGTCAGCGCGTGGCGTGGTTATTGCAAGGTATGCATAAGTGACGTTGATGCATTCGTAAATGTGACCTATGATAGTTTGACCTCTTATAGACTGTTTTAACTAAGGTTGTCATTTATTACTATGCCCTAAATACTACAACATGTAACGTAATTAACGCACACCCTCAGACACCCTAAATAGTATATTATGTTATAATCATAATACATTCACTGAATTTCTAGTTAAACATATATGAGCATTGATTATTGATTGATTTAGTTATACTAATTCAGGAAGAATGTTGTGGTCACTGTACAAATCCACGAACGCAGACAGTCGCACACGTAGGTATGAGGGTCTTGTTAGCCTAGTAGGTATTCGCTCGCGTTCGAACCGAGTTAACGAGTTTTTACTGTAATTTACGTAGTTTTAATTATTTTTGGAAAAAAAAAATACCTATAATAAAAGTTATAGAAATCGATTCAGTAAACGATTCTGAACAAACTAATTTCAGGATGTGCGTTAATTATGTTACATGTTGTATATTGAACATCTAGTTAGGTGATTCTCACTCAACACCGCTCGTCCGCGCGGTTGGGCGTTGAAGCGGATCTCTCGTCGTATTGACTTGGATAAAATCCGTTCATGCATAAAATCATGCCAAAATTTTAAAACGTGACAACACCATCTTCGGTGTTAGTATGTTCGATCGTCAATTGTTTGTTTATGACGTCACTACCCGAGAAGTGGCCGGACTGTCGCTGCCCGCGTCCTGCCCCCGTAGCATGACCACCGTAGACAAGGATTTCTTTGACGGAAGAATCGACAAAATGACAGACAGTGCAAAGAAATCTGTCATTGTGTCGACACAATCTGTGTACGGGGGCTGTGTTGCCTCATTTTAGTACATTTTATTAAATTTTTGTCTAAAAAGGATTACATAAATATAATCTTATGTCGATACTTAGTAATTCCTTCACGGATCGGACTGGGTTTTTTTTTACACATTCATATTGCATAATTATATTATTATGATTTATCGGACATTTTTCTTTTGTTATTCAAAGAAACTTAGTATTTTACTATTATGCAGTAAAAATGGTAAAAATGCTGTCTACAAATATGTGATTTAAAAATTACATAACCTTTTAAAATTACGACCTTTAACCACTGTAACATCTCATATAAAAAAACTTTGAGTACCACGGCTAGTGATGGTAGCGGAATCACGTCCGCAGTGTTTAAAGATAATTCATTTACGTTTTGCCCCGTGGCGTGCTCTGGACGCCCTCGCATTTACAAGCCCCCTTATTCATAGGGACTTAGCTCTGTCACCTCTTCTGGACTGGCTGGGGTGAAGGTTTGGGCCCTCGTGGTGGAGTACGGCCCACTCTCTCTCATAGACAGGAGGCCTATATCCCAGCTGTGGGGATGGGCTGATAATTCAAAGCATCACATGGACTATCAATAAATGTAACCTTCGTTTTTGATTATCTTGAGCTACCCTACAGATTGGTAAACGATTCTTCTTACATATCCAACTCTCTATACATTAATTATACCTATTCATAGGGAGTTTACTCTGTCTCCGTATCTGGACATCGCTGGGGTGAATTTTTTTGTTACATCACAATGAGGAGGCCTTGGTACTGAATGGTACCAGTACACAAGCTGGTACCCAATATTTAAGTGGGAGGGCCACTTAAATAAAAGGTTTTCAGAAAGTTTAGCTATAATATGTATTTTAAATTATTTAAGACCCACACTTTTACATGACTAAAACTGCCATCACCATAGAGTGAAATACTTAAATATAATTCAATAATTCAATTATGATTCGAAAGACATGTATCGACATCTGTTATCATAAGATCGTTATTGTTGTTTTTCTCGAGAATATATGTTTTTTCGGGATACAAGGTAGCCTATGTCCGTTTCTATAAACCTTATAACGTGTATGCAAAATTTCAGGACGATTGGTCCAGTCGTTTAGGCGTGAACAGGTAACAAACAAACTTACTTTCACTGTTATAACATTAAGTTAGGATCATATTAGTTGGGATTTTAATTCAAAATCCATTCAGTCCGAAACAGCCAGGCCTGTCACAATAGACAGCCTGCATAAAACCTTACCTGCAGTACCAGCAGTGGGAACCTATATACTGATTATGCTAAAATAGAGCATCGGTAGCGGGTAGCCCATTTGTAACGGCCCCTAATTCGTAGGTCATAGGTTCGAATTCGAACCCACACTTATCCTAGAACCAAAATTCGACATCATATAACCAACCCGCACTGGACAGATAGAGGATAAGGGTCAATTGCGTTTTAGGCCGATTATTCTATGCTTTCGTATCCTGAAAATAAGACACAAGTTAATTAATGTATTCGGTGACAATGTCTTATTACGGGGATCATTTGAGTCCCATTAGTTTTAGGTGACGCAATTAATTAGATAATTATAGCTAGGTTTGTCTAACGCGTGGATGGAGTTTATGTAGGAACTTTCGGGAGGAATGCTATTTTTATGTCATTTTTTATTTAACTCGGGAACCGTGAATATTTTTCAATCCATTTATGACTTAACTGTTAGGTAATAGCTTGGTTGGGTGTGATGGATAAGAGTGGAGACTCTTAGCAGGCGTATAGTGTAACCCAGCACCTGGATTGTGGAGGTCAGATAGGCAGTCGCTCTATGTAACATACTTTGTTCAGCTGTGTACGGTTAGCCTGGAAGCCGACTGTAACACTGTTGGGAAAGGCTAGGCAGATGATGATGGGTTGATTTGAGGATCAACTGAGCTTGGCGACATGCTTGTGTACTACTGAACACAAACTTCTTCACTTGCAAGATCTGTGTGGGATTCACAAATTGTCTAGGTTTTCTACCTATACATGTGGAACAGAAAAAATGAGAAATTGTTAAAGTAAAACATTCATTTATTATTGTTTTAGATTTATAGATTTATTTTATTTTTATTTGAATGTCTAATGTTTAATTTATCTTATTTTATTTGATTGTTTTGTTTTATCTTTTTAATTTTGCATGAATTTTAATTTTATCTTATTTTAATTCTGATTTTAATGTTAATTTTAATTTTGATAGTAATTATTTTATTTTATTTGTTTTTTTTTTATTTTAAATGTTAATTTATTTTATTTTTAATCCTGATTTCAGTTCAATGTTAATTTAATTTAATTTTAATTTCAGTGTAAGGATCAAGTTATCTGAATTAAATGAATTTAATTTATTTATTAATACACAACCTAAACGAGTTGGTTTAGAATCTCGAAATTTTACACCTAAGTTTTGTGTAAAACAAAGGTGACCATTAAGGTAAGCATAATCAGCCTAAAATGTTCCCACTGCTGGGACTCAGGCCTCCTCTCTTTGTTAGGGAATGGACTAAAATCTATCACGCGGGCCCAGTGCAATGAAATCCATGGCTTGTATGTAAATTTTATACATGTTAACATTCCACATTATGATCAATGTTTGTGTAATACTCCGGAAAACGGTTTCACATAAAAACTCATGGTATTAATTTTCATAAATGACTACCCTCTTTGGTTCGTAAAGAGATTATGTTTTTGTCTGTTTATTTTCCACCATTCCAACCCATAAACTCATTTGTCGATTTTTTCATAGATTTTTATAATTTTCAGAAAGAGCCGTGGTGGGAAGGAGCGTCATTTGATTTTAAATATTCCATTGTTGGACTCATTTTTGATGGCACTGCAATTCAGGCTGTTAATTTGTAAAACTGGATGTGGTTGGTAAATTACACTCACGTCTAAGAAAAGTGAGAAAGGAACATTGTATCTGCCTCCAGTGGTGACAAAGCTGACAAATGCGTCTGATTTTATTGCATCTGTTACGGGTAATGCTAGAAGAAGAAGTAAACCTAGGTTTACCCGGGTAAACTTAGTATTACCCAAGCTCTTTGGGTAAACTGCGAATAATCACTAAAATATATTTAAATTTGGATGTACCGCTCGCTGCGCTCGCTCGGCTCGCACGCGTTTTGTCACAGTTCTAACCTAATCCATTTGGTCGGTGTGACCTAGCAAAAAAGAGGTTACACCTAAGTATAATAAACTGTTACCGGCCGCACCTAGGTCTAGCCGGCTAGAACTAGGTATAACCTTACTTCGGCTTTTAGCCGTAACATATCCACCACCAGTGATGGTGGATGAGAAAACAAGTTGCAACTGTCACTAACAGATCGGTGGGAGCAGACCGGAATAAACTTTGATTTTGGGCTTATTCATTAACAAGATCAGATTTTTCTCATCACGTTTTCCTGTACTTTACAGTACAAAGGCTTACAGTCACCGATGGTAAGTAACACTTTGATATTGAGATCAACAGAATAAAAGACCAGCTAACATAATATACTGAATTTATACCTCTGACGTGAGGCCTACCGTATTTTCAACGGTATGCGAGATTTACATAGTTTAAAAAATAAATAGGTATACAACATTATTTTTAGTATATGCGAAACCTAAATATAGTTTGTTCAGAATAAGTAACTGAATCGATTCCAATCATTTTTAAACCATGTTATATTTTCTCCCAAAAATATTTTTTTAAAATTACAAGTTGGACACCGAGCGACATTAAGTACCTATTGCAATAATTTAGGTACCTACTGCCAAATCATTATTATCAATGAGCTCAAGACGACGTTGCAGACGCGCGCGCGGGCGCGCTTCGTGGTGACTACGTTTTTGTGCGGACAACCACGTAACAGAACAAGCTTTAATATGATATTTTTCACGATATAGTTTTGAAATTGTGTAGATAAATTCTGTACATAAAAATAACAGACACGTGTTTCAGGTTTCGCATATACTAAAACTGATGTTGTATATATCGAGTTTCCAACCCACTAAGAGAACCGGGACCTTAAACCTGCGACCCACCACGACATTCCACTTCTCCCAGCCAAACAATGGGTGTAAAAACACGGTTATTCTAGTACTTAATGAAACGATATCAGCATTAACTGTTTAATATTCGCAACATGTGATGTGGCTCAGTAGCAAAACGGAAGTTAATGTGCCTGGAGGCGAGGTGTTAAAATCCAAGGCTGGTTTTAACATCATACTTGTCAATATCTTTCATGCAGTTAAATTGTTGGTTAAATATATTTTAAGTTCCGAGAATCGAATTTTTCGGGAGATTTTCAAGAGAGCTGGGTCTACACATAACTCCCCGAAGGGTTAGGCAGAGGTGTACCTAATAGTACAACCACATTTCGCCAGTTATGTTTAAGTCCCATATAGGGGACGTGCCTATTGTCATCAACCGGGCACGAGTTCAGACGTCGTGGCTGCTACTTAGAAATTCCTGATAGAAAAACCCAATAACACTTTGCCCGACCCGGGAATCAAACCCAGGACCTCATACTCAGCAGTCGCGCTTGCGACCACTAGACCTACAAGAAAATAAAAGAAATATGTTTTTAGAGTTTTTTGTGAACCCGACCTGTGTGTCCAAAATCTCATGCTTGCGGCTACTGATCAAGGACTAATCTGTCAGATTTCATTAACAGTTTTTCAACTTTATCGCTAAAGCATTAGGTTCAAGGTTGATTGGGAAAATTTGTGTTTCGGATAGCTTGATGTGCTGCTGTCCGTACAATTTTGGGTAATCCAGGTGCTGTCTACGAACATCGATTTTAGTATCTCATACTAATATTAGTGGCAAGGGAAATTATACCAAGATCTTAAGTCCTCACGTATTGTTTTCATATGTAAACCGTCTTAATTTCAGGGGCAAGGTTGAAAGAAAGGGTTCTCTGAAACGGAATAGGGCTGCCTCTCGGAAAGGGGTCTACGCTTTTGCTACGCCGTAGCTGTTGCTACGGGAGCCGACGCCGTTGTAACAGTTTGGCTACGAGTCTAGTTTTCTTCTAGAAGATTTATCTTGTGTGCATGGAATGACGATACGATCTATGGATTATTGATTAAAGAAAATAATTGTTTTTTTTTTTATGTGTATATGATTCTTATGTTCAGTTATCAAAACTTTTAGTGAGATTTTAAGATTTAATTCATAACTTCGTAAATAACTTATTTTTATAGCCAAAGCAGGAATCAACTCGGATGATTTGAGACAAATCTAACATATAGGTCGCCAGAATAGTGAGTTATTTGAAGCTAGTGGATACATGATTTTCAATTAATTAACAACAGCACTGGATAGCGATAAGTGGAAAGAGGGAAGAGAGGCCTTGGCCCTGCAGTGGGACACAAATGGCTGATAATAATAATAATAATAACATCACGCCTGTAATCCACGAAGGGTTAGGCAGAGTTGTACCTGATACTACACCGACATTTCGCCAGTTGTGTGTAAGTCCCATGTAATAGGAGGCGAGCCTATTGCCATCAGCGGAATCCAGGCTGCTACTGAGAAATTCCTAATGAAAAAACCCAATAATAATTCCCCGACCCGGGAATCGAACCCACACATACCGTCGATACATTTGGGTCGAGTAGGTATTGAAATTTTGTATTGGACAGCTGATAATTTTTTTAAAGGAGAAAGTCATTTAGTTTTATCATCTGCAGCATATCCTTTCATTTAACTATACCCTTTCTGTTACACCCAGTATATCCAACTAACAGGACCTTAAAATCAAATTTGTACTAAAAAATCATCGAAATCGCCGACATAATTGTATCTAACTACACTATTTTCCTTCAGGCCAGCCAGCCCTATTAAGAACATGAATGATTTAGTTACACTCCAACTAATTGATACATTTACGCATCGCCAACGTCGGCCCAGCACCGAACTATGTCGGGACCGCTTTTGATTTCAACACAATATTTAGGAACATGTTTGCTATCGATTTGAGGCTGAAATGTTAAAACCAGTTAAAATTAACACACTTGGATTTAATCATCATCATCATTTCAGCTGAAAGACGTCCACTGCTGGACATAGGCCTCCCCCAAGTGTCGCCACATCGACCGGTCCCGTGCGTCTCGCATCCAGCGGATCCCTGCAACCTTCACCAACTTGGATTTAGAATTAACTGTATTTATGCCCGTGGCTTAGCCCGAGCTGAATACGATATTTGTCTCACGGGATTTTACTACCGGGAAAAAAGTATCCTATGTCTTAAGTCCCATGTGGTGCTATATTTTAATTTTTGTATTCAATTTCACCACACTGCAATAATCCACTTAAATGAAAAGTAGCATTTAAATTGTCTCTTAAGGCTGGACCTTATAGATATATACATAGCTTGGATTAAGGAACATTTTACAAAACTTTTGTATTAATTAGACGAGTTATAACTCGTCTAATTAATACATTGCTAACCTCTCTATTGAATCATGTTAAATAACTGTGTTTTATTACGTGTTATGTTATTAGTGTGGACACACCCTTAGAGACGATTTAAAAGCTACTTTGCATAGTCGGATGACTATGTTTAATTAAAATGCTCTCCAAAACAAGTACAATAAACCAACTTCATCACAAATCCAAAAAGCTGTCCCATTAATTTCTATGCCTGTGTAGGTGTCAATCTCAGACGTCACAGAGCGAAGTAAGAAATGAGCCCACTTACATCTGCGTACACACTTACACCACGCGATCATAATGAATCTTTATTTTTTATTCAAAACTCCGATAAACAAAATGTCTGCCGAATGCTTCTGTAGCAGGATTGAGCGGTTTTGATACTTGACTACTTTTTTCAATTTAAATCTTGGATAGCAACTTTTCTTAATGTCTTAATATAACTCTAAACCTTCAAGAAAAATGTTTTTCAGATGTTCATTGACGTATGAGAATAAGTTCTATTTTTCTGAAATATTCTTACAACTAGTTGTTGCCCGTGACTTCGTTCGCGTGGAAATTTTGATGTGGATGTGTGAGAAAAAAGAGACAGTGGCCTATATGCTATTCCAGACTATAATGTATCTGTGTGCCCAATTTAATTCAGATCCGCTCAGCCGTTCTGGCGTGATGGAGTAACAAACATCCATCCATCCAAACTTTAATAATAGTAGTAAGATAAACGATTGTAATATTGGCTATAATATTTCAATAAACTGTTTTTTTTTTGTTTTATTGAAATTTTTTATCCTCGTGTTTTTTTTACTGTAGATTTCTGTAATTATTCAGTTATTTCCTGTAAACATTTACCCTTCCTGTCTCAATATCATTTACCTTTCTCATCGCGTAACCCCTTGCGTTGTCGAGAGATCAACTAACGTGTTTTATTAATTGAATGACTTATGATCAGAAGCTGTCAAATAGAATATGATTGAGGTTAATCTTCTGTTAAATCAAAATACAGTGTTAATATTTTATTAAGGTGTTACTAAATTAATAAAGTGATTGGCATTCCCTTGGTTGAAATCTCTCGCCCAATAAAATATTTCTTTCGAAACAATGCTGCCACAAAAATATTTTTTAAGTTATATAAACAGGCCAAGACGAAATGAAAGGTTATAAGCAACTAAATGTTTATTTTTTACATTTTTTTATGAAGCTCATATCGTTTAATAACTAGCTATTCCATTTGTTTCGTACTGACAACAAACTACCTATTGACCCATCACGAAACCAAGTCCAAATGCGCAAGCATCAAAACTATCATATAGTCGAACATATCCGAAGTTAATATGATCACGTATACATCCGGCACTCCGTCTCAATTTGCGCGGCGCGTGCTAAGCGTCTGACTAAATAATTCATACTTTGCTGAAGTGCGCCGCTGTAGAGCTATTCGGACTATAGTGATTTTTTTATTGCTATTTCCATACGTTTTTGGTAACCTTGGGGGATAATGAATAAGTACTTTTTTATACAAAGTCAAATTATAATAAATAAGTACTTTTTTATACAAGGTCAAATTATAATGAATAAGTACTTTTTATACAAGGTCAAATTATAATGAATAAGTAATTTTTATACAAGGTCAAATTAAATTAAGGGACTGCCTCGTTGGTCTAGTCGTCACAATCGCGACTGCTGAGCATGAAGTCCGGGGTGGGTTCGATTCCCAGTTTGGGCAAAGTGTTATTGGGTTTTTACATCAGGAATTGCTTAGTAGCAGCAACGGAGTCTGGACTTGTGCCCGGTTGATGGCCATAGGCTCGCTCCCTATTACATGGGACTTAAACATAACTGGCGAAATATGGATGTACTACGAGGTTCATCTGAGCCTAACCCTTCGGGAATTACAAACTTAATGATGATGTGCAGTGTATTTTTATGTAATTATTGCGACGGCTTAACGTGCTTTCCGAGGCACGGATGAAACTCGAGTAATAGGTGGTCACCCATCCACAGACCAACCTAGTCAAACACGGCTTATCTTGAAGACCGACCCGAGTGGCTGTTATTATTTACCAACGAGCTCCTTAAGTCGAAGGCCTGTAATTTGATGTAAATATACATTAATGTAACAAGCTCGAATAGTCCTGCTCACACCACAAAAAAAGCTAGCTGCAAAGTTACCGAATCACTCCATCAAAATTCAAGAAACGTAAAAAAACTAATTGTTATAATTAAATATTGTTACTTAAAATTCCGTCCGATTACTTACCTACCTTTTAAACTTTCTCGATCGTGATCGGAATTTTATATAAATGAAACGCACAGATTTCAGACTAAAATAAATTAACTGTTTCTTTATAAGATAAAATGTTTGACTTTAGAGAAGTAGGTAAACATTTAATTTTTAAAAATTGAATAATTTTGCATTTTAATGTCTTTGAGGTAAGACCAGAATTGGCGTATAACAAAGATTTCTAGTCTCTAGTATATTTCTTCTTCTTCGTGTCGATGGTACCTACTATTAATAGCTATATTTCAAATTCTGTTCCCCGATCATTATAATTTAGATCTCTTCAAAGTTTGAGTGAATCGGTTTCTTCTAGACAATCGAGCTCCACCCTAGGCCGCGTCATCGCTTCGCATCAGGCGAGTTGCTGCCAAACGCAAGCCTTCGTAATGTTAAACAAGAATTAGAATTTATATGGTACACTTCAACTAAAAAACCCAACTACTGAAAAATCATGCTCTAATTAAATTCGCGGTTTACAAAAAAAACTCGAATCCCCCTATTGTTGAAGTCGGTTAAAATGTAGCCTATATTTCCCGGGCCATAATAACGAATCGATTGACACCTTAGTCATCGAAATCGGATAAATAGTTTAGGCGCTACGGTGGAACATACGTAAACACAAACATACATACATAGACTGCTAAAATCATAACCCTTCCTTTTGGCTTCACAGTAGTCGGTTAAAAAAGTGACGTGGAAAAATAAGATAGACGTTGCAGCCTCCCTTCTCAGAGTTGACATCTCCAGCCATATCATCTTGCACACAAACCATCATTTCTTCGATTTTCTATATGTCATAATGACCACATTCATCCTTAAAATTTTCCTCTTCTCAAATGCTCAACCATTTTAATAAAACTACTGCCTAAAGAACCGATAAACCGATTAGTTACCGGAAACTTGGTTATAAAGCAACGCAGCCACGGAGTACACAACCTAGATACAACTACACAACCTAGGTACCAATACACAACACAGGTATCAAGGAGCAACGCTAAAAGGCGGAAATTACTGGTAATTAAGTTTCACCCTTGATCTATTGGAAAACGTTTATTTTGAGAGTGCATCCCTTTATTATAAATAAATATGAACAGGGGATGCGACTAGGGTGCAATAAGCTTTAGTCAGAGTGTTGTAGTCAGAAACGATTTTTGCATAGCATAGCATAATCAGCCTATTATGTTCCCACTGCTGGGACACAGGCCTCCTCTCTATGAGAGGGAATGGGCTATAATTCACCACACGGGCCCAGTGCGGGTTGATAGATGTCACATCTCTTCGAATTTTTGATTCTAGGACATGCTGGTTTCCTCACGATGTTTGCCTTCACCGTTTGAGAGCAGTGGTGATAAAATAAATTACACAAAGCAATGCGCCTGCCCGGGTTCGAATCCACGACTTACCCGCTCGTAAGTCGGGGCCGAAACAATTGGCCTACCGCTGCTCTCACATGTATAGGTTTATACTGAATTAGGTGATATGATAGATACGAGGAAAGTTTTCTAATTTTTTTATTTTTTTTTTATTTTTATTCAATTTGTATTGCTGAATCTACCAAAGCCCTTTCGTTGCTCACAGTACTAGATACCTTACAGCAGTTTATTATCACAGTAGGTATGCATATAAAATGCATGTAATAACATTGACTCTTTAATTAATTGTTTTAATGAGTTTTTACCCCGCGGGACACAAGCTTATTAGTTTACCTTAGTCTAGTCGATTAACATATTCTGAACCTAATGTCCAATTAACGCTGGCTAAAAGTTGTTGAGCAACCCTATGACCCAATTTTGACAAGATTATGAAATTAAATATAGGTAAGTTCATGGTAATCATCAAGATAAAGAAAATTTAAATAATCAACCGTTTTATTTCATTTATATGTAGTGTTTTTCTAATGTTCTTGTTCTACGATTTCTTGTTTTCTTTCAACCGTTTTAATTTATATGGAAAATAAAGAGATTGTTAAAAGGTGTTGCAATTTCATTAAAATTTCGAGCGAAATCATATTGCAACATTATTGTTCTTAAATAGAATCAACGTTGTATAGATCCATAGTTGAATGAACCCAGTTACATAATTTTAGTTGGTTACAGCGCTATCTTTTGAGGGGCGCCGGCTTTACTTAAAAAGCTCGCCTTTAGACGCCCAGTTTTCGACACAGACTTGAACAGTAACGGTACAGCGACATCTAGTTACAAGAGTTAACATTATTTTCATAGCGTTAAGCCCGCCATCTAGTGAGGGGATGAGTAACCTTACTTTACAAAACCGAAATATAGATGGCGGGGTCACAAGCTTGGATGAATGAGGTGGGTTAGGAATGATGAATGATGGCTATCTTGGGAGGGCCCCTTCTGCATAAATTCGCTATGCAAAATCTAATAGATAGCGCTGTTGTTACGCTGGGTGTAAAATAAGCTTAGTGGTGTTTTATCTTACGACGCTCTGGCTTGGTAACACAGGTAAAACTTTACCGACGCATTTGTTGACGGGAGAATATGCTTTCTTTCGAGATTCATATTCTTTCACAGTTGTTGTATTGCTTACTAGCCGTTCACGCGACCTTCGTCGCGTAAGTTACTATTTTTAACATCTATCTGCCAGTAAAAGCCCCGTCAAATTCGGTCTAGCCGTTTTAGAGACAAGTCGGAACAGACAGACACACAAATTAAAAAAAATGTTACCTATAAGTAACTTACCTAACCTATACAGAGTGAATTTTTCGAGTGGGCGTGGATGGCCAAATCCGAAACTATGGGGAATAGCGAAAAAAAATCAAAGAAATCTCGAGCCCGATTTTAATGGAATCTAAAACTGCATCATTGGATTTTCGGAAAATCAACATCTCTAGTCAGGAATCGAACCCGTTGATTTTGGAACAAAAACATACATTGTATTATTACACAATTCGATAGCGTCGTTATTAAGCATCAAATTCTGAGAAGTAATGCATTACTTCTAAGATTTTGATCCCTATTAGCGACAACGGGTTCGATGATCGATGGCGATCTAATGATGCAGTCTTAGTTTATTTAATTTGCATTCAGTAAAAACCTGTTATTTTGAAATTCCAAACAGACGCGACGGTTCAATTTTATTCATTTGTATAGGTGTATTCAAATGGGTGCCTGAAATGGTATCATAGGTTCCCATAAAGGGACCCTTAACATAACCGAAAGGCACTTGTTCTCCCCGTCTTTGCGATATTTTTTTTGTTCTAGACCATACCTGGGAACCTTCTAGTTACGAAGATATTGGGGGTCAAAGTTCCAACTTTTTCACAAGTTTTTTTTTAAATACATTTTTTTAATGTAAGATTTTTACTTTACACACTTCCACGACCATCCATCAGCACAATGCTTTGAGTGCTTTCCATCGAGTCCTACCGTAAAACGTGATTTTACACCCCAAAAAAAAAAGGCGTTTCCCAGCAATAATTTTTGCTTAAAGTTACTTAGTTTGATGTACATAATGCTTGGTTGACGGCTTCGTGAAGGGTCTGTTTACACCTTGTATACTGTTTTTCCCATGTACTATATGGCCTTTACGCGGAATATGTTTAGTTATATACCTTTTGTACGAGTACTTACGAGTTGTAATTACCATATCTAGATAAGCAGGTATTCTGATGCACAGATTTGATTAATTTATTTCTTTACTGTTTCCAAGGCTTGGAAATCGGGTCAGATAAAGGATGATGTAGTAGCTTTTTATCTTGCGGTTTATAAGCATACTTGATATGCAGGGACTGCTTCGATGGTCTAGTAGTCGTAAACGCTACTGCTGAGCAAGAGGTCTTGGGTTTGATTCCCAGGTCGGGCAAAACGTTATTGGGTTTTTTCATCAGAAATTTCTCAGTGGTAGCAACGGAGTCTGGATTCCTGCCCGGTTGATGGCAATAGGCTCGTCCTCTATTACATGGGACTTAAACATAACTTGCGGAATGGATGTGTTGTTAGGTACAACTATGCCCAATTCTTCGGGTATTAAATACGTGGTGTTATGTTATATATTAAATTAAATAACTTCTAAGTTAAGACATTGCTTGAAAAATGTGACATCATTACCTCATCAACGAATCCTCTTTCTGGGAACAGAACTGACATAGCACTGTGCCTTTAGAGCGATTTCATTAGTTACCTGCTCCCAGCGAATAAATGTCGGTAAAGTTAGATAAAGCTACCCATGGTACGTATGTATGTGTACTAATAGCATAGTATAGCAGCAGCCTATAATGTTCCCACTGCTGGGACATAGGCCTCCTCTCTATGAGAGGGAATGGGCTATAATCCACCACGCGGGCCCATTGCGGGTTGGTAGATATCACATGTCTTCGAATTTTAGGTTCTAGGACATGCCGGTTTCCTCACGATGTTTTCCTTCACCGTTTTTGAGAGCAGTGGTCTCTAACTCTCTGTTGCTACAGGTTTCTGCATCAAATCCCGTCATCATCTGCCTAGCCTTTTCAAAACTATGTTAGGGTCGGTGTCCAGTCTAACCGGAGCAGTATTCTACATGGAGCGACTGCCTATATGACCTCCAAAACCTAGTTAACACCGGATAATACGATTCCCTTTGATTAGACTTTGGAGCCATTGTCTACCTGTAACGACTGTCAAAGATCTACAAATGACAGCCGTTACCAACGGTTTAACGTGCTTTCCGAGGCACGGAGGAAACTCGTTATGTAATATAGGTGGTCACCCATTCACGGACCAACCTAGGCAAGCGCGGCTTAACCTAAAGACCCGAGCTGTTGTTATCATTCAGCCATGAGCTCCTCTCCCGTCTGCAGCCTCCTACATCCAATATCCAGTCTTATCACACTGAAAGTAGATTTCAGACTTTTATTCCTTTTGCACTGTCTCTCAATCAAAACCGAACGCAACGTAATGAACACGCGGAACCCGTGTGTTAGCCTTGCGTCGGTATTTGCATAATAATTGCATTGTATGCGTCCGCGCCTCGCCTTGTACAGGAAGTGTGGTGGATGACTGCAATGGCGGACGAATATTCATACGTTGTATGTGTAATCTGCAGCCTTTGTTTTATGTGTGGACCTCTATTGTTGGTAGAACTGATCGGTTTTAATGATGTAGTTTTTGATGTTGATGGGATAGAAGCGTGCTGTAGTTTGGGTTGGTATACATTTCTGCTCTTTTTACAAGCTTTTATTTGTAACTTACAATGTTTTTGTTTGTTTAGGTCAAATCTTACAAGTGAATTTTAAAACATGCCCAACCGATTAAGCTGAAATTTTGCATACACGTTTAATTTGTATTAGTATGCATGGTTAACTAAGTAACGTCTTACTAATTCCAATATGGCGGACTAGTTATATTTTATGCACCTCATGCTATGAGTATCAATTTAGAGTGTTTTCTAAGAAGAATCCGAAAAAAATGACGTCACACTTATATTTACAAGCTTGTTCCAGCTAAGTTGAATTACGCATAAAAGAATACTACTAACACATTGGCGATTCCTTTAGGCTCTGAAAAGTAACTGAACTAAAAACCTTTGAAGTAAGACTAGATACTAAATCCAGTCGCGGGCGTCCAAGTAAATTTTTGGCGTACCACATCGAATCGAATCTACGAATAGGAAAACTACGAATCTTTTTTAAAATGCATTTACTTACAGACAACGTAATTAAACCACACTGTCTAGAACCTTAAAATTAAACACAAAAGTTCCTTTTATAGCGAAAGTGAGCACTAAGGAGAGAATATCCCAAAATTGCCCAAAGGGTATAAACTAATGAACGTTTGTTTGCAATATTATTAACACTAGAAACGGGATATTTACCATGTTTACTGATTTCTTTGAGTTCCCAACAACAACAAAATGGTAAATATCACGTTTCTGGAGTTAATGATAATGTTAGTGACCTTTATAGTTTTTTTGCAAGTTCATCATTTTTGCCGTAAAAGTGACCGTCTTTTCTGTCTTCAAACCATGTTCCCTTTTTAAAAAAAGACAAGCATAAATTGTCAATTGTGACTGTTAACAGACTCACTTTCACTAACTCAGGCAGTGCAAGTGACCGCGGACCGCCACCGCATCGAGTGTAAGCCTTTTATCACGCTCAGTTGACAAGAGGGCAGCAAAGCGACTGTTTGAGAGCACCGAGGGATCTCAAAGGAAATATTATTATATCCTATACTATTAAATGAGCAATATTTGTATATTTATTTGTTGAAGGAGGAGCTCGTGGCTAAATAATAACAGCCGCTCGGATCGATCTAAAGGTTAAGCCGTGCTTGCCTAGATTTGTCAGTGGATGGGTGACCACATACAAAGTTAAGCCGTTGGTCCCGGGTGTCACTTGTAGATCCTTGACAGTCGTTAGGTAGTCAGTAGCCCAAAAAGTCTGACAACCAGTCTTACCAAGGGGTATCGTATTACCCAGTACTAACTGGGTTGTGGAGGGCAGATAGGCAGTCGCTCCATGTAAAATTCTGGTATTCAGCTGCATCCGGTTAGACTGGAAGCCGATCCCAATATAGTTGGGAAAAGGCTAGGCAGATGATGATGTATATTTATTTGTTATCACGTTCTAGAAAGAATGATTTTGATGAAAGTTGCAATGTGGAGGTTTACGGAGGCGAAAAATCGATCTAGCTTAGTCTCATATCGGGGAAAATTCGTTTTCTCTATTTTCACCCGAGCAGAGCTTGTTCAGGTACTTATTCATAATAGCGGTGTTGCTTACAGTGTTAAGCATGTGAAGTTCTTTTACAGCTATTCAATGCGAAATCTTATTCCAATAAATTAATCAAATACTTACATTTTGTGTGAACAAATCAACATTTATTTATTGAGGCTCGTGGCGTACCTATTATTTACTGTCGTTTGAATTGACCAAATTGCTCTTGCCAGCCCTACAAATCCATAACTCCAAAAATCAGAGAAAAATCATGAAGAGATACTTTTGCATTCATCTTAAAACATTGGCCAGAAAGTATTGATGAAAATAAGCTCGGAAACTCTTCTCAAAAGTAGTGTGACCTTCAACTTCATACCACCCACGTGGGCCTGATAGCTCGGAAGTCGCATACGGATCGCAGTCCCGACCGCGACGCCTCTCCCGAGTCGGGGCTGCTGGGCAATAGCGTACACGCTGCGTTGAACGTCGCGTCGCATAGTGTGGAAGAGGATTCTTTTAAGAAGAGAGCTTTTTCCGTTGACAGGATCGATAATATTACCTATCGTTTCAATGGTTTTACTGCAAATAAATTCATATGGTAGAGGACTCATAATTTTTCTAAGTGCAGGTTCCTCACAAAAATAGAAAAGAAAAAGGGTCAAAGTTTTGACCCTTATTTATTATTATTTTTTGTTGTTGTATATGGGCCTGAATTAAAACACAATTTATTTTATTTTATTTTATTTTTTTAAGCATGAGGTCGAACCATGTGAAGGTACCAGCCCCATATTCTAAGATTCGGAGATTATACTTAGGTGTTTAGAAAGGTGGACCGAAACTAAAGATAAAGTCTAGTTCTAGAGTCACAAAATCATCAATTGTGTAACAACTGCTTATCTTACTTCAACTTCCCACGTTCATATTTTGCGTTGAGGCCTAATCAACTCATCATACATAGGCCATAGTTATTTTATCCATACCCTAACTGATTATATTGATATTTATTTGATCTTGAAAACAAATGTCTGTTTATATCACTAAAAAAACTAAAACTAAAGCTCTCAAACGAGAGCCCTTCAACAAAATCGGTCTCCACACTAAGTCGCCCTCAACTTGCCTTATTGTAGGTACCACGCCAAATTGAGCAGTAAAGAGGACGTGTAAGCACCCACTAAGATGAAAACAATCTTAGCATCTCGGACGGTTCTCACTAACCGACTGTGATCAACCGAACCTGTCGAATGTGGGTCGATTTTCGGTTATTTAATGGACATTTTGTATTAAGAATCATTAAGTAAGTGTTATCAGGAAAATTGTTGATACTTGACAAATCTTTCGTAATTTAAGTGTTCAAAAAGTATTTAATTAGCCATCTAAGATAGAAATATGTATCTAAACGAATGCTTTGGCGCTTGAATTGCGTTGATGATAAATATTTGTGTTTTTTTTTTTGTCAAATTGTATTAAAAAAACAAGCTGACAGAGTTAGTTCCTACTATGGTTAAATCCCAAAAGATCCATGTACAGTTAAATATGAGATAATATCCTACGATACTATATTAAAAATAGATATGAAACCTCTTTAAAAACAAAGGAACAAATATTGCCATTAAAACAGAAAAAGAAAGAAAAAGCAACGCGGCGCGAAACAAAAAGGGTTACGTTTCAATTTTAAAAATCGTACTAAATAAAATTCAAATTGGGAAGCGCGCGAAAACGAAAATTTTAAGCGCATCTATTGGCTGAAAATGGCCCGTGGTTACGTGCCATTGGTCAAAGATAATGTTTGTGTGACTAACAATTTTGTGCGGGGGAGATAAACCGAAACTCGACCGCAAATGTTGACAGAAGCTTACAAGATACAATCCAAACGGAAATAAACTCAACTCCCTAAGCTTATAGTACCTTTTTGCTTGGTTCTCCGAGTATAGTTGGACCAGAAATGACGAGTGTGCGATGAAAAGAGACGGAAAATTGGACGCGAAAGCCTTTTTGTCGGTTGCAGGAGGGAGATCGGTTATTTATTAAAGGGTTCCATTAAATGTTCCTAAAATAAAAGTTCTGTTAACGAAAAAAAATGTGTTTCTTTTTTATCTTTTGCTGCAAGAATAGCTGATTGAACTTGACTGTTAAAATCTCGAAAGTCTATAACACCAGTGCACATTATTATAACAATTTGGCGAAATTACAGAAACAAATAGATACTAAATGCATGACTTATTAAATTCCTAACTTCTAGAATACGTAACATTTAATCAAAGTAAGAGGAATCCACTATAATTATCTAACTGTAAAGCCTAAGAATGCATGAAAGAGTTAATACATAAATCCCCTAATGATAGCATTTTCTTAAAGGCTCTTTATAAGAAAGAAACAAAAAATATATGTTTAATAGAATACGAATGTACCTGTAACTTAGTTTTAGATCCATTTTATTGAAAAACGTTTCAAAACCACCAAAAATAGCTTGAATGGTGAACATATGCTCCCAACATAGCCGTATCAAGTTATAGTCTAGTCTGCCTCTCATAACTGACAAACCACTCAAATTCAAAGATATCGACATAAATTAAACACATCATTAACATAACCAACCCCTTATTTCGTGAAATAATTTTATTATAATAGATAATTTAAAACTGCCCAAGTTCACCCCACCAGTAGTGGGGGTTAAATGAGGAATGGGCGGAGCGAGAATTAAAGCTACACAATATAAATCTGTGCGTCTCTTTCGCACAAATGAGCAATCCTAATAGCAGTAAGCGGCTTACAATGGGTGTTGACACTCTCTAGTATTGCCGTCTCGCTTTGACCCGGGCTTATGGCAATAGAGTCGTTTCAATGGCCCTTCATAGTTATAAAGGTATAGACAAGCATTGGAGGTCCACGTGAGATTTCGTAATCAGTGAATTGGCGCCTTTCACAAGTAGAGGCGCAATGTCCGCGCGTTTGACAGTTTGACGTTTCGTTTGGCGGGAAATATTATTGTGTGTTGACAGACACGCGGAGGTGCAAAGGCATTACGTTTGTACAGCCAGCGTTAATACTGTGAACTTTTTTGAAAATACCTTAGTGATGTTGGAAGCGGCCAGTTGAAGATAGTTTCAGTTATTGCTTGTGCAATAACTTGGATTTTTTTGTAGGAAGTAATTTAAGGTAAGACGACTATGAATATTTATTTTATTATTTACTTAACACAAGATACAAGAAATAAATACTAAAATTAAATCTCGATACAAAATAAATATCTACAATTTTCTAAACACTTTTTACAAAGTTCATAATTTACTAAGCAATTAAAAATTTCTAAAGCTTTAAAGTCTATTACATAAACAAGTTTATTATATTGTAAAAACGAATAACAATCCAATTTGTCACATAATTGAAATACCTACTTAATTAAGATTATATCGTCGTCGTAGAAAACGTGATTATTTATTACCCATGAATACGTACGGTCTCTGAAAAAGAAACAATTACAGTATAAATTATTTACCTGATTCTAATTGGACGAGACATAAAGCCAACAAAATGATGAATTCCTAAGAAAAACTATAAACCACTTAACACCTAACATCCACTTAATACGTCCTGGTCCAAATATCATTAAAGAAATGATTTTTACGCATTTTTGTAGCTGTCGTACTGGTCATATTTAGGTAAGTACAGTGCCATTATTGATCAAAATCCACAACCATGGTCCTAGGACTCGATGTTGGACTCTGGGTGGTGCCAATATTGTGTCATAACCTAAATCATCATCATTGTCGACGTTGTCGTCATGCCAATACAAATGTTTGTCACAAATCGTTAGAAGAACTCATTTGTATTCTGACCGTGAATCTCTTCAAACACATTATCATCATTATTTAGCTTTATTAATAGTAAATCAAAGAGTTAAAGGGAACCTGTAGTAATTGAATATACCCACTATCTATTCTCTATTCGTATTAGCAAGGATTCCATAATATATGTGCAGAACTAACGCTTTTCTAAACGCCTCATCCGCGTACAATCGGATTTTACCATAAATTCTTCACCGCCCCATTTCAGTCCGTTTTTTAGAAAAAAATAAAGTATATGGATAATGGCCGTAAAAATAACTTGAACGAAACCGAAAGGCTTCGTTGACTTGTTCTTCCCGTCATGGCGATGTTTTTTTTTGTTCTAGACCATACCTCGGAACTTTGTAGTTACGGAGATATTAGGGGTCAAAGTTCCAACTTTATCACAAGTTTTTTTTTAAGGAACGTTTTTAATGTGATAACTTTACTTTAAATACCTTCACGACCCCCGTACTATTCAATGCATCCATCAGCACAATGTTTTGAGTGCGTTACGTTGAGTCCTACCGTAAAACGTGATGTTTCACCCCAAAAGAAAAGTATTTTTCCATCAATTTTCTGCGTAGAGTTACTGTACCAAATGCTTGGTTGACGGCTTTGTGAAGGGTCCGTTTACACCTTGTTTATAATACTTCTTAAGCCTTCAAGTTATATATACCTACCAATTATCAAGAAATCTTTTCACAATCTTAAAAACGTACCAATAAATAGTCGGACAGGCATATTTCTGCGCATATCAATTGAATGTATAATGCTCATCAATCAATTGGCTCATCAATCAGTCAACTGAGCTTTGATTTAGAGTAATCGCATAATATACACACACGGCATCTAAGCATTATCTCCCTAACCTCTTCCAAATTGTGTTTGGTCTACTTTCAGTCCGGATGAATACCAGTATTTTACATGAAGCGACTGCTTATCTGACCTGCACAACCCAGCTACTGAGTATAACGATACCCCTTGTTAAGAATTAAAGCCCGACTCGGCACCACCCAGGCCCTCTTATAAATGTTAGCAAATCAGCAACATTTTATGGCTACCTGATCATTTCTTCAGGGTGCACCAGCCAGGCTATTTAAATGCATCCTGGGCTAGGAATGGAAGAAGTAATGACACACAGTTTTAATACTTACAGCTTGCCTAGTCCGCGTCGTTTTAACTGTAGTTTCTGTAGTTGTATCAGTACTAACTTCGTCTGTTCCCATTTCTGTAGTGAGTCCCTCATCAACTGTCGTTTCTGTTGTTATATCCTCGATAGCTACCGTTGCTGTAGTTAATTCAACATCAGCTGTTGATTCTGTAGTTGTATTTTCAACATCTACCGTTGATGTTGTTGTTTCCTCACCAAATGTCGGTTCTGTAGATGTAATATCTTCAATAGCTACCGTTGCTGTAGTGGTTTCCCCATCGGCTGGTGGTTTTGTAGGTATTCCTTTGGCAGTTACAAAATCTGTGGTTATATTCGCATCAGCTGTTGTTGTTGTAGTTGTATTTGTTACAATTTCATTGGTTACCGTTTCTGTTACAGTTTTATTTTCATTATTATTGTCATATTTAAGAAAATCATCAGATACTTTTGTTTTAGATAATGTAGTTGTAGTCTTTATACGAGGTTTCGTTGTAGATTTAGCAGCACGACTCAAATAGACCTTTGGTTTTCTGTTCTTGTTTACTTTATGATTTCCTTTATGTAGCGTCTCTTTCATCAATTTATCATTCGATGATTTTGTTGGAACTTCAGTCTTAGCTCTTGAAACAACTCCTTGTTTTACATGCTTCTTTTCATTCAATATTTCACTAAGAAAATTGTCAAAATGTTTGGCTTTATTGTAGGCCTGATTTCTTTTGACATCAAACTCTTTCTTTTGGTTTACGATTCGTTCAATCATTATTTTTTTAAATTCATCAATGCTTAAGAATGGGTTAGGCATTCTAGCTTCGACTGGATTATTTATGTATATGATTGGTTCTTGATATTTGTTTCGCCCTTCTGCTCTTAAATTGTGTGTTTTGTAACCGTTAACTTCTTTTAATTTTTGCACATGTAACGTATACTCCATTTGCCCGTCTTTTGCATTAAATCTTCGTGTAACGTATGTTTTTTCTGAAATAAATAATAAACCAGGCTCACAAAATTAAGATTTCCAAAGTATATAAACAGAGCTATCTTTGGAACGGTCTAATGTTAAAATGATCTGCACTAGGTATATTTATGAATTACAATTTGTGACTCAGCTAATAAATTTGTTTGGCCACATTTCGCCAGATAACATGAAATCCTGTGAAATACGGGAAGCGTTTGGCTAATTTCCCATCAACCAGGCACAAATTCAGACCAGGATCTATTTATTCGCGTAGTTTAAAACCATTTTTCTCATTAGTTCGGTGTTTTTATATCATGCGAATAAATTTTTGATTTGATTCTATTTCGACGCACTTATTAGGGGTATTGTAATAATCGCCATGTTTCGCAAAAATTGCTTATAAATTAAGTACTTTACCATTCTCAAAGGCATCTTTGTACATCGAGTGCAATTCTTCGATCAAACTTTTTTGTTGTACTGTTTTCTTTTCTTGTTTCTTTAAATCTCCTGCGTGGACTATACAAAAATATATTTCTATGACATATACAATAAATAATATGTGTAGAAACTGAAATCTGAATATTTTATACATTGTTTCTGAAATAAGTTTCAGAGGTTACTGCAGTCTTTACGATTGTCATGCGTGAACGGTTCACTGAAAATTAATTATCGATAACACACAATTACACTGTTTTATGGTTAAAAGAAACATATGTATAGAATGCTTACACTTTAATGAATGTACGTATACTATACTGTTAAGCCCAGTATAGTATAAGTACTATACTGTAAGCCCGAGGAGCTCGTGGCTAAGTAATAACAGCCACCCGGATCGATCTTTAGGTTAAGCCGCGCGTGCCTAGGTTGGTCTGTGGATGGGTGACCACCCATTACATACCGAGTTTCCTCCGTGCCTCGGAAAGCACGTGAAGCCGTTGGTCCCGGGTGTCATTTGTAGATCTTTGACAGTCGTTATAGGTAGTCAGTGGCCCAAAAAGTCTGACAACTAGTCTTACCAAGGGGTATCGTATTACCCAGTACTAAATGGGTTGTGAAGGTCAGATAGGCAGTCGCTCCATGTAAAATACTGATATTCAGCTGCATCCGGTTAGACTAGAAGCCGACCCCAACATAGTTGGGAAAAAGGCTAGGCAGATCATGACTATACTGTTAAGCCCATTATAGCCAGTTCTGAACAAAATGGCCTACTGAACATACAGGGTGTAAAGTACATTGACGCGCAAAATCATCACCATAAATAATTCTAGACCCACACGTATTAAATATTATTGTCGTCGAAAAAACAGCTGTTCCATGTATTTTGAAATTGTATGTATTGCAGTTTTGTATGAAAGCGCAGATTTTTTTATAACCGATGCAAAAACTCTGCTCTACGATTTAGAATCATGTGCTAAGTTCTTTACAAAAAAATTATCTGCGATTTTCCTTACATAATGTATCGAGTGGCAAAAGTAGTATGGTAGCTTCGATTATCCTATACTATTAAATGAGCAATGTTTGTAAATATTATATGTATATTTGTAATCACGTTCTCGAAAACGGCTCTAACGATTTCGATGAAAGTTGCAATGGTTTACAGGGGGCGACAAATCAATCTAGCTAGGTCTCATATCTGTGAAAATTCGTATTCTCTATTTTTCACCCAAGCAGAGCACGGTCGCCTAGGTACTTTCTTTTAATCATTGTAAACAATTGAAATAACTGATAACCTGAAAAGGGATAATTCTTCTTTTTAGTAATGACTATTTAAGACAAATACTGAAATCGCTGTAAAGAAATCAGCTGTTCCCTACATTTTCTTGATAAATGTAAGGAGCAGCCTATTTTTTTAACTAAAATAAATAGTAGCTCACTGGTATCGGGAACAGAGTCCAAGCTACCGGCGGTCAAGGTTGCAGAGAGAGGAACCTCCTACAATATGCGCCATGTTTCTAACTACCTACCTACCGTTTTTGAATTTTGCAACAATCCAGTTGCCTATATTATTGTTAGACCTCAATCTTAATGGTGCCTGATTTAACCTTGCCCAGAAACGTGGCAAAGGTCCTGTCCGTCAGAGAATTAGAAGGGCATTTCGATGCCGCCGTTTGGATATACAGGATGTAAACAGACCCATCACGAAGCCGTCAACCAAGCATTATGTACATCAATCTAAGTAACTTTGCGCAAAAATTATTGCTGGGTAACAACTTTTTTTTTTTGGGGCAAATAAACACGTTTTACGGTAGGACTCAATGTAACGCACTTAAAACATTGTGCTGATGGATGGATTGAATAGTACGGGGGTCGTAGAGGTGTTTAAAGTAAAAATCTTACATTAAAAACATGTATTTAAAAAAAAACTTGTGAAAAAGTTGCTACTTTGACCCCCAATATCTCCGTAACGAGAAGGTTCCCAGATATGGTCTAGAACAAAAAAAAATATCGCAATGATGGGGAGAACAAGTGCCTTTCGGCTTCGTTAAGGGTCTATTTATACCATTTAAACATAATTGTTTTTTATTTATTTTTTATTGTAGTCTTCTCCAGAAGTACTTAGATAATTCATTGAATACACCGCACGCAAAATACGCGCTTTGACGTGGAGTTGCGGACACCAGCCCGCTATACAATACAACTCATTGAAGGCAATCTTTAAAGTCAGCTACAATGATATTGACAACTCCAATCGGTATTAATCTAACTAGAATCTATTTGAACCCATTCATGTAAGAGATCATTATGGAATTTTTGTAGCTCGACATAATGTCAAGGTTTTTTGATAATAAAATGTAGACCCTGATTTGATCATATACCTACGTCGTGGGTTCTAGTTGACATTTGAAGTCAGATAGAAATAGTCTTTAATATTTTAAAAGTTGTCCAAAATACTGTTTTACGGAAAACCGCGTAAAAATCTTGCATCAGTGAGAATTTGGTTTGTTTTATATTTTTTTTCCATAATCCTCGTAATTTTTCCGGATTGAAGTCGGATATTTACGCCGGAAAATATATACGGTCAGTGTAATTGGTGTCATATTTCTTCGTATTATATAGCTTAATTTTGTGGGCAGCCTAACTTATTTGCCTGGCCGTAATCTTCGAAGCGCTAACAGCTGATATGTCGATTATTTTAACCGGTGCCGATGTTGTCTTTGATATAAATCTCTTATGAAACAGTATCAGTTAGTAGCAATGTAGGTCAGTACAACTAAATAATTTGGGGAAATACTGCTGAATTTCCACAGACTTGATGGCCACTATGCTTAACCTGGCCACCCGCCCTCGCTTCGCACGATTCTTAAGAATTGAGAAATCATGGATGTTTCTTTATTTTATGTGGCGCAAAGTTGCATGTTTGTCGGTCTTTTACTGATTGTACTTCGGTGAGTGTGCCAAAGATCTCCACGAGCTCATTCCACCATCTCCCTTCTTCCATCGGGAGTCCAGACGTACTGCAGGTTATCACCCATACCTTTTCAATTCCACACAATCGTAAGAAGCGCTTTGCTACATCATTATGCGCACAGCCTAGGAGTGGAATTACCTGCCTGCGTCGGTGTTCCCAAGTTCATATGACCCCAATCTATTTAAGTCGCGAGTTAATAGGCTTCTTTTGGGTTAGCTCGTTCCAACGTCGACCTCATCTCTGTCCTCGGGACTAGATCGAGGTCAAGAGTAAGCCCATTTACTACAAAAAAAAAATATATATATAAATTAAGTAAAATACCCTGTAAAAGACCCTTCACGAAGCCGAAAGGCACTTGTCCTCCCCATCATATAAATATGTTACATCATATATTCAATTCTTCAAATGATGGTGAAAACTGCGTCAAAATCCGTTGAGGAGTATCGGAGAACAACACAGTCACACATACAGACACTATAAACGACTTTATCATAATATGCCTAGATAATAAAAGATGTAGAAGCAGGTAAAATGCCCACTGAAGTATCCGAAATTCCCCTTACAACGTCCTAATCTTCACGCTTCGCAGGCAGATGGGTGATGGCAGGACGTACACCGCTACTGCCACATAGGACACGATACCCACTGCCAACCCTCTGATAATCTCTTAATCACCTTTTACAACACCCATGGGAACTGAAGGGTGGTTTGTGGAGCTGCGGTCGCAGAGGATATTATTTGTGTCAAAAATAAAATGGCTGCGGTTGGTTTTCATGAAAACATTATAATCAGAAAATTTATCATTTGCGAATGTTGTTTATTAGTTTGTACCTGCATTATTTACAAACTAAAGCAGATTTAAAATAATAATAAAAATATGTACCTCTTTTTTTTTTTCGGATTGGAAATCATCAAATGACCCCCCCACTCTGGGCGGAGCGGAAGGGAGTGTCAGACTGGTACTGACTAAAACCCATCCATGTTCCTTCTTTGCCCTTTTTGTTCCAGGGCCACGGTATCTCTTTCGAACAGTCCCGCAGCCCTGGCAGGAAAATATGTACCTTTAAGTATCATAATGGAAAAAAATTACAGGGCGTCAAAAAATTTAAAATCAAGAAAATAGAAAAAGTGCCCAGGAGGCAGCATTGCCACTTTGAATGGGAATGCTGATTCCAAAAGAAAAGAGAATACCAGCCCTCTGGTCACGTCAAGAATAGACCAACCGCTTGGAGATATCCCGAAATACTAGGTGGGCACTCGGATCCCATGGCCCATAGTGTTCCAAACCAGCTCAAACACATAACTAAATAAATTATTGTTTTTTTTTATTATTTTTTCATTTTTTTTTTAATTTACGTTGCCTTTTTATTGTATATGCATTAAAAAAAAAACATTTAATCCATTACCTTCTTTAAATCTCTGTGTTTCCTCGCGAAGTAACTTCGGTTTAATAACACATTTTTCGGTTTAAATATACAGGTTGTAAGGGACAGCTCTCCACAAACTGATAGGGTGAATTCAGTATATCATACTAAGATGAGCGGTACAAGTAATTATTTCAGGAATGTTATTGGAATCCAATAACAATGTTTTTGAAACCCCATTTTTTGGGCAAATAATATTGCCACGCAAATCTGAACAAAAAATTGCTGCAATTTGGACAAATTCGTGTCTAGATTGACTATTTTTAATGTTGTAAGTCAAATTTAGCTTGATTCGCTTTTCAGTAACGGAAAGGGACAGACTACCCCCAAAATACTCATACAATTATACCCTCGCTTCACGTAGTATATTCAATCTCAATGTATATCGAGTGTAGTTTGTGGATTTTTCATCATGGTCGTTTTAGTCTTGCAAGTGCAAAGCAAAAACTTTCACAAGTATAGGTTAGAACTACGAGTACTTACTGAATTCTAGGTTATTTTTACACGGCTTTATTGACAATCGTGAGATTTGACTGCAGATAGATCGGTTTGCAAGGTCAAGCAACGTTGTTCTCATTTCTATACTCCATATATTCTGTCGCTTTTTTTTTTGTCATTTTGTGACTTTAAAATAATTCACAGTTTATTTCATTGAAGCACATTGAGACCAATTAAAATGAGAATCTACCATCCACCCGAAAAAAATGAGATAACAATAACAGCGTGATTTTTTACCCGACTACGGCGAAACCCAAAACGGTTATTCAAGAACCCTTTTCTCACTTTTCTCTATAACACATGTGGCAAAGGAAGATTGGTGAGTTCGGCACAATTGCCATATTAAAAAAGGTACCTATAGAACACCAGAAAAACCCCATTTAAAAGCTCTCTCCATTTAAAGCACTATAGTTTACAGTTTTTCGACTTTCATACCACATTACTATCCCATGACCCACTAACATCTGATCCCAGGTCGCCACCATAGAAGAATACGGGGTGTACACCATGCTGCCGGCGCAGCAGCTCCCCCCCATCAGTCCCTGGCCACCGGACGGCAACCTCCTGGACAGGATGGATGATCTGGCGCACAAAGGTAAAGGTAATGGTGACTATATACCATGACTTCATACTTGTAGCTTAAGTTTGGTAGGACGGTATTTGTACTGCGCAGTAGTGTTTTGTCCCTGTCTCACTTTTAGACAATAACTTGGTAAGATCCGGATGAAATTGGTAATCCAGTGCATTGCTTGAAATGTTTACTTATTTATTCGATACACCAACAGCAGTACATACTAAGAATTAATAAGAAACAATAAAAATAATATAAAAGTGCTGGTTTTTCATTCACCATAGTGCCAACAACATAAAATTCTCAAATTTTAATAATACATTCATACAATTTGAATACAATATTTATTTTACTTAAATTTAAATGAAATGATGATGATAATTATGTATCATGAATGTGCACTGAAGATTTTTATTAAGGTAATTTTTTTAACTGGTTGCGCAGTTGCAAGTGAATTAAATTTACAGTAAATAGTTGTTTAAAGGCAAATTAATGCACAAGGCATGTTAAATGCTTGAAAAATGTATCTGCTCAACACCGTAAATAATGCAATGAATGTTGTTGAACAGTTAATATGCCACTCTCACACACGTAACTATAAACAAGTTAAAGTGAAGTTAAGATACAATTTTTATTCTGTAGTTTAGCAATTGCTTGAAGTTAAAACTGTCAAAAGTTAGAATTCTTAGCCTGATTTTTTAAAGGTTCTTACTTCGTTCAAATTCTTGTCTATTGCATACAAATGTTTGCATAAGTAATTACTAAAACTCAAGTAGGTAATTACTTTAACTTGACCATAGACACAAGTGTTAGTGTGTTACGCTGTACGCATTTACCCTGCAGAGTCCTTATTCCTAAGGACATCACGTGGATAAAAATGTAATTTTGATTTTAAATTCCGAACCGAATAATGTTGTTGGTTTTTTTTAAAAAAAGGGAACTTATTACATTGATTGAATGTAAACAGCGCTTTATAAAATCATTCACACTACTGCGAAGTACATTGAAGTTGTTAGTCAATATTTCTTGTGTTAAATTAGTAGTCATTCCGCAAATCCGCACCTCCCTTTCTTGGTTGGATGAGCAATAATGCCAATTGTTCCCTATGTTTTATTTCTCGTAAGCAAGACTTGATTAATTGAATACTTTCTTGGCCAGAAAAACTAGGTCCAGATTCCAACAGAATATTATCTCTCTTTCTCCCAATACTTATGTATGCCCTCTTTAACTGGTGTGACCATTATGAGGTCACCTTCGATCAAATGAGGTCACACTAAAACTGAACATAAACTAATAAGCTGGTAACATCGTAGTGAACGAATTATATTAATTAAAGTAGACCGTAGCATAGAACATTTAAACGCCTGAAATGTTTCTCGCCAATGTTATACTTTTTCCAATAGAAACAGCAACCCAGATGGTCAGCTTGTCTTTGTGAAAAAATACTCTCATCTAGAAGTAGACCATAGTGAGTAAACTTTAGAGGCCTAAAAACCGAATCACGTGGAACTAATGTGAATAAGAAATGGTACTGTTCTTACCGCTGACTTGAACTCATAGAAACTGGACCCCAAGATATAGTGGCATTTTAGTGGAACAAAATATCAAGGTCAATTACTTTTCTCTAAAAGAAATTGGACCCCAGAAAGCGCAGTCATTTTAGCAACTGTAGACCGTAGAACTAAAATTGAGGGGCCTAAAAAAGACCGTCCAATAAATCGAAACGCTTGATTAAGTGGATTAAGCAGTGGCATGGCCCATGCCTCTCACTTGGACTCATAAAACTGGAGTTCAAGACAGTGACATTGTAGTGAAACAAATTATGGCCAGGTCTCTTAAAAATTCAGCCTCAAAGACCTCAAAAAGTCCGCCACAAGCAGTGGCACACGCCACCAACTTTCCCTAAAAGAATTTTAGCCCCAGAAGGCGACAGCCATCTTAGTAACAGTAGACCGTAGAACTAAAATTGAAAGGCCCAAAAAGGCCCGTCACGTGAATCAAAACGCGTGATTAATTGGAGTAAGCAGTGGTATGGTGCGGCAGGTCACAGCGGTGTTAACCAGCTCGGCGGGGTGTTTGTAGGAGGCAGGCCGCTGCCAGACTCAACGCGCCAGAAGATCGTGGAGCTGGCGCACTCGGGCGCGCGGCCCTGCGACATCAGCCGCATCCTGCAGGTCTCCAATGGCTGCGTCTCCAAGATACTCGGCAGGTCTGTATGGGTTTTGTTGTTGTGGTAGTGTGGGAGTGTGGTTTTAGGGATAAAAGCTTGACCGATATAGCGAGAAAGCTTCTCGCCAGTAGTAATAGTTCGCAAATACACTCCCGCTCTGTCACGTTTTCCGTAGTGTGTAGGTAGATAGTCAGTAGCGAAGGGTCAATTTTTGTGATTTTATTATTTGTCTATAAAATAGTGACTGTGCCAGTTTTCGAAGGGAATCCGGTAAGAATCGAATTGTATGGAACCTTCGCCACTAGATACTTAAATACGTATGTATATGGATGAATAAGCTACAAAACAAACCATGAATCAGTTTATCAGTTCGTATTATCAAAAACATAAAAGTTGCAAAGACATCGATACACAAACTGTTACCCCGAAATGCAGAAATTTCTAGAACGAACATAAAGCGTCGGTTAATTCTTTTTCATCGTGTCGTTAGCACAACAGTATCCATATTTTGGTAGTCCAGAACTTTGGGTGTATGTTTTGTAATATCGGTTAGTAAAAAATCAGCTGTTTCATACATTTTGATCGCATTGGGGGGTCTAAAATCATGGGCTTAATACATGTCAGCAGTTTGCGTCTCGTTGTCTGTTACACCGTCAAACTAGCTTAGATAAAAATCTTACTGTGAATAAACGAGAACCATGCGTTCAATTTAGAAAAACAGTCAATGATACAGCATTTTTATTAAAAGACTGTTAATATTCTCCCATAAACCACAAAACTTCGAATCGGATACTCCTATCATATCAAATGCAACTACTAACATAAATAAACAAATAACAATTTTTAATTAAACCCCGTCGTCGTAACCACAAAGACACAGTCTAAAAAATACCTTGACGTGTTATAGCTAGATAAAAACCTGGCTTCTCATGTTACCCGTCACTAGTCTGTGCCGTCACCACGTGGACAAGCAGTCACAGTGAACCATGGGGCCGGTTGTAAAATGGTCAGAATAGCAATAGAGAATTTTATGATGGTGAAAATGATAAAATAGACCATCAGCGCCTGTGGTATCTCATATTAACAGTCGACAGTCTGGCAATATTTTTTCTTTTCTGTAAGAACAAATACTATATAGGGTCTAACTATTCATACATGAAATATTTTCAGGGAATCATCTAACGGCTATAACAAAGCCATTTCAAGGGATTTTATTTTTATCTGAGTATATTTTTTTACAAAAAATAATCATCATCTGCCTAGCCTTTTCCCAACTATATTGGGGTCGGCTTCCAGTCTAACCGGATGCAGCTGAATACCAGTATTTTACATGGAGCGACTGCCTATCTGACCTCCACAACCCAGTTAGTACCGGGTAATACGATACCCCTTGGTAAGACTGGTTGTCAGACTTTTTGGGCCACTGACTACCTAACGACTGTCAAAGATCTACAAATGACAGCCGGGACCAACGGCTTAACGTGCTTTCCGAGGCACGGAGGAAACTCGGTATGCAATGGGCGGTCACCCATCCACAGACCAACCTAGGCAAGCACAGCTTAACCTAAAGTCGACCCGAGCGGCTGTTATTATTTAGCCACGAGCTCCTCAAAAAAATAAATAATTTTAAATAATTTACTTTTTTATAAAAAATAAATAATTTTAAATTACTTGACCCACAAAATAAATACTGGCTCCTTATTTTTAAGCATCCATTACGGTAGTTTACTACGTCGTATTTACCTACTGTCATTGTTAGAATATGGGAGTCAAGGTTTTATGCAAAAAGTCTCAAAAAATTTTATGATTATAATAATTTTATAAAAAAAATAACACTCCGATAATTTTTTTTTCGTTGCTATGGCCACTTTACGACTTATAGAAGTTACTCTTAAAATATTTCGTGTATGAAAAGATAGACCTTATATTGTACCTCTTGTATAAGGTATAATTCTCGGCAATATTTTTCGTCATTTTATTACACCTTCGCACTGTTTGGGATGGTATGTTTGGCATAACTCACATCTATTAAATGGATGAGCTTTAAATGCCGTAGCTTCATAAGTCCGTACAGTCCTTTTCATCGTTTCCGGGGTGTTTGTGGTCAAACTAATGTTATAGGCCGACTATTAGGGTAAAATCATACCTGAATTTGTCATGAAACACCTTGTCATGTCATTTCCTTAAACCACCTTCTCACTTAACCTATGAAACCTATCAACCATAAGGGACATGAGTAGATAGTAGACAGAGACCAAGCTTCAGACGATTGCGTTGCGTGACGACTCAAGCGGATAAAGGAGCAACCTTCCCCTAGTGTAATAGATTTCATTTGGAAAGTATGTCTGTGACTATGTCGTCTTTTCGATTAGATCACGATATAAGCATTTTCAAAATGCGTTTTCCAGTATGTTACGCAACTACAACCAAAGTAGACAATCTAAATATAATCTAGAAAAAGTAAGTAATGTAGCACGTTAGTCACACTCTTACGCCCTCTGTGGAATTTATATTCTTTTGGGGAATTATATTTTAATACAATGTCCAAATAAAATACCTGTGCAAACAATCAGCTGAAATGTAATTGATTAACGATTAATGCTGGAAGTCGTTTTAAAAATATGCGTTTGCCACTTGGACTCGCTCTAGGACTTTAGGTATTTTGGTTAAAACTTATACAACAATCCGTTTGATAAAATTCGTCGCAAACACATATCACAGCACGATTGTAAGTTTAGTCTCTGTCGGTTATCTACTCTTGTCCCATAAGTACAGTTCTTTCCGGGCCGGTTGCGGTTAGCAATGAGGCGCGGCAGACTATGAGCTTGCGGTCGCAACCAGTTGCTAGAGGTATACCTTACCGCATACCGAGCATAGTTGCGTTCTTTATTAAGTAGTTGTGGACGTTAGGTTGCGGTTGTTAGGTTTAGTTGGGTTGTAAGGTTAAGTACAATTGGGGGTGTAAAAGAGATTTTTTTTTCTAAAAAAACATATGAAGCGAGTGTTTTTGATTTTCTACCTTTCATAGGTTTAAAAAATCCATGAAGATTTGGTTCCGAAAACACTTTTATTATTGTGGAATACAATTTCTAGAAATTATCTACATTTTCAAGACAACCAAGAAAGTGACATTAATATTTAAGTATCAGTCAAACCCATACAGACATATTGCGGACATACCGGACACTGACAGAAAAAGGAAAAGACATATATTGGCATCGGATATGACGCAGTACAGATACTTTAATATAAGTAGTATTTGAATAGAGAGGTCCGTGCCCGGAGCCGCATCCGTCAAGTGTCCATACCGGTTGGATTTAACCGTTAAGTTAAGGTTCAGTTAAAGTGAAAGGCTATTGATAACATCAATCGCACTTCCACTACCAAAAAACAAAATTAAAAGTCTTCACAACCGCAATATAAAACGAGTGTCAGCTGGCGAGCAAAGCGAATAAAAAGCGCACTTACCTGGCATCGAACCCGACACCGTTCAGTGGCAACCTGATACCGACGGCAGTCTGCCCACCCTCTGGTGAAGGGGACTGATGATATAACCTGGTGGCAGTTTCAGGCTACCTAAATTCTAGATTACTTTAAAAAAAATTTTGAACATGTAGGAAAGAACGAACTAATGCTGCCAGACGCCTTAAAAAGGAAGGTGACAAATTATTTTACGTTCTACACCAGTATGTACACTAGCATTATTAACACTTTAATCAAACTAATTTGATATGAAACATTAACAATTAAATGTTTTTTGGCCAGATGAGACTTCTCGTTAGATACGCAATGAAACGGCAGGTAGACCTTACCAGAACCTAGGTTTAATAAAAAAAAAGTACTTTAAACTTGAGCTGGCCTAGCGTAATACGCAGGACAACCCATCAAGCTATACAAAACCATTTTATACGGATCCTCTCATTGTACGGGAAATCTTTACAAACCGAAGCCATCGGTAATGAATAGCGTGATGTGTCGCTGTAACGAAGTAGTATTTTTGTTACCGTTTCCGTGCGGTGTACTGTTCTTACTAAAATTATCCAAACCTTTATATAAAACCGTTAGTATTGATATATGTACATAACTGTAGTTTACAATTGACACCGAAAATATATTTTATAAATCCCTAACATCGTTCTTGGTTTGTCAAAGAGCGGTATTGTATTGTATTGTATAACGGGCTGGTGTCCGCAACTCCACGTCAAAGCGCGTACTTTGCGTGCGGAAATGAGCGGTATTGTTTTCCGAGGTATATTTTTAATTCGAAGTCTTTGTTAATCTCTTTAACCAACACTGATGTAAGAATCCTAAAAAATAATCTTTTAAGTATATTGTTAAATCAATAAAAAAAATACTCAAAATCATCCTTTATTAGCCTCTTTTATACTCACAGGTATTACGAGACGGGGTCAATTCGACCCCGTGCGATCGGAGGCTCAAAACCTCGGGTAGCAACAGCCGAGGTGGTCAGCAAGATAGCCCAGTACAAGAGGGAGTGTCCTTCGATCTTCGCGTGGGAGATCAGGGACCGTCTGCTCAGCGAAGGAGTCTGTACTTCGGATAATATACCTAGCGTAAGTGACCTTTTTATTTAAATACTATAAAAAAGAATGTGAAAGCTTATAAATGTCTAGCTTAAGCCCGCGTGGAGTTCGATAATTGTTACACGGGATCATACTACCGGGATTAAAAGTATCCTTTGTGTTAATCCAGGTTATAAACTATCTGTGTGCTAAATTTCATCCAAATCCATTCAGCAGTTTCTGCGTGAAAGAGTAACGAACATCTATGCATCCTCACAAACTTTCGCATTTATAATATTAGTAGGATTTTTGGTGGGAACTCAATTCTCTTTCATGTTATTAATTTTGAACTGGGAATCATATTTTATCACAGTTTGAAACAATTTTTATTTTCATAAACTCAATTAAGTTTCATAATTATTAAACAAAACCACCTTTCTTAACACAACCATATCGTCAAAAATATCGAGATCAGTCAGTTACACTTTACCGAAACGCCTTTCAGAAAGTATGAAAAATACGAAAGGGCGCCTCGTAAAATACAATGGGGTACAGAACAACCCCAGCTATACGTCCGCTATATACAGGATGCTATAACGCCTTATCTTTCCCTGGCACTATACAGGACTCGCCTGTCTCCCTCTCTCCCCACCACTTGGCGGCAAAACAATATGACGTTATAACTTTTTTTTCTTCATTTTTTTCCCTTTTTTGAATACGGGGCGCTCCCTTTAGACGTCGATACGTCTTTCGTTATAGAGGCTGCTCTTTAGAGATTTTTTATTGGAAAAAAGCAATGTAGGTATGCTGTATTTTTTTACTCTAAAATACTGAGGTTGGTTTTTTAACGAAAAACACGTTCTGTTGTCGGGAACAGTAGAAAATATGGTTCAGAGAGAAAATACAAAAGTATGAAACAAATCATTATAAAAATTAACATAAGTATTTTAAGCAAAAATACTAGAACATTCTGAACTAAAATATTACATTGTTAAAATTGAATCAAAACCCCAGCTTCACATAAATCCACATTTTAGCATCATTTCATAACAGTAACTCTCAGTTTTACATCTTTTTTACTTTATAGTCTAGCTTTTATCAAGTGAATGTTAAGAGCGAAATACTGCCATGAATGCTAACCAGCCATTTACCTAACTCTTTCATAGTTATAAAAAAGCTACAAAAACATAAAGACGCTATAAAAGTTAACGTAGCGCAAAAGATACAGTAATAACGCCGAGAATCTCGCAAAAAATTACTCCGGCATTTTTACGACTTGTACCTCTGACTATTTATAAAACACCCTTTAGCAACTAATGTCGCCCTCCCGAATACTTAACATAAATTAATTAAGATATTCGCACAATCATCCTGTTGGTGACGGTTTTAAGAAAAAAATGAAAGAACATTAAGTACTCTCACCGAGGAATATCGAGAAAAACATAAAAACCGAAACAGAGGGAAAATTGTGAGACGGAAATACATATTTTTAATGAGTGCGAAAGAGTTGGCAAGCTATCTCTTTTTCCACCGTCTAAAAGGGGGAAAGACGGGACGATTTTGACACGACATGAATAAAGAAAATATGAAGGCTTTTGTTGCCGTAAAAATTCCAGTACAGGGGATAAAGTCTTTAAGTTATCAGAGGGTACCGTTAAGGATCGTAGATACACATATATAGCCAGGTAGGCATAATATCGAAGTGAGGGCGTCTGATGTCTTCGTATTCATCGAATATCGGGTTATATTGTGTTTACGTGGATTGTTTAAGAGGTGCTTAAACGTTGAATATATTAACGTCGGGGGATCGATTGGTGGCGAAACGTCGCGTTTTATTAAATCTGACGAGAAAGGTGAACGTTGTTTTAATATTCGAGTTCATTATGACTTTGAGTTGAGTGCGATCGATATGGAAAAAAAAATATGTTCGTATTATAAAGAGCTTAAGCAAACAAAAGTGTAACTGTCGCTAAGTCTTTACAGTAACGACCCACAACAAAAAAATATAACGATACTAGACCTTGTTAACTATTCATACTACTATTAATATTATTCGCAGTTTAAAATTGCATTCTAAACATAAGACATTAAAGTCTATATTTATTTATTGACGTAAAATATGTGGTGAGAGGGTCAATTGTCGTCACAGGGTCATATCGCGTTGGAACATGCGTTCCCGTAGCAAATCACTTCCGGGCCACTAAATCCAGGCCAAATTAATGCATTTAGCACGCTCCCCGGCCCTTTAACTGGGGATGACAACTTTATTTCATTGTATCGCGATATTTTCTTGTCATTTTAACATCAGTGACAGGGACATTGTGATTTTTTGCTGTTAATGTCGACTTTTGGTTAAATGAATCATATTTCATATAAATGGCCTACTGTTGAAATAAAATTTGTGTCATTTGACTTACTTAACTACTTTTAATTTAAATTGATGCCGTTTGTCACAGCGTCAATAATGGCGACAGAACTTTCAGATCACCACGTAAGGCCTGTAAACTTGAGACTATATCTGACAATAAAAAAAAACAAAACACGAAAAATATTCACCAACAGCTTTATAGTTAATATCTAGCTACAGCATCCAATTTCCACGCTATAACAAACTCAATAAATAGCTCGTTCAAAACACTGATTTAAAATATCATTACGGATCATATCTGAGATTTGGATCTCAGGGGTCGGGAATATATCGGCGCGGCAACAAATTGTAACAAAGGAGTCCGGCAAAGAAGATTATCGGAGATGACGCGTGCCGCGCACGTGACATGCATGTGGCCGATGATAGTGCCATCCACCCTACACTTTTCAAACCATTCGAAAACTTACCTTACCGCATTAAAATACGGTTTGTTTTTGTTTAATGAGAGCGTTTAAGTAAAGTCACAACTACTGACAAGCAGAAATAGTTTTTATTCACAAAGTTTGCGACACAAATTCGCGTGAATGAAAAACTTATAGAAGTTACTTAAAACTAAGAAGTGTTGGAGGGAAATTAATACCACAATTCAAAGGATTTAAGGCTTACATTGATGTTGAGTGCGTAATCGGAAGAGCAAATAAATATATTTGGCGGTTGTCTTTCTGTCATGTGCTGCTAATATTGTTGTCATTTGCAGAAATACCTTTGGGGTATAATCGTACCCCATAGTTTTTGTGATGTTATTAATCGCATTTGTAATTAAAAGTTACAATTTCGAATTGAAATGACTGCAGGCATTTATTACAGTTTAAAATATCGAATTTAACGTCATATTAAAATCAAAAGTCATTTTTTCAAACTAGGCTGAAGACCAGCAGTTTTTGCACGTCAATTACATTAGGCAGTACCCCAAAACGCGCCCTTCGCCATTTCCTAGTGTTTTAGCTCGGAAGTAGAAATGGGGGAACAAACTCCCCCGGAGCATATTTTATCCCAAGAGAGAAAAGTCAAGCTATGGGACTCTTAACTATTGGAAACTATGGGTATGAGACTGAAATAAGCTATCTAAGACTTATGTGTTGAAAAACGAAACGTATTGAAAGTAATTATTACTTCTCCAAAGGATGATTTCCACCAAACGGCTCGCATCGCATCGTTTCGGAAGGGAAGCGAACGGATGCAGCGACAGCCGATAGCGTCCGTCAGGATGTCGACGCATACGATCGGCACCGTACTGGCATCGCGAGTGGTATCCGTTTCTACGCCTAGTCAAATAGTTTCATTCCTGCCATGTCGAATACCACGACAGGCGAACGGAGCCGATCACGCGTCGCAGCATGCTGTCGGCGATGATCACGTGTCGCGGAAGACGCCCGCGGTCAATCTGCTGTGCACGGCTTGGTAATATAGACTTTAAATACTGTGTACACGATTTAATATCGGTTAAATATTGTAAAATCCATTCCGATCCGATGCGATGCGAGCCGTTTGGTGGAAATCATCCTTAAGCCTTCAAATCAAACTCACTTCGACTGAAAACAAAACATGACATTAAGCGTTTTTGCCATTTTTTCATAAAACTTCAGTACAATAGACAAAACGGCCTTCATGTTCACCTTGAACTAAATTGCATTATTTACATAACATAATATCACGCCTGTTATCCCCGAACGGTTAGGCAGAGGTGTACCTAATAGTACTCCCACATATTTTAGCCAGTTATGTTTAAGTCCCATGTAATAGAGGGCGAGCCCATAGCCATCAACAGGGCACAATTCCAGGCTCCGTGGCTGCTACTGAGAAATTCCTGATGGAAATACCTAATAACACTTTGCCTGGGAATCGAACCCAGGACTAAATACCTCAATAATGTATACCATTTAGTGTTATTTAAACAATTTTTTTTTATCTTTCTTAATTTTCAAGCCTCATTGATTCCACATACTCCATTGAAAATTTAAACGTTTGTACCTCCCAGAACGTCGTCCTAAATTCATCTCAAACATATTATTAGTCGCACCCCCGCTAACCCGAACCGGTTAATTACGAGGTTTATACTCAATATAATGTTATATACGAACAACCCCCTCCCACCCCCGCACTGCACCCCTTTGACCCCCGCCGAGCAACACGTGTGTGATACCAATATTTGATATTAAGTACCTACTTATTAGAATGATTTGGAGTTTTAGACGTGGGTACAGGTTTTGGCGTTATCTGAGCTTTTGAAGCGAACATTGATGATGAGGTTGGCTAAAATGAGTATTTTATTCAGCTACTTGCGTATGTGTATCTGTCATCATCATCATCTGCATAGCCTTTTCCCGACTATATTGGGGTCGGCTTCCAGTCTAACCGGATGCAGCTGAATACCACTATTTTACATGGAGCGACTGGCTATCTGACCTCCACAACCCAGTTAGTACTAGGTAATACGATACCCCTTGGTAGGACTGGTTGTCAGATTTTTGTGGCCACTGACCACCTAACGACTGTCAAAGATCTACAAATGACACCCGGGACCAACGGCTTAACATGCTCTCCGAGGCACGGAGGAAACTCGGTATGTAATAGGTGGTCACCTATCCACAGACCAACCTAGGCAAGCGCGGCTTAACCTAAAGATCGATCCGGGCGGCTGTTATTACTTTGCCACGAGCTCCTGTAAAACTATCAATAATATAGGAGAAAATCGTTTTTGAATACTGCATGCATGTGTGGGAGAAATATAAAGGTATTTTTATTTTTTTTAACTGTACTATATGAAGTCACATGACTTTTCCAAAACACATACTAACTAGGGCATGCGGAACCGGGTTTTACTATGGGACCGAAATAGGGTTCCGCATGTGCTAATACTAACTTACTCATAGTAAAATCCGCGTCCACTCTAAAAAGACCACACTTAGTTGGTATTCTCGATTTGAAATTGATTTGTTGTATTTACTTATCAGCCTGTTATTCTGAATTGATTACTGTTGTTGTGAGTTCTTATCGTAAATGTCTCAATAACTGACTGACTGCTGTTAACTTTTTTCTTTTTGTTCCGTCCTGTTGAATTTATAGTTTATTGTTTATTTTTTAGTAATTTTGTATGATGCATGTCATGTCCCTGCGACAAATAAATATTTTTTAGTTTCTTTCTTTTCTTTTCTTCTTTCTTTCAATTCATTGTGCCTCTTGGCAAAGACTTCTTCTAGCTGTTTCCATTGGACTCTATTAAGTACGAGCTGCTCTCCTCCAGGTAGGACCTGCTGTGACTTCAAGTTCGTCTTCTTATCTCCTTTGTTGTTTATCCTTGATCCTTTTACTGTTTCTGGGATACCAGTCTATTATTAATTAACACCACTTCTCCTGCTTTGCAGTCATCATATGGCCTGTCCATTTTCATTTTTGCTGGTCAATTCTGATCCATCCCCATCACTTTGGTTTTACATCTAAATTTGTCGTTTCTTACTCACTCTGCTTTATTCGTTCCTGTCATTTTGTGTCTTGATTTTTTGGTAATTCAGTCTCAAATCTAACTCAAAATCGAGCTTGAAATTAGGTCGATGGACTTTGTTTAAAAATCTAAAATTAAGCCAAGCATCCCTCTAAAATTTAACCCAAAATAGAAAATCATTATTTATTAAAACAATTAGGTCAAAACCAACTAAAAAGCCCAACAAAATAAAACGCAAAAGGCTCAAAGTACAGTACACAAAAAAAAAATTGACGTTGTTACTTGTTAGGCCAGCGATAGGGTGACAAGCGAAGCGCGATAAGTATCGCTTCGGCTCGCGACGCCACGTGCATCCTAAGCCGGGATATGTAATTTTTGTATTATCCTCCTCTTATTATTATTGCCGTACAATTTTAGTGTTATTAAGTGTTTTATTTTTGAGAGGAATATTGAACGTTTTAGTGCAACTGTAAAGTAGAAATGGTTATTTTAAATTATACATATTTGGGAGAGTAAATTGGCAAAGTATGTATTTTAAAAGCAGCGATATATCTAACCAGCATTCTATCCGTATTTTTCCTGTTTATTTTTTATTAAACGTCTTTCTGTAAATCTTTGTCATGTTTCCGCTTTCAGCACGCGTAGCATGTGTACCGTAGAAACGGGTTTTGTCGTCGGAAGAATCGATAAAATGACAGATTTCTTTTGTTTATCCGTCATTTTGTCGATTCTTTCGTCGACACCAGTTTCTACAGTGGTCATGCTACGCGTGCTGATAGAGTAGTTCGTAGTTAACTATAAAATGCAAATCATCATCTGCCTAGCCTTTTCTCAACTATGTTGGGGTCGGCTTCCAGTCTAACCGGATGCAGCGGAATATCATTATTTTACAAGGAAATTTATATGGCCAAGTGCACACAACAAACAAAAAAAAATTCACAAAACTTCATCATCATCATCATCATCATTTCAGCCGAAAGACGTCCACTGCTGGACATAGGCCTCCCCCAAGTGTCGCCACATTGACCGATCCCGTGCGTCTCGCATCCAGCGGATCCCCGCAACCTTTACCAGGTCATCGGTCCACCTAGTGGGAGGCCTTCCAACGCGACGTCTTCTAGTTCGCGGTCGCCACTCCAGAACTTTCCGGCCCCATCGGCCATCCGTTCTGCGAGCAATATGCCCTGCCCACTGCCACTTAAGTTTGGCTATTCTTCGGGCTACGTCGGTAACCTTGGTTCTCTTACGGATTTCCTCATTTCTGATTTGATCACGCAAGGAAACTCCGAGCATAGCCCTCTCCATTGCCCTTTGGGTGACTTTAAGCCTTCTGATGAGGCCCATTGTGAGCGACCACGTTTCGGTACCGTATGTAATCACTGGCAACACACACTGGTCATAGACTTTCGTCTTGAGACACTGCGGTAAGTTGGACGAGAAGATACCACGCAACTTCCCGAACGCTGCCCAGCCGAGTCGGATTCGACGATTAACCTCTTTCTCGAAGTTAGACCTACCTAACTGGATCGTTTGTCCCAGATAGACATAATCGTCTACAACTTCGAGTGTAGAGTCTCCGATCTTGATAGGAGTGGGTGTTATATGGGCATTCAACATGACTTTGGTTTTGTCCATGTTCATTTTAAGACCCACTCTTCCGGAAGCTCTACTGAGGTCATCGAGCATAGTACTGAGGTCCTCCATGGTCTCAGTCATGACCACTATATTGTCGGCAAACCGAAGGTGAGAGATGTACTCGCCATTGACGTTGATGCCTAGCCCTCTCCAGTCCAGAACCTTGAAGGCATCCTCCAGTGCAGCGGTGAACAGTTTCGGAGATATGACGTCTCCCTGTCTCACACCTCGCTGCAGAAGGATAGGTTCCGAGGTCCGGTCCTGAAGTCGGACTGACATGGTGGCGTTTTTGTACAAACATTTCAACACCTCGATGTACCGATAGTCAATTTGGCACCGTTGGAGAGACTGCAGTACAGCCCAAGTCTCAATCGAATCGAAGGCTTTCTCGTAGTCCACAAACTCTTGAAAACAACTTGTAGACATGGCTTAGAAGTGAGATAGGCCTATAGTTCTTCAGCCGGGCATTTTTGAAGAAGAGTACCACCACACCCCTGCACCATGCCTGCGGCGTTTTCCCCTCGAGTATGACGGAATCAAACAGCTTCTGAAGGGCCTTAAGTACCGGTTTTCCACCTGCCTTCAGGAGTTCGGCCGTAATTCCGTCATCACCCGGTGCCTTGTTGTTTTTTAGCTGTTTTAGAGCCATCCTAATCTTCTAACGATCCTGCCATCGTCGGCCTTCAGTTTCGTGAGCTGGCTCTGTCCAATAGCCAGATCTCTTGAAAATACCTTGGAGCCTTTATTCCGCTCAATAGCGTCTTTAATACGCTCGGTATTAAAGCGGCGGAGGTCGCTCTTCAAGGATTTAGAGATCCGTCTATTTTGCTGTCGGTATTTCCACGCCTCGTCTGAAGACTGCAGGATCATCTCACGCCGCTCCTTCATGAGCTCGAGAGTATGATCGGAGAGTTTTTTGTTCTTGTGTGCAAAAAACTTAAATTTACGCAATAAAAAAGGTTAAAACTAAACAGAAAAAAAAGAGATAATGTTGTGTCCCACAAGCTATTAGTACTAAGTACCTACTGGGTAATAATTACCAATTGGAAAGACTGGTTATCAGTCATTGGGGCGACGGACATTTGGGACCTGTAACGTCTGTCAAAGATGAACGGGAATGACGGCCAATGTTATGATGGTTACCCATCCACAGACCGACCTAGGCAAGCGAAGCTTAACCTTGAAGATTAACCTGTGCGGCTGTTATTATTAAGCCACGAGGTATAAATATAATATAAAATGCGGATACATAATTGTTTTCTCTTTATTTAAACTCGGTTAAAATCAATCGCATTTCCATTTTTTTATCCCCAACCATAAACTAACTACATATAAAATAAGCGTCTGTATGTATGTAACAGATTGCGTATATTAACACAAAATCCCACCGCTGCCGATCCGGACCGGACGGATGATGCCACTCCCCACTCCTAATTCCGGGGTAGCGATAGCAATAACAGTCATCCATCAATTAATCAGTACTTATTTACCACAGATTATAAATGGCATAGAGAGTTTAGTAGACCACATTTGTACATCTTTGGCAGTCGTTACAGGTAGTCAGTGACCCGAAAGTCTGACAACCAGTCTTACCAAGGGCGGGGGGGACGTATTACCAGTACTAGCTGGGTTGTGGAGGTCAGATCAGATAGGCAGTCAGAAAGGAATGGTTGGTGGAGAATACCAGGAGAAGTATATTATAATAACATGGTTTTAATAAAATAATCGTTTTTAGTTGCATGCGGTAAGACCCCAATATAGTTGGGCAAAGGCTAGGCAGATGTTGATTTATAATAGTACACCACATGGGCCATTAATACTAAATTAATTATTAATCCTGTCATCACACATGACATTACACAGCACCGTCACACATATTATCATCAGAAAACGAGTTCGATTCAGTCCAATACAATATTCTTTAATCGTTCCCTGTTTATCTAACAATAGGTCTGAAAAACAAATCCTAGACGAATGTTTTATACCACAAAAAAAAATCCAAAACGTTTTGTTTAACAGTATTTTTTTTTTAGATAATAAAATATAACAACACCAAAATTAAGTTTGTTCTGCTGTCCGTACCCCAGTTCCCTTGATCTGTAGCAATATTAAATAGCGATAGCATCACAGATATTAGATAAGATACCATTACAACAACTTGTTCAGACATATTGGGGTATTTTGTAGTATTAAACGATTAGTGTGTGAGAGGGACCGATGTAGATTATTTATTGTGAGAGAATTCAATGAATGTTAAGTAGATTTTAATAATGATTTATTGCGAATTTAAAATAGAGGTGTTTGCTTATTGATTTCCTTCATTTATTTCCATACACATTTTATTCATTTTTAAATATTACTTTATAATACAATAAAAAAAAAAAAACATTTAAAAATATACAGGTTGTTTGGTGCATCGTTTCAGCCCAAATAACTCATCCTTGGTCCCACGGATTTTAAATTTCAATTTGTTATATTTGAAAAATCGCAAAATTCAACCCTGTATGGACGTATTTACGTTACGTTTACACTGCCCGCAGATGCTAGGGCCTCTGATAGGCCCATCAGTAGAGTCAGCTTTAAAAATTGCTGCAACTTTCAAGACACAACGGTTTACATAAAACGACCTCAAAACGTTCACTTTCACTCCTAAGTTTCAACTGACATTATAAATAAACAATACATATATAAATCTACATAAAATCCCCAAATTGTAAGTTTGAGGCAGTGAGTGTTCTCCACAAGGCATTCTTAGGGCGCTCTCGGTCGGTTGCACATCAAACGCTTGCTCCAGTCATAATCAGATGTTTAGGCTTTCTTTGATAACCGACATTAACGTCTTAGCGGAATTTAATTTGTTTTCACTTGTCGCACAAGTTGGGTTCTCTGATGTTAGCTAGTGACGAGAGGAGAGATCTTAGCTTTATGGATTGAGAGTTTAAAATGAGTGTTGTTTTATAATAAGGGTGCTTTGTGACTGTATTCGCCTTAGACCTCAGTCTTGTAGACTAAAGTTTACTTTAGATGCCACATTTTGTGAGGTTTGGGACAATCCCGCCACACTATTCCCAAAACATTGCAACTCCTGAAAGCTAGAATCAATAGTCTCGACCACCAGAAAAGCGCCACGACAATGAAGTTTGACGAAGTCCCAGAGAATCAATTTAACTGTCTTACATCCCGCAACGAAATTAATCAGAAAAGAATAGCGGAGGAGTAGGAAAAACATAATTTCTACTTGAGGGAAGTAGAAATTATGTTTTTCACATCAGCAGGATCTTCAAACGATAGACAGACACAGAACGATGTTTTAAGTATGTGATCCGTGAACTAAACTAATATTATCAAAAAAAAACGCGTGATGTCTTTTTATCGTGGATCCATTCCTGCTTATGAAGGTGAAATCAAAACGAATTAAGGGTTTTGTGGTGCAAGTGGGCCTTGATTTAGTCAACCACATTAAACTTCGTTTAATAAAATGTATCGTTCTGTAACATCAAATTGCACTTACATAATTCACGTCTACATTACATTCAGATTCATACAGGCAAGTATAATGATAATATTCAATGTTAGAAAAATGATAGAAAAAAAAAACATGAACAAAATTAAATTTAAAAAAAAGATGAGATGATGATGGTCAGATGTTGGAAAATTTTAGAAGGTAAAATACAATAATGTTGCATTAATAATTTATAAATTTATTAAAATGCAATAATGTTGTATTTTACCTTCTAACATTTTCCAACATCAAAAAAAAATAGTAATTTACCTTCTGGGATTCTGAATAAAGATTAATTTATTTATTCACACACCCACATTTTTCCTTTATCACCAAACCACAGCTTCAGCTGATTTCAGTTCACTTAATACGAATCTAAATTACCCGAAACAGTTTAAAATTAAATCCTCGTGCAATCGGATACGCCAATCAGTAAGCTTTAAACAAAGCTAACGTTATCAAATCAGTGCCAACGCGATTTGTTTATCAAACGAGGGCTAAACAAGTGTAGTCGTTTAACTAAAATCTTGTTGGTGCACGGTGGGGTGGGTCCGTACCCCAGGCTGTCGTACTCACACATATGTTGGGAGTTTTACGCAGTTTTAATTTTAATCCCTCTACAGTGCATGTAGGATGTATATGAATATTAAGTGGTTTTGATTAATGTTTTTTTTTTTTAAGGATGACTTGATGTTGCCGTGGACGTAGTTTTGAACAGAGATACTTCATTATTCAAAGATTTCGCTATACTTATTTGTATTCATGTCATCATCTGCCTAGACTTGCCCGGTTAGACTGGCAGCCGACCCCAACATAGTTGGGGGGATGCAGCTGAATACCAGTATTTTACATGAAGCGACTGCCTATCTGAACTCTACAACCCAGTTAGTACTGGGTAATACAATACCCCTTGGTAAGACTGGTTACCAAGGGTCTTGGTTTTGGTGGTTGGTTTCATGTAATATTTATAATTTTAATTACTATTTTCTCATTAGGTTCGAAGAGCTACACAGCAAACCAATTATATTCTTAGTTTAAGACAACAAGGGTTTATTAGACAATATGTATCTATCACACATTATTATATATCAGTTTTTCAAAAAGATTACATAACAATGTATGAAATATTTTGCTAGATAAGGTAACCGACTCATTCATAAGTGAACGAACAAGCCGTTTCACCGGCTAACAAATTGGAACAGAGATAGACCAGCAGAAAACAAGACACTGTACCTCATAGACACAAACGGCAAATTATCCAGCACATTACTCCCAAATCCACAACACCGCGTAATTTCCTTACCAATACCAATTAAAATCTTTAGCCAAACATCGTATACTGACCACGAAAAGCTGATTTAGTTCGCCGCAAAGCGTTCAATATCGGCCATTGGGTGGTGGGTAATTGCGGGCGGCCGGTATTGGCAACCATTCGCGCGCCGCGGTCCGCGGCTAGGCCCATTCATTAGGCAATCTAGATTAGCATTCCAAACGGCCATTGTGTTTTGGCTGGCCAGAATTAGGGCCCTTGTAAAAGGTAATGTGTTTGTCAACTGCAGGTTTACTGTGGTTTCCGTAACGTGTTATGCGTGGCTGTTTTTGGTACCTGCTCTATTTACAGTCTCAAAGTCGAAATATGCTTTTGTAAATTATGGAAAAGTTAGAAAAACGTGTTTTTTACAAAAGCTATTAATTGCCCGCAGACGACTACGTAGACTGCGCCTACGGTTTTAAAAAATTAAGTAAATTGTAATTATGAGACTAATGTTTCCCCCCGCTTTCTAATATGCTGACATAAAACATAATAACTTAACCGCATGGTTTAGGTATTATCTGCCCAGAGTGCATCGAGGTTATCATTAATTTTCGAATGCGAAACAAAGATATAGCACGTGAAACAGAAAAAACGTCCACACAAAACCTTAAACATTCTCCAACAATTTCACAGATGTTAATACTACCCCTAAGCGTAGAAAAACAGTTGACAGCGCGAAATCGTCACCCAACCGATAATAATAGTTTGTGATGTACAGTCCTTTGACAGATATTGTACCTCTGACAGCTGCAGTCCAATAGCAACCTTATTCTCACGACAATAAAGTTCACTATAATTTTGAGAGACTTGTCAGTGATAACAATCTAATAACTACCTTATCGCTACGAGAATAAAGTTTATTGTCATTGACAGCGATGCAGTAGAAAAATGTAAAAGGTCTGTAAATCAAAATGCATAGTGATTATGACCCTAGTGAGTTATGAGTTATTAGGGAGCCCACAGATTCACAAGAGACCCACTTGTAATAGTCCTGTATGTCTAAATGACGTGTCGATGTGCTGTCACCTTTGTATTTTTGTATTTGTGGTGTTGCCATGTTGTAGGGAAATATGGGATTATGGAATTTTACGAAAATACATTTTTATTTTAAATATATTCTAGTAGATTCCATCGTGATCCAAATAGTGGCCATATTTGTAAATTAGTTATAGAGTCGAATATAAGTGATAAAAAAGCAAAGTTCTGGTAAAGATTCAAGTTCTTTGTCAGTGACAATATCTTCTAATTCAATATTTAAATTTAAATGGCTCATTCCTAATTCATGAAGTAGATACTCGTATAGTGGAAACTTATGAATAGGTAACACAATGAAATATTCTTATTACAAGGTTCAATACATACATTTCAATGCTAAAGTTAACCCAAAGTCGAATAAAACATGTCATTCAATTAATTATATTAATGCCCTCTAATTTTCATATAAAACTAGCTGACCCGGCAAACGTTGTTTTGCCATATAAATATTTTAATGCGACATAATAAAAAAAATTAAGAAATTAAAAAAATGTCTAAAAATTAAAGAAAAATGTTAAGGGTGGACAACCCTTATCACTAAGGGGTATGAAAAATAGATGTTAGCCGATTCTCAGACCTACTCAATATGCTCACAAAATTTCATGAGAATCGGTCAAGCCGTTTCGGAGGAGTACGGGAGCGAACATTGTGACACGAGAATTTTATATATAAAAAGATTACAAACTTCATTCTTATCTTGAAAAAGTTAAATAGAACATAGCTTAATTAACATTAAACCTCAAAATGTCCATAAAAAAACAAATTCGATTCTTATTTTAAAAATAACAGTAGATAATTTATTCGCCGTTAGAAATAGGACTAATCCTTGCACAACCTGACCGCATGGCTTGCGCACAGCTGCATAGGGCTGTCCACTCCGTCCCGCTCGATCCCCACTGCTATTTATTATAATTTTATGCGGCGTCCACGCTTCCCATCCCTTTGTGTGCTAAACGATGTCCTTGTCGCTTTTTTGTTGTTTCGAGGGGTATTAAATGTAATAACACACATCGAGATCTCTCCTCAATGGTAATGAAGTTTTTTCGCCACTTGTGCGATATGATCGCAGTGTCAGTTGTCTATAATTACAGTTTTGTTTAATGCGGTTTCGTGTTACAATGGGGTTTGTGGTGTTTGAAATTATTGCTTTTATTAGAGTATGTTGTTAGTTAGTATTAGTGTTGTCCTTTTGAATGTGATTTACGAAATTGGCAGGGTGTAATCGGAAATGGTGTTGATTTTATTAGAATTTTATTCAATCTGTCAGTTTATGTAATTCTTTTCATACCATGCAGTGATTTTCTGAGAAATTCTCGCTTATTTCAACTAAATAATGAGGAAACGAAGTCCATGTTTGTATGGATTATGAAAGGCTAAAAACCTCGTACGATTTCCGGTTTGTAAAACAAAGATACTTGCTTCTATAATTTAATTCAAGTCGAAAAAAGAAACAAAAAACAAGTCGTTATAATCTACTTTCTTGTGTGTTACAGTTACTAACAATACCAAACAAATAAAAAGAACGAAACTTTTTCTAAAATAAAGAAATAAAAACCGTTAAAAAGTTGTCATTCTGATTCACTCGAGCGTTCATCCCCGTGCCGATTGTAATAATACACACTATTATATTATTTTAATAATAATAATTCAGTCTATTATTGTCATTAAAATCATTATTATCGACTCGAGACCGGTTCGCCAAGTAAACACAATTGACTTTTGCCATTTGGTTGGGTCACAAAGATTTAGTTTTTAATTATATTGACCCCAGTCTGTTTTCACTTCATTATTTTGCCATATTTCACACTTAAAACTATTCTTATGTTTACAATGGGAAGTGCTTTTGAGCCAATTTTTTTTGTTTAACTTTATTTTTTGAAATTGCTTTTAATAACAATTTAACCCTCTTTCCTAAGTTTGTGATAAATAATATGGAAAACGAAAGGGAAAATTAATTACATCTTTTTAGATATCTTTGAGTTTATGAAAGTAAACTGCAAGTTCTGCAAAATGCAGTGCGTTCGCAATTATCTATTATTTTTTTTTATTTTTTTTTTGCAAAGAAGTTCCGTACATTGGGTTTTCTACAAAAAGGAAATTTAAGCGCACATTCTACAAAGAAATATTTATTTTCTACTATACTTTATTCTAAAAAGGTCCATTCTAAGTATCATTATCGTATATTTTTATTACCATTAAAATTATTTTGTCACACGCCACTCCCTATTATTTTATAGCGTCCAAACGCGACAAGATACCCGTATCTTCACACAAATATAATATAAACATAAATCAATAATCAATTTTACGCCAACGAGAACGGTCCGAAGTATTTTTGTCGGGATTTTATTATTCTGGCAACACATCTAGTGGAAAATCGCGTCCTGCCGCCATGACGGGGAAAACGCGGGAAAGTCACACTTATTTTTGAATGTAGAATGTAACAAGGAGTTTGTATGCTCCGATTGATGCTTGCTTAGCGTGAATTTGATGTTTGGCCACTTGATTTACCTGTTGTCCGTTGTTTATTTGACTTTGTCTAAGGTAAATATACCTAGTTAGTGAATTGACTAATTTTTTTTACAAAGTAGCGAATGAAAATTAACACTGCTGGTCATTCTAAGTGCAGACTGTAGCACCACTCTAGTAATGCTGCCCGATAATAAGTGAATAATATCATTAAGAGAGTGCTCAATGTTAACGTTCAAGTGTCAGATTGCGACTTCTTTTCAACCATTAATAAAATCAATCAAGTCGAAAATCTCCGAAAACATTTGGACTTTAATATTTCAATTTATCGTCAAACAATACATCTTAGAAGCATTTACACGAATCACCCCACCTATGAGAACTAATAATAAATGTCTGCATATCATTTCACCCTCAAGCGACTTCGAATACACTATTGTAGGTCGAACACATCGTCTTAAGTTAATAGAGAGCATTATTGAGTGCCAACAGAACCCCCCCGCAGCGCCACAAAGCGCAGACGTATTGACAAACTGCCTATAACTCCTATAAGTCTCAATCAAACAATGCCATTTATGAACTCCTTACGTTATTGACCTATTTCTTTACCATAGTAGAACGACAATTAAATTTAAATTTCGAATCGTGGGAATCACTCGAATTAACTGCAGTTTTGACTTTAGCTGTCATCGAGTATGGGCGGGAAAGTTTTTTTTTTCTAAGGTTAGGGAGGCGGTGTCGTGGTTTACACGGGGCGGTCTGCGTTCGCTTTCTTGTCCTGCAAATCTATTGTCGACTGATGAATTTATTGTTTTTTTTCACTTCCTTATTTAATTTATTTATGGGTCACTTTTATTTTGTATTATTTCATTAATGCGGCGTCAGCCTCGTGTATTAAATTATAATACGTTGACAGGGCAATCGCAATTTGCTTGTAGTAAATACGAAAATAATGTAATAAAATAATGTAATGTATGTAATTTGTATCTCTGAATAATGAATAACATATGATTTCTGTGATAAGTAACTTATTAAAAACAACATATCTATTTACTTGTAATCCTCCTAAACATCTTAAGTTCAAACTAGGTACTTCTAGGTAATAATTTCAGCATTACCTTCACTGACCTATCTCCAACGGATCAACCTGCACCCCAGTAGAACACCCACAGCGCGCATAAAATTCAATATCCAATATTTTCCTTACAAAAATAAAAAAAAAAAACGCATGAGAGAGCAGAGTAAACATGCACTTCAATTTCAAAAAATTTCGATTGCCACGCACAAAAAGTGCCAAAGACAAAAGAGTATAATCAATGCAGCGAATAGACGAATAGAGGTGCGCATTTGTTCGCTTACGTTCGCGAAACGGCGTGATATCAAGGAGTCTTTACTTTCTAGTGAGGAGTCACTGACTCACCCAAAATATTGACTCGCAAAGTGCCGACTTCTGAGCACAATAGACACAGCAGGTTGCCTTTTGTAGGGGACCCTTCTGTAGTTACACAATACCGGAGTAATGCACTGCTTTTTATTTTTTGCACATTAAAAATTGTGAGCGGAGTAAACGAGCTTTGGATGGAGGAAAATGTCTTTGGATTATCCTTTTATAAAAGGTACGGTTTAATTTAATTAATAAACTAAATACAGAACCTTTTTTGTTTGAATAAGGATATTATGACGCAAATATCAAATTGAAAAAGAAATTCCTCGTAGCATATTATCTACACCTGAAATTCCTGAAATAAAAATATTATTTAGGTATTCATTCTTTTTTAATTATGCCTTGTTATCCGATACATACTTAATACACAACAAATTAAAAAAAAAATGAACACAATCCAATAAAAATAAAAAATATCAAAAACATCATCACACATTAATAAAAATCTTATGCAGCAATCAGAGAAATCGAATCGATCAATATAGAAGAGAACCCTCTATTTGCGCGTTCCGTTTTACCTACACAACGCTCCGCGCTTTACAAGATGGGTCTCGCTAAATAAAAAAAACGCTCTCTAAGCTTATTGAAAAGTATTCTCGCCCTACGTTCACGGCGTCTGAGCAAATATAAGATAATTTTCGCGCTTCACCTCACCCGGTATTTAGGGGGCACCTTTCATACTTTTTACTGTGCCGTTTGATAGGTACCAACACGACACGGAACGTTCTAATGTAATTTATTTTGTATTCAGGATGCGTCGCGAGTTGTATCGCCGCGAAACGCCTTGATTGGCGGTTTGAAAATACTTTTTTTTTTTGGTGAAAATATGACACTTGATGAAAAGTTAATGTGCCTGAAACACTTGTTATCAAAATAATTCATGGGACTTGCTTGTTGGTTAGAACGTGTAGATTATTAAAAACTTTAAACATAAATAGTAGTGGTAAAATCGGCTATAAACTGTTCACAGCTGTTCACGCGACTGTCGAGTCTTATAGCATAATTTTACAAAACGAGGACCACGTTTTCGAGCTTTGTAAATAGCGTGGGATCACTTACCTACCCTATCGAAGCATTAGAAAGGATTAACCACATAAGTAGACATTAATCCCAAAATTCCCAGCTACTGGAAATCAAAAACCGGACTAAATAATAAATAAAACTAATTAACCGTACACACGATTCTGAAACCACAAAAAACTGCATTTGGAACTATTCGAATGAAATGAGCACGTATTGTCGATGGTACATTGTCTAAGTTCATACATCTAAAGAAAATTAATTCGAGTACACATATAAACATATTTACTAAAAGGGTTATTTACTAATTGGTGTATTAGTCGAGTACAATCATGGAAACAAGTCAATCGGTGTGTGTAATTCGAATTAAGGGACTGTTTACACGTTTGTACTTTGCGTGGAGTTTATTTTTTTATAAACGGACAGCGCAGACTGTTTTCACACATGGCCACACTTTGCGAACGGGTCGCTTATTTATATCTATGCGTAATGAAATTCTGTTATGGGGTATTGTTTTCTGGCTGGAAAATATTGTAGTACGGTAGTTTATTTATGCTGGTTTTTTAAATAAAATTATGACTTTCTTTGCAGTTGCTCATTTTGCGGTTTTCCTTATCCGCTATCTTTATGCTTCGGTGCATTTTGCTTTCCACAGTTTTTTACTTGGTCATACTACATCATATTTACATCTGTATCAAATTATTATTTCGAAGTCTGTAAAACATCAATGGTTTTTTTCCAAGTTACAACAGCATTTATAAAACAAAATTGAAATGACTTAAGGCATTTCTTTGTTCTGCAATTATATCGCGTCATCAAATTTCTTTATTTCTTAACGAGTTGAAATCTTTATTTGTTGCCAATTAATAAATAGAGTAGCAAACAAATAAGTATTTAATTGGCTCGAATCATTGATTCTTACACAGCGTGCTTTCTTCACAAGCGTCTTGTTAAAAATTTCCATTTCATTTGTAAGAAAACTTCAACCCTTTCTAGTTATTTTTATTTTATTTATTATCTAATTTCACAGTCGTCAGACGTTTGACTTTTAATTATGCGTCTCGTTATAATTTTCTGATCGAAGAAGTCTTCCATTTAAAAGTTTTAAATTAAATACATCTTTATGATAACTGAAATATTTTTTTTCTTTTTAAAGTTTAATTTTGATCAGACGAATAACTGCGAATGGTAATGTCAAATTATTTTTTTAAATTCTTTGATAAAATTAATAAACTTTAGAACCATTTTTTTCTGCCTTGTAGAAGCAGCAAAGTGCTAATAGATTTTTTAATAATCAACAACTTCCAACCTCATTGAACTCATACCATCAAACAAATCAACATTCGAACTGTCAACAACACTAATCATAGAATCGAAAAAAAATAAAAACAAAACAAAAACTAGCGTTCGTTTTTCAAACGTGGCGCTCTTTCTCGGTCCATCGGGCATTCCGTCATCTGCCAGTCACGACGGTGCTCGGACCACCGCGAGTCGCGTCTCGGGTTACCGTCTATCGTCTTACCTTGCCTTCCTGCCCTACGTCTAAGTTACTACGTCGCGTCATATGCCGCGGTGACAGTTGGCGAGGTGATATTCGGTTTTGTTTCATATTTTTGGGAATTTGGGTGGGCTGAAAGTGGAGTTTGTAAAAGGTATTTACGGAGTTTTACCGTCCTGTACAGCGGCTCGGCCTTTTATTGGGACACATTTACCATTGCGCATACGCATCGCAATCAAAGCTCTTACGGGAATAATATCGCTTAAAACATTTTCTAATCAATAATAATCATCTTCGAATTGATAATTTTCAGTTTCTTTTAAAAATTGATAAGACGATATTTTCTAAAACAGAGAACTTTTCAAGACATTTAGAAACATTGAAAATATGCTGTAGTCCATCATGGTTCTTTTGGCACTTGAAAAAGTTCGTCAGGAGGCCACTGTTGGCAAATATTTGTAAAATTGTCTATGGAATTAAAAAAATAAAATTGTGGCGTTGGTTAGTTCCGACTACAGCCAGGGTCTAAAAAATCAACAATGCAGACTACGATCAATATTGTTTTTATTTTCAAATAACCAATAAACCACAGTACCTATTATTATTACTAAAACAAGATGTGAATGATTAAAATAATAATTTAAAAACACGATGTAGCGGTAACTGGTTATATCGTTTCACCAGACCTACCCATAAGTGACAGTATCATGAAAAAATCTGTTAATAGAATGTCGATAGATTCTTATCAGACTAACCAACGATTATCATGGCTACTTGAACGTCAAAGACCACCGTAGAGATTCATGCAAGGAATAGTCCTCTTGATCGTTTTCGTTCATGGTGAGCAATCTCAGCAGAGACTATAGATTCCTCACTCTCACCAGCTCTTCCCTGTCTCCCGTCCGGTGGGACGGCAATTTTACACGATCGGAGAGAGATCGGGCGCAGGAGCAACGGCTTAACGTAGGTCATTTTCGAGGCTCAAGGATATTTTACCGCCAAATTCCAAATTCCAGACTGCCACTGAGAAATTCGAATTTAAAAAAAAAAGAATATTGACAAACCATAATTTGATATGCAGTTACACTAACTCACCGCCCTTTGTGCCATCGCAACGCAAAACTTCGGACAGTTTTTCTACACTTCAGTTGCCGTCATCGATTATGCCGATGGAACACGACGTCGTGTATGTATTTTAACCGGCCAATGGGAAAAGCTAAACATTTTTTCTAAAAAAGGTTTTTGTTAGTATGATTTAATTTGTAAGAATAAATAATATCATTCAACATTTAAACGACTCTTAAAGACCTCACAATTCATAAATGTTGCCATAATTTAAATAATCAATTTAGATCACGTCTTTCCGATCGCGTGTCATCACTGCCCTTTATTATAAACATCGGGTATCATGGCACAGGCCCTCACTCATACAGCCAATAGGTTTTATCCTTATTTTGTTATCAAACCTCGACCTTTCTCATTAATCGCTGTGATTTCTCGGTATTCGGTCGATGTTCAAAAATTGGGTCAGTGTTTTTTTTTTTTGGTGTGGATGATGAATTAGGCTGTAAGGGATGATCAGGTTACGTTTTCTGTATTTAAAAACCACAACCCTCACGCCTCGAAGGTTTGTTAGAGGCTTTAACGATTTTAATAAACCTAGCTTATATATAGGATGTATGAATTAGATTACAGCTAGGTCTAAAACGTGTAAGTCTATTGGTACTTTCCTGATATCAGGACACCTTCCTTTCATCAATTGAGTGGTCGTACCAGTAACTAGGACAAATTGTTCTCGGTAGATTTAAGCTGCGATCAACATCCATCACAACAGCATCCTTTGTGATAGTTTCCCCTTTGAAGGCTCCTGTTAAGTTATTAAAGAAAACTATTAACAAAGCCCTCTGTGTTGCCTAAAAGGCACGAGGTAGAAACAGCACTCCTAATTTCCCAACATTAACTTTCAAACACCTACACCACATACCTACAGAATTTTCCACTTAAACCTGTTATCTCCCCCAGGTCTCCTCCATAAACCGGGTGCTCCGCAACCTAGCAGCCCAGAAAGAGAAAGCGAACAACCAGCAGCCATCCCCGGAATGCTCAACCCCAGTCTACGAGCGCCTGCGACTGCTGGGGGCCCCGGGTGCCTCTCCAGCCTGGCCCCGGGCTCCTTGGCCTGCGCAGATTGATGCCAGGACTCCGCCTTACCAGCTGCATAGCCTCAGTCCTGGACCCCAGGCTATAAGCTGCAACGGAGGGGATATGACGGCGATGAAGAAGAGTAAGTGGATTTTTTTGTTGATTTCGTCAATGAGATTGAACGCGATTAGCACATCTAACCGGCGTTCAAGAGTGAGTGTCAACATTTCATAGCAATTATCACACCGACAACTCTTGAACGCGGTTTAGGTTAGCTGTTCCATGGTGAAATTCGCCTCTAGAATTGGAAATTTTGAAGACTTTTGCATATTTTTTGTGGTTGTGTATTTGCAATATTTCTAGCCTACTAAAATTCCTTGTTTTCTAGTTTAATTAGTTACTATATAGCTTCTTTGCTATGTAAAAGTCATAGTAATTTTTTGATATTTAGATTGTCGAACCAATTTGTTAAAAAGTCATATAGGTACTAACTTACTGTTGGTCTAATAAAATGAGACGCATTGAATAAAATAACCTTGTCGAAGGCCGGTTTTATTCCAGGCTCTAGCCACAGACAGTCTACAGTAGACTGCACTGTATTAAACTTTTGTTAAACCACGTTAAACCAAGCCCAGCTTTAAATTCAGAAGTACATCCATGCGAGCCAGACATGCATAATCAATACCAGCAAATGAAGTGCACAACGTGGTCGAACATACTCGTATACATCGCATAATATATGCACACGGCAACAGCAAATTAACAGGAAAAATAAAATAGCAAAATCGCAACAAGCTGCGGCGGTCACTGAGAACAACGCAACAAAACTTTTTCACCAGCATTTTGATAGTCGATTTGCGGCTCCCCTAGTGTGGGGAGAGGGGAGGCTGGGGTACGGCGGGGGGACACGCCCGCCTACGGCACCGTCAAAAACATTACTCTGCTCATCCGCCTGGAAGATTTAATTTTCATTTTTATCTGAAACATCCCCCTTTGTAGTGGTCTGTATTCTGTATCCAATTAGGCGGCTTTGAGAATTTTTCTGGTACACCCACATAGCTGCAGCCGTTTAGAGATATGGAATTTTTAATTTCGATTCTGAGAACCAATTATAAACGATTTATGCCATGTCTTAAACAAAAGAACGCTGATGTTATTTCGTAGCGAAAGCGGACGCTTTGTAGGAGGAATTTTCCGAATTTTCATAAAAATGTATTGCCAGTTTTTATATAAAAGTCCCGAGTTTCCCCGAGATTCTGTGCAATGTGACCGTGAATCAGTCGCATTTTATATTTTATTTAAAACCTATGTCGCCGCCTTTTTGCATGTACAGTTTGTTTTGGAAATCGACATCATGACAGAAAATAAAGGATCATGATAACGCGCTATACACCATAATTTTTGTCTTTTTGGGAACTGAAACTCCTGAATTTTTTATTGAAAATTAATTCAGACAATCTCTTCATTACTAAACTTAACAGATATATATAATTATATAATTATTGCCAGACTTTCGCAAAGCAGAAGGGTACTACAACGGAAAGTTCTTTAAGATACTTTTTACTAATAATGAATGCCTTCTAAAGAAACCTATCGTCATGGTACAGGGGAAATTAGACCAGATCCCCCAACTGGCTTCCTGAGTATATACGGACACTTAACACAGACATGAAACTTATCAATATCTAAACAAATCACTACATACTACCTATAAAACAAAGTCGTTTCTAGCTGTCTGTCTGTCCCTATGTATGTTTAGATCTTTAAAACTACGCAACGGATTTTGATGCAGTTTTTATTAATAGATACAGTGATTCAAGAGGAAGGTTTATATGTATATATTTCACCCGTGCAAAGCCGGGGCGGGTCGCTAGTGTTATATATAATTGGAAAGTCCCACCATGTCGACTTCGGATTGCCAGTGCGTGAAAGTGCCGGTAAAGCCGTAAGTCGATAGCCGTCCACCGGCTATTTCATGGCCGATTGACTGACACCTTCCGTGGACACGTTACATATTATATTAATTGTTTGGCTATTTGTTTCTGGGGCATCGAATTTCTGGTGTCTTCGAGATTTGCGGTTGGATCTGTCATTTGGTTCGCGTCGCTTGAATAATTGGTTGTGATGGATAGAGGTATTAGAACGTAGCAAAACAACGCTTCCTTCCTGTTGTAATGAAATATCGCATAACATAACATCACGCCTGTAATCCCCGAAGGGCTAGGCAGAGGTGTACACCCACGTTTAGCCAGTTATGTTTAAGTCGAATGTTCTATAGGGGGTGAGCCTTTTGCCATCAACCGGGCACAAATCCAGACTCCGTGGCTGGTATTGAGAAATTCCTGATGGAAAAACCCAATAACACTTTGCCCGACTTATAAACTACCACAGTACCTTTTTGATTTTTTTGTAGAAAGGAAGGAATAACATTTTCGGTGTACCGATTACCTGCATACATACATAGTAAGGTACTCGTAGATGGATATCAAGAAAACCCTCTAACCAACAGCAATCCGTAGGTAAAGCTCCTGGCAAGTAATCGGGCTTCACAAAGTGTTGCCGGCGGCAGTACTTGAGGTAAAAGACAGCTTTGAGCCACACACTAACAAAGCTTTGGGCACGACTCACTCTTGACACCTTTGTTACTGTTCACTAATTTTCTATCGTTTTGGGGGTAACTTGAATCAATGGAGTTTAAACGAGCTATACCTATGTTGGTCCATTCAATCTAAGGCGACTAATATATCGCGTTGATGGATTCATTCATTAGATTAATTAAATTAATTTTTGTGTTGAAAAAAAAACAAGAAACAATTGGCCAAGTCTAAAAATAATCTTCTTTACAAGCTTTTATTTAACTTACAATGTAGGTATGTTTGTTTGTTTAGGTCAAATCTTGCAACTGAATTTTAAAACAGTTATCCCTATCTATTGAGTTGAAATTTTACATACCCGTTTAGTTAGGATGACAATGCATTGTTAGCTAAGTGACGTCCTTCTAAATCCAATATGGCGGACTCCCAAAGAGAGCGGAGTATTTGATTTATATGCAGCCCCGTGATATGGGCATCAATTATTTCGTGGTACGGTAGAGCTGTTTTGTGAAGGAGCTCCTCCATAGTATTTTATTTCTGAGAAGCAATACCACATAAATACTTATTTCGGCCACTTACCAGTGCTACTGTGTTTCGGTTCGGTTTGTTTAATAAAATTTTTAAAGTGCCATTAAGATGTTACTACTTTAAATTGAAAAGTAAACATAAAATAATTGCAACTGGAGAGCAGCGGTGGCCCAGTGGCGGAGACCCCGACTTACGAGCAGTAAGTCATGGGTTCGAACCCAGCCAGACGCATTACTTTGTGTTAGTTATTTCATTACCACTGCTCTCAAAACGGTGAATGAAAACATCGTGAAGAAACCATCATGTCCTAGAAACAAAAATTCGAAGGCATGTGACATCTAATAACCGCACAGGGCCCACGTGGTGGATTATAGCCCATTCCCTCTCATAGAGAGGAGGCCTGTGTCCCAGCAGTGGGATCATTATAGGCTGATTGTGCTTATGCTGTCTATTCCTTTGCATCTCTTTAATCATCATCAGTGTTCACTCCCGTTCTGGTCTTGTCATCGAATCTATCCTCAAAAAGTACCGTTTAAAACGATCCTCATGCATATATTTTCAAGGCTTCTGCAGTCCTCTCATACCTTCCTTTGCGTTCCTTTAGCTTCTTTCACATTCCCGACATAGGGGTGCTCCGATCGTAACTGTTGCGAGTGCTACGCACCTGACCTTTTTGCCTACAAATGAAATCAGTGTGTGTCCACACATTTCCACTGATATACTTACCCTTAAATCAATATGTCCGGTTGATTTTCACTTTTCACTCATCCTTTTTCATTAGAACAAACCATCTACATACACACAGACCGTACTGTTTTATATTTTTGTCACCACATACGGGTTTTGTACACAGTATCTCTCTCTCTTTCTCACATTTTCTTCTTTTTTTTAATGGCATCTCCCAGGTCATTCTATGAGGCTGGCTTCTACTTAACCGGACTATACTGTGGGTGCCTTGAGTGTTAGGCCTCCAGCCAGTGTATTTCTTACATTATTTTTTAAGTTTCAGTTGTTATTCTTGGCAGCAGATTTTGTCCCAAATAAACGTCGAATTGTTTTCTTAAACTTTATTTAGACAGTGGCAAACGACCTCTTAATAATGCTATTCTAAAAATCCATCCACTGTATCTTCATCACAAACTAAATCACTTTTAATAATAAATAAAACAATCATTCCGTATCATCATACTAAAGCCTAGCGATGATAAGCAGTGTAACTAATTTTATTTGCGCGTCCCCTCTGCGAGGCGGCCGGGACCCCCAATTTATGATGTGTGGTGCAATAATGACCCCATGATGCATCGTCTAGCTGTAATGGTCTGTGTTTATGTCATTTGTGTGGACACTTTAGTTTTGTTTATTGAATATTGTCCTACTTTATTGAATATCGCGCATAAGAATAAAAGGAAACAATGGATGGACGGAATTAAAGATGATATGGCTAGAAATGAGATGACTGCTGAGGTGACGAGTAACAGAGAAGTATGGAAGAAGATGCCTTTTTTCCGTCAGGAATTTCTCAGTAGCAGCCACGGAGTCTGGATTTGTGGCCGGTTGATGGCAATAGGCTCGCCCCCTATTACATGGGATTTAATCATAACTGGCGCAATGTGAGTGTACTATTAGGTACATCTCTGCCTAACCCTTTGAGGATTACAAGAGTGATGTTATGTTGTTAGTTATGATGAAAGAAGAAGACATCTTGCACCGACCCCAAATAAATTGGGATTAGGGTAGACGAATGATGAAAAGAATTTAGGATGAATTGGACTTGATATAAGTACATAGAGATCTACTATTGTCCTAAAGATTTTAACCAGTTAAGTTCTCATGTTTTTAAAATGGAATGTAATGGAATTTTATGCAAATAATGTCGAAACAGAAATTATCGTTTTAAACATTTATGTAGTTACATACTATGATGCTTGAGCAAAGTTCAGCTTTGAGAATTTACAACATATTTTTCACCCGTGTACGTGTAGAAAATATTTCTTAGACCTCCGACAAAGTTGCATGAAAATAGGTGTGTTCATTCATAAGGTAAACGTGCGTCACGAGATTCTTTACTTCTATCAAGTTATTTCAAAGAAATATATAACTTAGTCATATGTGTTTTAATCCGGCTCGAAGGACCAAATGTCTTGTAGCGTATATGACTTGTAGCGTATTGTGTGATTATTCTTTAAAGAACGTGATTTTATACAACAAATTATCTTTTCTACATTCTTCCCAGATAACTCTCTCTGAAAACACAAACAAAATCTCAGAGATTCTTCACGAATACTTAAATAATCTCCCAAACTTTGACCCAAACAGTCTTCAAGCGGACATTTATAAAGACATCCCACACTTCTTGGCCCAAAACTCCCATATACATCACCTACTTTCTCCATAACACCATGGTTCCTCGAACTGGGAGACAAACACAAGGTCAAAGACTCAGGCGAATAAATCCATTAAGGAGGCGAAAACTAAATAAAACGTACTGAATATAAGGGAGGTGGCAAGGTCTGTGATAAAATACTGAAAGAACGAGATAGATAGATGCAAGTTAAGTTAAGGGGAAAAGAGATAGCGAACGGTCTGGACTCTCAAGATAAGGCGAAGAAAAATGTCGTGAGATATTTATTCGCAGGGACCCGTGAATAGATGGTTATTATGGGGTTCCGTAGTAGTAAATTAGTGAGATGTATGGCGACCGTGTTGAATATTTATTTATTGGACATGTAAGTTATTGTCCTTAACATCGTCGCCTCGGTTTTGGGGGGAAATTGTCGGTTATTTACTGTAGTCATTTATTGAATTACTTGTGGAATAAGATTTTTGGAAGAAATCTGCCGCTAAATGTCTAGTTACGTGTTTAAGGCCCGCTTGCACCACACATATTTAACGCTAAACAAGATTAAACTTCGATATTTTTGTGCCAACGTTTGAAGACAGAACAATATGAATAAGTTTAGTGCTGAACTCATAATTTATTTGTGGTGAAAGCGGTCCTGAGTCTTCAATATAGTAGATTTAAGAGATATAATCAATTAGCAATACCTAGGTACCTAGTGGACGGTTTATGGTGGGGAGTCAATGCCCCAGCCGCTACGCTATTATCGAGACAGACTGGCGATAATAATTTAAAGTGTCTACTTTAGATCGTAGTTAACATTACTACGATAAAGATAAGATATTTAAAGTGTATTAGTATTTTAGACAAAAAGTTAGTGTTCGTTTTGTGGGTTCATAGGTTGATTATAATTAAATATTCAAATAAATACGCTTTTTTCATTTGGACTTAAAACGGGATATTTATCATATTTATTATTTGTTTTGAGTTTCCGATATTTTTGGAGAAGCTCGTGGCTAAATAATAACAGCCATTCGGGTCGATCTTTAGGTTAAGCCGTGCTTGCCTAGGTTGGTCTGTGGATGGGTGACCGCCCATTAAATACCGAGTTTCCTCCGTGCCTCGGAAAGCACGTTAAGCCGTTGGGCCCGGCTGTCATTTGTAGATCTTTGACAGTCGTTAGGCAGTCAGTGGCCCAAAAAGTCTGACAACCAGTCTTACCAAGGGGTATCGTATTACTCAGTACTAACTGGGTTGTGGAGGTCAGATAGGCAGTCGCTCCATGTAAAATACTGGTATTCAGCTGCATCCGGTTAGACTGGAAGCCGACCCCAATATAGTTGGGAAAAGGCTAGGCAGATGATGAAACCTTTTCATTAGTACTTAAAACGGAATATTTATCATATTTATTATTTAATATATTCATTTTTTTTTATTTTTTTTTTTTTATTTTGTGTTAACTTTCCGATATATCAGTACTGTTACAAGCGCCATGATCACGGATAAACTGAAGTTATTGCGGGCGGGTGTTTAAAAACTTAAAAAATAATAATTTAATTTAAGAAAAACTTTTAAATTTTGAACTTTGAAATCCTTAAAATTCTGCCTTTCTGAACCTTATTCCTCCTTAATTTACTGTAATGCATATAGTCTACTCCCAAGTAAAATCTTTCAAATACAATCCTGTTCTAAGATACATGGTAGGCAGAATACAAACTCGTCGACGTAGACATTGAATACATACTATCTGATTTACATACATTCGCTTGTTTGTCGGCTGAAGTCGAGCCGTATTTAGGACGACACAATTTTTCCGTGTGCTTACATGTTAAGGTTGGTAAGAAAATAGGAAGTTTCATGTGCTTTTGGTCTTTTAGTGTTGAAAATAGTTTTTTTTTTTCTGGAAAAGCATTATTACTTACATCATCATCATTCTCTTGCCCTTATCCCAATTCATTTGGGGTCGGCACAGCATGTCTTCTTCTTCCATACTTCTCTATTACTCTTCATCTCGCCAGACACCTCCTTTCTTGCCATATCATTCTTTACACTATTACTTACATAGCTGATAAAAAAATGATGTTATCTATACCGTGTGTGATCGTTCCTAAATTACCCTAGGCCGATAAAAAACACTTACACTTTTCACTTGGCACTTTTCTTTTAAATTCAGTTTTAAAAGAAAAGTGCGTAACCACTATTTAAGTTAGAATAAATAGCTCTCTCTCTATTAGAAGTCGAGTCATGGTAATTATTATTAGGTTTCTCGTTTTTAATTTTGGTATTTGTTAAAATATGTATTAGTTTATTTTATTTGTATATAAGTATTAGTATCATTATAAGTGCCTATATAAATTTTCGATAGCAAGAAGTTATTTTTATATATTTATTTTGTACCCTATCACAATGTTTTCTTATTTAACCCAAAGGTTGACTAGTAGAGAATGCCTTGTGGCATTAAGTCCGCCTATGTATCACTATTGTACATGAAGTTTAAATAAATAAATAAATAAAATGTTAGTTTCACCCGAAGTAATATGAAAGCCATGGCTCTTTGTCACCTTAGTAAGCCTCTTCGTATGACGTCATAATAGGTGGTAGACCATTCCACTAATTAGGCTGTTACCCTGTTAGACAACTTTATACCGGTAAAGTGGGGTAAATTTGGTATGTTTTTATAAAAAACTAGTCTTGTACACAAAAACTATTAAGGTTATGAGCTTAGAAATTTTTCTTAACGACTTTTGAAGAGATCGACATATCGTATTCCTTTTTTTTCTCCTCGAAAACTGAGCCGATTCTATTATTTTTGACATTCAAGGACAAAATTTGAAGGACGCAGTGGCGAAGGTTCCATATAACTCGATTCCTACCGGTTTCCCTTTGAAAACTGGCACAGTCAGTATTTTAAAGACAAATAATAAAATCATATTAAAGATATCTACTGCGGCATACCTCTCACAAAAATTGACCCTTCGCTACTGGAAGGTAGAGTATGTCGACTTTGTCTGGTAGTCTTGTCTCTAGTCACGGCCGTAAAAATGGGCCATTTTTGGAGCGTCATATTTTCTTTACTTATTAGTTGCTGAAAAAATGACACGGACGTGTCTACAGCAAGAAAAAAAAATGATTGTTCTAGAGTCTAGAGGCATTATTCAGGAATAAAAAGAGGAATACATTTGTATGCAGCATCGCAGAACCAGTTCCCTCTTAAGCTAGTTTCAACTCGAGACAGCACCTCTCGTCAATCCTAATTCACTATCCTCCATTCTTATCACTTTCATCCCACGTAACCCCTACCTCTAAACAGCTGTACAGGTAGACCTCTTCAAAAACTAACAGCCTCACCCCCACCAAATCTTCTCTCCAAATGAATTCACTAACCACCGAAACAGATCCATTCGGATATCTCAAAAGATATTTTAACCCTAAGATGGCGAACCGAAATAGAAGGGTTATATGTACTAGGTTGTATGTAAAGCTGTATGTGCGGCAGATCAAAGGGACAGAGCGGCGCGCTTTGAACATCGCCGGCATACCACGCCGACATACGGAGTCTATATATGTATGGTATATAAGCGTCTGTTTTGATACCATTTGATGATATTTAGGGGTTATTAATGTGTTGTATGTATGTATTTGCTGTTTGTTTTTGGAGAAATGTCAAATTTGTCAGATGTTGCAGAAATGGTGGAAAATGTTGGAGTTTCCCTAAATATATGAAATAGCGGCGACGGTTCCATACAAGTCGATTCCTACCGGCTTCCCTTTGAAAAATGGCACAGTCAGTATTTTATTGACAAATAACATAATCACATTAAAGATAATTAAGTACTCCGGCTTACCTCTTTTAGTGTGATGGCGTATTGTTGTTGAGGAGCTCGTGGCTAAGTAATAACAGCCGCTCGGATCGATATTTGGGTTAAGCCGCGCTTGCCTAGGTTGGTCTGTGGATGGGTGACCACCCATTACATACCGAGTTTCCTCCGTGCCTCGGAAAGCACGTTAAGCCGTTGGTCCCGGGTGTCATTTGTAGATCTTTGACAGTCGTTATAGGTAGTCAGTGGCCCAAAAAGTCTGACAACCAGTCTTACTAAGGGGTATCGTATTACCCAGTACTAACTGGGTTGTGGAGGTCAGATAGGCAGTCGCTCCATGTAAAATACTGGTATTCAGCTGCATCCGGTTAGACTGGAAGCCGACCCCAACATAGTTGGGAAAAGGCTAGGCAGATGATGGCGTACTGTTGTTGAGGTGTGTGTACGGAGAGAAATTAAATGCGGAATTTACTTAATTGATTTTATTCACTCACTAACTAACATATTTCGTGGACGTACTTGGTTAGTATTAATATGCGCGTCTATAGGTTGCGACGGTGTTGGGCGAACTGCCCGTTCGCGGGGCGCTGCACATGGTTGTGAATACAGAATGTCTGTGTCAGCGTTCCTACACTATTACCTCCTTTTTAAAAAAAAAAAAAAAAAAATGTATATATATTTTTTTACAATACAATTTCATTATTTCATAATCTAATAATTGCAAGGCCGAATACAGTCATATTATAATTAGGTACTACGAGTTACAATGAATTTGCTTATACATCATTTAGTTACAATAGCATGTCGTCACCTGATGCCTTGCGTGTGCGCGATTGCGCTACTTGTTATGTTCGCTTTAAACAATGTCATGATTATAAAAATTGATCCTTCGCTACTGATATGAAACATTTTTGTACATCCAATTTTTTGGGAAAACAAATAAACAACGACATGGGTGCATGTTTGATTCTTGTAACATTATTCCAACCACTGTACAATGTTTCCAATAAACTGATTAGAACATTCTGTTTCGACTTTGAATATTTAATTTCTATTTAAATATTGTTAATGGTGGCTCCGAATATCATTGATTGATTGTTTATACTAGATCATTCGTTTTTTGCAATACAATATTTTCGGTTTTAACTTCACAAAAGTTATCATATTCTCAGCAGCATAACGTGCCATCATTAATTTAGGTTTTTATTGAAATTATAAAGGTTTAACGAAATAATCTTTACAAGTGTTAGTTATGTTGAATAATGATTTCATACACTGTTTTAATCTTTCACGGTTTACAACTAAACTTATACTGTGGCTTACGGGATATCTTCCGTGATTGTTTATTATTTTGAACTCCCGATATCGAAGAACAATCACGGAAGATATCCCGTAAGTGACAGTATAAGTTTAATGTTTTCATGTTTCTTTACAAAAAGTAACTTCGGGCGGTGTGGCTGCACTCGTGCACCATTACAACGCTAGATTGTTTTTGGAAATAAAAACAATTGTATGTGATTGCTTGCGTCACACATATCCTCACTACGTTCGATATTGTAATACAACAACCACACATCATTCAATTACCAAAAAATCTAAACCCACCATACGTTCCCTAATCCATTAAAAACCCACAAAGCAATGCTACAGTGACAAAGACAACCCAGAGCAACCAAATCCGCAGATTAGCGCACATGAGACGACCACGGCCGGATAGATCCGGAGACAACCCTCCGTGGGACGCGGGAGTGTGGGAGTGTACCGGTCTCGACAAAATAGCAATTAAATTCGCCTTCATTACACAACCCTTCTCTGCACACCGTACGGGGGATGAGGGTGCGATGCTTGAGTATCAGGATATGTGATGTTAAGTATTAATAAAGTACTCCCACTCAAGACGAAAGATATAGAAATTTTCAAAATTTGACGAAAAAAAAAAAAATCTGCACTTTTGTGAAAATTTGGTTTTTATTGACTCTTTGAGGACTGTTGTTATTATTCATCATTGGCCGTTGGTCCCGGGTGTCATTTGTAGATCTTTGACAGTCGTTATAGGTAGTCAGTGGCCCAAAAAGTCTGACAACCAGTCTTACCAAGGGGTATCGTATTACCCAGTACTAACTGGGTTGTGGAGGTCAGATAGGCAGTCGCTCCATGTAAAATACTGGTATTCAGCTGCATCCGGTTAGACTGGAAGCCGACCCCAACATAGTTGGGAAAAGGCTAGGCAGATGATGATGTTATTATTCATCATATAGTCTTAACTATGTTGAGGTCGATTTTCATCATCTCTATAACTGGATGGAGCTGATTACCAGTATCTGGAGCTATTTTATAACATACTTTTATATGATGTGCCTTACCAATTAGGTTTTTATTAAAAATGAAAACGCGAATTCATGATATTTTCTTTGTTGATCAATTACACTGACGAAGAAGGAGAATTTTTTGATTTTAGGAAATTAAAAGCACTTCGCGCATTCGAAAATTGATCCAATGAGCACCTGCTAATAGTTTAAAAGCTGTTCAAATCATCAAAGTAATTGAATAACAAACAAATCATCAGAAATTCGCGGTTTTATTATCAATTCATTGCATCAGTTTGCTCTCACATTACGTAGACAAAAGAGAGAAAAAGACTTCAACAAAATGTTTACACCTGACAAATCAACCACGAAAATCTATCTAGCCTAACAGCCTAGCCTACAGGGTCCCTCAAAACAAAGTCCAAATCCCCACTAATTACGCAAGCACGCACCGTGGCTCCGCGAACGTTCCGCACAAAGGGTTCCGCGCAACGCCAATAACGCATGAAACAGGATTAAAACATGTAAACGCTAAAGGGTTCCGTGCCCGTTTGTGTGTAATTATACATGTTAATTTACAGTTACGTACTTTGAACGTACTGTAAAATAGGTATAGGGATGTATAGGATGGTATAGGGATGTATAGGGTTGTATAGGTCGGTATAGGCTTCGTTTTTAGGGTTTCACGCTCAAATAAGCGTGAGCCTTAAACGGTTTGTTTGGTGTCAGTCGTACCGTAAACGATTTGAAGAATGGGATGCAAATTATGGATGTGGTTAGCACGTGTCCCTTTAATTTGTATGCTTTGTATATTAATTTGGGACACTCTGATAAAAAGTTTACTTATTTATTTATTTGGTACACCAACAGCAGTAAATACTAAGTATTAATGTGAAATGATAAAAATAACATAACAGTGCTGGTATTTATGGGTATATGCAGTTTGGTTTACAGTCAAGGAATAAACATCTTAGGTCTACCAGTATCAGCATCATCTGCCTAGCCTTTTCCAAACTATGTTAAAGGTCTTAAATATGTTTTTTATGTAAACCCTGCGAAGGGAATTACTGCTGTTTTGATATGGAAAGAAAAATTCCAGTGCGTGCAGGGTTTGAACCTGCGACCTTCCGATTTCTGTACACCGGACGTCTTAACCAATTAGACCATCGCACCCTGCTCACAGCTCTCGAAACCCTGCAAACGCCTGGTTCAAACCCTGCTCGCACTCGAATTTTTCTTTCCATATCAAAACAGCTATATTAAGGTCGGCTTCCACTCTAACCGGATGCAGCTGAGTACCTGTATTTTACATACCTCCGCAACCCAGTTAGTACTGCTAAATACGATACCCCTTGGTAAGACTGATTGTTAGAATTTCGGCTGTAACGAGTGTCAAAGATCTACAAATGGCAGACGTTACATAAGAATAGCACTATGCAGGTCATATTAAATTATACAGCAGTAGTAGTCACTTAGTTGCCTTTATGGCTATACTTAGTTATTTGGTTGACTGTACAACTATTCGATGTATGTAGTTGCTTTTCTCTCTCGAGTCGATTTGAAAAAAATGCCCTGAGATTAGCCGCCCATCAAAGTACTTAATAGTAGTGCCAGCTGCTCACTCAGATGTAGTATTTTAAACCATTCTGATACTGTAGAACTAGATATTTAATGTCTCAAACTAGATCTAACATACAAAATAGATCTCAAATCCCGTAATAGCTATTCTGTCGAATAACAGCAATCGTTGCGTCGTCAATCAGATCGATCGATAAACTACATTTGGGTTGAAATTAATAATTTGATGTATGGATGTGACTATGCTACGAGTATACAGGGTGTAAACGAACCCATCACGAAGCCGTCAACCAAGCATTCTGTACATCAAACTAAGTAACTTTACGCAAAAATTATTGCTGTGAAACGAATTTTTTTTGGGGTGAAAATTTACGTTTTATGGTTGGAGTTGATGTACTGCACTCAAAACATTGTACTGATGGATGGATTGAATAGTACGGGTGTCATGGAGGTGTTTAAAGTACAGTTCTTACATTAAAAACGTGTATTAAAAACAAACTTGTGAAAAAGTTGGAACTTTGACCCCCAATATCTCCGTAACTAGAAGGCTCCCTGGTATGGTCTACAACTAAAAAATGGTCACAATGACGGGGACAACAAGTGTCTTTTGGCTTCGTTAAGGGTCTTGTTACACCCTCCTCCTATACTTGACTATTGTACTTAAACATAACTTAGCTCGAACGTTTTAATATTTTCATTATCTTTGAAATTCCATTAAGTTCTCATTTGGTGTCCAAATATTTACCTGCATCTAGTTCAACCAAACCAATTGAAATAAGTATGGTTAAAAAAAAACGGGAAAAGATATATAGTAATAAATAGGCAACAAATGATGAAGCTTAATGTTCTATGACAAGACTGATACTGAACCAGTGCTAAACTTGTATTTACTGATCAAGTCAATTTTGTATCCATAAAAACCATATTAATATTATCGATGCAGAAAACGTCACGGTCAACGTGAGGCCGACAGAAAGCTTTTACTTAATAAATCAAGTAAAATACTTTACATTTTTTTTTTTTTACTTTCATCATCATCTGCCTAGCCTTTTCCCAACTATGTTGGGGTCGGCTTCCAGTCTAACCGGATGAAGCTGAATATATATATTACTTTATAGCTGATATATTCTCAATATACAATCAACAAAATCAAAATCAACATCAAATATTTTATTGCACATAGGCCGAGATGGGTAGGTACTTATAAAACGTCGACAAAAAGGTGCACGGTTCGGGTTGGTCGATTCCTATGGAGAAGAACCGGCAAGAAACTCCATGGTTACTCTTTTCAAGTCATTTGGTATTACAATATTATCATGGTTACAGCATTTGTACTTAAGTATGGGGGACAGCGTAGGCCCGACAATAAGTCGTTACTTACTACATAAAAAATGATAAAAAGTAAACAAGAGTTAACAAGTAGCTGGGAATCCACAAAGCCTTCACAATAAAGAACTTAGCCACGTCAGCTATACATTTACAAACCCAACCTAAAGACACCTGTCTTTCCAGCCAGATAGCTCCACAAACATAAAACCACAGCTTTCGTACCCAGACCTCATTACTGTGAAAACAATGGCTAAAAAAAAAGATATAATAATAAATAAAAAACGGCGAGGGGCGGGGGTTAGGCCGCGCCGCCCACAACTCCACCCACACAAACAACATATAATTATTATTGTGTGGACGCGATGCGGTTTCATACATACACATACATGATGTATATGTTCATATGAATATGGATGTAGATATGTTGGTGGTGAATCGGGAGTAAGATGTAAGCAGTGTTAAAAGGTGGCTAGGCTTGAGGGAATTTTGTGTGATATTGACAGAATTGAGGAGATCGTGGCTAAATAATAACAGCCGCTCAGGTCGATCTTCAGGTTAAGCCGTGCTTACCTATACACCGACCGCTTTAATGAGTCCTCGCGAAGGTATCAATTTAAATGGAATATTCTTAAGGTTGATCACGTATTGGTTCAATTAGTATCGTAATACCAACGTGGATTATGGTTATTTTAAATTTTTTCTGCCTTTGATGGGGCAAGGCGGAGGACTCATTAAAGCGGTCGGTCTATAGGTTGATCCGTGGATGGGTGACCACCCATACATACCGAGTCTCTTCCGCGCCTCGGAAAGCACGTAGAGCTGTTGGTCCTGGCTGTCATTTGTGGATCTCTGCCAGTCATTACAGATGGCCTCAAAGTCTAACAATCGGTCTTGCCAAGGGGTAGCGTATTACCCAGTACTAACTGGGTTGCGGACGTCAGATAGGTAGTCGCGCTCCATGTAAAATACTGGTATTCAGCTGCATCCGGTTAGACTGGAAGCCGACCCCAAGATAGTTGGGAAAACGCTAGGCAGATGATGATGACAGAATAAGCCTTCTTAAAGATTTCACAAGTCCAAGACCCACCTGGATCAATATAGCACCTCTTGAACGCGGTTTAGATGTGATCATCTTGTTCAGTTTCTTAAGTGGCATTTGCCATAAGAAGGTAGATACAATATAATAATGGCAGAACCAGGTGTATTCATTTGGCAGGTCTAGAAGCCATTATTAAGGTCTTGGGATTATGTAATCTCAGTGGAGTAAGGCAGCTGTAGTAAGAACAAGAACTAGCTCAAATGCTTTCGCATTTAGGTTTCTATTCCATTATCATCAAATGAGCACTTCTCCCAGAGAGGGGACTTGTGTCTCAGCAGTGGGAAATTGGGAATGGCCTAATCATGTATGTTACGTATTTATATGAAACTATTGTCAGTCCATTACATAAGGCAAGACCTTCTCTGTTAGCCGCTACAATACGATCAACAAAATGAGTACCTATTTTATGATTATAAGAGTAGAGGAAGACCAAAGAAGCGATGGATGGACTGTGTGAAGGATGGTATTGCAAGAAAGGAGGTGTCTGACGAGATGACAAGTAATAGAAAAGTATCGAAAAAGAAGACATGCTGCGCCGACCCCAAATAAACTGGCAGAGAAAGAAGATTTCTGTTATGATTAAAACAAAAAAGTTAACTTAGGGATTTATTCATATAAACGCTGATATGTATAGTATTGATTTAACGTCTGCTTAACTAAAAATTGTTCGACATTTTAATATCTATTAACTTTAAGCAACGTTTATGAATAAACCCTTTAATGCCCTGACGATGTATTAATTTAAATAAATACTTAATTCAATATTCCGTCGCATCGTATCGATGGCGGTTCCACCTGTGCGCACTCGGGCGTTGTGAGCCCTTTTCCCGCCGTTTTCCGACAAAATGGCCGCCACGTGACTAGACTGGCGAAACGGCCTTATTCATTCATAGCCTTCAGTTGAGCACCGTAAATATTATGTGCTTTTAAATTTAATTGTGGGGTCGCTTTAATATTCACTTTTGCACCTGTAAGTTTGTATTTCTTGATACTTTACTTATATTTGGCTGTTTCCTTTTTAGCAATAGCAACTTTTGTGTAATCATGTCTTTTTTTACGTACATAAATAACCTTTTTTTTTTTTTTTTTTTTTTTTTTTTGGATGGGAAATCATCAAATGACCCCCCCCACTCTGGGCGGAGCGGAAGGGAGTGTCAGACTTGTACTGACTAAAACCCATCCATGTTCCTTCTTTGCCCTTTGTGTTCCAGGGCCACGGTGTCTCTTTCGAACAGTCCCGCAGCTCTGGCAGGCATCGGCCCATGCGGACCCCTACTCGGTTGCTGACATCTCTTTGAGGCGCGCGTGGAACACGAACGCGCCGTCGACACGGCCTGTCGTCATAAGACGGCCGGACGGCGAGCTAGCCCATAACTCGCCGTCCACAGGCCCGCGCCTACGGTGGCCGGGAGCCACCACGTGACCCCCGACGCCCAGGGCGTCTCCCGCGGCGGCTGGAACGTGAGGTTCTTTCCCTCTCACGTCCCGCCACCTCCTTCACTAGCATGACTGCTTCACAGAAGGTGGTGACGGCTTCCCATTCCCTCTCGCTCCGGACCATGGCTTGAACCAGGGCCGGACGCGAGAGATCGCCGCCGCCAATCGCCGCTACAAGGACACGGCGGTGCTCCGCCCAAGCGGGGCAGACCTCTACGGTGTGCTCCACCGTGTCCTCCGGACGATCCTCGCAGTGGAAACACCCGGGCGTTTCCTCCCGCCCGATTCGGTGCAAGAACCTCCCGAAACATACATAAATAACCTCACGCCTTTTGTTCATGGGAGTTGGCAGAAACTTTAGTACGCCACATTGTTACGATGCCATAATATACTCTTTTTATTTCGTCCAAGTTCAAACATCTAGTCAGTGGTCATATAAAATATATACACATTGTACATGTGTCGGTAGCGAGTAGCTACTACGCACCTGACCTTTCTGAAGAACGTTTGGGCCCGTTAAGGTCAGTGTATGGTCCACTCCCGACGCGACGTTTCCACTCACATCTGCCTTGTACATATATTTTTTTTTTTGTTCTACTTGTTGAATTTTAAACTTAGTAGAATAAACTTAGTATTCTACTAAGGTACTCACTCCTATAAAGGAGTTAGTTATTCTGAATATCCAATTTAGAGAAACTTATATTTACGTATAATTCACGATTTCCCATTGAAAAAAAAAAAAAAAAAAGAAATGAAAATGAAAATCTCAAGTACCTATAGCAGCACTACCCCACTTATTTTAACTGCATAAATCTTTCATAAATTCAAATACAAGAGACCTAGCTGTAAAGATAAAGTCAAATAATCCGAACCTCACAAATTCATTTCAAAAATCTAATGGCCATTTAGCTTTTTACAGAATCGCTCTCTGAAAACATTAAAAAGCGATTAGCATTTTCGTCCAGTCCTTTTATGTTTTTTTAACCAACAGTTAATGTAAGGAGTACATAATTTTTGCACTGTTTTCAGTTGTAAGGATACACGAGTACCGTATCTACTACCTACTCGATTCCAAATCATTTAAAGTTCAAGGTTTAGCTATTTTATAGTTGGGAAAATATTACAGCCAGATATCTTCTGAGAATTCTGAATCAGACAGTTAAAGCACATGTAAGAGTAATACTTAACCTAACGTCATAATAAGTACCACCATTACCTAATTCTTGTTGTGGAGCTCCTGTTTTGCCAAAAGACCTATTTAATGGCATACAGACTACTGGCAATTTCCAGAATAGTCCAACGAAACTGTCAAAAAAATACTAGGTAAATGGATCTTACATAGATTATACCGATCACCTCAACGATGTAAATAGTGACAAAATGACTAACCCACATTCGTTAATTACATTAAAACAAATGAATTACCAAAAACGAAAACCTAATCAAGTAAATGAACAGCCACAATAGTATCTATTTATCTAAATACCGGAGGAAACATCCGCGAGGCACAAGGGAATAGCGAATGAAATACACGTCATAGACGACATTTTTGCGATAAGGCAACACTGCGCCCGTTTTGTTTATGGTTTTGGTGGACCGCCATCTTGCGCGTCACGGCGGGAAATAGGGTAGCCATGTATTGTTCGCTTTATTTCTGTGTGGAAATATTGTTTTTCTTGATATTTCTTGGGTAGAGTGAGGTTGAAATAGCTGATAGTAAATTTTATTCAGTTCACGAACGACTTCATCTGACTGAAATACGCATACCATTTTGTAGTCCTAATTTACCACACTTACTTATCTAAGGATCCATCGAAACTGTGTCAACCAAAGTAAAATGCATGAAAGCAAAAAAAACATAATTATTAATGAATATAATCTAAACATGGGTTTTGTGACTGAAATGGCCAACCTGCGTAGTCCAATTCTCAAAAATTCGCACACTAAAAAAAAAACCAGAATACAAACATAATTAACGAAACCACAATAAAACTACCTAAAAACCCACCACCGCGTTGATACCCCATCCACAAAAACTAATTCAAACATACGAAAAACATTCCATTTCGGTGCGACATTAATTCGCGTACATTTCGCTCCCCGTAGACATTGAGTGACAGTAAATAGAGACATAGCCATGTCTATTATCTGATACCGATCTACACATACAGACTTCATGAAACATTAATGTCCCAGCATCCTGACAGATGGGCTTCTGATACAAACACGATTTACTCCCCATCTCTCCTTTTACAAACAATTCTCGACCTTATGTCGCCCTAGTAAGGGTGTGAGATAAGGTTTTAAAGTGAAGAGTAATGTTGTTGTCGTATTTCGAGGTGTCATATTCGTTGCGGTCGAGAAATGAGCAGCACGACGAATGTTGTGATGGTGTAGGGTTAAAAGAAAATAGTTTTGGATGCAATTATTTTGAAAAAAAGGCAAAGATTCGAGTTGTCAGATGTGCCCTCAACTTACAACTTTAGTGGTATCAGAAGACTGTACTTGCTCGTCCCGGATAGAACGTTAGATGCGATTTTCATAAAATGTACGAAAGACAAGACTATTCTCATTTTATTTTCAAGTAGCTTATGCAGCTTCACTCGTGCTATGTCGGAGTATCACTGACTCCTAAGACACAGTAACATACGCCTAGTTTAGGGGTCACAGTGTTAAAATTATTGTGACCTAGCCTCTTTGGATCTTGTACTGTGATGGCTTTTGGTGAAATAAAGAATCTATTTATTATTTTTTATTATGGTCGGAAATTAGGAGCTCGTGGCTAAATAGTAACAGCCGCTCGGGTCGATCTTTAGGTTAAGCCGTGCTTGCCTAGGTTGGTCTGTGGATGGGTGACCGCCCATTACATACCGAGTTTCCTCCGTGCCTCGGAAAGCACGTTAAGCCGTTGGTCCCGGCTGTCATTTGTAGATCTTTGACAGTCGTTAGGCAGTCAGTAGCCCAAAAAGTGTGACAACCAGTCTTACCAAGGGGTATCGTATTACCCAGTACTAACAGGGTTGTGGAGGTCAGATAGGCTGTCGCTCCATGTAAAATACTGGTATTCAGCTGCATCCGGTTAGACTGGAAGCCGACCCCAATATAGTTGGGAAAAGGCTAGGCAGATATGATTATGGTCGGAAATTCCACGGTAACATATAAACAATGACACTCGGGGATAATGTGGCTTCCTATTAGTGTAAGAATTTTCGAAATCGGATCACTTACAAATACCATTTATCTCTTTATAATATTAATATAGATAAGACAGTATTGTGATAATTTTTTGACGATGTAGGGCGAATCAACGACTTTAATGCTTGGAATAGTACAAATAAACCCTGTAAGAGACATATTTTAAAGGTCCATAGTCATTAGAATACCAAACACGGTGTGGGACATCCCTAATCGAGCTAAAAAGCTAGACAATGATTTATTCAAAACAATGTTATGTAAATGTCATGAATTTTCCTCATTCCAAGTACAAGGTAACGGCCAGGCTTTTAAAATATTCATAAATTCATTATTTCGTTGTACCTTTTGAAACAGATACCTACAAAGCTTTTTTCGGTTTCATGCTGTGTGTTATATCGTAATTTTTACAATATCTGTTTTTGCTTTATATAACGACACAGACCATCATCATCTGCCTAGCCTTTTCCCAACTATGTTGGGGTCGGCTTTCAGTCTAACCGGATGCCGCTTTTACATGACCTATCTGACCTACACAACCCAGTTAGTACTGGGTAATACGATACCCCTTGGTAAGACTGGTTGTCAGACTTTTTGGGCCACTGACTACCTAACGACTGTCAAAGATCTACAAATGGCACCCGGGACCAACAGCTTAACGCGCTTTCCGAGACACGGAGGAAACTCGTCTGCAATGGTGATCACCCATCCACCAACCTAAGCAAGCACGGCTTTACCTAAAGATCGACCCGAGGTGCTGTTATAGTTTAGCCACGAGATCCTCGATATACACAACACAGATCACACATAAGTAAATACAGGGTTACTAATTTTTAAGCGAATTGACTTTGACTTTCAACTTAAATCGTCCGTATATCACAGTGTCATTATTTTACAGTTGGATGAAATTAATGACTGTAACATGGACAAGTCATAGTGTCAATTTGCTTAGCGAATTTTATTCTCCGATTTTACCTACAATTTCATTAAAACTATTAATAAAGACAAATACAACTTTTTCCTTTTGTTTAAAATGCAGACTTTGGTATGAGTAAAGGCTCAGTTAAACTGGTACGGATAAATTGACACTTTTGACATCTGTCAAAAGACCTCATCTGTCAAGAAGTATACTTTAGAACAGTATCTATAAGTGGCCAGTATCCGCAGCTGGTCCGCAACATAAAGCAGCCCTTTTTTTAATTTATTAATTTTAAAAGTATTGTACCTTGATTCGCCTAAAAACAAAATAACATGCACAAAATAAAGCATAATAATGTGCTCGTCGCTGATCGTCAAAACATGCGCAAATCTAAACACACATACTTGTGTCGCGGGCCACGCTGTAAAAACACTCGAGCCGGGACGAGCACCCTCACTATGAGAACTCACACTCACTCGTACCACACTCACTCATAGTTTACTCACTTTCAAACTGAACAAGCGATACATACCTTTAGAACAAAGCATCTTCTACATTCAAAAATTATTTACGAATTTTCAAAAAAAAATTAAATCAGATGAATTTGATTTTTCTAAAATAGTATAAGATTATCAATTTATCATTTAAAAGGTGACAATATGACTTTCCATTGAAAAATTGTGTGCTTTAAAAAAAACACGTTTTATGTATGGTCAACGCAAGCTTGCTACGGCGTAGCAAGGTCTACGAAAAGTGCTACGATGCCTACGAAAGTTGTAGACGCTATCAAAAGGGGAAAAGTTATGTGTTTTCTAGGTTTATTCTTTATTCTTATGATCTCTTGGTTCATTTTCAGTATTGTTTCAATATCCCTTTCGGTTTTGGTTACGGATGGTGTCACCGAAAACTTTCGCGAACTGGCGACGAAATATAACTGTGGCTACTGCCTAAAACACAATTTATTTCGCTGTAGCCAAATTATAATTACTTTGATATAGAATTATCTCAAAGAGAACCTGAACTAGACAGGTCTGACATGTCATCAAACAGTTTACAAAGACAAAGATAACTAGACCTGTATAAATTCTCTTAAAATAAATTCTATTCCATTCAAGTCATAACTTAAAGCAGCCTCGCGATAAGAATTGAAAATTCAACTCGTTGCTAATTCATTTAAATTTATAATTCTGCGTTATCTTCAGGTGTGGGCTGTGACCCTCGCCAAACTAAAGCGCACCTTGTCAAAACCAACTCGCTATTATTGGGCATACATTTTTAAGCTCCGATAACACTATCGCTGGCTGGGTTACGTGGTAGGCCGGGCCACGTTATCGTCAGTTTCTGCATGAACGCCCCCGTTACGGCTCCCCATTCCCCGTTTCGACCCCACCAGCTCCCCCCATCGGCCTCCCAACCCCGGTAGACGGCAACGCGGAGATTTTGACACTTGAACATAATTTATTCGATCCTAAAATAGTTTGTTATCTAGACTGGCGATATCTCGGGATTTAGATGTCTGTAAAGTTTGTGAGTTGTTTGTTTGTAATTATTTGGGTTTAATGTTATCTTACGTGGGGTATGATAGGGTTAAATGTTAACAAACCTGGTAGGTGAAGCGACGTTATCATTTTATAAAAATGATTTCAATTGTTACTTTTGGAAAACACAGTCCGATATTTTTTTTTCCTACTCCTCCGCTATTCTTTTCTGATTAATTTCGTTGCGGTATCCAAGACAGTTAAATTGTTTCGTCGAGCTTCATTGTCTCGGCGCTTCTCTGGTGGTCGCCACTGTTGATTCTGGCTTTCAGGACTTGCAGTGGTTTGGGAATAGTGTGGCGGGCTTGTCAAAAAAGTCGGATATTTTATGAATTTTTCATATTAGGAATTACTATGTCCATGTTTATTACAAAATGAGACTCAGAAGCAGAGAAAGGCATCAACGAAACAACGTTTTATTTAGGAACTTAGCTCTAAAATTATATCAACGTAGACGCCTTGATGCCTTTCTCTTGTCAAATTCGCCTTAACAGAGAACGCACATGATATTTTGTCTGTGGACGTTCGGCCGGGTAAGACAAACCACTATTCATGTTATACCAAACGTTTACTTCCTGCAAGTGCAGTCTGACCGACTTTGGTTGACTAAGTTTTGTTGGGTAGGTAGATAGGCACTATACAATTGCTACATCTCGAAGCGGGCATAGGCGTAGTACACAATATGCCTAAGATATGACTATTTGAGCTAACGAACAAGGCTGGCAGGATTTCCGAAGGTGAAAGTAACGCTCACTGTGTATAAATGAATTTTGAAATTCAGTAATTTATGTGCTTTCATGGAACACATTCGTGTTCATCTATTTTTGCGTTATTTATTTACAAATTTGTTTATGGATTGCCAGACTATTGTCGGATTTTAACGACACCGATTAAATTTCAGACTCGAACAGAGCCCTTATTTTAGTAGGTAGTCCACATGCAATTAGCACACACCATAGAAAACTTACTACATAGGTACCTAATCATTGTAGATTTTTTTCAAATGAATGATGTAACCAATATTTAGACTTAAAAGTGTTAATGGAGTAGTTTTGCCCTTTCTTTGTCATAGAGGTCTATGCTTTGGAACGGGCAACTACAATAGCTTCATCTCTTTGTTTTAATCTGACCCACTGCTTGCCAATCCTCAAGTGTATTGTAATTGTACGAGTATGTACATATAAATAAATAAAATTGAAGTGTTTGTTTGTAATTTCAAAATAACAGTATTTTTCTGACTGCTTATGAAATTATATACGATATTTAAAACAATAACACGTTTTTAATTTATTTTTTCTGTCTGTTTGTTTGTTCCCGCTAATCTCCAAAACGGATGGACCGATTTTGACGGAACTTCTACTGGCAGATAGCTGATATTCTTTTATTTTAGAAAAAGGACTAGGGTTCTATCGAAAATTCGATTTAAACAGGGAAGTCATATTTTTATAATAATTTCACCCAGACGAAGGTCGCGGTGCACAGCTAGTTTGAAATAAATGCTATGAGTTTGAGATTTCTAATAAAAATATTCCTCCGGCGTCAAAAACCTTCAGTCGTACTACCGAGAGGACACACCGAGCGCGGCCGCCTCCTAACGGATTACCCTCTGAAGGGACATTATAAGATATCGCGATATCTCATTGATAAATTATATCTAGATTTAAGATGGGGTTTTATTATTGTATGCTTGTATGGGAACTAAAATGTTATAATGAATACAATAGATACTGTAACCACATTTACCTATAGAATTTTTACACCAAAAGAACCGAGAAACTGAGTTTTATGGAACTCTGAAAAAGTCTGTAAAGACTGGAAAGTTCCAGAATCGTCTATTTTTTTTTTTTTTTTTAATATCCTTTTAATATTTTTTTTATATAAATAAGTAGTACGCTACAATCACAGCAATTTGTTAACAATATAACGCATTTTCATGTCGATTAGCACTTAGGGAACTATACCATGTAGGACAGTTAGGAGCCCTAGATAGAATCCGTGTGAACCCGTGGGCTACCTACAGCTAGTGTTAATAAAGCTTAAATCTGCGAAATATTTAGTCAAAACAACTAAATGATATATTGAATAACCCACAAAGCCCAAAATACACCGTAAACCTCAAACACAAACAGTTATTATTCAAACTTTTAATCAGGCTTTCATAATTGAATCCCACCACTCCGAAGTTACGGATAACGCAAAATTTACGACTAAGCAGACCAAGATTAACATCGTTACTCGAATAAATCCGCGGTATCGGCCCTGTTTGCCGAATTAAACCTCGCTTGTTCACTTTGTGGGCATAACTTTGCGTCTTCCCGACTGGTAACTAAGAGTTCTTAGAAACTTGTAATTCCTGTAAATGGTGTAATATTATAGATGTTTTGGAGAATTTTCGGAGGTATTGTTGAGATATTAATAGCTGTGGTGGATTCAAATAGAATTTGGACGTGGTTGTTAATTGATGGGATTGCGTTCAAATGTATGAACGTATTTTTAAGTTTGCCTTTTCTCTTTAGTTTTAGTTTGCCGTTTCCTAGGCTGTGAAAGTTTGGGATAAGTTGATAAAAAAAACACATCAATCAACGAACCCTATACAGCTATGCTCTGCTAAACAAAGTCCTTGCTAAATTGCGCCACAATTGCTGGTATACCCACACCTACTGCAATCAGTCTAGATCTCAATCGTCTTTCTTATGTCGAAAGTACCAAAGAAGACATAGCTACTTATATTTATTTATTTTATTAATTTAAAGAAATTTTATAGCTTTCGAGTCAGTATGTAGAAGAAGGCCAATTACAAGTTTCCACTTAAACTTGCTCTGTCACTTAGGTACGGGACATCTTTCATGTTTTTCAACTATTGTGAGCTCGCGATATTTCGACGCTGTTGCAAACGCCTTGACCGCGGGATGACTCCACTGAAGTCTCCACTTATAAGCTACCTATGTACTTATAGAACCATGTAACGCGAAGAATGCGTAAGCTCTAAATCGCATTAAGTAGGGAATCTATACAGGGAATCTAGGTACACGTAGTACAAGTTTGACTTCAAAATATTTTAAGTACTAATTTTAGAGATATGATCCTAAATACAATGTCATAATAATTCCTTTGTCCACAGACGACGAGCCACTAGAAGGACTGGAAGGTCTTCATTCAGACGAGACGGGGTCCGGAGACAACTCCAACGCGGGGTCCAGCGGAGCGGACGACGATGCGGCGCGACTGCGACTGAAGCGCAAACTGCAGAGAAACAGGACCAGCTTCACCAATGAGCAAATTGATAGCTTGGAGAGAGGTTGGTTGATGTTCCGGAATTTGCTGGAGTGATGAGTCTTTCTAGTTTAGTAAATAGAAAGAGTATAGTCAGGCCGGTTAGATGATCGAAACGCCGGACTGTTTTGCAAACCAAACTAAAAAAGGTACCAAAAAAACTAAGTTCAGCCTGCACACCAAAGCCGGGCTGTTAGTAACTTTCACAATATGCGTCCAGTTGACTCGCAGCCGACGTACCGCGGCTTTGGTGCGTAGGCTCCACTAGGCGTGGTGCACGCACATGCCGAGTGGAAAAACGGGCTGTAGCTACCCGGCTGTGCCGAATCTTGCCGACGACCCAGGCCGACCTGAACTTGTGTGTATTTTCGGCTATCGACTGTTTGTATTTTAATTTTGTATTTTCAGAATTCGAAAGAACACACTACCCAGACGTTTTTGCTCGCGAAAGACTCGCCGCTAAAATAGGTTTGCCCGAAGCTAGAATACAGGTGAGTTTAACAACTACTTACTATTTGAACATGTTCCCTTTTTTTTTTTTTTTTTCTGGATGGGATACCTATGTTTTAGGTAGATAAACTTACATAGACAGATATCTATCGTCGCATTCTTGTAGTAACTAGACGATAGACACGATAGATGTACCTAGAGATAAGTAGATCGTTGTGCCTACCTACCAACGCTCGTTATTAATTACATGGTGCAATATGTGTACCTACCTTGTGTGCACATACGCAACTAGGTAATTAGCCAGTGTATGCCCGGCATGTGTCCGGTTGAGTGATTTGATAGCTAGGTACCTATAAGTACTTACTTAAACTCATGATGTAGGAACATACAATATGACGTAATTTCGAACATGATTGTAGATGCATACCTACATAGTACCTAACTGCGATAACAGCAGGTAACCATAAAACGCAACGTTCATAATCAAGAATACACCTTATACCTACACCTCACCCAAATCCCCATGCATTAGAGTTTGCAGTCACTGAATAGATGTAGGTATCTAGCAAATTGAACACTGCTCTAATAAGTTTAACATCATGTTCCATTACCTACTTACTTAACTTTGCGCTAGTCTTGTGACCCCTTTCGAGCACTATAAATACTCTTTCTGTCTTTCCCTGTTGTTTACAAAAATGTTCCCACTTTAATCTTTAAATTAGTATCACCAACAAGCTAGCCTTGTAAGGATCCTAATTGCCCCGTGATAGCGCGTCTCCCGCGCTGTATGTTAACCTAACCCGACGTTAAGGTGTGGTTCTCGAATCGTCGCGCGAAGTGGCGGCGCGAGGAGAAGATCCGGTCGCAGCGGCGGAGCCCCGAATGCGGGTACAGCGGGGCGGCCCCGCATGCGCCCGCGCACCCCGCGCACCACCCGCCGCCCGCGCACCCCGCACACCCCGCGCATCCGACGCACCAGCCGTATCAGCCACCGTTGAATGTTGATACTTACAGGTGAGTTGCATTGCACAATGTTTTGATTCCACGCCTCACTCCAGACAAAAGTGGAGTAAAGCTACTTTTACAGTTTTTAATAGGACTAATACTTAAATCGATCTTCCTATTTTGGTAGCAGTCGTTTTATTGGGATCTACCTACTACCTAAAGTGGGGTGTACAAAGTAGGGTTGTACTTTGTGTGTAAATTGTAAATGTTAGCAGCCTACCCACTGCTGAGGCTCAAAGCACCTCTCTAGGTATATAGAGGGAAGTCTAGCTGAAAACAGTTTTTATGGCTAGCTTGAATCAATGACAGCACAAAAAGTGACGATAAAGCACCGATTAAGCTATAGTGCTACATACTTATCTTTTGGCGATCGAATGCCATTTACAAGGTTGTCGGTCAATTTTTTTAATTAATGTATTGCAACATGGCGGCATTAGTTCCGCTTCAAAGATCCTTAGTTCTAAAGTTCACCAAAATAACATGTAAAGTCCTATGTTCCCCAGCCCGCTGACCCCCATGGGGTACGGAGGGGGTATGGTGCCCGAGACCCCCGTCTGTGACACGACCGAGGCAGAACTGTGCAAGAGCGGGTTCCTGGGGTACCCGCGCTACGAGCTGGGGTACAGACAGCACCCACACCCCTACGTCAACCATCACGGTTACCAGCATGAACCGGCGTCGCCTCCACCAGGTAAATAATTTGAGTACCGAAAACCTGCCAACCTGGGTTAGTAAGACCATGGTCTGGGTGTGAAAATGGAATACCCACCAATTCGAAGGTTGCTTGCAAGATATGAGCACTCCCTGATCCTGAATGAACTAGCTGTAGGGATGTTAGGCTAAACAACATTCCGGTCGCTTACTATTCTAAGGCCCGAACTTTACCAAAGTGGAGACGAGTGGAGCAGAGAGGAGACGTGCAGAAACCGACCAATCACATTGGCTGAAGTCTACATCGCATTTTTCTTCTCTCCTGTGATTGGTCGAATCTTGCAAATCTCCGCTCCACATCTTGCGCATCTTTTAAAAATGTTGAAGCACCATGCTGAGATAGGGGTACAGGACCAATTTAATTTGTTTTATCTTTTTCTTATTTACATTTTTATATAATTTTTGTTTTTTGTGAATTCAACCATTTTTTTGTTTTGTCCTGTGAGTCTAATCAATACTTTTTCTTTCTTTCTCCGCTCGTCTCTGTTTTGATGCTCAATTTTCTCATTCCAGAGCTAGGCGGTCTCCTAGGCACAGGAGTGTCGGTTCCGCTCGCAGTGCCCGGACAGGACACCCAGCAGTACTGGTCACGCCTCCAGTGACCCTGGTGGAACTAGCCGAGCACATTACAGCAGTACTCACACGCTTAAGCAACTACCCGGTGAATAAGCGGCCATTTTGGATACGGTAGACAGGTCTGCGATTGGTTTATGTTTATACGTTCTTAAGTACAGTATGACCACTTTGAGTGTGCAGTTCAAGGTGGCGTTGCTTGTCAAGAAAATTTGTATCGATAATTACAATTTGGTACATTTATTTTAGTTCTGTGTTTTCCCGCCTGCACAGATAACATGGTCAGCCAAGTTACGCCTTCCAGTTTTTCGAACACGCATTATGCTTCGGTGAAAAAAAATTAACGCGACGCGACAGTCACGCGTTCGCGCGACGATCACTTTGGTTAGAACGTGGCCTGAAACTGAAACGCTGTACCTACCTATAAGATTGCTTAAAATATGAAGGCTTATGCACCCCAAATCGCGTTTCTTAAACTGGTCAAAATTTTCTGTTGCCCGGTTCAAAAACGGCTCATTATTTAAATCGGGTAGTATGTATTTCTTTATACCGAAGTATATAATATCATGAACAAAATGTATTCAGTATTTTATTTGTGAAGTTTTTTAGTTTGAGACAGTATTATATGAACGTAAATTAAGAATTTCATCTTTCCTGAGCGCCCTCCCAAATTTGGCGACCCGGGCCGTCGCCCCATCGCTGGTTTGAAACACATGTTCTTTGCGGTCCACTCGGAAAACTATACAAGAAATCTGTATCAGACATAATGATAAAACTACTCAGATTGAACAAAGGATAAAAAAAAGGATTAACATGTATCAAGAAAATGTAAGGCGACGCGGTATGCCTATAAATATAGTGAGGAATTTCTTGAGTTTTACTAAGAATTTAACGGTACGCTATGTTTTATAATTTACAAATATATTTTTTTTGTACTTTATGGTGATATTTTTTTAATAAACTTAATTTGTACAAGAGATTAGATAACCTACCAACTGATGTAACATGTATAGTATAAAGAATTAACATATCCACTAGTTGCCACAAAACAGGACTTCGAGCACAAAACAGGCTCAAATTGTATTAAAAATTAATTAGAATATTTCATTCAAAATATTAATTAATAAAATCTCTCATAGATTTTCTACATTACCGTTATCGATGCACATGTAATGTTGTATCATTAGCATGTAACTTTGAATGAAATAATTTAATATTTCGGTGTAAGTGTTAAAAAATATTTTAATAACAATTAGTTAATAATAAGATTAGCGTTAAATAAGTATTTAATTGTGTATATTTGTTGTAAATGTTTAATTAACAATGCTGAAGTTATATTATTATTTGTGGAATTTCTGACAGATTTGGCTGAATATTTTGTAGTACCTTTGCCTTATGTATTAAAATGTGTAGAGACAGATTTACCTGATTTTATCTGCTTTTCTCCAAACGACAGAAATCGTAAAGGGACTAATTTAGTAAAAATCCTTTCATATTAAATTCTTAACATTATTGTAGCGTAGATTTTTTTATGAGAAACAGGGCTTGTTAGTTTTAAGTACTTAAATGTAAATAGTTACTTTCGTGTAATTGTTCATTGTGATTATCCCATTGTAAATGTAATAAGCGCGCAAGTATGATGTTTAAAACTTAGATCATTTTGGTTATTTTTTATTAACACCACCTTTAGTAGCAAAATATTTTTTCGAGGATTTTTTTTTTACATTAGGATTGCTTTCAAAATTAATTTAATAGCTGTTAATACCAAAATTAGTAACAAATTTTCATGTTCAGCTTATCAGAACAAAAATTAACGATATTAGTTACAACACTAGCTTGAATCAACTTCAAAGTGTTAATTTCGAATTTACAGTTAGTTTTTAATGTGTATATGTATTGATTATAAATAAAAATGTGAATAATTGTGTGATGTCGATGAAACGTTTTAATAACATTATATGAATACACTTTTGGATCAAAGTACTTCGTCGTTTTATTTGGACACAGCAGCGCCATCTATGTGAATAAAAAGGGGTTTCTTGTCTACATAGGTGTTTTTTAAAATAAAACTTCACCATCTAGCAAAATTATTGTAATGTTTCAATAGAATCAATTAAAGCTTTTAACACTACAGTAATATGAACAAAATACTAAAGATTTAGCACTCCTACCTATAAAATAAGTCACATTATTGCTTGTCACATAAATTCTACTTAGTGTAGATATTTTCATAAACCTAACATATTGCTGACAATAATCTAATTATGTTAAACAGGCAACTTTTGTACGAGCATCTTGACTTAAACTTTCAAAGCCTAACGCTAACTAAAAAAAAACTAATTATAAAAATATAATTGATTTGTATACAAATAAATAAAGGAAATAAAATGAGAATCATAAATCATCATCAAGCAAACTATCGATGTCATTTAGAATATTATTTGATGAGCTGTCTATCTTATTCAGTTGTTGGTGACAGCTAACTACCACGTCCGGCATGACCGCATTTTTGCTCAAATCCAAGTCGAGATCTGCCACGGTAATATCACTTTCGTCCAGATCTTCACTTAAGTCCACAACGTCTATTGGCTCTCCTAGTCTAGTACTTTCTAAGTCTATAATTTCACTATCCGAATCTACCTTAACTAAATCTACAGAATTAATCTCGTTTAGTACTACGCTAACAATTTGTACTTCTGAATCTGAATCGTCTGTTTTGTTAAAGTCTAAGTCGTCGTACTTAGTTTCATCTGTACTTATGTTTGAAATTGAAAGTCTGTTCCTTATAAGTCTAGGCTTAGCAGTTTGTCTAGTAAGTTTAATCCTCTTGAACTCATAACAGTTGTCCACAAGTTCGTTTTCTTGTATTTCGCAGATGTCACTTTGTTCAGATAATGTTCGTTTCCTATCGTTGGCATTATCACAGGGCTTCTGGTCGACTTTAGCGTGATTAGAAGCCGCAGGAGCATTACGGTCGAGTTTCTTATACACAATGGAGTTGCTTCTTACGACTTTGAGTATCTTATTGCCAGAGGTAGTGATAGTTTCGTGTGTAGAGAGCTTTCTTTTTCTACTTAGATTGAGTGTGATAGGTTTACTGTGTATGATGGTGTCACTTTTCTTCCTGGCCCTGATCTCGTCGAGGGAGAGTACTTTGAAGTCGAGCGAGGCCCGTCGTTCGGTGGCCTGCTTGCCGGCGAGCTCGTCCAGCGATACCCGCTCGTACTTAGTGGCGAGGTTAGCGCGCACTAGCTTGACCTTGGGATCGGGCGGCTGCAGCCCGTCGTAGCTGTAGAAGGCCGCAGACTCCGCCTGTATTTTCTCAAGAAGCAACAACTCCTGAGACTTAGTACGAGACCCTTTGGTCGCTTCATCAGGCGTCACAGTTTTAGTAGGCGTAGACGACGGTGCGCTTTCGTTATCCGACTCTGCAAGAACACACGAACGAAGTGCTTAGTCCGGTACGATAATCGAAACATTCGAAATGATTTTCGTAATTAATTTTGAGGCGACCCGTCCGGCAACTTGGCAACTTCGCGGTGTGTTCTCGTAACGTCAATCTGAAAGCGACTCGTAGGGGCGGTCAAAAATAATTACAAAAATCATATTACGAAACATTTTTATTTACTCGTTGGTATATTAAACACAATTTGATTAAACAAAGCCAAAGTATAATTCTGTTCCGTTACGAGTTCCTATATCAGTTTGAATATTAATTAGCTTAAATGAAAGGTACTAGACACGCGTTACTAATAATAAACATATTTTGAAATTCTTATTATAAAATAAGACTAAGATTAACATAACAACAACCCCGTATTATTTGAAACAAGAAACTATCAGTAGGCACTCGTGACAGATGGCAACGCGGCGCTCGCGCAGGTCACTAGTCATATTCCCTCCGTCAACCAAAATGTCATGGAACACAACTTGTAAGTATCAAAAGTGCTGCATTACTAATTTCATTACATTTACCTCACTTTCGCACGCATATACAAATCTTAGAAAATTCATTCGGATTCATAACCGATCGTGGTCAAATGTGGATGACAACTTCGACCTCAGTGACTAAGTTCAAACCCTCCTTACGATCCCTCCCGCCGACATCAACTAATTATAATCAGCGAAGATAAAAACATTAAAAGGAAAGCGTTCCACATTCAACAAAATCGGTTAGTAAAAACATAGTAGACTATGCTGACATCACCATGAAATGTCGTCCTACGAATCCGAACAGTCACGTAATACATAATGTCTTACTTTCAAGTCTTTTTCCAACAATTTTATAAAATAGCTGCCAAAGAGAAGTATAGAAATAGGTAATTACGTAGTAAAGTTAATACATAGATAGTGAACCGTTCCATAATCGCAGTACATTTCATAAAGACTCGAGCGCTATCCGTGTGACAGAAATGGAACTGTCTAACATAAAACATTAACATTCCAACAATTAATCTAAAGGTAAATAAATAGTTTTATTAGTATAAAAAGAGACAAGACTACAACATTATACTAAATATAAAATGTATTGCTACAGTTACGAGAGAAACCAATTTGCTTTTTTTTTTCAACAGCTGCCTCAGAAAGCAACCATCCACCCTTTGTACTAATTCATACTAAAATTATATTCCTAATAACTTTTCAGTACACTTTTCCGCTAATTTATATAAAACTTATTATAATTTTACCTCCCTTTTAAGCGAACACCAAGAATTTAAAGAAAAACAAAGATGTGTGTAAAAACTGAGCATGTTAAAATAATATAAGAATTCTCCGACTTAAACTATCCCCACCAATCGAGACTATGTTATTTAAATATTGATAAATAGTTTTTATACATAAATAATGACTAGGCGTACCATGGACCTTAACGCGAACCGATTCTTTTTATATCTTGTCCTGTTCACACTTTTGCGATTTTGTAATAAATATAGGAACTTTATCAGTGCAAAGAATATCAGAAATTAATCCATTTTCTTGCCAGATTGTTTTACAACAAATATATTTGACTAATCGCGTTCAATAAACATACCGAAGTGCTATCGTAGATCGGAAGCGTTACCAGATTTTACCAAAGACCGCAAACTAAGCAATCGAATGTTTTTTTTTTTGTTAGCCTATCTCTTTTTTAATCTTTCTAAATTGGTAGTATGATCTTAAGCACGATTTTTTTTTTTTTTTGTTATACGGGAATCACAGCCCTGAAATGCATGCGACTTATAAAACTGTGTTTCCCGTTGTGTATACCTAGAGATACATTTTTTTTTAATCATTTTATTAGCTCTATCTAAATCTCACGGTGCGAATATATAAAGTATTGGGGGCAGGTAGCAGTGGGTACCTTTATAAACTGCCAAAGCCCCTTAAAACATCCTACATACTAACATACAAACAATTTAAAGGCATAAAGCTGTTTTTTTTTTTCATTTTTTTTTTCACCTATATTAATGAGTTACAATAATCGTGTATATATATTTTTATTTGTATTTTATATGTTATTAAACCTATTTATTATGTACTTTTCTATCATAGACAAAGATTATATCAACATCTATTTAAAAAAAGTATTGCAGTGATATTTTGAGAGAAAACTGAATGTTTTTTTCTTAAAATATGACTGTAACTGTCTATCTATGTGATATAAATTGTTATATAACGATACAGTAAATGAAAAAGCGAGAGATATTAATGAATCTAATTAGCTAAGATATGAAAGAGATTATATTCTCTAATTTATTGCACATACAAAAATACCAACGTCGCTTTTTCTCCACATTATTTCATGAATAAACTGTGAGAAAGAGAGCTATCATTAATTCATAGTGAGTCAAATATAATCTCACTTTGTTTAATCATTGTCTATGGTATAAAAAAACAGCTAAACATTGTCTAAGTTAGAGTTAACCAAAAGCCGCCTCTTCCGGCAACATTAAAAAAAAAACAATATTGTATTTCGTTAAATTAATTTTGGATCCAGTTTCTACTGTAACCGCCCAAACTGTTTAAATCCACTCCCACCATAATAATATTGAATACAAAAATTACGAAACTGAATCCAACTATAACTATACAATAAATACTATATTAATTGACTATTGGCGAAATAAAAACAATAATAATACCTTCCATAAACAGGTGTTAAGATGTCGCCTCGCGAACTGGGAGAACAAAAGAAATGTATTTTCTTTCTACAAAAGTTAAAATTAATAAAGCGGCAAGTTGTGACCCACCCGCGTAAAAATATATAAACAATAAATTCCCACTTCGCTAGCGACAATAAACGTAGGAAAAAATTCTTAACCAATAACATGTGAACAAAGTAAATATATATTTTTTTTAAAGTAATAAATCTAACACTTTCTCGGTCGTTTTTTTTTACATAAATATGTTTTATTGGCACAACAAAGGGTTGAATTCTAAAAATAACATTGGAACCCTTTCAATGCGACCTACGACCATGAATTTGACGAGAGGATCTAGTGAGTAGTGCCATAAGTATACGTAAAGCATAGTGTTATATTTAGAAAACAAAAACAATAAATGAGCGTTTGAAATTTAACATCGTTAATGCTTAACCCTAAGCACACCGCCCATAACATGACAATGCAGAGTTTTCGACTACCGAATTATTATAATAATGCATGTTAGGCTCGCTGTCCACTCAAGCGTATCATCGGTCAACTCTGGTGTAAGGACATAAACAGCAAACCGATTATCCACGTAGTAAGAAGAATGTGTTCAAGCAACACATTACAAGTCTTCCAAGTTACATGGGAATAGGTATAGGCAGTGCATTGTTTGACTAAATTAAATATATAGTGCCGTTTACTCGTTGGATTTCTTCACGAAATCATTGAACGCGCTTCAGTGGACAATGAACCCTATGTTAGAATCACATCGCCAGTAAGCGGTTGCTCAAACATTAGACTTAGTGTCCGCGAGCCGTGATATCGATATTATGAGCATATCTCTAATGTCTAATGAAAACTCAAGTGCAAGTACATAATATTATTAATTTTACGTTTGGCTACAAGATTTGCTAATAACATCATTTGGAAAGACATCAAAATTACATTACCGTCAAACAAATCCAAAGTGTCCATCATATCAATGTCATGTATATAGTTTATATACTTAGCCGTTCACTTTCCAACTTGCATATCAAAATTATACATTTATACGATTGCTTTTTATATCACATAAAATCATGACGCATAAAACTTGCTTGCAATCCTTTACCCAGTGCTCTTAAATAGAAAATTGTAAAGTACAATGCCACATATGGAGAATATTCATACTACATAATAATATACTAGGAAACAATTCACCATCAAATAGCTATACCCACTTTTTCCTTACTTTATCTTACATCACTGGTCCGAATTTAGTCCAAACTTATACTTATTTTGATGGCTTTTCAAATTAATGACAGCAAATCGAGCCGTAAGCCCCAATCATACAATTTGAGAAGTCTGGTTGCTAACGCCGCCTGACTCGCCATCATTGTTAGTTCACACGTTACACTTCAATGACGCGAGTCCAAAGCATTTCTAGAAGATTCCATTTTTAGCACCACATCACATTGCGGTAGCTCTAATCACAACCGTAGCACGATCCTTCATTAGTTATACAGAAATAGTTTACTTCTATAAATTAATCACTTTTTCTAAGAACCATCAATTTACACAACCATTGCTTTGACAGCTGCAATCGTAATTTCAACCATAGTAAGATTGACTTTCCACATCGAATTTCCTATACCGTTTTTTTCTTTTTAGGGACCGGTCCAAGCCTTTTCAAATGAAACACTAGTTTCCTATACCAACTCATATGGTAAAAGATTGCTTACTTGGAGACTTCTAGGTCTCATTAGCAACAAAACTTCAAAGGAAGTATAGCTACCTTCTACATCGTTTTTAACAACATCAATAGTAACACCGAACACAACCATAGCTTGATGTGGACCGGCTCCACGCGGTTGCATCGTATCACTCAACCAACATAACTTGAGACATTAGGGTGGCGCTGCTAAGTCACAGAAACGTCATCCACCTGTCAAATCCAGTACATTTAAACTTTAGTTCCGAATTCCACCGCGTTTCAAGTTATGTTAGTCAAATAGTAGCTGGAATCTTCTAGTGCTTAGCTGGTTGGATGTTCTTAGTTTGTAGCGGGGGTTCGAGTTCTCAAATCGTCTGCTGGGGGCTTAGTACATGTAGTTTCAGTAGAGGCGCATACCTTCTTCGAAGTTGACGACAAGGGGGTCGACGGGCATGGGCGCGTAGGGGTTGGCGGGCTGCTCGTGCGCGTGCGGCGGCAGCACGCGCCGCCCGCTCAGCAGCTCGCTGGACGCGGGCAGCACGCCCAGGATGGCCGAGTCCAGCACCACTGCTGGGGGACGGAAACCTTGTATATCTTATTAGGGAAGCTCGGAAACATCGGAAAAAAAGTTATTATTTGTGGAGCAAACTTCGCTGCAGGTGTTAGTGGACAACAAAAGGTATCAAAAACTTAAAGCAAAAGTTAAGTTAAAAATTATAGAAAGTTACTTAATGTTAGCATATTTAAAATGTTGTTCAATAAAAATAAACTTCAGTGTGGACGCACCATAAGGCAAAAACAGTCATAAAATTTCTAAACAATCAGTGAAGACCATATGGTGCGCCAAGGACAAGAACATTCCCCCACCAAAATGCTGACACTCAGTTTTTACTTTTATTATCCACCTTTAATTAAGCAAGCTTGTAATATTTTTATCAATTAAATAATTACGCTGACATTGTCACATGGGTATTAAATATTTTTTCTGCCATGTAAACTAGGCTATACCATGCCTTTCTTAACGCAATTCATGCAGCAGATTTGTTATCATATTCAAACATAAAAATAATTTATATTGCGTGTATTTCTATCTAACGTGACACATCAACATCACACGAACGGTAAATTAAACTGGGAACTATGAATGGTATGAATACATAATTGCGTAACATCGCCTTTTTTCCTTGGTTGCAACAGAAACTACGAAATACCATGTGGAAAAATGTTTAGTATCATATTGTTCAACATTATGAGGCTTTGCCTTTTAGTTAAGCCGCGGGAAAATTATTTCGCCAAAAGTAATTGAGGCGTCACTTATGGTGGAAGGGACACCAACGCGAAAACGGTTACCACGTATTCAATACATCGTTTTGGGCCCGGGGCCACATAAAATTTTCTTATCGGTTATTAAAAAAAATCAGCTGTTTCCTACAAAGGCAGCTGATTTTTTTTAATAACAAAAAAAAAACTATGTCGGGGGGACTCCATGCCGTATTTTCAAGCATTTTTATTATTTACAATTTTTCTATTTTTATAACATACACAAGTTATGAAAAAAGTACGTCATGTAGCCAGATGAGTGGAGTGTCAATTTCTGGCAGTGTGGCCTGCCAGAAATTGACACTGGCCCAATGGTTTATGTCGGACCTTTCCAAATGTTGCTTATGTGCCAGCCATAGTGGCTTTATCTACAATTTATTGATCAGTAGCTGATTAGCTATGCCTCTGAAGAGCTCTACAAGAAGTTTAGTGTGGAGCCGCCACAAAACTTTACGGGGGATTATTCTATGTCGGTACAAATCAGTTAGATAAGCTTCAAAGACTATTCCTAAAATATAAGCATGAGTATTACCTTGGCGCTGTTGCTGCCACAGCAGCGGCACGGGCGCGGGTGCAGGCACGGGCGGCGGTACGCCCCCCATAGGGGGCTGCTCCGCCGACACAGGCTCCGGGCCCACGTTCACCGAAGTCGGCACTTGCTGCTATTGGGAACGACGGGGAACTTTAGTTCGTGTGTCTAAGTGGCATTTGTTTTTTTGTGAAGTCAGGCTCTAGTGCAGATGACGGGACAGCCATCAGAATTATTATCTTTTGACAGAAGGCCTTTTTATTAGTGATTAGAGTGGTCCCAAACTTGGTCTCTTTAGTTTATGAAATATGCGTAAGGACTTATCATGGAAACAACCACCTTAGCATGATAATGGATTTGATAGTGGTTCGTCGACTTAGTGAGATGAGTAGACTTGCATGAATTGCCACAAGCACTTATGGCTCTTAAATTAGAACCCATAGCCAGATATTGGCAGAAATATGAGGTCCCATGAACGGGTTCTGCTGTATCTTCAAAAAATGCAGATAATTTGATTTTGAAGCAAATGATGAAAAAAAATGTTACTAAAAATGAATTTCAAACCGTTATGATTTACTTCATTACAAAAAGTTATAACAAAATGTGTTACCTAGTAGATGTTAGTGTGTGTAAATTTAGTCAGATATACACAATGCCTCTTTAGTAGCCAGGAAAACTTTCAAGGGTGATACTTTTACATCTTTACTTGCATATTATAAAGTTAAGTTTATGACTAAAATTTGTAAATGGTCAAATAGTCCATTTAAATTTGGATTTTTGTGGTATAGTAGACGAGTATCACCCCAGAAAGTTTTCCTAGTTCTCTAGTAAAAAAGGCACCGTGTATGGCGTGTAATGTATGTGTTGTCTCACGGGTTGAGGCGGCGCCGGCTGGCTGGGCGCGATACCATCGGTGCGCGCGTCCGGGTTCTTGTGCATGAACGGACAGTGGATCTTACGACAACCGCCCGGCTGGTTCTCCCAATAGCAAGGGATCTGCTTGCGGTTTTTCTAGAATGTGACAATTTGGTCTACTTATTAGAGGTTAAAAAAAAACTTAAATCTTCCTTACAAGGTTCCTGAAGATGACTAAGGCACCGCAGCAGTATTTGCCTGGGTCACGTCTATTTAGTAAATTTTCGGAAAATTCCAAGGTAAAGCGACTGCTTTACCTTGCCTTTTTTTTTTTTGCTTGGTTTTACTTAAACCTAGCAAAAATGCAGATAGCTAGATATAAGTAACAGCCGTTTGCTTTTCATTGACAGAACTCAGAGCAAAGCCAAATCGCGAAGCTTGCAGGGAGAAAAACAACAAGGACCAAATCTAGCCTACTCAGATTTACTCCTAGTTGCTGTTTTCGAGTTGAAACTTAAGCAGTCATGATTTCTAATAAATGTGCTACACATCGACAAACTCGCACCTTACTTACTCACACCATATTGCTGTCGCTCGCACTTACTTTTTAAACAAGCAAAAGCCTCGTACTCACAAAAAAGATATACAAAGATTTAGACGCTGCTTTAAGCGCAGGCGACACTGCCAGCAAGCGAGCGAGTCTGGCGAGCATCGTTTCTCCTCTTTTCACACTTCGGTTCACACCGCGAACTACCGAAGTATGAAAAGAGGAGAAACGATGTTCGCCAGACTCGCTCGCTCGCTCGCTAGCTGGCGGTTTGGCCTGCGCTTTAGACAGACGTCACAATGACATCCATATTTTCTGCATATAAAAAACCCCTAATACCAATAACTAACTTAATCCTTAGTATTAGTAAGATAAGAAATAAAGAATTGCCTAACATCGTGTAATCCTTATCAATAATATTTATGTGCATATCTTAAGGTTTAATGATAATGATTGATTAAATGCCGCCTTACTGGACTAGTGACCGAAACAGTGGTTAATAAAATATAAGTGCAATGTTTGTAGTTCAAACCCAAATGTCGAGTTCAATATTGTTGAAGAGTAGCCTAATTTATGTGTGTGAAATTATCAGTAGCAGCCATATTGTGTTTTATTTTTATTTCACCAAATATTAATTTGTGGGAATGAAGCTTATATACATACTAGCGACCCGCCCTTGCTTCGCACAGCGCCACCTATCGGGTCCAAAACTAAATCTAATGTAGCCTATATTTTAAGTTAAGCAACTAGCAGTAGAGCGGTGAAAACTGCGTTCAAATCCATGCAGTAGTTTTTGCGTAACGCGCGTACAAACATACAGACAGAAAGACAGAGAAAAATTCTAAAACTGTTGTTTTGGTTGTTGCTCTAATAAAAACCCCCCCATTTTTTTTTTTGCAATAACTTCAATGTACAGACATCGGCCTGTTACAATTTTATTATATGTATAGATAAGGGTAAATGCAATTGTATTGTATTGTTGGCAATTGTATTGTATTATATGTAGGTTCCCTTTATGCTTCTGTTAGCAACAGGATCTTATCTATAAGGAAAGGCTGGATTTGAGCTGATTAACTCCCTGCGGCTAGGTCAACTACTAGTCTTCTAGTTTTTGATCCCTCATCATCACAAACTCACTAGAGCTTTTACTGTATGTCATAAAGAATAATTGTGCACTCTAATTTCTCATAATTCTAGACCAATAACTTCCAGTGCCTTGATCAAATTTAATAGCACTTTAATTGACAAGTTAGGTGTGCAGGGCCTAAATATGAAGAATGTTAATGGCCAATTAAATGTGGTGTCAAATCTCTAACCTATTGCTGACCATAATACAAACAACCAATTATTTGGTTGACTTGTTATAAACTCGAGTATTTATTTCAGTTAAACCATTTACAGGCATGTTTGAATCAGTGGCGTGCCTAGGGGCCAACAATACTGCAAGCCCATAAGGCAAGCAGACTGTTCAGAAACCCTAATATCATGAAGAGTAGTGGGTTATATGAAAGTACCGCCACTAGTTTGAATTGTCAAGGAGTTAGTCAGTCCGACAGGAGGTAAAAGGCCTTTTCTAAACATAGAAATCTCTATATAGAACTTGAGAACAAATTTACTGCAACTTAAACCAGGTTTTAAAACAGTAATTCTCTACAAAAAATCTTGTTGAAAACATAAATGCAGTGGTTATATAATCTCACATAATTATTACTTGAGGTAATTTATTTTTAATATTCAGAGATAAGGCACTTGATAATGCTGCTGCAGCTGTTTAGAAAGATTTGTCAGGGTAGAAGGGACACCTGCGGACAAACAGTTAACATGTATTCAGGACATCATTCTGAACCCCCACAATCAAAATTTTCATCTGTAATATTTTTGATCAACTTTGTCCTACAAAAGTACAATACTAGAAGTGTGGGTATTGACCTTTACAAAATGTATGGAACAACTGTTTTTTTTTTAAATTAGTGTTGTAAAATATCTGTGTGGGTTTGTGCATCGGTGTCCTTTCCACCCTGTATGAGTTAACCAGTATCCAAAACATGACATGTGGCTGGCATTTTTTTAAAAGAAAAATTTATTTCCAAATGGCAATTTTTGAAGATTTATATATTTACAATAGACTGTTATAATTATACCTACTAGTGAAATACAAAGCAGATATTAATAAACAAAAAGAACAGACTTTTACTAAGCTCAAAGTACTAAAAGTAAAAGCAAAAATAAAACCTGAAAAAATAAACCCTATCTACCAGATAAGCTAAGTAGGACTTATTGAACAAGCCTGTCACAACAAGAATTTTAAAGAATATAAATGTTCTCAATTGATAACAACAAAAAAAAACTGTCCAGGCTGTAAAATCTACCTCGAGTTATGCCCAATCTGCACGCACAATGGTCCACTTTAGGGACTAAGTGCGGAAACCAAACCCTTAACATAGATGCCCAATCTGGTTTATTCAGTTGTTAAAATCTAGAAAAAGTGCACTTGACTGACTCTCTTCAGAAAATGACAGAATGACTCTGACTGATTAAAAATCTTCCAGACTTTAACTTTCTTTTCAGTAACCAAAAGATTAGCACCTTTCAAAAAGGTTATAATTAAACTGAGATTACTCTAACTTTGTACACACTTTGTCAAAATAAACATCTACACAAATCTGATGAAAACAAACGCAACATTACATAATGTCACCATTCATCTACTTGTATACATACCCTCAGTTCCATGTGACGTAGTTTGCAGCGTTTATCTAGGCACTTGCCCTGCTGCCAGGCTGTGCACATAGTCTCGCACCCCAGCGCTGACGGTTCATGGCGAAACACACAGTTGTCCCCCTTCATAACAGATAAGGTAAGTAACTTTACTGAACGTTTAGTACAATATCTTAGCAAAGATATAATGTAAACCACATGTAAGGTGATATTAGCTCCTAGGTTTTAAACCTAATTACTGGCTGGCAAGCATTCAACACTTGTGTTGCTACTTGAAAAGAAACAAATGCTAGATGTAACAGGTTCATTTGACATGATGATTTGCAAATAAATAGAAATTTGATCCACACGGGTGTTCCAATGCATCTTGTGAGAGCTCAAGCCCAAATACTTGGAAAATCAAAGTTTTATTGTTTTGTGATACTTGTGAGCTTGGGGAACTACAGTATTCAGCATATAAATCATTGCATACAGTATTTGTTTACAGAAAATAGTAGGGAGTAGGTCTCCATGCAATGTGCTGTTTCTATTCTTATATTTTTTCAGTACTGCTGTAATTTAAATGTCTCAGTGAACTTTTATTGGAATCACTTACTTCAGTGCTCAAAAAAGATGTAATAAGTTCCATAGATATCATACTATGAACCGACATTTTTTAGCCAGCATGTGAAAAGGTCATCAATGCTAATTTTACCCCCAAATAACGAATAGTTTCTTAAGAAAATCAGCTAGGATCGTTTTTACCATTGTTATAAAAAATTAGCTATATTTGATGGATTTCTTTCAATGTCAATAAAACATTCTAACCATAAAATATTAAATGAAACAGTGCATAACACGTTAGCTTCCATGATTTTTATCAGAGATTCAGAATATAAACATTATGACATTAGAAGTTAAATTGATAGAACATTGTAATCATGAATATTTTCTTACCTTCGTGCATGTGGAGTAGTAGTAAAAATAGCAATCGTTGAATTTCCGTGGAGACTCCATGGTGTTTTCCGCCGTCGAGGGTCTGTGAAATATTGGGTACACCGTCTAATAATGCCGACACCAAATTTTTTTGTATTACTCAATATGCACCGTTAAACGCTACAAAATACGTCACGAGTGTAGTCTAGTGGATCCAATTTATAAATAACACATACAATAAGGCTGTAGTTACGTTAACACTAAGATTTTTCCATTTTGACAATACGTACAGCACGGCGCGGACAAACAAGTTCCAAATTAAAAACTATCAATATGTCAAATCCAGATAGCACGCTTTACTCACCGCCTATTAGATAAACTAAAAAAATAATTAAATTATACAACGAATATCTACACAATAACGCTATCTAACACAAAATAATATGAACGTCACTATTAGAAAGAAGATGTAGTAGATATGGCGGACATGTGGCGGACTTTCATTTCGTTTCGTCCGCCCCACCGTTTGATTGGTTGATCACTTGTCTATTTTGTACCATAGAGTGATATTTTACTTTTTCGTGGTAATCGAGATTTTGAGCGAGTACAGGCGCAGGTATTTTACGTGGAAAATTCAAACGTCTTCTCAACTCTTGTTAGATAAAACGCTTTTTCAGCCTATTACATGCGGAAAAAAAAATCATGAAAGGAATAGATAAAATTATTATGAAAGATAAGTTAAATGTTCGATATTATAATCACGGACTCATGCAAACAACAAGGACATAAATATTATTATCCTGATTATTCCACTACAAATCAAAATACCTGTTTAATCTCTTACTACCTCGTATTTACGAACTCTGGTTCTGGCTCTCTACTTTTTCAAAATTGTTACAATGCAGGTTCCGTACAGTACGGCATCTGCACTGTGGCGGACTCACGCAGCGCGGCCGTAATAATATTGTTTATTTAATTCATATTATTATGAATTGAATAAGAACTGCGCCGAACTGCGCACATTGCTCGTCGCTCCCATTGAGGCTCAGATTTTTTTAAAGTTATTACTTTTCTTGCCTGCTACCACAGAATTACCGTAAAACGGGGTGAATAGGACCGCAGGGGTGAATAGGGACAAATTTTGAAAGGGATTTTAACGTTGAATTAATATGTTATGTTGCTAACAAGGTCTCTAAATAATTAAGTATAACCAAGTAAATAAAACAGAGTACTTTTTGATAACATAATCAAATTAATTCAACGTTAAAATACCTTTTAAAATTTGTCTCTATTCACCCCTGCGGTCCTATTTACCCCGTTTTACCGGTAGTACCTAAGTACGTAATAAGTTGTAGGTACGGTAGAATCACGCTCACACCAAAATATGTTTAATGGCACAAATGAGTCTTTGAGTACTCGTACTAGTGCTACAAACTTACATGATACATTTTCTTTAAGCCAACGAGCAGGGTTCGTACTTTAAATCCTGCGAGAAAACTTTTATCACAAAGTTTCCCGTTTCTGCCTCTGGTGTTCTGGATTGACGCTCCCATTGGATTTTCACATGATGGATCGGTATAGACAGTCTACAATAAATCAGGAGCCCCTTGCGCCGAGGCCTGCAAATGCAATTAAGGCAAAAGGTTGCAAAAAATGGAGCATGTGGACATTTTGATCACAAATTACATAATTTTTTAAATTTATTCGAGGCAAGATAAAAAAATTTCGATCTCGCTTTGCTGTCTCTTGCAGCCTAGTTTCTTTTTGACTTTGTCTATAAGTCGCCCAAGTAACTCCGGTAGGTCGAAACAATTCTAACCTGTCCTAGGTAGGTTAAGTGGTAAATTTTAGAGCTCGCTACGCTCACTCAGCAGACTACTTTCTCTTGACTTTATCTAAAAGTCAACCAAGTAAGTCCTGTACAAAGGATCGAAACAATTCTAAACTGTCCCTGATAGGGTGTTAAAATTTTTAGGGTGCTCGCTTCGCTCGCTTTTGGAGTCTTAGTTCCTTTTGTTCTTTAAATTGTCTCTAAGTCAATTAAGTAACATCTATTTCTGAATAAAAGGACTAAAGAAAAGCCTACTTGTCTGGAGTAGAGAGCTTAAATTTTCTTTTAGTTCCTAGACTTTTAAAATAACTCTTCAAAATTTGTAACTTATATGTATGTGAACAATATGTAACATTTAACCAATGTATGGAACATTTAACCAATCCAGGTCACCGAGGTGCTAACATTTTTTAAGTGGTAATTACATTATAGATTTTTAGAAGAACTTCAGCTGCATCCGTAAATAGTAAACTTAACCCATAGGTATAGGTTTTTACTCACAGCCTCCTGCCCTCTCCCTTCCCCTGGCGACGCCCTTGACTCCAATAAATAGGTACCTACTTAAATTAATAACAATATTACCCGAATTAATCGACTATGTGAACCTTTGAAACCAGTGAGAATATTTTCTGATTTCTTTAATAAGATTTTTCCAGCTTGGGCCGACCTCTCGCGCTGTTGTTAGGAAGAAACGATGAGGCCGCCCATATCACCCACGACATACGACGCCATTGCTCTTATATTAAGTTATCCATTGGAAACACGGAATTTAGTCCAGCGTGGGATGCTCAGTCAGGGAAACAGGGATCGATGCTCGTGTCGAGTGCTCCTCCCTTTTCGTAAGCGCGTAGTTGTTCAATCACTCGCTTAGATTCAGCCGTTGCGAGATATATGAGAAAACAGTCCATAGGATTCTGTCTAATCCCTTAGCAAGAAACTAATTATAATTGTATCCAAAAGTTAGATTCCAATGCCATGCCAGGTATTATCACAACATTCGAATGTAGCGTAGAATGTAGCTGCCGCACTTCGAGAAAAAACAAACAGTTTCGCGGTTCTTATAAAAATCGGTGCAATACAAAACAGCAGCAGTAAATACCGAATAGTGTAATTGTTGTTATTATGATCACCTCACCAGATTCCCACTTGAACATATGGATTTTGTCACATTGTCAGCTATAAGGCATCGAATTCGACTACCTATGCTAGTATCGAGTAAGCTACGTTACAAGAACCCTTAGAGCATTTATTCCTCTATGGGTTAGCCAGGCTCGTCCAACATACGCCCCCGAGCCACCTAGCGGCCACCATAAGTCTTTCATCCGGCCCGTGAGCTATAGAATAGCCCGTGAAATTAAATTTTTCTTACGTTTTTCGTGATTTACCGGTCAGTGTCATGTATATGTTGAACAAAATATGATTCGCGGCCGTAATAAATATGGCTTTACTTAGTTACAGTATTACAAAAAAGAGCCATCAGAACCTTAAATGATATCTTCGTAGGCGCGATTGTCTAAGGGAATTGTTTAAGGAAATTAACATCATGACGGTACATTGTCAATACATCTACGAAAACATAATGTAAACGAGGTGACAGACACGATTACAGTACAAGAAATAGAGACCAATTAGTTCATCCAGGCTTCAGCCTTCTCTTTCATTGAGATGCTATATTAAAACTTCATAAAGTATTCTTGAACTGAATGAAACGAAATTTAAAACATGCATTAAACGCACACTAAGCAAGCAAGCATACTACAAGTTATACGATTATATCGCTGATAAAAATGCTTGGCTCAGTGCCGGTCCTGCTCCACAAGGACAGGGGCGCGTAAATAGATAGCATTAAATAGTATTGTTGGAGCTTCTGAAGATTGTACAACTATCTTTGCATTGTATAAATTCAATCTCTTTAGTATTATAACCGCATAGCCCATATTGTGTGAGTACATGTACTAGAAAGCTGTCATTCGCTGGAAACCTACGTCTTTTCTTGACTTGAATTTGCCCTGGCGGTTAAGAGTATGTCATGCTCACTCAAATATTTCTCTAATGGTGGCGCGTGTGATTCCCTTCGAAATGGTGCTGATACCTGCATAATGTTTGTGAACGGGCGCTGTCAGTTGTGACTGGTCATCTCTTGGTTGCCACGGCTTATTTTTTAAATTGTGTTTACTATTGACACTTTTAACGTACACCTTGCTACACCGTTCTCACATGCCTAATGTACCATCTCAACATGAATGATGACCAAGGTTTTGTAAAAATATTCTGTTTTAGAAGTGTCCATGGAGTTTCTTGTCCATTCTTCTCCATAGAGATCTACGCTAGGAAAAGGGCAACTACAGTAATTTCAGTTTTTATGCCTTGTGACTGGGACTGTTGCTCTAGCTACATTACATTATTGTCTTTGTTTCGACGATTCAAAAGTGCCTGTTACTGGCCTACTTGAAATAAATGCTTTGATTTTGAAGCCTAAAGGTGGTCCTAATAGACAGGGGCCAATCATTGTCGGTATGTTGCTAGATTGCGACGTTTTGCGTTCTACATGATAGTGCCACAACACACACGGCTAGTATTTTTCCGGATTGGCCCATAAAATACTTCTAACGGGCGCTATTGTCGTGAGGAGTATGGAAATGTCTATGTCCTGATTTTCATTCCTCTTCTTCTTTATTTTAGGAGTCGGGTCCGAATCCTCTCGCTTAACAATCGAATGCTCTGATGATGCTTGCAATGAAGTTGCTACTTGGCATTTTTCTTGGCTGGAAAATAAATGTATTTGGTTCAAAAACAGGCGCCTTCGTCTTCGTAGATTTGGAGTACGAAAAAACAAAAACAGCTGCTCAGTGTTGTATGAACTTTATTTATAGTATTTAATATTACATCATGATTCAAACATTAATTTACATAATACAATAAATAAATGCTCACAATAATCAATTTGAAGTCATGTTTAAAAAGCGAATGTTTATACTAAAGACAATAATAGAAATTAACCTAATTTAACGAATCAGAATTGGAATCAAGAATATTTGTATCAAATGAAATATAAATGAAAACTATTATAAGCTCTGTTCCACTACAGTTTGTTTGTACAGTGTAACGTAACGTTTAATCGTAATTGAGTTTCTTAACTATAAGCAATTCGAATATTTTTTTAAACATATCGAGTACATTGTTTTTATTAAAATTATGTATTGTAACTACTTCAAACCCACACTACAGATAAAGTTAATAAACAATGGAAAATAACATTAAAACACTTCCATCTTTCATTATCGTTTTAGTACGGGAGGATTTGAGTTTCACATTAAAAAAAAAAATGACGAGGACTGTTTTAGTCCATATACACTTAGTAGAAGGTAAATAAGTATACTTATTGCCAGTTCTCTTTGTATCTTAAAACAAAAATTAGACGAGTGTATCATTAAAGAGGCGCGGAGGAGGAATTAATGAACACAATGGCAGATGAATAGTTTGATGAGAACGGACAAACAATTTTGTACACAGAAATCCAATACTGGGAGGAATGCATCGATTACATTACTGGTTAAGGAAACGTTGGAGTATTAAAATAAACTAATATATGGCCTCATCTCAGCTCTTTAAGATTTCTAACAAACCTACTGGATGACGACTGATCGCGCATCGAAACTAAACAACACTCCGAACACAACTCTTCAAACATCAATCATTGAGTAAAAAACAAATTGTTGGATCAAGCAGATAGTTGTTGGAAAAACTAACGGTATATGTAACTTAGAAAACATTAACTCAAAATAACCCCAAAATATTTATAAAATTAGTTTATCTGTGCAGAAAGACCCAAAAAAACATAATAATGAGTCTTAACGCTGTTTAAAACATAAATCATTATAATAACCATCCAACAACTATCTGTTTCACCTATACGAGTATTGCTCAATAATACCGCAATCTCATAAAACAATCTTCAAGCACAAACAACCAAAAAACTCAACACAAATCCAATTAAAAAATACATACAAAATTAACTTACATAAACATTATAAGAATAGTACATGACCTACATCAATAATAGTTTTCGAATCGAATGAAAACTACATTGAACAATCATATACAGAAAACTAGGATCATTGATCTTACTACAGGCTATTTCATATCATTCATTAAATTATTTAAACATGGATTATTGTGTTGATTAGCTAAGGGTTACGCATTACGTTACTACTACGATATCATAGTATATCCACTGACTAACATTTTATGTTGTTTAGATAATTTGGTTTATACACTGGGACTTTTAATTTTCTACACCACAGAAGTTAGTACCATACGATTTTAAATTTAGTTAAAAAACAATTTCTTTTTAAATACCAGTAGCCTAATGAAGGATAAACGGAGAATATGTACAGATACAGCAAAACGATACAATTTTTTAACAGAAACACTTTTCTCAATACTTTAACTTTATTATATAACGAACAGTAAATAAATATTGCCAATTACATCTACGTATGAAACGTGAATGGGGCACAACTGCATACAATACAAAATACATGATTTTTTTGTTCATAAGTGCGTAATACACAGAATAATAAACAAATGGATGACTAAAGCGCGTTTGTAGTCAGAAGATACTGTGAAAATTGCAAAACGGAACGCATTTTCTAAAGCGGAGACGAGAGATGTCCCGACCAACGAATAGATTTGCATTATCCGTCAACACGATCACCTATTGGAGTAGATCCTTCTCTCCGTTTTTGTGAACATCGGGACATAAATATTTCCGTCGGTACTCCTCACGACAATAGCGCCCGATTACTTTAGTACTCCATTTGCTCACTACTCCGCCATAGTGCGACATTGAGTTAAATGAGACACACAGTGGAATATACATTCGTGAATATTGTTATTACATTATGTATCCAACGTGCCTACAGTTGGCGGGTTTAAGTTAATAGCACATAACAGTAATACTCGATCGACATTTCAATAAACTCATCGTTAAAATGGAATTTCGTCATGAATTCTCTTATTTTTGGAGTTTTTATCACGGTTTTTCGTTTTCAGAGTGCGAAGAATAAAACTAGTTTTTACACCAACACGCTTAATTTTAACATCCATTTTCTCACTGTTTCACTAACATAGACAAACCACGGGCAAGTAACGCATGGCCAGCAACAAACATGTTTTATGTTCTATGAGTATTACATAATGTTAAAACTAATATAAGAGAATAGTTAATTTACTATTCAAATAAGGCACTGAGCAGACGATGGACTATTTATCCGCCGGACAGAAGAAGACAATTTCGAACTAATCCTATAAATAGTTCCGTATCCATGTGTATCGCGACTAAGGGCTAAATGCAGGTAAATGGTGCAATTTCAAACAACCGATGGATAAATGGAACGTTTTAAGCAATGTACAGGATTCATTCTAGCGGTTATATCTGTCCAGCGGACCAATAGTCCCAACGTATGCTCTGACCCTAGTATGGTTAGTATTGTTAGCTACATTTGTTGCTGACCGACATTGAATTATATCCAATCATCTCGTATTTCTATTCATACACTGACATGGCTCCATTTTAAAACGATTTGTAACTGGACATGACCTACATTAGCACCTTTATGTCAAACATTAATTTATGAGACAATACTGGGGCTGACATCTTTCTTTGTGTGAATCATCTTTTATGCGCAATCATTATTGAATTTCGAAAAACGCTTAAGAGTCGTATGAATATGATAGTTCCAAGTGAATACCCTCTTCTTGAAGAAGTTAAACAAATTCCTTGCCGAAACTGAGATAGGTCATGTCAAGTTACAGAAATCTAACATTTAAACTGTCAAGCATTGACTGCAAGACCCAACAATGTTCAAGAGAGACAATTTTTAACCTAACCGAGTCAACAAAATGATCCCTTACCAAGAACAAGTCCATACATGAAGCGTAATACCCTGTGCAAGGCGATACTGTTTAATTATATTGTCATGTTCTAAACTTCAGTTCAGAATCTTAGATAATCAACATGTTTCTGAACTAAGAACTCTGTATCATGCATGGCAAAGTTCAAACTCCATTGCAAACATAATTTATTTTGTAGCCTTTAGTTATAAAGCACTCAAAAATCAACTAAGACACCATAAAGCTAAAGTAGATAGTCAAGTGGCAATTGTCTAAGATTCTGAATTCAAGTAAACTTAGTAAGGGCTCAAAACAATGGACGCTTGGACGCTACGTGGGAACACGCATAGGCCGTCTAACATAGTCTTAGAAACTAGATGAGAATGGAAACTGTCTAAAAATTAGATTAAAATTTTTGAGTTATTTCAGGCAAGCCGAAGAATAAGTCAATTTACGAAACAAAAACAAGCATTGAGTGTAGACGCGACTTGTGAGTGCTGTTCATTTTGATTTTAGTCGAATTCTTGGTCAATTCGGCAAATTTTTCAGTTGTTTTGTTTTTAGTCGAGTATTAACAAAGGGGAAGGCTTGACCAAGCTCATTGAAAATGGCGTGACCATAGCCAAGTTTCAATCTGACCAATGATTACCTAATTAGGTATAAAATTAACAGATTTGTAACAAATACCGATGCTTGGAACTAAGCGACATTAGTTTCACAGTTACCAACCCTATTGTCAAAATCTACTACTTTTTTAGTTGTGTAATTATCCAAATCAACAATATTTTTTTTTCATTTGTTGTCACTCTCTAGTGTTGGAACGCGATAGTGCAAGTAAATCGATGACGTAATGAGAGAGCTACCAAATCCGCGGGTAGAACGAGCGTGGGTACTCTTATCTCTTGGAGGAGCTCTTGATCTGTTGCAGCTTCAGGCGTAAGGCGTCCACCTCGGCTTCGTTGCGTTGGGAAAGCGTCTGTGTGGTGTGTAGCTGTGAAATAAAATGCTATGTCAGACGCAATGATATTATAAACAAAATGAAGTAGATATGTTACTAGCACGTGCAATGTGAGGACTTAAAAACATCCCGATTGGGACATCTTACCTAACTGCGAAATATCCTCTCTGTTCAAGAAAATCATAATCTGTGACTCGACAAAGCATTTGAAGCGTATTCGTTCAAATGATAGCTATCTCTTTTACTTACATGCTTATTCTCTTTTGTACTTTTCATTGTCAACATGTGTACACTATAGGTACAGTCAGCAACAGAAGTCGTTGAACATAATTTGTTTGCAATATTTCCTAATCATTATTATTTAGCATAAGTTATTGACTAAAATAAATTATAAAACAACTTGTCATAATTAACTACAAAAGTCGCTGAACTCAGTTAAACTATTAATTTATTATTAATTACTACCGACAAAATTGTGTGATCTGCAATAAATACAAAAGTCGCTGAACATAGCTAATTTTCTAAATTTCCTGTTAGTTAAACCAGTTTGCTCCAATTTAAGGCACTATCTGGCGAAGCGCAGCGCACCGCATTTTTCATAATCAAAACATTGCCGAATAAACACAGTTACTGGTTCAGAATAACAATTAAATATAATTAAGAAAATAAAATAAGAAAGATAAGCTAATCAAGTATCTTGACTTGGTTCGCGAGGTTGTCGACATGTGGGATGTGGACTCAGCGATCATTGTGCCGATAGTCTTATTAGCCCATGGCTTAATTGCCAAGAGCCTCGATCACTACCTGAAGAGGCTCTCGTTAGGCAGCTTGATTCAGAAAGCGGTACTCCTGGACACGGCTCTTATTGTCAGGTGGTTCCTCTCTCTGGAGCCCTGACCGCCGGTAGCTTGGACCCTGTTCCCGATACCGGTGGGCTACAATATATTTTTTTTTTTCAATGTCTTTCATATATTTTTTAATTAATATTTAAAAATGTCATTGAATTTATAAAAAAAGGAAATTAATACATATTAAAATTAAACCCTAGGACAATTTATTTATTTCTAATATAAAACAAATATCAATAATGGGTAGGCTCTACATAAAAATATATTAGACAGTAATATTACAATATTAAAAAAAAAACAATTATGGGTTTACTATATGTTTACATGCGATCTTGTTTTTCTAAGCAATAAATGAACCGGCGCGGCGTTGAAATTGAGTAACGTTTCTACTTAAAAAAACAAATAATTGAAGGTAGAAGAAAAAATAATACTTTTTACTTCCCTTCAATTATTTGTTTTTGTAATGTTTTAGGATTAGCCTGCGATTAAACTTGAACTTGTTACTACGCGTATTATTTATTCCAATGTTGCCACACAAAAATAATAAGAAATTAAATTGAATACATTTCCATATAAAGTCGTCATTTTTAAGTTATTATAATGATTTATTTTAATAAAATGTAATAAAAGAAATAAAACAATTATCGTAAATTGTTATTTTATCAGAATTATAATATAGCCTGCACACCATCTAGCTCAAACGAACTCAATCATGGCGGTGGGTTTGTTGAGCAAACTTTGCTTGGCAAGTCACTCACACATGATTTCACGATTGTTTTTCTCAGTAAATAAAGTAAGTTATTTCCTATAAAGCCGGTCGCGCCCACATTTCGTTGTAGGTAGAAAAGTGATAAAATGATTCGTTTTAAACAAAAAGTGTCCTCGAGTATAACCCCAATGAAAGACGTATGAAAAGACCGTCACGTGACCGTTGACGGTTCCACCTTAACTGTCATAGAAAGCGAGCAAGTCGCAAATTTTACATTGGAAACGCGCCAATATGAACTCTAGCAGCATTATAACGTGCTTGAATCATATTTATTCAGTAATCAGAACAAGAAAGATGTGGATCAATAAACAAAGAACAGCAACATCCAGGCCCGAAGCCTCTTAAGAAGCCCTTTCCCACCGGCTTCCCTTCAGAATTTCGAAACACAACCGCTGCGGCTTACCTCTCTGAAAATATCTCCCTTCGCCACTGGCAACATCCTTGTTTCGTAGCAGAATTTTGAATAATTAACTCTTAATGTTGACGAGTTTTAGAGGTTGGCCTGTAATCCTTCGAAATCGAACGAATCCAATAAGGCTTTGTTCGAATTTTAATCTTATAGCATTAATAATACATACGTCAAGTTGTGGGTCGATGCTGTGTGTTCGTGGTAAAGTGTTCTCGTTGATGGAGTCGGCGAGTGTTCTGTTGTCGCCGACCGGCGTGCGGGGCTGTGACGACGGTGATGACTCTGTTTTCAAACCGGCTTTGGCCTAGAAATTAAAAATATGATTCATGAAATAACCACGGTAAAATAAAAATATTTTAATTGGCCTTAAAAAAAATTCAAAAAAACGTCGATGTTGAAACGATGGTTTAAAAATGAGAAAAAAAAACAAACCTGCAAAGCTCGAAGTCTCTCCAAGAATATCACGTGTGATTTCTCGTCGTTTTCATTGCTGATATCTGTAACAAAGAATAAATTCTTAGAATACTTTTCCATATAGTAAAAATATTCTAAAATGAGAGCTTCTCACACAAATGCAGAGCTTTCTTGTAATAGCTTTGAGAAAAGGAACAATAAAACCTAGGAACGCACCCGGACCGAAACGGACTAGCATGACAGATTTCTTTTGTTGATCTGTCATTTTGTCGATTCTTCCGTCGACAAAACCCGTTTCTACGATGGTCATGCTACGCGTGAAGGATGTAAAAAAACAAGACACTGAGCTTTGTAGAAACGACGTTCTAAAAAGTCGAACTTTTCCTAATACTCGATGAGCCATATTATCGTCTGCATACGGGATTCTGTTCAATGATAAGTATTACCCTGGTAATAATATCTACAGTAGTGTATCTCCATACAAACGATCGGAACGCGAGTCATACCTACACGCCTTGAGTTTGGTATACACTCGGTACGTAAGAAGTCACGACCGAGCCGCACTGACGATCGAACGTTGTGATGGTTTTGTAAGCAGTAAGCGTGCGATTTGTGAATATTTGATTGATATAAGAGCAAGTATTTACTAAATATGGGAAAGATTTATAATAGACTACATTGTGCTATCTTTGGTTGCTTGAATTCTTCAATAACGCATCCAGAGATAACATTTTTTAAATTACCTGGAAACTCCGAAAGGTAAGACTATAAAGTAATTTATATATACCTACTAGTAGATACGTAATTTGTTTATTTTAAAGTAAAATACCTGTAATAATTAATAAAAAAGTGGATAGCGTGAAAAAAATAACACACGAGTGATTCAGGTACATACACTCGCGTTAAAAAGTCTCGAATTTACAATTTTTATTAAATATACTATTCAAAAGATACAATTTGTTTTTTTTTTTATTGAACACTATTTCATTCACAACTAATTTAATTTTTTTAAATATAAAATATAATATTTACTATCACAAAACTAGAAAGAAACTCAACTAAGAAGATGAAATAAAAATACTAAAGGTGCGGCACCCCTATCGCTTGTGAACGTATCGCCCGGCTGTAGGTAATTATTTCAAGGACAGGACCGAGTCACAATACTGTATATATTTATACTGTGGTATTACTGTAAGTACGCTTTTACTCACCGATGTTTTCAGACTTGTAATCGTGTTTGTATATGGGCATAGAGGCGAGTTTCCTCTGCTCGGCCACCTCGCGCAGCCCGCTCTCCACATAGTTGCGGAAGTAGAAGGATGAGCCTTGCATAAACGTCCAGATGTCTACTTCTGGATGACGCTCCTGTAACGCAAGAATAAAATGATTCGAAGTTTCAAATACCATATTATTATATTTCATGTGTCCTTTTCAATTGGACATTTTAATAAATCATATCATGTCATATCATGTGTTTGTTCTACCCTATCTTCTTCTTATCGTATCGATGTTCCTTCCATATTAGACGGTTTGGGCCCAGTAGGTGGCCACGTTTAATGCAGCGACAGAAGCGCTATTTAGGTTATCAAGAGTTCAGGTAAACGGACACCTGGACACTCCAGCAGGTGGGGCATAGTTTGATCCAGAGCGCCGCAGTCGCACTCGGTGTTGGAGGGACCAATAATACCCCATTTTGCCAGATTATGTTTGCAGCGGCCTACTTGGGTACGCAGTCGATTCAGAGCTTTCCAAATAGGCCGCTGTAGTTCACTGCCGGGAGCTAGGTGTTCTTGGGGCTTTAAGATAATGTAGAATACTAGTATTCAGTTGCACTGTAAGCCGGCCCCAACATGCTTGGGAAAAGATTAGGCAGATGACGATTTCTCTCCCGTACACCTATTCTATTCTACTTAAGTTTTCTTACCCTCAAATCATAGAGCTGTGACAAGGCGTCCTTATTATGCTCCTTGTTGCCGATCCGCTTCAGTATGAGCGCCAGTTCCTCGTGCAGAGCGCGCGGCAGCCTGCCGCCCGCTAGCGCCGCGTTGTTGGGTGGCACCGACGCGAGGACTGAGCTGCCGTTCAGAGCGTCTGAAGTGTTCTCTTTCTTCTCGTCGAGTTTTAGTTGCTGTGGAGAGAATTACAGTGTTATTAATAGCAAAAATATTTTACCGGCATTAATTACAGTATTCATATATTGAAACCGTGGCAACCACCACAAAAGCAGTGTACCTTACCTTTGTTTTATCTTTTTCTTGTTTACTTTTTTTTTTGTTTTATTGTTAACTAGCGACCCGCCCCGGCTTCGCACGGGTGCAATATTTATATATAAACCTTCCTCTTGAATCACTCTATCTATTACTGAAAACCGCATCAAAATCCGTTGCGTAGTTTTAAAGATCTAAGCATACATAGGGACAGACAGACAAAACAAGTATTTATACTTGTTTTGTCTTTCTTTCTTAACTCGACAGATCCCAGAAAAATAAATGCGTGAAAATTAGTTACAATCTAAACAAATACATAAAATTTAAGTGTGTTTTTAATTTCAAAATAACAGCTTTTTGCTGAGTGCATATGAAAATGTATACTTATCGGTACTTATCGATTTTGACGGGACTTTTACTGGCAGAGAGCTGATATTATAATGAGTAACTTAGGCTACTTTTATATTAGAAAAAGAATTAGGGTTCCGTGTAAAAAAATAAAATCCTTGAAATTGTTTATCCGAGTGAAATACGGATGTTTTTACAGTCATTTCACGCGGACGAAGATCGCGGCCAACAGCCAGTCTACAGGGTGTAAACATACCCTTTACGAAGCTGTCAACCAAGCATTATTTACATCAAACTAAGTAACTTTACGCACAAATGATTGCTGAGAAACAATTTTTTTTTTGGGGTGAAAAATCACGTTTTACGGTAGGACTCAATGTAACGCAATCAAAACATTGTGCTGATGGATGAATTGAATAGTACGGGGTCGTAAAGGTGTTTGAAGAAATATCTTACATTAAACACATGTATTAAAAAAAAACTTGAGAAAAAGTTCGAACTTTGACCTAAAATATCTCCGTAACTAGAAGGCTCTGATATTATTTCTGCTCTGAAAGTATGGTCTAGAACAAAAAAATTATCGCAATGACGGGGAAAACAAGTGCCTTTCGGCGTCGTTAAGGGTCTTGTTACACCCTTTATAATAAAATATTTACCTTGAGTACTTTGAGTAGGTATGGATACAGATCGGATTCGTTGACATCAGGTATTTGTGTGAGGTGGTTCGTGATGGAGCCGCCCTTCATTTTGACTAGAGTATGCACCAATGTTTTCACTGTCCTGTAACATAAAAACATTTTATTAATATCTTTGTCCCTATTTTTGAAGAACCATGACTTAAAACGTAACATACACAGATATTGCTTTGAATGATTTACACAGGTTGCGTCCGAAACTATAGACCGACCGCTTTAATAAGTCCTCCGCCTAGCCCCATCAAAGGCACATTAAGCGTCCACAAAGTCCTAACAATATCCCACAGGTTATTTTCTTTAAAATAACCATAATCCACGTAGGTATTACGATACTAATTGGACCAATACTGACCGACCTTTAGAATATTCCATTTAAATTGATACAATCGCGAGGACTCATTAAAGCGGTCGGTCTATAATCGTAGTCGCGTGGTTTCAGTACATCATTCTGAGCCCCCCCCCCCACAAGAAATTTTTCATTGGTTATTAAAAAAAAAGTCAGCTGTATCCTACAAAAGAGCAATACCTACATGGTCATAATATACAACATGTAACGTAATTAACGCACACCCTCAGACACCCCAATTAGTTTATTATGTTATAATCATAATACATACACTGAATTTTTAGTTAAACATATATGAGCATTGATTGATTTAGTTATACTAATTCCGGAAGAATGTTGTAGTTACAATACAAATCCACGAACGCAGACATTCGCACACGTAGGTATGAGGGTCTTGTTAGCCTAGTAGGTATTCGCTAGCGTTCGAAACGAGTTAACGAGTTTTTACTGTAATTTACGTAGTTTTAATTATTTTTGGGAAAAAAAATACCTATAATAAAAATTATAGAAATCGATTCAGTAAACGATTCTGAACAAACTAATTTCAGGATGTGCGTTAATTATGTTACATGTTGTATATCTTCATGTCCCTTCCACCCTGTATAGATATATTTTTGTTTAAGTTCAAATTTTCTTGTTTTGTCTTTTCTACACACTGTGTCTACATTTCTAATTCAACTTTCCTCTTGCAGGTCTGCTGGAAGAAATTTCTTATGAAATAAGCCTTTGTGCTTGCTCTTCTATTTTAATATATTGTCCTGTTAAGTATTTTGTGTGTAAATAAATACATAAATTCGATAAATCAGAGGTGCGTGTCTTGGGTTCGAACTCGAGACCTATAACTTGGCAGTCCGACGGTTACACAACTAGGCTATCACTGCTAATAAGTCAATAACCCATAACCATATCAGATATCATTGGTATGTCAGAAGTACTGTGAGAGGAATTTATGAAAGTGTTAACTTTCTTTTATTTTCACTTAAAATTTTGCTATACTTTGTTATTTTGTATATGAGTTATAATTGTCTCTTTTATTTTTATAATTTTAGTTACTGTAATTGGTTGTAAACACAGTCATTGTAATTAAATAAATAAATATCTGTTTGACTGCATAATTCTAGCAAGAGTTCAGAAGGCAAACTGTTCAACATATATGGAGGCCATGTCCTTCAGAGAGGTTAACGAATAAACAACAGGATAAATATCATACCTGTATGGCGTATCACTAATATCAGGGTTCTTCTTCCAGTAACTATTAGGGTATGCCTTATAGAATAAGTGTATTCTGTACAGCACCGCGTCGTAGTCGATAGAGTTCACGTCCCACGTGGAAATCATCTTCAGCGTCTTCCAGAAGCACTTGAGGAGTAGGTCCTGGTAGCGAGGGTAGGCGGGGTCTGAGACGCCGATGGACTCGTGTAGGAGGGATACTATTGCACTGTGGAAAAAGGTACGTCAACTTTGTTATTTAGACTGATTGTAATTGTTTTTTATAGTATTTATATTGACCGCATTTCGGAAGACGATTTTAAAGTCGGAAATTCTCAGCCTTGAGTTCGGGATTAGTTGCCGGTCGTTGGCTATTGTATTGTATAACGGGCTGGTGTCCGCAATTCCACGTCCAAAGCGCGTATTTTGTTTGCGGGTCGTTGGCAAGACAAGACTTCTACTTTATTGAACTTAAAATGTAACTGGCTTAATGAAGCACTCATTTAACCAGAAGGCCACGCGACCTCGAAGGAGATGGCGGGACGAGCTGGACAGAACCAATGACCAGTGGTCCACATTAGCCCTAGCTAGATCAAAGATTTGGAAGTCATGAGGAGAGGCCTTTACCCATCAGTGGGATGATACAATAGTAACTATTAAAACTGCCTAACGCTTCAGGGGAACACCAGCTTGGTGTGGTGTTATGTTCTATTACGACGGGGTAAAAATGCTTATATGACATTTAAAATAAATTAGAATAAGGGCAAGAGAATGATGGCAGTTATTTGACTTGGCATTGTGTACAGCATTATTTTTAGTATATGCGAAACCTGAATATACATGGTTCAGAATAAGTAACTGAATCGATTCCAATAATTTTTAAACCATGTTTCTTGTTTTGTCCCAAAAATATTTAGAAAAAGTTACAAAAAGGCAACGAGCGACATTAAGTACCTATTGCAATAATTTAGGTACCTACTGCCAAATTATAATTATCAATGAGCTCAAGACGACGCTGGAGGCGCGCGCAACGACGCACTGTTTGTGATTTTTCATAATACAGTTTTGAAATTTTGTACATAGATTCTTTACATAAAAATACTAGACACGTGTTTTAGGTTTCGCATATACTAAAACTAATGTTGTATAATCTAATCATCATTATCTTGCCCTTATCCCAATTCATTTGGGGTCGGCGCAGCATGTCTTCTTCTTCCATACTTCTCTATTACTCGTCATCTCAGTAGACACCTCCTTCCATATCTTTCTTTACACAGTCCATCTCGCGTTTCTTTGGTCTTCCTCTACTCATATACCCATCCACATTCATACTCAAAACTTTCCTCACGACATTATCCTCATTCCTCCGCATCACATGCCCATACCACGACAACCGATTACCACACAACTTTTCAGTCACCGGTGTCACTTTCAGACTTCCTCTTATATACTCATTTCTTATTTTATCCATTCGCGTTACACCACACGTCCCCCTTAGCACTCTCTTATTGTATATAATCTAATATTGATATTATATCGGCTTGACTATTTAATACTGACTATCTGAATGCTCGGAATTTACATTTTCTTTTATACCAATCAAACGGATTCTTTCTCTCTATTTTCTCTTTTGTGTTTATAGAATAGTGAAGTCTGTATCAGTAGAGCCGTACCACAACAAGGGCGTCCTGGGCGAGTGCTCCAGCACCTTGACGCACACGTTGTTGAGTATGCGCACGAGGCGCTCGGCGTCGGGCGCGCAGCCCGCGGCGCCCGCGCCCAGCACGCGCAGCAGCTCGCCCAGCAGCGCGCACAGCGCCGCCTCGCCCACGTGCGACCCGCACCCCGCCGTCTCGTAGAACTGCGGAGGGGAATCTCTCTTATCATTTGTGTTTGTGAACATATATAATTACGGTTAGACAATTTAAGTTAATTGTAATAAGGACAACTTATTTCAAACTGTTAAGCTCAGTCAAACCAGACGTTGAAGACGCAGTTCGAGCACAGAATTTTGTTAAACACTGTTTAAGCTTTCACGGTTTACAACTAAACTTAGACTGTCACTTACGGGATATCTTACGTGATTGTTCGTTGTTTCTGTGATTGTTTTTTTTTTTTAATTTATTTCCATCCACCCGCATTCTCCAGTCAACCCGCAATCATGGCGCTTGCAACAGCGTTGAAATATCGGCAGCTCAAAATAGTGAACAATCACGGAAGATATCCCGTAAGTGAAAGTATAAGTTTAGAACTCTGTTAGATTATGTGCTAAAGTATTTGTCAGCGTCTGGTCTGTAGCTAGTCTGTAACTTGTCCATATCGGTTTGGTTGAACCTTTAATCACTGGGTCAAAAAAAAATCACTTTGATAATAGCTATATTTCATACGAGCAAGACCGATTTTCGTAGTTCTAATTACTGACAAAGTAAAGTTATTTAATAACTTTACAACTGTACTAACATTTTCTCGCAGCTTCGATCCAGTTACGTACGAATATTAACCTACGGGAACTTTTTAAATGTAGCCTATGACACTCGGGGATAATGTAGCTGCCCGTTAGTGAAAGAATTTTTGGAATCAGATCAATAATTGCGAAAATTACCCCCTCCATATAAACTTACAAACAAATTTTACCTCTCTATAATATTACTATCGAAAATAATTACTAACGTGAAATACAGATCATATATAGTCAGAATTTATCTACAACAGTGAACTTCGTCCTAAAGAAAAATAAAGTATCCAATATTACCGTAGTGAGCGCGCTGGCTAGGTACTTGTAGGCGGGCACCGCGTCGTGCGGCGGCGCCGTGCGCAACCTGCGCACTTGCGCCGCGATGGCGCCCACCAGGCGCGCCTCGTGCGGGGCCAGCGCGCCGCCGCGCCCCGACACCAGCGCGCCCGATATCAGGGACAGGGCACGGATCGCCGCCTGCACCATTCAAGGTTTTAGTACACATATCACATATTATGAGAACGAGTTTCGTGATGCGGGTCATTTTAAGTGCAAGAATCCAAAGGCTGTTGGCTTTTTAACTATATTAACCAAGACTGTGCGTTACAAAAACATTTAACCTTTGTTAATGGTTGTGGTCATAAAATGTGCGCGTAGGAAAAAAAAAGAGGAGGTTTTCCATTGAACTAATTAGTTTTTACATAATCATAACGGATTAATACACTGTTTAAATTAATTCTTTATTCGCCCACTTGCTAATTCATTCTCACAGCCAGGTAGCTAATCTATTTAACTAGTAGTTAAGCCTGACTACTCCACGAACCAGCCAAGAGTACATAAATACTTACATTCAGATCAGGACTCGCTATAGAGTGGATGGTATCAGCGAGTTGTGAGTCGTCCACGTGTGAGGTGAGCGAGTGTGGCTGTGGCGTGATTAGAGGGTGTGGCGCCGTGCTGCGGGGCGGAGACATTGCTACCATGCTGGAAGGAGATAACACGACGTAAGATCTTGTTGCGAACAATCCTAAATTAAAAGATCCATCTGATGGTAAGGGATCACTGCTGCCTATGAACATTATTACAATACCAGAGGCAACAAAGATAGGCAATGGGCATGCAATGGATACCAATTACAATAGTCTTTATCAGATTTTCCGACTGATTTGTTAAGCTAAGCGGCTCTTTCTCGAACATATCTATGATAAATATTCATATATTTATAATAGTCGATTTTACCGTTCGGCTGTGCCGCATCACGCCGATTGTAAAATATGTTTACCACTCTCCAGAGTCATGATTTAGCTTCTAAAGACCGTTTTGGTGTTCAGTATTCTTCTCCAGTTAGTTCTGAGTAATAAGGTTAAAGAAAAGTAGTTCACCTAGATCTCTGTGGCGGCGGCGCCCGCGACATGTGTGGGCGCGCGCCGCTGGGCGGGATGGGCTCGTCCAGGAACTTGAGGTCGATCTCCGCCACGGCCGGCTGGCGCAGCACGGGCACGGCCGCGTCCAGCTGCGCGATCAGCTCGGGGTCCAGCCCGAACGGGCCCGCGATCATGCGCGGCTCGGGCGGGATGCTGGGGGACATATTGTATTGTATAGCGAGCTGGTGCACGTAACTCCACGTACAAAGCGAATATTTTGCGCACAGAAACAGATTCTGCTGAATCAATATGAGCTGTTTAGTCTCCTTGAACATTCATCTCTCGTCTTTTGTAAAATCTCACTTCTACTATGTTATTTTTCCTGTTATTGCATTTTTTTATATTAAAAGGGCCTATTCTTGACCTCAATCTAGTCCTGAGGACAAAGATGAGGTCGACGATGAAACGAGCTAACCCAAAAGAAGCCTATTAACTCGCGACTTAAATAGATTGGGGTCATATGAACTTGGGAACACCGACGCAGGCAGGAAATTCCACTCCTTGGCTGTGCGCATGATAAACGATGTAGCAAAGCGCTAAAAAAATTTGTGCTTACTACTGGATACAACAGATACTGATGAGAAATATGTATGACAAATAGGAAGCGCTTGGTTCTTAAGTCGCTTGAAGTACTACTTACCTTAGACATGCAAAACATTTCATACCCAAGTCACAAAGATGACAACGGATGCTTGAATTATAGCTAGCTTTTTTTATAAATACACGTAGGAACTTACATAGGCATCGGCGCGACCGGTGGAGGCATTTCTTCCTCCTCTTCTTCCTCATATTCAGCAGGAGTTGTGTCCACTGTTATCACACGTCTTGGCGGTTCAGGCTCCTATTGACATGACATACAGTTTTAGCAACTAACATCAATATAAAACAATAAATATTATGACAAGTATTTACATTAGTGGTAAATTCCTTGGTGACCATTACACCAAGGAGACAGACATAAACATAATGTTATAACAGGTTGACTGGAAGAGAATGTGTTGTGACGGTAAATTCGCCTATGTACCTCTACATATTACCCATTACATTACTAACTGGGTAGTGGAGGTCAGATAGGCAGTCGCTCCATGTAAAATACTGATACTCAGCTGCATCCGGTTAGACTGGAAGCCAACGTAGCCTGGACTCCAACGTAGTTGGGAAAAGGCTAGGCAGATGATGATGCTGTACAGTCAAGAGCACCAATATGTAGCAATTTTCGCGAGTAATAACGATTGTAACTTGAGAGATACGATTATTTTCATAAAAATACGAGTTCTAAAATACGATGTTCGTAACAACATGGAGTTTTTATAAGAAAAACACTTCTTAAAGTAGTTAAAGTGTTTACATATCGGTGCTCGTGATTATACCACTACTGTTCATGACGATGACGTTAACATAAATAATTAATGTGATATTATGCTACATACCTCTTGCTGCATCTGCACAGGTCGCCCAGACGCAGACAGTGGCACCAGCATAGAGCGCCTCGTCTCAGCACTGCGGGATTTACTCGCACGCTTGATACGCTCTTCTAGCAACGACAGATCTTTGTCTGAAATCTGTCAAATAAATTGTGATATACAATTATTACTTGACTTGAAGTTTTCTTCCTTTCTTTCTAAATAAACACGGCTAGGCATAGAGACAGTCCCCCAAATGCTTATTCTTTATTTGCAGTACTTGAAGTAAAATAGAAATACAATATTTTAATTTGAAATAGTTGCATAACGTTTGTGTGTAACTCAACTCAAATGAAAAGAAAAGACGTAAGAAAGGAGGTCAGTAACACAACAAATCAGAGCCATGCTACAGATAGCTACACCAGTCACACGGCGACGCATCAAACCATAATAACCTGGCCTCGCTTTGTATAAGCTTCCCGTATAATGAGAGATCAGATTGATTGGTCGTCGTGCCTACCTGGGCGTGAGATCCCGAGCTTTAGAAGTAGACTATAGCGTCTATACACCGTGACTTTTTAGTCGTCTTACAACGGCTGCCCACTTCATGTATCCAATGAATACTAAACATTCATTTAAAAAAAATAGGTATTTACGAGATTTTAATAATTTAAAATAAAAATATTATTCATTATTATGACGCATGACGTAGTTAAAACACCCTGTTGCGGGCGATGATCTACTGGACTCGAGTCCTGGGTAGGTATAGTTCTCCCGTTTGACACGTAAACATCATTAACAGGATGTTTAATAATTTTATTCTAATTTTTTATTACTATTTTTCTTTGTATAAAAAAATAGAGCCTAGAGATATTTATGTCGGGTACATTGGACGACCTTTGTAAAACGACTAAAAAGTCACGGTGTATATTACATATTTACTTCCGCTACAAAAGTTTCTCTGATTACCTGTCCAATCATCTTGTACACCTTCTCTCCCTCTAAGAAGTAAGCAGAAGCGACGCAGTTGAGCGCAGCGGATCGCACGGCGTTGTCGCGGTCTCCGATGTGTCGCGCCAACTCTTTCAGAGCTCCGCCGCCACCGCTGCCCATTACCGTCGAACCGTAGGTCTCTAGTAAGTGGCCGATGCACTCTAGGCATTCTGTAGGCAAGATTTTATATTAATCTTTGGTGTGTCGGAATGTAGGACTTAATTCAATATGGTGTTTGTAAAGGCGTGTCTTCGAACTATCACTATCTGAACTTCATACTCACTACACTAATTACTAATAAAAAGTTATTTTTAGCTCAATTGTCTTGAGCTATAAAAATATAAACATGCTTTACAGAAAGAGGAATATTTATGGAATGTTATTTAAAGTAGTTCTCTAAAACAAAATCATTCAGCCAAAAGTATCATAAGTGTAACTTACCAGCCCTCTGTCTTGCATTCTTCGATTTCAATCCTTCCATCAAATACCCAAACAACTTGGTTACGGAGTAAACCACACATATTTGTTTGAACAGGGCTTTCACACCGTTGCGAACTGTGTCCTTAGGATCACCCACCTGTTACCAACACAAAATAGACTTTAACTACACAATAAAAGAACGAAAAAATAAGCCCAATCGGGTGTAACAGCAATAGTATCTGAACTTGTACACAACTAATGCTTGACTGACATATTATTATCAGTTATAAGGTAAATTATGCAAACATAATATTGCTATCAATGCCAATTCATAATTTTATCTATAAATAAAACACAATCTAGCATTACTATCAAACACTTATCTTTCTAGTCATGCAAGCTAGATTTTTGTCAGACATCTGTGCGCTCAAGGACATGACGTCCACAATCAATTAAATACATATGCCATGAAGTCATTATTATGAGAAGTATGGAAGACGATGTCGTGAGTAAAGTTTGGAGTATGAATAGGGATGGGTTTAAAAGTAGAGGAAGACCAAAGAAACGATGGATGGACTTTGTAAAGGATGATATGTCAAGAAAGGAGGTGTCTGATGAGATGACGAGTAATAGAGGTATGGAAGGAGAACACTTGCTGCGCCGACCCCAAATGAATTGGCATAAGGGCAAGAGAATTATGATATATGGAAGAAGAAGACAAACTGCGCCGGCTTCTAATAAATGGGATAGGGGGAGGGGAATGATCTAGGGTCTACTGGTCAGATACTTGCGCCATCTTCAGTCACTAGTGCTGGGTAGGAATCTACTCTAAGTCGCAGCCTTTTTTTATATCTCCATAGACAATAGTATAATCTTGTTTCATAGTATAAAATCAAGTGGCTTTACGTGTCTGGCTGCATGCATGCTTAGATCTACACAAACGATTTTGTTGCAGTTTTCATCATCATCGAGAATGTTTATGCTAGAAGGTGTATGCTTTTTTTGTTAGCCTATTGTGTGTCCCACTGCTGGGCCAAGGCTTCCCATTTCTCCTTCCAAACCTTTCTATCCGGTGCAAGATTTGGCCATGTTCAGCCCAAACAAGATGAGATCGTCTCACGTCAACTTGCATAGCACAAAAATCCTGACGTTTCGACATTCCCTAAATCAGTAAGTTGCGCCTGCGTCTAGTTATTAAACAAATTCAACTCACCTTGAGAACAAGATAAGGTATAAAACAGTTAGCCTCATACTCCGGCATCGTATAATCACTGTCCATCAGATGTGTGAACACTACAGACAAGTACTCCAGACCCTTGAGGATGACTGATGGGTTGGTGTCGAAGAACCTCAGCGTCAACCATTTGAGGACCAGGTCTAAGTTCGCCATTAATGCCTGGCCGTTCTCGTGTAAGTCTTCTGATAAGGCTTCTATGGCTTTTAGGTGGTATCTGTGGAGATGAAGCAAATTTTAGTTGAATATGGTTGTGACTGGGAAGTGGAGTCAGCTCTAACATGAACAATTGTTAAGCGACAGAGTTATTTATGGGTAAAGCAAGATCTACCACATAATTTATTGGCTCTAGCAAACAATCTATTTAGACAGAAAAATTGCATAGATAGAGTGATGTACACTATTCGCTTTTAACCTCGTTATATCTCCTGGAGACAACCTCTTAACCTGATCCCATTCTTTACACCTGGAGACTGACATACTGGAACGTAAACAATATAAAAATGACACATACCTGAAGTCACTATGGAACATGTTGCCAATGAGCTGTTTGTTCATTCCAGCAGTTGTCATCTGCTCCTTGAGAAGCTCGAAGAATTCCTCGCGAGGAGTTGTGAAGTTCCATTTCAACACTGACAAAAGACATAAAACGCATTTTTGGATGATTTTAACTAACAACATACATCGCTTTATACCATGCTGTTATGTTTCACTGTTTAAACATAAATCGAAATTACATAAATAAAAAAATTGTCTGTTTGCAAAAGACGATTTTTCCGATTTATATTGAATCACGTTTACAGATACGCACATACACATCCCACGTGCAGAAACTTCTTTATCAACTGGATGTTGGTATACAACCATCAGTTGCAAACCTCAAATCCAATAGATGATCTACCACTGTCACACTTTAAACATCAACAGGCTAACACGAAAACGACAGATAATAAAGGGTGTAAAAAGACCCTTAACGAAGCTGAAAGGCACTTGTTCTCCCCGTCATTACGATTTTTTTTTGTTCTAGGCCATACCTGGGAACCTTCTAGTTACGGAGATATTGGGGGTGAAAGTTACAACATTTTCCCAAGTTTTTTTTTAAATACATGTTTGTAATGTAGGATTTTTACTTTTAACACCTTCACGACCCCCGTAGTATTCAATCCATCCATCAGCACAATGATTTGAGCGCGTTACCTTGAGTTCTACCGTAAAACGTAATTTTTTACCCCAAAAAAAAAAGTAGTTTCCCAGCAATAATTTTTGCGTAAAATTACTTAGTTTTATGTACAGAATGCTTGGTTGACGGCTTCATGAAGGGTCCGTTTACACCTTGTATATCGTAATACCTTTACATCAACTCTTACAAGAAGATCAATCACCAATCCTCATGACACACGCAGCAAAAAAGTATTTCGATATGAAGAAAATTAAACCATACATAATGGAGGGTAACTAAAAAGGGTTATTTAGTTATAGAAAGTAGTACTAACCTTTAAGTTTCTGATCGTCAATGATTCTTTGGTTCTTGGCGTTGTTGTTTGGTAGAAGAGGGGAAATATCATCGTCGTCTTTCTTGCCTCGATTTACTGCTGTGGCGGATTTTGCTGGTCCCTGTAAGAGAGTAACAAAAAAAAAATATATTTGTTTATTTCAGACTAGGTAGTGTCCATATTTTGTTAGTAACACTTTAATTATCTTAATACTAAGTTAGTAGCATTTATGTAGGTAGTCTCGATCAGATGAATACGGATTTAAAATTAAAAATAACTTGACTAAGAATAAATTGAACTAAAACACATTATGTCAAGTTATATTGAAACAAAATATAAATAAAAATTATCAAATAGAATAAAAAATAATAATAATCTTTGTTTCAATATAACTTGACTACAGCCTGATGAGCCTTCCCACCACTGGCATTTGTTGTTGAATAATGATCTTGCTAAAAAATGTTATGCCTTTAAAAAATGCCGAGGTTAGTCTCCATCAAATTACACAAGTAGATCGAAAAAATACCAACCATCGTTGTAGCTATAGAAGTTTTTTATTGACTTTGAACTTTAATAAAAATACACCTCCATTGTGATGCTTAGCACAGACAATAGACTTGAGGACCGTACATTGTGATGAGGGCTCGCCAGAGTTTAGAGGCTGTTCTGGTGACTTGGTGAGGCAACTAATCTTGTCTATAGGTCCTTGGTGTATTTAATGCCCTGCTTTTCTTCTCACAAAGGACAGGGGAAGAGGGGTTAGATAATACAGGGCACTGGCGTACAGCGTATAGCTTACCTTGCCCTTGACAACAGCGCCTTTTTTCTCACCCTCCTTCTTCAGAGCGCCGGCTGACTTGACGCCGCGCGGTTCTTCCTTCTTGCTCTTGGTCGGCGGTAGAGGCTGGACTGGTAAGCTGGGCCGAGCTTTGTCTAGAGCTGCTTGGACTACTGTTTTGGAGCCGGTCTGGTGGAGAAAAGGTTCGTTTAGTTAATAACGATTTTCGACAGAATTTTACAAGTTTGGTATAGGATTTTGTCAATCTAGTTAATTCATTATGTATGTACAAGTAAAATACTGCACAGAGGTTGAATGATTGCTTAAGGCGTGGTAAGGTCGCCCTAATACGGCACCGCTGGGTATCAAAATATACTTTCGATTTTTTTCTCTCGGCGTGTGCCGAATCAGACCGACCATAATATGTATAACACTTAAGACATTTAGCACAAATATGGCAGAATCTTTATGGCACGTTTAGCCACAAATTACAATCTAAGGTCACACCACGTCGATCGACAAATAAGACTGAATCGGAAAGAAGTTTAGTTGTTATTTTGGGTGCATATCCTTCATGAGTATTTTCGCCAGCGTGACATTCGAGGCCCAGTTCTAGATCAACGCAATCTAGATTGCCATCGACACGCTAAAAAGAAGAAGAAGCGTGATACTTCTTTTACTAAACCATTCAGTCATTTTTTTCATCATCTGATAAGTTCTTCTCAATATTTACCTTCAACTTATCCAGCACTTTGTGCATGGCCTCGTACCCAAGATGCAACATGAAGGGCAGCACACAGTCGCCCGACACCTTGCGCACGTCGACCGCGCGGTCCTCTAGGCACGCGAACAGGATGGGCACGCATACTATCAGCTCCTCACGGGGGAAGGATTTTGGTGGCACTGTGAACGAAAACAGAATTTCTAGTTTTGAAGATAATTTTGACAGCACATCAAGTGCCTAAGAACAAGGTCTTAATTTGTCTCGAGTTCTATGATACATCTCATTCATTATACTATTAAAGTTATCTGCTCCACAGCAAGTCTGATTATGAAAAAATATACAACATTATTTTTAGTATATGCGAAACCTGAATATAGTTTGTTCAGAATAAGTAACTGAATGGATTCCAATAATTTTTAACCATGTTATACTTTTTCCCAAAAATGTTTAAAAAAGTTAAAAGTAGGTCACCGAGCGACTTTAAGTACCTATCGCAATAAGTTAGTTTGTCAAATTATTATTATCAATGAACTCAAGACGACGCTGGAGGCACGCGCTGCGTGGTGACCACGTTTTTGTGCGGACAACCGGGTAACAAAACAAGCTTATAACTTTCGTCATTTTTCATGATACAGTTTTGAAATTTTGTACATAGATTCATATAATGGATCTGCATTATATGAACATAAACGTCGAAACTTTTATTCGAAAGTTAGAGTCGTTCTTCGATCACCCCAATCAATCCCATTTTAACTATGCCAAATATTTGCAAGTAGTTATTTCACTGTTGGACAAGAGTTGTTTATTATAGGATTGAAATGAATGACGTGCGACTGGAGAGGCCCATGCTGCCTTCGTCAGCCAAAAAAGGGTAACTCAACACGTGTATATTTAGAGAAAATAGGAAATATGTCTGTATTCCGAATATTAAAAAAAAAACCCTGCAGATGTCTAAATGTTGTAAAAGTCACCATTAGGCAGATGTTCAGCCAGCCACTGCAGTAACGTAGCTCTGAGCAGCGGGCTGCCGGACTTGAGCGCGTCCAGCAGCATCTCGCCCTCCAGCGGGGCCTGCGCGCCCGCCTCGCGGCACCACGTCTCCACGCACGACACCGCGGCCGCGCGGATCCATTGCTTGCTGTCGCCGAAAGCTGCAGACAAACAAACATAACTATTATGATTTATTGTGTTTTTGACTTTATAGACTCCGAAGAGAAATCCAAAAGAAAAAGGTCATAAAGTTATAAGCATCACCACAAAAAAAAACAAATAAAGAAGAACGAAGGTACTACTTTGTTACGAAAAAAAAAGATCGCTTTATTACGAAAAAATATGATGTCCCGGTATACTGCTCCAAACAGAGAATGTTTTACAAAGCTGTGAAGCAAATTAACCGTAATGGTTATTTTTCTCCTAACTTTACAAACATATGTGTTGCTGAAGAGTTAGTTCCAGCATCTTCTCCCTAGCTAACAAACTAGAAAAGGTCTGACGATTTAGAAACTGTCTCAAGTAATTTTGACATTCGAAAGTGCTGATTTTTAGCCATTTTTTTTCTTACAGAGTATTTGAAATTATATTTACCTTGAAAGAAAGCTGGGAAGAACGTCCTAATATGTGTTTTGCTCTTCGTTCCCATCGCTGTGGCCAACGCCTCACATATCTGTAGCGCACTCTGAGCTAGTTTCGAGTTGGAGTCGAGCAGACGCGCGGATAAGGCGGCCGGTAGCTCTCCTAGCGAGGACTTGATAGGTGCTGAGCTGATGATTATTGCCTTTACTTTGTCTAGAGCTTCGTTGCGGACCTGTTGATAAGGACAAATGATTACATTTTCTCGTACAGTGATACATCTCGTCCATTTAGTTCCTGTTTTCCTGGTCCAAATATGTAAATTCAAATCTTCTATTTTAGAAATCTGGATTAAACTTTAAGTTATTTATTAGTAAGATCTTTTTAATTCCTAAGGGTGTGCCAACAATGTTCCAACAAAAAGGATGTTTAGTTGGGGAAAGTCAGGCAGATAGGGCTGAAAGAACCTACCCAGCCGGATTCATATTTTCCCGTAGACCTATCGCTCTCTGCATCACAGAGAAGACTTTCACTAGAGAAAGAGAAAGAAGCAATCATGTTATCTGTCCACCAATACTGAATAGCGCTACAGCAATCAATTAATTCCTTGGGAAGCTCGGTTCATTCTCCATTCATTAGTGTATACTACACGCAAAACCATACCATCAAGGAATAGCAAAAAGGCATAAAGTCGAGCGAAGTCGTAGGACGCGATATCGAGTCCTCGAGACGGAGAGAACATTTTTTGGCCGGCCCGACATCGAGACGGTGAGACGGGAAAAGATAAACCGGCTTACCTTCCAGTTCTTGGCCTCTGGCTCTGCTAGCAGACTGGGTTCATTCCATATACCGCCTGTTATAAGGTTCAAATTTCAGTAAATAGTGTTACCTTCCAGTTCTTATCGTTGATCTCGGCTATAAGCGCGTCGGTGATGAGTGGCGCGAGGTCGGTGCGTTGTCTGTGGTCTTCTACGACCACTGGCTCGTCTTCAGCGACGTCTTCGAACGCTTCCTCTATGTCATTCACTGATGCTTTGCTTGCAGACTGGATATAAAACAAAATATTTTGTGAGCTAGTGAAAAAGTGAGTCTTGAATCAATAAATATTTGGTTGCTACAAGTCTTAGTATTGAATGTAGTAGATATGTAACAACAATATTTGAGTTCAGATAACATATTAAAAAAAACGATGCTGATTCCCGCTATAATTAATATGAAACGGCCATGAGTCAATTTGACGACTTTTTTTATGGCCTATTAAACAAAAAAAAAAGTCGTCAACATAGATTTTATTACCTATTATTGATTTGCCTTTAGTGCTAATTATTACTCTGTGGCCAAGCAATCAAATCAATTGGAATTTCTATTTTGCATGATGCAATTAATATTTCGTTTATTTAATTGTTTAATAATCGCTAATTGATATTTCTATAATTATTTGTTATTAATGTGATGTAAATATTTATTACCTATCTAGTGGCACTCATTATCATATTCTGTTTTGTTAATATGTGGATAATGTAGTGGGCTGCAATATTGTTAATATTTTGTATTATTTTTCCTCTGTTCCAACACATAATGTAGCTGTTTATTGTCCCTGAATAAATAAAATAAAGATCCTCTATGATACGGCCTTTCTTTATGACTTCAGTGTCTCTTAGTCTATTATTTAATTGTGATCAGAGTGGCACATCCCATTAGAGAACAGTATATAGCATTCCACTGCAGAACAAAGACCTCTCCAGCACACCTTATCACCTAAATGAGCTGCTACAAATGGTCCGAAAGTCTGACAACCAGTCTTACCAAGGGGTATAGTATTTACCCATAAATAACTGGGTTGTGGAGGTCAGATAGGCAGTCTCTCCATGTAACATACTGATATTCAGCTGCACCCGGTTAGACTGGAAGCCGACCCCATCATAGTTGGGAAAAGGCTAGGCAGATGATAACCTGCTACAAACTATGTTCCGTAGACCGTCCACTACACCCAGTCATTCTAAATTCAGCAATTATTATTTTAGTAATATTCATAAAAATAGGCTTGTCTTGCTTACCTTACTAACAGCCCCAAGCTGCCGTGTAGGCGTAGGAGGCGAGCTATTAGCGTGCTTATCAAGCTCCAAGCTGATCAGCTGTCTTGTTGCCGGCTTCTCCGTGTCAAAGTGACTGATAAGCGACGGTCCCACGTACAGAGAGAGAATCCCTAGGAAGTTCACCGCTGAAGTGCGGACGTTTGGGTTGGTGGCCGTGAGCGCTTTCTTGCAGTGGGCGATTATTGATTTTATGTTCATGCTGTAACAAGACATTAGACATTCATCAGCAGGGTGTTGTTGCACAACAAACAATACAATGCCTTCTCACTCACAATCTGAAACCACTAGGGCGTGATACAACAAAATATGTGTCCGAGCAATAGTGAAAGCCTGTCATGCATACATGAGTATCAGAGACAATGTTCTACAACTCAAGTTCAAAGTTCTACCACTTTATCTCAAATTCGATTTCCCATATCAACAGCTTAAGTTTTCACTCCAAAAAATGTATTACTATTTACTAAACCTTCGGTTTTACTTAGATTTTTGGAAGTACACCAGAGCACAATAGATATATGTATATTTTTCATAGACTTCAAAAAAGGGGAATTAGAAGGGCATTTCGATGCCGCCGTTTGGATATACAGGATGTAAATAGACCCTTCACATATCCGTCAACCAAGCATTCTGTACATCAAACTAAGTAACTTTACGCAAAAATTATTGCTGGGAATCGACTTTTTTTTTGGGGTTAAAAACGACGTTTTACGGTAGGACTCGATGGAAAGCACTCAAAGCATTGTGCTGATGGATGGATTGAATAGTACGGTGGTCGTCGAGGTGCGTAAAGTAAAAATCTTACATTAAAAACATGTATTTAAAAAAAAAAACTTGTGACAATTTTGGAACTTTGACCCCCAATATCTCCGTAACTAGAAGGTTCCCAGGTATGGTCTACAAAAAAAAATATCGCAAACACGGGAAGAACAAGTGCCTTTCGGTTATGTTGAGGGTCTATTTACACCCTTTATATATATTTTTTCATGTTTGTACACCGGTTTTATCGCCAACTTACTTGAAACCAAACTCCTTAATCGCATTAGCCATCCAGTTGAACATCTCTGACTGCACTTTAGGATTCTTTTGGGAGTCCATAGCGAAGGTGAGTCCCTCATTAAGGACATGTTCGAGTCCACAGGCCTCGGCTAGGGAGGTAAGGCAGTCTGCACAAATGCCTGCGCACGACGCCTCGCCGAGTTTCGTTACTACGTCTTGGAGAACGAAGTCTGCGGCTACCCTGTTGAGGAAAACATCTTTTTAGAACCGATTTATTGCGTGTGAGTGGGTCAGGTAATTCGACTCGAACGTCTTTGCTGAATAACAACGGCGATATGAAGCAATTACTACATATATTCGTATTTCATTTTACTCATGCTTTGGTAATCTCCGCTCGGCATTTACCATCACTGAATGATGTTCGGGTCGGCTCAGCACTAATCAAGCTAAGACGAGTGGCAATGTATATCTTCGTCCGTGAACGTATACAACGTGTTTCTTTTTATAACGCATAACTCTGGGGTTATATTCTATAAGTAAAAATGATACAAAAAGTCCTAGAATATGTGGTCCAAAAATACATAGTTTCGAAAATATCATCAATCATAATTAATTTAGTTCAGTTCTAATTTCTTTGATAAATACGGGTAATTCATTTTCATTCATACCCAATTCATATATATTTCATATTATAAGGTCATATTATAAGGGTATTATACATTAATAATCGTGACTTTGTCGAATTATTTTGTAACGAAAAAAAAAATTATTCATTTGCCAGTTGATTCTTTGTTATGGTGTCATTCATAGCCAAAAGTTATTGGATATCAATAAAAAAAAACACCTTGTAAAAGCCAAGTTAGGTCAAGAAAATTTGCGAGGAAAAAACAACAATGATCAACAAAACTTACGTAGAAACCGGGAAGTTCTCTGTAATATATTTGCAGGCTTCAAGCCGCGCCTTCAATACTTGCACATTGGTATCTTTCAAGCCGGGCTTTCTGTTCAAAGTGCGATATAATACTTGTGAGGTCGCCTCGCTGGTTGACAGGGTCTGGATTGTGGAGTGGAAGCTCTGGACTGAGGATAGGCGGATTTTCCAGTTACCGTCGCCGAGCCCTGTGGAATGAGAAGTTAATGAGGATAACATAAATAACATCACGCCTGTTATCTCCGACAGGTTAGGCAGAGGTGTACCTAATAGTACACCCACATTTCACCAGTTTTATTTAAGTCCCATGTAATAGGGGCGAGCCTATTGCCATCAACCGGGCACAAATCCAGACTCCGCGAGTGCTACTGAGAAATTCCTGACGGAAAAACCCAATAATAATTTGCGCAACCCAGAAATCGTCCCCAGGTCCTCATGCTCAGAGGTCGCGAATGAGGACAACACTATGAAAAAGATAAATAACACAGACGTAAGACAATACAAAATCTTTTCTATTTCGTTGACTGATGTATCCTAATGGTAGGTAGCCCATGCTTATGCAAAACTCTACGAGGCTAACATACTCTATGCTATAAATTCCTCTCGTTGCATCAGCTCCGGTCAAAAAGAGACATCAATACGGGCTTTATCTCAGAGTAGTCAGGTACGGAACACTGGCCTCAACTAGTTTTAAAAAAGACGACGTGTAAAAGTTTGTTTTTTGTTTGTAAAACTTATTTGCAAAATTAACATATTTATCACGCTGGCTAGTTTTTATCCCTGAAAGGTTCCTGTGGAGACCGCCAGGCCGAAGCGAGATATATCATACCTGTAACAATATCACCCGTGAACAGCATCTCAGCCTTGGCGTCGACTTCCTCTTGCGACAGTTCCAGTTCTCGCGGCGGACTGGGCTGAGCGCGAGACACCGTCGCTTTCTTAGCCGGGGCCTTTGCTGGAAATCAAGAGATCATATTAACATAATTTACAAAATCACATCACATCATCAGCCTATAGCAGTCCACTGCTGGAAATAGACATCCTCAATCGCACGCCATTCAACTCGATTTTCAGCAACTCTCATCCAGTTGCTACCAGCCACCCCGCGAAGATCGTCACTCCACCGAGCCTGAGGGCGTCCCACCTTATTTACAAAATCATGTGAACCAAATTTAGAAACCTCATATGAACACTTACCAGTGGCGAAGATTCCATACAACTCGATTCCTACCAGATTCCCTTTTAAAGTTGCACAGTCGTTTTCTTTAGATAAATAATATATCAGATTAAAGATATGTACTCAAGCTTACCTGTTACAAAAATTGACCCTTCGCCACTGACACTTACATTACGTTCTTATGAGGTTTGTATTAGAGTTGAGGTATACAGAACAATAAAAAAGGTTTAATATAAATGCCAGACAACTAGTACCTGGGGTGTTACCATGACGTCATAAAGCAGGACTAATTCCAGTGTGGGAAAGAGATGGCGCTAGATGACCTGTATAGCTCTGTCTCTTTCCCACACTGGAATTAGGCCACTTGATGCTGGTAACAGCACAGCTGATATTCCATGTAACCACTTTCAGCAGCCATTAGTCCTAATGAAAACTGTGAATGCTGAGAAGATTTGTGGATGCAAAGTCTAACCTCATTTTGAACAAGTATATAAAGAAAAAAATTAAATAAAAAAATCTTACAGGTGTTAGGTCGTCTGACTGGTTTCGGGTTCGATGAGCCGGCTGTGGTCTTAGCATCACCTTTACCTGACGGCGACGCCACCGCTTTAGGTTTGACCTCTTTCTTAGGAGCTGCGACCTTCACTTGTATTACAGCCTGAAACGAACGGGGTTTAAATGTTTAGGGAACAAATTGTAAATATGTTTACTCTTGTATTGATGTGAAGAATTTACAGTAATTCTTTATACTACAAATATTAAATTAGTCTACATCACACCCCCGGTTTTGTGAGTCAATAAATAAATCTCTTTGTAAATATTGCATTAGTATTGCATTATTATTATTTAGTTGCAATCTACCATTTATTTCATCACCACTGCTCTCAAAACGGAGAAGGAAAACATCGTGAGGAAACCGGCATGTCCTAGAACCAAAAATTCGAAGACATGTGACATCTACCAACCCGCACTGGGTCCGCGTGGTGGATTATAGCCCATTCCCTCTCATGGAGAGGAGGCCTGTGTCCCAGCAGTGGGAACATTATAGGCTGATTATGCTATGCTATGCTGTATGAAATCTATTTAGATAGGAGATATTAGACAACCAATCACACCACAGCTGAATTGCTTTAAAATTGCCTTTACAAGTCGCAATACATAAATGTACATCCCATGCATCTTGGGTAGTCAGCCCTGTTGACAATGGCTAAAAATACACACACATGCTATGCTATTCTCATGTAGTTCGTGTCGATACCAAAGCAGCACAGTTCATTGACCAACCGGGGGTAATGTTGTCCTTCCAGCACAATGAGAGGGGTACTACACTACAGTCTAGCAGTAGCGAAGGGTCATTTTTTGTAAGACGTAAGCCGGAGTACATATCTTTAATGTGATTATATTATTTGTCTATAGAATACTGACTGTGCCATTTTTCAAAGAGAAGCCGGTAGGAATCGAGTTCTATGAAACCTTCGCCACTGCAGTCTAGTACTACAACCTCAACATTGCACATCCACTAACCCGTACCGTGGTCCATACCTTGTCCGCAAACTCTTTGATCTTCTGCTCTTTCAAGTTGTCTAGTTTGCCGATGTGTGGGGCAATGGTTTTTTCGCCCACCAGTTTGGTGGCGGTACCTAAGGCTTCGGCGGCGGCGTCTCGTACTGAAGGATCTGAAAACATAAATATAAGTCAAGACATAAACTCATAGAAAGGAGGCCTGTGTCCCAGCAGAGGGAACATTATAGGCTGATTATACTAAGACATACAACTAGTAACTTAATTTATGAGAACGATCACGTGTCGGGAAATTATATGATTAGATGTCATTTATTTTTAAGCAGCCATATATGAGCATTTCACACAGGAGTTGATCAGTCGAATCTTTCGGTAAATTATTAGGTGGACAATTTTTAAAAGAATACGACAGCAAAAGGCAAACGGTTGTACCAATTTTCTCAATAAACAGCTAAGAAACGTATTAGAAAAAGTTTCAGTTTTAGTGAACATCACCTTTGTCACTCATTCATGTGTCATATTTTCATCCGGGTGCTGAACTTACGCTTCAAAGTTGTACTCACCAGCACTCTCCAGCAGTTTCAGTAACCCAGCCACATAAGCCTTTACCAGTTTCTTGCCAAAGGCAGCGGGTTGTGTATGGCACAGGGCTCGAGCTAAGAACAGGCAGCTCTCCGCTTTTATTGACGGGTTCTTGTTGTCGAACGCTGCTAGCATGTCCTCCATTATCGCTTCGAGGTTTGTCTGTAAATAAATAAATTTATTACGTTGAATTTGAACTTAGTGTGAAAGTAACATTTGAAATTGTTTGTCTATAAAAATGAGTGTAAGTTTGGCAGTAGGGGTAATCTTCAAAATTACTGATCTGATTCCGAAATTTTTTCGGTTTTCTTTTTACCGTTGGGAAACTACATTATTAGTGTCATAAGCTATATTTAAAAAGTTCCCATGGGATAATTTTCGACAAGACGCGACGCAAAAGCGTGTCTTAAAAATTAATTATTTAATTAACTTGGTTTCTATATAGTCACGTTTGCGACTGTTTACTCGCAAACATAAGCATGTATATTTTGGGTACTTCTGTCTTATTAATTTCAAACTCATTAGGAGCCCTCACTCATTAATAAGGCTTCGAGGCGTTAATTACTAATACTAATGAGTAGTTCATGCGGCGAAACCATAAACAACTATTAAAAGCCACGATACACGATAGAAAGAATTTTTAGACTGGTGAAACCTTGACTTTTTTTTGTGAGAAATAACGTAGAATTTTATCTAGGCCACATACATACCATATGCTTTGAAAGAAAAAGGAGTAAATGATAGCGTGACGGTTGAGAAGGGAGAATGAAAGAAAAAAACGTGATACGCCGACCCCAAGTAACTTGGGACAAGGGCAAGCGTGACGATTGACAAGGGAGAATGAAAGAAAAAAACGTGATGCGCCGACCCCAAGTAACTTGGGACAAGGGCAAGCGTGACGGTTGACAAGGGAGATTGAAAGAAAAAAACGTGATACGCCGACCCCAAGTAACTTGGGACAAGGGCAAGCGTGACGGTTGACAAGGGAGAATGAAAGAAAAAAACGTGATACGCCGACCCCAAGTAACTTGGGACAAGGGCAAGCGTGACGGTTGACAAGGGAGAATGAAAGAAAAAAACGTGATACGCCGACCCCAAGTAACTTGGGACAAGGGCAAGCGTGACGGTTGACAAGGGAGAATGAAAGAAAAAAACGTGATACGCCGACCCCAAGTAACTTGGGACAAGGGCAAGCGTGACGGTTGACAAGGGAGAATGAAAGAAAAAAACGTGATGCGCCGACCCCAAGTAACTTGGGACAAGGGCAAGCGTGACGGTTGACAAGGGAGATTGAAAGAAAAAAACGTGATACGCCGACCCCAAGTAACTTGGGACAAGGGCAAGCGTGACGGTTGACAAGGGAGAATGAAAGAAAAAAACGTGATACGCCGACCCCAAGTAACTTGGGACAAGGGCAAGCGTGACGGTTGACAAGGGAGAATGAAAGAAAAAAACGTGATACGCCGACCCCAAGTAACTTGGGACAAGGGCAAGCGTGACGGTTGAAAAGGGAGAATGAAAGAAAAAAACGTGATACGCCGACCCCAAGTAACTTGGGACAAGGGCAAGCGTGACGGTTGACAAGGGAGAATGAAAGAAAAAAACGTGATACGCCGACCCCAAGTAACTTGGGACAAGGGCAAGCGTGACGGTTGACAAGGGAGAATGAAAGAAAAAAACGTGATGCGCCGACCCCAAGTAACTTGGGACAAGGGCAAGCGTGACGGTTGACAAGGGAGAATGAAAGAAAAAAACGTGATGCGCCGACCCCAAGTAACTTGGGACAAGGGCAAGCGTGACGGTTGACAAGGGAGAATGAAAGAAAAAAACGTGATGCGCCGACCCCAAGTAACTTGGGACAAGGGCAAGCGTGACGGTTGACAAGGGAGAATGAAAGAAAAAAACGTGATGCGCCGACCCCAAGTAACTTGGGACAAGGGCAAGCGTGACGGTTGACAAGGGAGAATGAAAGAAAAAAACGTGATGCGCCGACCCCAAGTAACTTGGGACAAGGGCAAGCGTGACGGTTGACAAGGGAGAATGAAAGAAAAAAACGTGATGCGCCGACCCCAAGTAACTTGGGACAAGGGCAAGCGTGACGGTTGACAAGGGAGAATGAAAGAAAAAAACGTGATGCGCCGACCCCAAGTAACTTGGGACAAGGGCAAACGTGACGGTTGACAAGGGAGAATGAAAGAAAAAAACGTGATGCGCCGACCCCAAGTAACTTGGGACAAGGGCAAGCGTGACGGTTGACAAGGGAGAATGAAAGAAAAAAACGTGATGCGCCGACCGCAAGTAACTTGGGACAAGAGCAAGCGTGACGGTTGACAGGGGAGAATGAAAGAAAAAACTCGTGATGCGCTGACCCCAAGTAACTTGGGACAAGGGCAAGCGTGACGGTTGACAGGGGAGAATGAAAGAAAAAACTCGTGATGCGCTGACCCCAAGTAACATGGGACAAGGGCAAGCGTGACGGTTGACAGGGGAGAATGAAAGAAAAAACTCGTGATGCGCTGACCCCAAGTAACATGGGACAAGGGCAAGCGTGACGGTTGACAAGGGAGAATGAAAGAAAAAAACGTGATGCGCCGACCGCAAGTAACTTGGGACAAGAGCAAGCGTGACGGTTGACAGGGGAGAATGAAAGAAAAAACTCGTGATGCGCTGACCCCAAGTAACTTGGGACAAGGGCAAGCGTGACGGTTGACAGGGGAGAATGAAAGAAAAAACTCGTGATGCGCTGACCCCAAGTAACATGGGACAAGGGTAGGACGATGATGATACAACAACTACAACACAAACATACTCACACAAGGATAAATAGCATCAATAGCCTCTCTTAGCGCCGTCACGACATTCGTCTTCTTCTCCTTAAACTTCTCTAGTATGGCTTGCACACAGGCGCAGGCGTACGGAGAGAACTTGTTCCGAAGACCTGTGGCTATTTGCCCGAGTAGACGACCGCCTAGCGCGACCAGCATTACGTTTGTGTCTTTTGATATCACCTGGAAAGAAGAATTTAGGGGTTATGTATGTTGGATTTGTGTATAATTTATTCCGTAGAAAAATAGTGCAAAAAAAACAACAAATCGCACTAGTGTCCTGCACTTTCAAGGTGTCGCCCGATTTCGTTTCTATATCAAGATTTATTTCTTTTTCTGTGCTTTTGGGGACTGACCACACTTATCGACGAGGAATCAGCTTGATCTGGTCTGAAAGAGTTCTATGGCCATACAATCAAAATAAAAGCGAAAAAGATGTTATGCGCCTCTGTTTGATGTGGACAACGCGACTTAAAACCGCGGCGGACTACTTGCAATTTTTGTTAGGAAAAATATTGCGAACATTTTATTAAATCTCTGGCAGAAGTAGCTGTTTTAGTGAGAGCTATTGGATTTGCAGATAATATGGAAATAAGGAGATCCTTTATTGTAAGCAAAAATTAATCAACAGACGTAAACATAAAATGAATACCAGAACTACAATACCTTTTTCAAAGCCCTAACCAAATCCGCATAGTCTCCAGGTTCTAGCCTTGGTGCAGTCTTCAGTAAGTTATCCAAAGCATCAAGAGCCTCTTTCCTTTCTTGCCACTTCTTGGCATCCAGTTTATCGTAGAAGTCTTTAGGCAATTTAGATATAATCTCCACTGGGTCCACTAGGTCGTAAGGGTCCATTTCGCCTGAATCTCCACCGCCTGTTTCGGCGTCGTCGTCTTCTATTGCACCTGAAATTATAATATTAGATATTTTGTTGAAAATAAAATCAAAAGGTGTTTGCACGTTTATCACAAATGCTTTTTAATTTATTTTAGTCAAGTAATCGCAATAGCGTGCAAAGGCTGCTATTAACGCTTTGATCCTTAACGACCTTAAAAAATTGTCACATACTTGTGACAATTTTTAAAACTTCGCGTCAGATATCTCTTTCGCATACAAGTGGCGGAATGCTGGCCGTATAAAATCTTTCAATGCCACATAAAGTTTTGCTCATTTTCTGATAATATTAATTTTAACTAAAGTAGCTGATGTTGGAGTTAAAACAGCCAAGCTAAAGTGGGAGTGGGCTGGCCATGTCGCACGGATGCACCCGGAGAGGTGGGAAAAGATCGTCACTCACTGGACGCCCGAGGGTGGACATCGCCGACGAGGTAGACCGCGGCGAAGATGGTGTGTCGACCTGATCATGTTCACGGGGCAAACGTAGCCAGAAATTGCACAGAACAGAGAGGTTTGGTGTGTGAAAGGGGACGCCTTTTCCCAGTAGTGGGACACAATACAAGATAAAAAAAATATCCCAATAACATTCCCAGTACAGGAACACAGGCTTCGTCTCTGTAAGAAAGAGTTTTGATAGTAGTGGTAGTGAAACAATTTACACCAGTAAGAGTCCTATGACTAATTCGGAGCTGTTACCCCTGTGTCACTGAATTGTTCCTCCTTAATATGTATATCTCAAGTAATAAAGTTCTCTAGGTCCTTACCATCAGCACAATCAGCAGCCGGTGTGTCTCTGACTCTGTGCTGCTGCGACCTGAAGTACCTCGTCGGCTGCGCGACACCCCCACCAGTACTGAACGCTTCTCTTAGTTCCTGTTGTATCACGGCTTGAAGGGACGCTATGTGAGGCTCTATGGCTGCGCCTATCCATCTGTGAAATGGTGATAAGTGGTTAGTGTTAAGAGCGTTAACGTCTTACGGCATTCCATACAAACTTTCAAATGTTTTTTTTTCGAAATGACTAAACCGATTTTAATGAAAATGTTCTCTGTCAAGTTTTTAGACTTATGTATCCTGCTTATGCGTACCAAGTTTCATTAAAATCGGTTCAGTCATTTCGAAAAAAAATCAATTGAAAGTTTTTATGAAATGCCGTAAGACATTAACGCTCTGAGTAAAAGGTTAAGATCTATACTGTGTATATGCTGGCATATACGCACATATTTGTACCGAAATTATAAGTGTAAACTTCTCCTCATCAATATATTCTCGTTAAACTCAATAATATTGTAAAAAAGAATGGTCAATAAAGTATGAGCTTTCCAACGAGAACCTTGGCTACATCACGACTTTTGTTAATTGTTAGTTCAGACTGAATTTTAGGAATTTTCTTGGCACCCAGTACCATCTTGTATACCATTGGAAAAGTTTTGAAGGGGAACCTTTGATATCAAACCGATTTTATAATATAATGTTACTTACAAATTGAATTATCTGTGTCATTGTGAAACCAAATATGGTACTGTTATAAATATTTGCTCTTACATTACATCTTTATAAGATGATCTGGGTCACTCTTAAATGGGTATGTAACACAAAGCTCACATTCATGCTAACTGAGATTTTATTTTCTAACATACTTTAGCATTGTTTTTATCATAGTAATAATATAATATCACGCCTGTAATCCCCGAAGGGTTAGGCAAAGATGTACTTCATAGTACACCCACATTTCCCCAGTTATATTTAAGTCCCATGTAACAGGGGGCGAGCCTATTGCCAACAACCGGGTTCAAAACCAGACTCCGTGGCTGCTACTGAACGATTCCTGATGGAAAAACCCAATAACACTTTGGCCGACCCAGAAATCGAGCCCAGGACCTCATGCTCAGCAGTTGCACTTGCGACCACTCGACATACCACTCCAAACACATCCTCGAAAAGTGTTCAAAAGGTGATGAAAGGTCTTCATTTTTACCACTAGGAATGTGAAATGTAGAAATTTAATTTAATGCATGGGATCATGCATTAAATTAAATATTATAATATAAATCAGTAAAATGTTGCCAGTATCACAACTGGCAACATTTTACTGATTTATATTATAATATTTTTTTTTTTTTCTATTACAAAAAAGACATGAATTCAACCAACCTGTGCATCTCAACAACCAGCGCCTTCATCTCATCCCGCACACCCTTATCCCTATCAGAGAGCAGTATAGGAATCTTCTTCACCATCGGCTTGATGGCGATCACTTTGTTACCAAACTGTTTCAGTGACGTGTGTAAGGCGGATACACAGGCCGCTACCACCTTGGGGTTCTTCTGCTCCATGCCTTTGATTAGCTCCTCTTCTACTGTCTCGTGTTTTTCTATTTCTATGTACATTAGGGTTATCTGTAAAATAAAATTGGAAGTGTTATTATAATTATTGATAACGACGATTTTACTCTTTGTGTGTGATTGCGTGCTCGTGCACCGTGCCTCGGAAAGCACGTTAAGCCGTTGGTCCCGACTGTCAATTGTAGATCTTTGACAGTCTTACCAAGGGGTTTCGTATTACCCAGTACTAACTGGGTTGTGGAGGTCAGATAGGCAGTCGCTCCATGTATAATACTATATGGTATTGAGTTGCATCTGGTTAGACTGGAAGCCGACCCCAACATAGTTGGGAGTAGGCTAGGCAGATGATGCTATAGTGTGTTTTTTTTTTAATAGGATAGTATGGGGAAATTCGAATCTATAAGAGATACATGCAAACTATCTAAGGGAACAGTCGTTCTTTCATCATGAACACAATTTTGGCATACTTGATTTTTTGGTCAAGTGTGAGTGGTCTAAAAAAAACTGTAAACTGTTTTTTAAGCGAGGCTTATTTTATTGAAAAAAATAGAGACAACCGAAGCGCTGAAGACTCTGATGTCCCCATTCTGTCCCAGTTAAAAAAACACTGTATATTGTTACGGATCCTTTTCTAGATTTCTGTGGTTGAGCATGAATATGCCCAGGCGCAACCAAACTAACTTAGAAGCTGACAAAAAGAAAAAAAATGTAGTATATATATTTTGCGGTAAGCATCCATATTTTGAAATGCAATGGTAAATTTAAACAAAGCCCATATTCCTCTAATAATGCATGCTTACACACGTTGAAAATAAAAGTACCGTTTTCACTCTTTTGATGAACAATGCAGTAAGTAGGTACACTCATACATTGTGCATTAAAACATTTTTCTTTTTGTTCGATTCGTAATTTAGTGGCAGAGCGATGACTTGTAATAATTCACTGAAGAATGACCTGGTTACAGATTGTTCTGAATAAACCAGGCCAAATCAACTGTGGTTTACTTAATGCTGTCGCATTAATACAATAAGTTATACGAATTGGAAATGAAGTATTTTGTATTGTGGTCAGACTTTGTAGTCTGATTTCCTTTAGTACGCATGAATGACGGTCGAAGATTTATTGGAAATCTAACTTCATATACATACTTCCATAAATATAGTAGTTCCTTAAGCTACCCCGATTATGACAAGTTGAAAGATGTCGCAGGGTAAAAAAGCCTATCAAAACATCTACGGGGGGTGCTTAAAAATGCGCAAACGACGGCCCCGCCCCCGTCGAAAACCGAGGTAGTAACAGCGTGCTGTTCTTCTGTTAAGCAAAACCCTTCCGCTGGTTGATTTACGCAGCGGTATCGTCTGTCGTTCAATTAGGCCCACTCGGATGTTACCCAGAAAGTTGCTGCCGCCTGTCAAGTCAGAAATAGTCTCAAAAAAGGATGGGCCTAAAGTAAAAATAAACTGACCTGTAGCGCGATGTCCTTAGTCTTGGTCCTGGGCGCGGCGATGCACTTGGCGACGATGCCAGACATCACCTCGCCGGTCGTCTTGCCGGCGTGCCCGCAGTTCTCCACGAACACCAGCGCAGCTTCCAGACCTACAACGTAATACATTTGAAAGGATTAGCCCTAGTTTTGTTAGACAGACCGTCAAGCTTGATGGCCCTCAAAAACCTTTTTGAGCACATCGGTCAGAGTGGATGAAGAAGGCGGAAGACAGAGTTTTGTGGGGGAAGCCTATGTATGACCAATAGTGGACTGCGATAGGCTCGGGTGAGGTAGCCCTAGTTGCCTCCAAAGAGGAGTGAACCAGAGAGATGACGCTAATCGTTTCTTAATTTTACTTGTGCCACAGAGTCCGTAATATTGTTCCTTAGCTTTAAGCCATAATTAGATCTTGTTAAATTACGAATTGCCCTTGTAAAAGTCACCGATTGATCAGGACAACAATAAATGCCAAGGTACTACCTGAAGTTGTAATTTGCATAAAATTGAGATAAAACGTGTTCAGAACTTGTGGCACTCTGTGATGTCAGTATTGACGGGCTAAGTCTGCTACTAATTGATGAAATAAAGTAACTTTTCTTTAAAGGTCTTACCAAATCCTACACAAACGATTAAGCAGTTAATCCTTGTAATGTAATCCTAGATAGCATTGTATAGAATACAGTTTTTCTATCTGAACAGACAGATTTGTTACTGAGGAGCTTTTTTCCATTTCTCCGCAATTAAAAACAGTAGAAAGTGGTGAAGTTTGGGGACTGACTTAAGAAAACCAACTTTTGAAAATTTAACATTTGACGGCATGGTTGGCGCAGTGGCTGAGCGACTGGCTGCTGCGCTGCGTGTCGCGGCTTCGATTCCCACACGGAACAAATATTTCTATGGCCTACATGTAGTTATTCCTGGTCTGGCTGTTTGTGAGTGTGAGTTTAAATGCTTGTAAATGCACTCACGATACAGAGGAAATTGTTAATGGGGCAACGTTTTTATTTTTTTTTATTGAAGTTTCGAAGGTCTTCGGCCTGATTAAAATAAATGAATTTATTTTTTTGCCATACCAGCGCAGTTTCAAGTAAAAATAAATATTATTGAGCGAGAGCTCAGTGGGTACTAGAATTGGAAAAACTTTAGCCCTTTTCAATTCTCAGTAAGCTCGATAGCGTGACTGTAAGGGTTTCCGTGAAAATATTTATCGGTCGATGCCCCATAGTTGTAATGTTTCGGCCGGTGACGCACAAACAATAAAAAAAAACATCGATCGGCATTTTCCCTTATGTTATCGAATGAGAACAAGTTTAATCAGCGTTTGTTTTAATTTCTTCATAAGTCATAATATTAGTTTAGGTCAACTTTACGTTAAGAGGGAAACAGACTTTAATACTAATACTTACATCAATTAGGAAAAACGAAAATTTTATCAGCCTAGGGTAATTTACTAGGCAGGCCACATCTGTCACATGCTGGAGGAGTTATGGGCTAAAGTAACTACACAATTGGTCCAAAACAGCAGCAAACGGCAACGCGGCAGGCCCAGAAGGAGATGGCGGGACGAACTCGACTCTTTTCAAAAAGAATGGCAAACAACAGCACTAGATAAGTGGAAAAAGGGAAGAGAGGGCTTTGCCCTGCAGTGGGACGCAAATGGCTGATAATAATAAATAAATAGAGTAATTTAGGAACAGTCACATGTGGAGATGTTTTTATGTAACACGAAATTTTGACCGCCTGTGAGGAGGTCGAAAATTATCCCACGATTACGTACCATCTGGATAAAAAGCATCCTATATCCTAACATCATCAGGTCATGGTCTACATGTACATGATATGCCAAACACTAAATCCGTTCCACCGTGAAAAGGTAACATAAACAGAGTTACTTTCGCATTTATAATATTGATATTTGCCCGAATTCTGTGTAGTCATTGTAACTGAAAGCCGACAATAATAAGCGTGCCCTTCGGTTGCTATCATAATAACTGCACTTGGCAGAGTTAATCGTCATCCATTATGATTGCTTTACTGTTACTTTTACATCCTCACTGCAATTTGTGATAAAATTACGTCCAGCATCACAATTCACGTGCATTGGAGTAGTTGGAGATGAGACGGATTCCATAGCCACAATGACCGGAATTCTTCCCGTGTTCAACGGATTCTCGCGACCATCACCTTGTTTTCCTTGTGAGGGGTCTACCTACACCTTCGTCTTCCTTCTACCGACCGAGTACTAGATACTCAACTTAAAATTTCGATATGTTGGTTAGAAACAACAAAAAAACACTAAGGTCCTATTGCACGATGTCAGAATAGCCACTACTTACCGAATAAATTCAAAAATGGAACAGGATTTGTATGAAATTATCTGCCAAGTTAACGGGAACTTAATCGTAGGTGGTGGAACAGGCAGTATCAAGAACAGTTATCCCTTCTCTTCTACGGCTTTTCGCTAATTGAACTCGACCCTGTATAATAACATTCCAAAATCTCTTCAAACAATGTTCACGGTCGAGGTCAAATTCATGAAAGGCTACGTCTACTCATAACTGGATCACGTATTAAACTCCATTCACCCATATTTATTAGGCGTTTGGGCTGCTTACGTGCGATACCATACAATAAGAGGTGAACAAAGTCATGTGATCTAACATGTGACTGAAGAAACCTTGCAAACATAATTACTAAAAACATCCCGAACATTGAGACAGTCCAATTGGATTATAACAAGAACGGAGTTTAAAATGCGTCATTCATTCGTGTCGTTCTAGACAACGAATTAAAGTTGTTAATGTCTGTAGGATAATGACCTTTTTCGGTCAAGCAAGTAGAAAGTGGAATCAGACATTTTAGAAGACAGCGTATGTCTATAAATTGTAGTGACTTGCGTAAAGTGATGTATAGAAGAGGTTTTGTTATTAGAAAGTTGCAATCGGCAATAGATTCGACGAGACGGCAGATTGAGCATTTTGATGATTCGATCTCTGGCTCCTTATACCATGTAAGAGCAAGCGAGTAGACTGCGTCGTTGGGTTAGTGGTCCAAAGAGCGATGACCGATCTTTGGGGTCCTGGGTTTGATCTCAAGGTTGGTCTCAAGGTGGAAAGTGTTTTGGGACCTGCGACCGGATGGCAATAGGCTCGCGCTCTACTAAGTAGGTATATGGAACTTCGAAATGTGGGTGTACTATACAACTCTGCGTACCCTTTCGGAGTATTCAAGTGTGACGATATGGAAGTACGTCTCTTCAAGAATGAAGGTCTTTGTACTCAATAACAACAGTTGTGAATCGCATTTTGTTATGGTTACGTGTATCGGTACCGAGGCACGATAGAATGCGAGCACGAATTTAAACAGTACACGGGATGTTATATTGGAAATCATGAACGTATTTATCTATGGTGTGGCTGAAATCAATATATTCCAAGTATAGCTATGGCATTCTTTTTTTGTAACCCTGACCTTCAGGGCATTGACGCATCGTTCTAAATGGAAAGTAATCAGTACATCTTTTCGTAATTAAAATGTAGGTACTCAACCTACTACCTACACACACAACACAGTATGTGTGTTGGGTTAGCTGGGATATTAAGCAAAATCAGAGGGACATATGGGTCAGAGTCGACACGCATTAGGTGCCGAAGTCGGTTGACGTCGGCGTCGAGGGAGGCCTAGACAATGCTGGCGTGATAGACGACAATAACGGAGACACAGTGATACAGGGACACAGTGTACAGTGGCGTGCCTATAGGTCAATATTACGGCAAACTAAAGCAATTCCATAAGGAAAACAGACTGTTCAGGAAATTTAAATCATGAAGAGTAGTGGATTTTAACGGCAAACCAAGCTTTTAAACTTGTGTGAAAGTACCGCTTTACAAGCGTTGCTGGAAAATTGTCCGCGGTGTGACCCACAGCCACAGCGAAAGTTATGGGGGAGACCTTTGTCCAGCACTACGACAAAACAGGTTGATAATAAAAAAATCTACCTACTGCTGATTTACATGAAACAAAGATTAATATTCTTCATTGAAAGGGTACTTTTAAATAAAAGCGTAAAGTTATCGTCTAATCCCAAACTGCAATAAATAAAATGCATTTTCTATTTCTATGCATTACCTAAGACCAGCTAGTGTTCAAGGTAGACTTCTAAGTCCAAGATAAAATACAGTTAAGTTCTTCAGTTACTATCAACTACTGCAGGAAGCAATATTTCTTCACCTAGACACCCTCAATTGAGTGTAACTGAATAATTACTTTTACATTATGCAGACTCGTAATATTACAATCATGGTTCTGTTTCAGAATTTTATATTTGCTTCAGGGACCTGGAAGTTCTTAAACTAAAATTATTAATTTGTTTTTTTTTTTAATTTGCCAGTGAAAATTTTCTATGTCGGAATGATGAACTGAATATGTGGTAGTCGTTTGTGCTTTGATGTCCCATCCACCCTATATTATAATATGAATTCAAGTCGGGCAAAGCAAAGCAAACTTGCTCAAAAGGGGCTTTTAGCTTATGTTTATGGCAAATCTTCTCCCGCACTTCACCCTCACTGAATATTTGATGAATCCTGACGCTGTTTTTTTTGTTATGCGTCAATGTTAATGCAGATTAATGTTTTTCTTTCTTTCTTCAAAACGTTGACCGTATGGCGGAATACTCATCATCATCATCATCATCATCATCATTTCAGCCGAAAGACGGCCACTGCTGGACATAGGCCGCCCCCAAGTGTTGCCACATTGAGCGGTCCCGTGCATCTCGCATCCAGCGGATCCCTGCAACCTTTACCAGGTCATCGGTCCACCTAGTGGGAGGCCTTCCAACGCAACGTCTTCCGGTTCGCGGTCGCCACTCCAGAACTTTCCAGCCCCATCGGCCAACGGCCGAAATACTAGTTAGAACGAGCTACTAGCGGAATACTAGCTAGAATAAATATAATGCGTGTGATTACTATCGACAGGATACTAGAAGTAGTAACTGATGTACATTTAAGACAAAATTTCACCCAATTCGTGAATAACCTGGCGCATGACCAAGAATAACAAGCAGTTTCATCTGTGCAAGGAACAGTTACTTGTTACTCGTAAAACATCGCAAAGGATTTCGAGACTTTATGATCAAGAATTAATGATCATTTTAACCTACATTTTAAATGATTTTGTATTGTGTGCTTGTGGGTGCAGTTACTAGTATTCACTCAGCTCTTGCAACACATATACAAGGAACAATTCATATTTGTCTAAGGGTCTTAAAATAGGCCTTTGTTTAAGCATTCAACCTACTTAATAAATTCTTAGTCAGATGTTTGCATTTTCTGAGTACATTTATGTTATATGATTCAATTTCATCATATTTAACACTATTTGTTTTAATGCTACCTAGTAAATTCCGAAATAACTAAATAAAGATTAAAACAGTGATTAGTCAGCAAAACAATGAAATAATGTTAACTTTAAAAGAGTAGTTTTATAGTGAGTAGATTTTGTAACAAAATAAATAAGATTTGAATAATAGTAACAACACTGACATTAAAAACATTGATGATGTTTTGGCTGCTGTTGCCAAAATGAAATGGCTTTTGTTTGCATAGAACGCAATTCATTCAGCTCTCCATCAGCTTATTTATAACCAGAGCAAAATATATTGAGATGTATTTAATATTCTTTTAAGTTAATTTCACATTGAACATAATATTCATAATAATAGGTACTTTATACTGGTCAGGAAAACGTAAACAACACCACACTTTTATTACAAATTAATGTAAAATAGGTTTTAACATAGATAGCAAGGCATCTCCCACCCAAACTGGGCTCGGCATAATGGGTTACATTACATCCACTCCCTGAGTTCAGCAGTGGAAAAATTATAGGGTGAATATGCTATATGGGGTATATGGAACCCAGTCTCGGTCTCATAGTAAAAACCGAAAAAAATCGGTTTTGCAATGCTATCGATAGTAAAGATCCAGATAGGCAGTTGTTCCATGTAAAATACTAGTATTCAGCTGCATCCGATTAGACTGGAGGCCGACCCCAACATAGTTGGGAAAAGGCTAGGCAGATGATGAGTAAATATTCCTGTACAAATAGTTTTCTTTAAATAAGATATTTTAAAATGTTTAATTTGGAAGACCTAATTGCATGACTCCCTAGCCGAAAAATGTTATCACTATTTATGCAGACACAATTTTCAGGAAAAAGAGCTCAAAAATGACAGTAGTCATAGTACATAAGTAAATATGTGTGCATTTAAACAACAAGAATGTATCATGTAAACTGTAAATAAATAACAAGGTCAGTGACATATGCAGTTTGGATGTTAATTAAGGTAGTAATTAAATTAGCACCTAGAGGTTGTTATTAAACCTCAACTACAGTACCTAACCAACTAAACAGCTATACAATTTTAATAAGCACTGAAAAATATTGATATATCCCAATATTTTTATTTAATAACAACTTGTGTGTGGCATGCATTGCAGTACAATTTTTTTCTTTCAGAAACCTTCCCTGGCATGTTGTTTGTATATATTTATGCATTGTCCACATGAGGAAACCAGCATGCCTGAGAGATATTTCTCAACTTCATGTAAAGCCAAGTCAGAGGCCCATGGGCAGCACAAAAACTCTGACACCAGGTTAGTCACTAACCACATAATAAAGAAAGAAGAATGCATTGTTTGTTCATAAAAATTGGTTGCATATTCTCTTAGTTTTGTTTTGTTATTTGTCTTTTGTAACACCTCACAATCAAATTCAATGAAGAGTTAAGCTCTCATGACAGTAACCAGTCTAAGCAAGAGGTATTGAGCTATCCACTAACTGGGTTATGGAGGTTAGATACACACAGTGGCATACCTAATGGCCAAAAATACAGCAAGCCCATAAGGCAAACAGAGTGTTCAGAAACCCGAACATCATGAATAGTAGTAGGTTAGAGGGGCAAGCCAACCTTTTAGGCTTATATGAAAGTACCGCCAGTAGATACACAGTTGCTCCATATAAAGTACTGGTATTGAACTACATCTAGTTTGACAAGAAACCAACCCATATGGGTAACCAGTGTTGGTCAAAGTTTAGAAAATGAATAAAGATAACTATCCAAAATTGTGTTAGGCCTGTTCAGCATTACACATTATACAGTTGCAAATGAAATAAGTAAACAAATAAATTTCAAAGCACATACCTTTCTCCTGCGCCACGGCATTGCTGTCAGTGACAAATTTCTTGATCAGTCCCAAGTATTTATTCCACTCCGGAGATTTCTCGTCGTCAATCTGGTTGAAAAGTTTGATAGCCTCCTCATAGCCCGCTACCCTAGCCTTCCATAGCTTGTGAACGCATTTCTCTTCTGTCGGCAATTTTTTATATTCATTCTCATCCTCCATTTTGGATTTGTAGCTTGGTCAGGTTTTGATTCTAAACTGGAGAACAAATAAGGGTTAGGTAAGTAGAAATATCGAGATCTTAGCTAAGTTTAAGTTTTATTCAATAATAATGTATGTATTTTAAATAAATAAATAAACTTGGTTAGCGTGTTTTCTTTTTATGTCTGTCCAACTAATAATCTATGGGCCAAATCATACGAGCATCTAATTGAGTATGGTATCTATTGGTATGGTATTCTGTGCTAACTAACTTTCCTATGAGTATTATTACAAATACTAGTTGTTTCTCAAGATTGAACAATGGGCTTTAGCTCCAGTTATGATAATATTTTTGATTATGAGCAATACTAACACGATGATACATTTCAAGATGTAGTTTTCTTTTCTTAGAATATAAACAAATCATATTTTTTTGTTGACTCCTTTTACATCAGAATAATTTGCTCAAATCTGACTGAATGGTGGCCAGTAGACTATGATACATCTGTGCCATCATGAGGGTACCAATAACAAAGACCATATGTGGGTAAGTGACCATTTTGTACATGTTTCCTTTAAAGGATTCATGTTAGCCCTGAATACAATTATATGTAAATAATTTACAATTTGCGTTTGACCTTATAGTGCAATATTGCAGTTTCTACAAGGCCAAGAGTGCATGATTCATACTGAATAAGGGTAGAAGGAAGATTGTTTGTAAAACATCTGATAAAATGCTGACTTATCGACGTTCGTAGAACAATACTATGGTAAACAATGCTCCTGTCACACACGTACTGCAGAATTACAATATTAATGAATATAAACTGACTCACACAACATGCAATTTGAAACTAATTAGTAAATAACGTGGAACTATTGTGTATCAACTTTCTTAAAGCGTAGGCGGTCAACAACTACGATCAATTTAACGAATCACAAATCAGTTAATACGTAAGAAACGGTGATTCAACCGATCCAACGACACCTGCTTTCGAATATAATAATGGCTACCTGGCCAATATTGCGGAACAAATAGTTAATTACGAGCTGGTTCATTTATAGCCGTGCCCGTTTTACACTGAGATGTGAAATTGGATCGCATCTCAGCCGACTAAGAACGCCCGACAAACGGTCACTTTCTCACTTTACAAACAAATCCAATGAAATGTCAAGAAACTTACCGTTATCAAGCTGTTTCTGCTGAGTCCACTTGATAAAACTAAATTTATTAAAACTAAACAACATAAACGATAGTTAGCTCACATTATCCAGCAAGTAGGAATATTTTAACCGACAAAAAGAAATGCCTTTTTCTTTTTCGTCGTCGTTTTTTTAAGTTTGCGAAATGAAAATGGACGGAAGATTAATGTTGCCAGAAATTATTTATACTGTCAAAATTCTAACAATAGTTTGGTAACATATTTAAACATATTTTTTGTTAAATAATATAAAATGCACGACGTTTTTACAATTAAATTAACTGTTGTTAGTATTGAAAAGTGTAACAAAAAAATTAAAAACAAACTGATGTATAAAATATTGAATTTATGATAAATTGATAAACAAAACAAAATTGAAGAAAATGACGAGACAGCTGCTGTGTTTAAAGTTTATTTACTAGTTAGTAAAATAATGTATCATTAAAATCTGTATTTTCATGTAGCAAACCATAGTCGTTATTTGAAAAAAAAACATTGTATAATTTTAACTTGGCAACCTAGCAGTAGTTCACCTCATTCGTTCAACCATTCTATTTTCTCTTAATCATTCGTTCGTTTGTTGATTTTGTTCACTCTTTTGAAGAGCCAAGAATCTTCAAAAAAATATAATAGTTCGTTCTGAGAACAGCAGCGAGCGAGACGTGTGTCGCGTCGTTATCGTGACAACTGTGCGTTCGCAGTTCTAACAGTCGACAAAAATAAATAGTACCTCTTAATGTAATTGTTTTGATTTCATTACAGCTATTTGTGTGTTGAAATGTTGAATATGTTAATGGAGTAATTAAATGGAGCGTTAGAGTTTGTTTGAAATAGACTAAATAAACAAGAGTGTTGTGTTTTCGTTCGGCGTTGGGGTGATATTGGAGAGAGAAGGGAATTCAACAGCTGTCTGTGCATAGTATGCTTCATACTGTGAGTATGTTATGCTTTTCTGAACATTTAGGTAAACCATTTACTCGCTAATGGAACCGGTACGATTGGTTCAAACGCTATTTTCGCACTTTCAAGTAGCGTTATTACGTTCTTTGTTTTTGAAACATTAAAGTCAAAACTAGTAAACATGGGACTAGTAATGCGGGGTAATAAAACTGAATTCTTAAGATATCTGCTCACACATTGGAATTTACCAATTTGAAACTTGTTTCTGTATGACTTCTATGTTAAACGTAAACTTTGGTATTTCACAATTAACTGTCTAGCACGATCTACGAGAAATTACAATCTTAACTCGGTTACATGAATATAAACATTCTCATTCGTTCCTTTTATAACCCTCACTGTATCCGGGATCATCGAATAAATCATATTCGATAAAAACTTGAGCTGCTGCGTAATGCATCATAATAATTAAAGGTAGACACCAAACTAACTACCTACATAATTTGTTTATTATTTTAATGTCATCCTGTTCAGATACCGTTCCTCAATGTACTGGATATTATACCTACTTGCTTTCTCATTACTGATAATGGTACATTCACCCCATTTCATAAAAAAACCTAGACGTGCTTCAAGATAAACAAAGAACTATCGTTTTGTATGGTACCTACGAAACGATATTTTTATGACAACTACCTACAACAACAAAAATGGTACTTACCTACCTAGGTAGAACATTCATCAAGGCAGGCAGTTAAGACCCTAGATAAATCATTCTAAACCTTTTGACCGCTATTGTCACATATACGTGACAAGCAAGCGCGTGTGCTGGTCGCAAACGACACAAATATGTGACAAAATGGTAGGTGAAATTGTGGGTTGGCGTAGAGGGCACGCGCGTGCGTTTATGTTCGGGTGCTGTTCTTAAGCACTCACTTATCTTATCGTAATTAGATCTAAGTAGCAGACAATCAAAATGTACCTTTACACCGTTTTGTAATTCAGTTGAGGACAAAAGATCAGATTTCAGAATTAGAATCGGTCAATTTTAATGAATCCGGGTCAGATTCATGAATTACGTACATAAATAAACTCACGGCTTGTTGCCATGGAGACGGGCAGAAACTACAGAACGATCTTTACAGTATACTCTTTTTGTTTCGTTCACGTTCATACAGCTTGTCTTTGGTACATGCTGAAATTATTTACGTATAAAAATACATAAGAAGCCAGCATGAAAAGCCATTCAAAATCGTCAGGAAAACTGCCAGTGTAATTTTTGCGGCTTAGATAAATAATCATTGAAAAATAAACAAATAATTAATCATCTTTAGATTTGTCACTTTTAACAATCAACAGTTTCATTCAATTCAATGAAAGTTGTAAAAAGATCATATTCCAATGAGAGTTGAAAAGACCATCCATCATCTCTGATAACAGAAAATTACGTCGAAGTTATTAATTCTACGCAAATTCTTTAGGAGTCTACAGACAAAGAATATACAAACGAAATTCCCCAATAGACATTCTGAAAACCAAATTGATTTATCGAGCCTTGGAGTTTTTTCTTTTAAAATAATGAAGGTAAAAATGAAAAATATATTAGTAAAAACACTACGAAATGAAATAGATAAAGCTAGGTGTTTGAATCCAGAGAAGGCTATATTTTCAAGTGCTCTTATTAAGTTTAAAAATATTTACGTAACAATAAAACTGCGTATAAAAACACGATTTGTACCAAATATTTAGTGATCTAGAAAACTGAGGCCGTAATCTTAAAAAATGGGCCATATTGTTATACGGTAATCTGATTTCCCGTTTGGTTCACAAACATCGTTCATGGTAAATTTACAATTCCGTTAGGGTCACCATGTTAGAGATTAGCGTGGATTATCCACATGTTTTATGAAGCCCAAATTTTTTACGCAAACATTGATGCCATTCCTAACGAGAGCTTCACATCCTTGGTACCGTTAAATTGTTCAAATATGATTTAACCCACTTGTAATTGGATGACTATTCTAAACTGTTACAAAGTTAAATTCTTATATCTAGGCTAATAACTAGCTAGATAACTCAATTAGTCTTATTGAGTCGACTCGTAGCACCTAGTTAAAATAAATGACAACTAAAAATTGATGTGAATACCGTACCTGGACACGCTTATGCCACAGTTGGAATAGCCAGATATATCAAACCAAAGGAGTTACAAAGGTGTGAATTAAGTGGCAAACTGTGAAAAATTCGGAGCCGTGACATCCACTAACCCCGCATGATGGATATCTGGCCGCTCTTCTAAAGGTCCAAGCTGATTTTTTACGTTGTATTCAAGTCGACATTCATCGTAACTCTGTTATAAAATAAAATACTATTGTAATAAAATTCATATCAAATACAGTTTATTAGTTAATCAATATAACTCGCTATCTAACCGGTAAAGTATTGCTATTGACCCATGCAGTCGTTACGACCGAATGCGAGAAGAAAAATAGGTTATCGGAACAGCGTAATTGACACCGTTCTTAGGATATTGCAGAACAAAAAACAAAAGATCAATGCATCACATGAACTCATGATATGGTGACTAAATGAACCACGAGACGTTCAATTTGTCGATATTAAAAGTTCACGTTTGATTGAGCTATGATAAAGATCTAGCTAGTAAAAAAGTGTACTGCGATAACTAACAAAGAAATATGGAATTAAGAGACAAGCTGCGCCGACCCCAAATCAATTAGAATAAGGACTGGAGTATGAGTCAGTCCATTGGTATAATATCCTCCGTGATCATCACATCGAATTCAATATTTATTAGCTTCATTAAAAGATACGGGCTCATAATCGTTTCTATTAGTCGAGTACTAATAATCAATTTATTATTCTGTTTGCTTTGAATCTAGTTAGCAGTTAGTTACACCTGTTCTCTCATCAAACGGTAGTTTCCACAGTTCTTCCGCAAAGTTTTTCTCAGTCTATTCAATCAAGTTTTTGTCGCTAACTACGATAATTGAAGTTGGGTTAGTGTAAGGTCATTAATTAGTGGTATCGATGGGAACTCCCGGATGGGGAGGTTCATCAAATCGTGTTAGTTCCGATAAATGCTTTAACAGCATTAAGGCGAGTAATTGAGCGCGATATGACGCGTGATCCAGTTTCCTCGACTCTTGTAAAAGTTGTCGTTACGTCTGCAAGAACGAGTTTGATGGGAACTTACTCTATTGTGTGGAAAATTGCACCTAGATGCTTTGTTTTTAAAGTATTTTGAATTGATCTGGGTCAAATCTAAATAAGCAAAGACTCAGTAAGATCGAAAGACCTTCGACCTTAAACTCGGTAATACGCCATGCCTCGATGAATAAATAAAGCGTTTACTATGTCGCGGAAGTACAGAAAATCGATAGAAACGAGCTACATAACTAAGGTGCAGTGGCCACTAGAAAGCAATTACGGCTCCATTACCGTCTTTTCAAGTGAAACTACAAAAGGTGGCCTTTACTGCTGCCAATGTCAGTTAAAACGGCATATTATCTTTCGAGGCGTAGAATGACTCATTCATACTGTATTCGTTTAAACCTCTTTGGCACGAAGCGTATATCGTAAGTAATATTGGGAAAATACATCGTCTTTATTTTCATTTAAATGATAACTCCGACCTCCATGATGTTGCTGAAGTCTACAGAATAAACATCATAAAATACGATGTCAAAATTCGAAATGTATATGAGGTGACGATAAAACAAAATGATAGAAGATTCGCTTACTAATAGTATTAAATTATTCTCGAAGAGTGCGTTGCCCGACCTACAAGCGATCAAAAATATATTTTTATTGGATTAAAAATACGAGCCGACCACACGCAGATGTTGATTCAAGGATAATTTATTAGAAAAGTTCTGTCTGAGCTGTACTAAGTGTGCCAATATTAATCGATCGTTGAAGTTCATTGCGCTCGTAAAGCCACTCTTTTGATGCATGGCTTTCTTGTCGTCCTTTCGCATGCAGATTATTCTTATCCACCACTTCCAACGGGCATAAATTAACTAAGTTCTCAAAGTAAAGTTATTTAACTATCAATGTACGTATTCTTAACTTTCCATGTAAAATCCATGGTTGATTTCATAGCTCTTCCAATTTGTTCTGTGATCTCCAAAATCTCTCGACTGCATCCTGTTCTTAAAATACTTTACGTCCTGTTTTCCATTTTAAAGTCACCAGCCATATTTACTTTGCGTTTAGCCCTGAAGCTTGACCAGTCGCAGTCGTTAAGTAGATTATCACATTGTAGCACATGTTCTGTTAAATTGGATTATGATGGCTGTCCAGCTCATTTAAGCCTCGGCTTAGTGTCAAATGAACAAGCATACGCACACAAATATTGTTATATTTCATTGTATGTAGCTATCTCATAATTTTTGACACGCCTCCGACCTTCCAAGATACAGTTCTAAGTATTCATTGATATTCTTGCGTGTGTTAGACTTTCCTAAGATGTAAAGACATTAGCAATCAAGGTATCGTGATTAAAACACGTCGCCGGTCATGTATACGGCACACCTCGTATCAAAAATGGATAATGCAATCCCAACGCAATCAGGCTACCGGCGGCCATGTTGCAGCCGCCATATTTGTGAATCATGCGCACACGCGGATCGCTGGACTCTTTATTATCTAAGGATGCAGTCTTGAGGACAATGCGTTTCATCGTTAAATATTAATAGAGTAATTAATGTATCCGTTGTCGTAACTACATTGTTGTAGCGTGTGTTATGTTTAGTCAGTCTAATGTAGATGTCCTGGACCTGCCTCTACCGTAGACAAAGTAACTGGATATTCTTCGTCTCTAAGTTAATTACTTAAATGCAAATGTTCATCGGAGACTACAAGGTCCGATTATTAGAATTTGAATAATTTCAAAATAAATCAAACTGTTATCAAGAAGGTTTCACTGACTGAATTATCTATAGACATCACATCAGTGTGAACTCTTTTAATGTCAAAGATCAAAACATATTCTCCAACAGTCCTGAGAAAAGCTTTAACATTGTAATGAGATTTATGTATCGTGTGACCTGTCATGTGAGCATTGCTCGGGATTCCTCGTGCTCTGATTTGATTAATGCCATGTACGTGATGCATGCCTTGCAAATCATTGGGCCGTTGATGGAATAACTAAGTAAGGATTTCTTTTAGCATTTGTAAAGCCAATTCATTCTTGAAGAGCACGCTCAGACTTTGATTATCGTATCATCTATGGCAAGCGATGATACTGTTAACGCAGGTGCACGCTTACCTAGAAGTTAAACTATTAAGAAGAAAGATCATGAACCCTGACCATGGCTCTGAAGTCTGCACAGCCTTAAAGCCAAAATGACTAAATTACCTGAAACTTTATTTGTACCGACCAGCAGCCAGTTGGCTATTGCAAGAAGATATCGTTCGAGATGTCCCGTCTATTGTTAACTTAGTGTAAATAATACTTCAAATGTCTTTGCCTAGAAGCAAGCAACTATATGTAAAACTCTGAAGACTCCCAGGTTATGGCTCAAGAAATACAGACTCCGGTAAATTGACATAGTTTGTCGTCATTTAGTTAAAGTTCTCTGTAGTGCCAACTGCATCGTCCATATAACTTGAAACGACTTCTGTTACGTCTTGATCTAAGAATAGATGCAGAGCATTAGCTTTGAGGAGTCCACCCATTACAATTACTTGAATTGAAATATGAGATTCAGTTTCATTTGTGTACTTTAGATAATTTTATTCTTCATTGTATTATGTATTTCTATTTATCATAACTTCTTTTACGTTTTCAACTGACTGATTTGTTACGATATTAATGTTCGTGTTTTGTCTTAAAGTGTTGCTTGAAGTCTCTGTATCTATCTTATTATCTAGATTAAGCATATCGTCTTCTATTTCTTTTTGGTAGTACGCTTTTCAGGAACTTGCAACTGATTATTGTTAATATCAAGTCTTTCTTGATGTTCGCCAAGTAATCTCTTACAATTTATAACATTTGCCTTTATTACCAGTACCTATACGGTGTTTATATTTTCTGGTTTTAATAAAAAGGACCGACGATGTAGACATTCTTAAAAATATCCTTAAAGTTACTTGAGGTCGTTTCGAAGCAATAAACAATATATTCTGTCAAAGAATTTCCTTGTTCCAAAACTTCCATTTCGTCTACAAGGACTGAATGAGAGGTTATCAGAAAGGAGCTGTTCACAGGGTTTTCCAATTAATTATATTAAGATTGGAAAAGCTTATTGAGCACTCGGTTCTGTTGGCCTCTAAGCAATTTCCCCTTTCGATCTGAAGTCTGTTATAAACCGCCGAGAATTCGTTATCTCTAATTATTTGTTTATTACTTTAGCTTTTGTATGTAAAAGTACAGCTGATAGGTACTTCCTCTCCTTCTGAATTTTAATTTCTCTTCCTGATGCTGAAATATAAAGATTACTGCCTTCCTGCATTTTTATTACTGACACCGCCATGCCAAATTCTCCATCTGTTTTAAATGTTTAATACTTACTCGATTTCTTCCTTAATTAAATGCAAAAACAGTTTTAATTGTGTTTACCGTAGGCACACAGTTCGGACGCTACCTAGTTTAATGGCCGATCAATTTCCTGATGTTTTATTGCCGATAACCGCATGGAAGCTGCGGCAGCCGGTCGATATCCGATAATGTCGCAATAAAACTGGCTCGAGCCCAGTTTTAAGCTTTATCTTATACAGGTCAATGGTTTCAGTGTATCTGATCGGGTTGAATGGCACCGCAATGATCTAAATCGGTTGACCGAAATATGTGCGGTATTCGATACCCACGAAACATCAACAAGTAGAAACCAACATTTTATTCACGAAGTGTATGTAAACATATACAATTTGTAACTGACCCATTTGCCATTCTACAAATCTATAATTCATAAATGTACACATCCGGCCTTACGATACGCACTAATGAAAATGATTCATGCAGTGATTCAACGGTGCACTCTCAAGTGAATTTTAAGTGAATGTCTCATTAAAATTTCAACTTTTAATTTCAGTAACAAACTGTTGTGAGAGCGGCGTTTCGTGTTCAAACAGAATAAAAACCATTGCGAGAAAAAAGTAACCGAGCGCTCTCCACTCGCTGTAGCCATTATCATTGTATTGAATATTTTATGTATTCCCCTTTTGTTTTCAATTGGTAATTCTTGTCTAGCTATTTTTTTTTTCAATTTATTAAGACGTTCAACATTGAAAACTATTTCTTCAACCAAAATACAATTCTACTAGCCAGACAGGGCATTTGTTGCAACAAGAAAAAAAACAATCGCCTCGAATTCAATATTCTACTATTGACACAACGTAAATGAAAAAAAAAGACAAACGATTGTTTGAAAATCGAATGAGCCATTTAAAATCAGAGTTTGACAATAGGAAGCGTTGGCAAGTTCCGTTCGGTCGCGCATGGCATAAGATTAAGAAACCGTTTTTGAGTTGATTTCCTGCGATGGAGGACTATTTATAAACTAATATGGCGGCACGGAAGCACCATGACCTCGGTGACGATACTTAAATGGAATATTGAGTGGTTGCCCGCTATCTGAAATAAATATTGGACTTTAGTGTTTATCATTCTTAAGAGGCATAAACATTATTGATTGGCGACTCGTCGTAAGTCACACGTCATTTACACCTTGAACTTCTTAGAGGACAGTCGCATACTTTGGCATTCAAGAAATGGAAATACAATCAAGTAATCCTGATGTAGCTTCACAACAAAAATTGAATACGTAGGTGGTTTATTTATACAACAAGTTGAAGATAAAATAATTGCTTTGAACTATATTCCCACAAGTGGCGATACTTGATAAGACTCGGGTTAATTCTCAACCTTCTTAATTGGCGTGTGATTAAATAAATTAAAACTGGCACGTTGTTATTGTATCTACTACAAGACAGTACAAATGCACTAGCAAACAAAATCAAGGATTACCCTATCTTTTGTCAAAAGACATAAATATTTCAACTCCAAATCTGAAGCTCAGGAAAGTTCGTCTTTCTGTCATCTTAAATGCTCTGTCATTTCTATCATTCAAGGCACCGCTCCGAAATTCCACTAATAATAGTAGCGAAATGTAATCTTGAAAGAAAATAGTACCAAATGAGACATTCGTATTCGTGGCAAATTTCCAATCTCTAAAATGTTAGTACTTCATAACACCACACCAATTTTATTTGAAGGGTAGGAAGACAGGTGTACTACGCCCACAAATTGTCAGTTTAAGTCACATGTAATTGTGGACGAGCCTTTCACCATCAAACGGACACAATTCCAGACACCAGGCCGTTAATACAGCTCAAGTTCGGACCCCATGCCTGTTCAGCAGTTGCACTTGTCCGCGCTTGCTACCTAAACAAACGAAGCAGTCAGAAAATTAGAACAGTAACTTCAAAACATAACATAGACACACAAGCTAGAACAAATATGACGAAATTGGAACATTTCAGATATAGGTCACACAGCCACGTAGCCACCGCATGGCTGCCTTCTGCAAGGTTCGAATCAAAAGTCCAAATGAACCATTTGGCATGACATACGGCCGTCCCCTGCCAACTGATACGGTACAGAGCTTTCAATCTACATTTTAATTTGCATCGATTGTTGCATTCGTGATGCTTCGTAAATATTCGTTGTTGCTGATTGCATTTACAAAACATATTTGACATGCTTCTTTATCTCGTTTAATTAGCCGTGATGATGGAGTTATCCCTTTTTGTTTGTGGTGTACATAAGTAAGTATCAATCCAACCATTGCTAATTCTCGTATTGAAGTAAAGGCCTGAATTTTCAACTTATAAAGTAACCCAAAAAGTACTCTCGCTGCATTAAAATTCTACCATACGCCAGCTTAGCACTTAATTTCACACCCACACACAACAGTTGATCCGTGTTTCGTACGAAATACGAATATAACAGCTACAGTATACGGTAAATGTAATTTTAGGACTGCTAATTACTTCGTCTACTTCTAAAGTTCCACAATGCAACTGTTTGAAGGTTTGATACGATTAAAATTAATGTTTCATTAGCTTGAAAGGATATTTGCCCACAAGAGACGCAATTGCTTGGTTTAATGCTTTAGAATACGGTAATATATTTGCAAATACATACCGATATATCAATGTTGAACATTGTAGGACCGGCCTTGTGATATCCCCTTTATAAGCGACTTTGTATTGTATTGAAAAATAAAATAAATGTGGTTTAAAACTCATCTTCCTCTTTATCATTATCTTTTAGGAAACATAGTCCTTAGAAAAGGATGGTGACTTGTTTTATTTTCATTATGTCGATCAATGAGAGGAGCAGCTGCTTAAATCTCTTTATGATAAAGATCACTTGTTGCTATAGCTTCATTTTCTCCCGTACTTGTTCTTGGATCATCTTTGTTAGTGATTCGTTCTTTAACAAGCCTAAGTCCAATTACTTTATTTATCTTGGAGTTTCTATGGAGCAAAAATTATGATTTCAAAATATTTCGTTCAATACCTACGTTTTATATTTCTGAAAATCGATTTAACATTACCTTTAAATCTTGAAGATCTAACTTTGAAACAGATTAAAACTGTTAGGCCAAACACAAACTTTCATCCACTAATAAAAAAGAAAAGTAAGTACCTTTATTTTATTAGTAGCAGATGAGGATGAGACGTCGTTCCAAGCACAGCATGTGGTATTTTTTCAGCTTGTCTCCGGGAGCCGCAATAAACCGAGTGCGGTGGCACTAACCCACTTACACCATACGTATGTTTGACAGTCCCTTAATGGTACTAGTTGGCACAAAATGTGTCTAGCAGAATTAGTTCAAGAACAGCCCTAATTCTGTTATTAGACGCGTGACTTCATGTTTCATGACGCTAATTATAATATTGACGATGACGTACTTTAAATTAAAGGCAAAGGTGTTGAGAAATTTTGAGGAGTAGGTGTTCCCTCTCACAGATAAATGTGTTTTCTAACAGTTTCTACTTCTTAGCGCATCGATAGCAATCTAGGTTGAATCAGCCCAAAATTCGACGACGAGTTTGGCAATTTAGTTGGGTCCCTCAACTCCTGTAATCGAAACAGTATAAGCTGATTATCTGCTTATGATTAGGTTCTGACTACGCAGATTTGCAGAATATTGAATGCGAATGTTTGTATTGAATCCTTAAGTCTGAATGAAAATATTGTCCCGCTCGCTAGGCTTCGTGAGTCATTACATTTTCATGCTCTTTGTTATGCAGCTAGAATCTACATAGAATTATCGTTTATTTTGTTATATACACAGGACCCACATGGAAGTAAAATGGAACGCTGAATAGATACAATACTCACAGTTTACATAATAATCGTCGTATTCAATACAATAAAACAGTGCAACAATATAATTTTCCACCGACATTGTCTCTTCTCCTTTTGTTCGTAATTGCACACAGCGGTGGCGACGACTGGATAGTTGCAATCAATTTACCTCTAACTGTATGCTATTCACTTAAACGAGTAAAGACTGGAACGATGTCGTCTTATATGTGTTCCTTTCAATTAACGGTTGCAGGATCTATTGTTTAGTTTGCTGGTATAGTATCGGTGACAGAAATTTCTTAAATCTTTGGATACTTTGATCGGACTCACGGATCACTTAGTATTTCTATTCTGTATTGTTTAGCTATAAGTCTTCCATGATCATAAATAAATAGTCCCAAGACTGCGAAGTAATTACATTGAGCAGGTCATTACCTCTTGTCTGCAGTTGAGACTAATACATTAAGTCGTCTAGTTATTTGACCGCGACACGGCAGGCGCCAACTAGCGTGTTGGCAAGCCAGCGAGCTCAAGTGCCAAACAATGCCGTCACTTGATATTCTCAGATAACTCTACAAGGAATATTAACACTGTAATGGCTAGAACAATAAGTATAAGACTACTGGCGAATGGTCAACACCTTAATTTTTAAGTGCATCCGCACTTAAAGAAAACTAAGAACATAGACATCGAAGTAACTTTTTGCAAAGCAATATTTTGCAACATGATAAAAATGTAACTTTTGCAGCTTTATTATAACTTTTGTTTCCCTTTATTACCTCTTCTCTTGCAAATGTTACTCCACAAAAGATAACTTCTGTGTGGATTTTTGCACAACTTAGTTCTGGAATACATGTTAGTAGATATTGCATTCAAGTCTAACGGATGACGGGATTTATTTGGAATGCTAGTCTCTGTCCTTCATCATATCAATTTGTAAATATCCGCTGTTAAACATGAGTCTGTCACTCCTGTTCGCCCCTATCCTATAATTTATTTATCGTCGACGCATTTAGTGATCGCATAGTATTTGTTAGTCACCAGTTGCTTAGAACCACCACCATTCGCAGACAGGAACATATGGCCTCTTTTTCTGTTAGCACAATCTCCCAATTGCTTTATTAAATTCACACATTTGCCTGGTTACAGTTTTTATAAATCGACGTGAGAACGACTTCCTTTAAGATCAAACTCCAAGCTAAACAGACATCTGACTACTTAAAGACTAACACGCTTATCCATATCCAAGACTTGACTACTAACAGCGAAACTCCTTTCCAAAGCATAATCCGACACATATCCTCTGTAAATCAAAGATCAAATAGTTTTCAACAATCCTGTTGTTAACTAGGACAAGTTTAAATGTATCTTTAGTATCTCGCAAGCGTGCTGGGTAGTATTCGCCAAGATTAAAGGATCGACATGACAGGTAGAATGCGCGGCTTACACAATCCTACGTTGGATTCGCTGCTGGACTATTAACTGGCTTGTTATATCTTCACTTTGTATTTCACATGAGGGGTAAGCAGGACACGTAGTAGGGTCTTGTTGTTATGCATAGCGTTTCTAAGCTTAATGCCTCGGCCTGCTTCGCTTAAAAGAGTTGTCCTAGTGACCGTGCGCTCATTAAGGGCATCCTTATTGTGAAGAGTTTTGATTTTTTCACGTTTAGCTCAGCACCGTGATTTAGTTTTGATGTATATCAGGGGAATCATCTTTCAGAGGTCTTTCGAGCAAATTTATTCCTAGTCATTAATTCATCATTGGCACTCTTGTTCCACCAGCTGCTCAGTATAGGCCTTCTCCATTTTCTGCTTCCATTTTCCCTGGTGTTCACATACAATTCCTTCCTTGTGGAATACAACAGTTACATGATGGGAAGTCGATGATGATATCATCTTAAAACAGTTTCTCCGCTTTTGCTTCTGATATAACCCTTCTGACATCATTTACGACATCTATTTCAAGATGGTCTAACCTGCATAATTCGGTAAAGCAAGCGTGTAATAATATGCTGTTTCTAAACAGACGTGAATGACATAGCATTCTTGATGTTTGCTACAGTAGACTAGCCTTGTATCTAATAAGATTCAGACAGCATTTAAAGTAGATATGCCGCATGATGTTGTACGACAGGAGATCTTCATTAACAAGTTGTGGTGCATTTGTCTCGTTAGCAATCTTTTCTATGGTTGAGAAACTGATTCTCTCTCGTATGTCATGTTGTTTATTGATTGCATCAATACTTAGTGGAGTAACCGTGGCATGCTGACCATGGAAACTTGTGACTTCTTGTGTAATGTTCACATACAAAATGTCAATATTATTAAACAGCATGTTGATTGAGCATGAAGAAGCGGTCTCCATATGATGTACAAATCTCGACAATAGCAAAGGAACATTTCGACTTATCCGGCTCGAAGGACCAAAATTATAGAGATGCTAGCATGTATTAATGTCCTTTTTAAATGGATTATCTTTTTTATCATAATGTTTAAATGCCCTCTGCGTGCGCATTATACAGTGACTGTTCCTTCTACCTATGCATTTGTGTTTCACAATCACTTTGTCTAAACGTCATTCCCTCGTCAATATCACAATAGTCAGCCAGGCTGCATGCGTTGTCAGTCCAGCCGATGATACGATGAACGCCTCTTGACTACTTAGTGCGTTTTCTGTTTAATTCATCAAATTAGCATCTTCAACACGTCCTGAATCTATAGACTTTGCATGTGAGCCGTCTACTTGTATACTCTTTGTCTTAATATTGATGATGACAGCTAATATAATTAATTTGACATATTTTATTTCCTGAGTATTGTATTGAGTCTAGTTTCTAGAACCTAAATAGATTCAGAAATTTTCCAAATCATGTATGTTAAGTATTCTGCAATAACAATTTTATAGTTATTATTCAGTGCAAAAAGACGGAATAATCAAGTGTAATATGACAGATACGGAATATTTTTTGGTGCAAGAAAACTTTGTCAGCTGATTCCCAAAAAAATAAACTGGAGTGAATCTTTAAAAATGAGTTTTAGAAATAAACTACGAGGGAATAATTAATATATGACAGTGGACAGTTATTTTAGAACACATAAAAATAACATTTATTTTTCACATGTTGGCTGAAGTATAACCACCTACTGCGTTTAAAAATAAAAACCCTACACTAATATATATTATCTATGCTTCAATACAGTACAAGTACACACAAGAGCTAGTTCATAACCTAATGGGTACCACTCGAACCAAAATCCTTGAATTAACAACGCTGTTAAGTAGTATGTACATACACCAGTTACATAGTAACATGACGTGTGATGCAATACAAATGCGTTCGTTTATTTTAGGTCGATCTTATCTCCTGTCTGATGCCCTATTTTAGACTCAAACCTGTTTAAATTGGGTTTATAATCGAGTGTTCACCAACGTTCTACATTTAAGCTTGTGAGTGCATTGCGGATTACATATACCTAACTAGGTGGGATTTGATATTAGCTTTTTGTAACTGTTTGGAAATCATTAAACTGTTCTAGATACAGTATTTGCTGCGAATTCAACAGAATTCAGGTCGAGAGATAAAGTTTAAAAAATACATTTGTATTTTTTCAACATTCGTTCGATGTCGAAAATGGATTGGCTATGTTGGTCGCAGAATGTATTAGTAAATACTACACATGTTTGTCGCCAATATATTTGATTAGCCAAACGTTATCGGCAGAAAACTGATAAGAGTATTGGTGCATTGCGTAGATATGCATCGAGTAGGTACGCGAAATGGGTGCCAAACGCTGTTGTAGTAACAAATTGTACGCCAGAATGAATATTGGCAAAGTTAATTTTATTATGGATAATACTGATTTTATCAGTCTTTTACGTAATTTATCGCAATTTTTATCAACACAATGCATGCAGTATTGCACTTAACATGCACTTTTATGCAGCAATCATTCTGCATTATCTTATTTTGTTTGTAATTCTGTGGGGTAAAAATTAGAGCCTCTGAGTGAAGCGTAAGGACTCATCGCATCAGCTGTGTTATAGCGATCATCGCGCAAATACTAGGTACTTATCTTTTACTTCTATTAGGGCTGCGGGACTGTTCGAAGGGGGGTGGGACTGTTCGAAGGGCTGCGGGACTGTTCGAAGCGCTGCAGGACTGTTCGAAAGAGATACCGTGGCCCTGGAACACAAAGGGCAAAGAAGGAGCATGGATGGGTTTTAGTCAGTACAAGTCTGACACTCCCTTCCGCTCCGCCCAGAGTGGGGGGGGGGGGGGGGGTCATTTGATGATTTCCCATCCGAAAAAAATAAATAATAATAAAGACCTTATTTATTCAATGATAAATGTCCCATTCGTGCCGCAGTAATAAACAGCTTACCTTTTGGAAGCCATTAAAATTCTATCTGAATACCTAGTTTTGCACTAACGTAAGGCAGGTAGCATTTACCACAATCGGAAGCAAAATGATTCAGGACATATTTGCTTCTCCCATTTATTTATTGAGGAAATCTTTTTCTGCCAATATATCCCAAAGAAACATTGTCTTGGCAAGGCGTTCGAGTTACCGGTTTGAAATTTAATGCAAGTCATCTTAGCACTAATCTTCTTCCGCATAGCGTTAAAGTTCAGTTTATGTTGGCAAAGCTATGTCAAAAGTCTGTCTCCGCTTCTTAAAGTACTTTTATATTACGATATAAATAAGTGGATTTAACATTTTCTTGTTTATCTGTCTGACCAAGCACAATGCTCTTGGGGTCAGCGTCAACCACGCTGACCACAGGCCAATAAACTATGGATTGTTTATCGAATTCTTGCGCAAACGCATTTCAAACTGTCTACACACATCACAGCCATTGTTTATTATTGTTTGCTCGTAAAAATACCTATAAAGCGTCTAGGAACATGGAGTGACTGCGTTCTAGAATAGACTTGTGTCACAAATAATTAATTTGTTGGCAATACCGAGTGTTTATTTTGTGGCACAAGTGTTGAAATTAATGGTGTTTATTCTGCTTGTGTTCTAAACTTGTTTTTATGTAGACAGTTGAGTGCCACGCTTTTGCAATGTTAGGACAAAAAGACAATGGGCGTTCTTCAAGGTCCGATATTAGGTCTATTCCTGTTTATAGTTTACATTACATTAATTATTTAACCCCGTCGCGTCGGTTCGGAGTACAAAGATATAATTATAGTTTCCTCTACAAAAAGGCGTAGAACCTTCTACGATATCAACGTCATACTAATCGTCATCTCTATTAATTAAGGATGCATTGCATGAACACTTGACATTAAGGAACTTAAATAGATGTATTAGCATTCAATAAAACGAAGGCAATGACACTAATAGACATCTATCTGCTTCACATTTTAAGTATTTAAAATATAAGCATAAAGCTAAGCAGCAAGTTAAAAAGAAGTAATAAATAAATCTATAGGTAAATAATATTATAAAGCTGAAGAGTTTGTTTTTTTGAACGCGCTAATCTCAGAAACTACTGGTTCGAATTAAGAAATTCTTTTAGTGTTGAATAGCCCATTTATCAAGGAAGGCTATATAACATCACGCTACAACCAAAAAGAGCGGAACATTAATGAAAAATGTTGCAAGATCGGGGAAAATTGTATTTTTATAATAATTTCACGTGGACGAAGCTCGTGAGCAACAGCTAGTAATAAATAAAGGAACTTAGACAGACACCCTTTGAGAAGTTCATAGTTCCAAATAACAGTGCATTGATCAGCTCAAAAAAAAAAAACAAAATATCCAGGATATGGGTCACTCGGAAACTACTGTTAGGACAAGTGAAAGAGGAAATTGAACTGCCAATAAAGCCATCATGGCAATAATTAAAGAAAATCAATAGTTGCGCGAACACGCGTCCGATCGTTTTATTTAGGACGCCGGGGATTCCTTGTGCATTTCGGAATCTCAGGCTGTAAAAAATAAATTCTTTGTCAATGTGTTGTGTGTTGTGTTGAAGATTCTTTGCCAAGAACCCCAGAGCCGAATGCTCCCTGTCTTGAATACTTATCAGGATTTATATACTAATATTATGAAGATAAAATTTGTTTGTAAGTTTGTATGTAGGGGATAATCTTCGAAACTACTGATCCGATTCCGAAAATTCTGTCACTAAGGGGAAGCTACATTATCCCCGAATGTCATAGGTTACATTGAAAACGTTCCCGTGGTGTAATTTTCGTACATAACGCGATCAAAGCCGCGAGGAAAATCTAGTCCTTTATATATCTCCTTAGTATCTTCTTCATCACCATTTATCTTTAAGATTCAGAGCACGCTTTTAATGTAGGGTCAAACGATAATTCTGCCAAGTTAATGATAACGTTTTTCTTAACAAACGTTCATGACGAATACTCTCATATCCCGGAAGCGTCTGTTGAATAAAATATTTGTTTTAGTCGAAAGATAACTGTTCTGAGTAATGAATATCTACTTGCAATAATGTAGTAAGGAAATGGAGTCCAATGATGGAGACTATAGAACATAACAATAGTGAAAGATTCATCTCAGTAAACACTGAGATGAGTCTTTTGTGTTCATCTTTACATCATTTAACTCAAAATATTTATTTTCATTCATATCTTGTTAACTCGGAGACATAACATTATTGCTCCTGAAATACTGAAGTAACACTCCTCGTATTTTTTACATAATTGGACACCCTTTCTGTAAAGGAACTAATAAATTAATTCTTTTTATTGGCGACACAACGTATTTCAGAAATAACCATAGCTGAGGGAAGATGAATCCTAACTAATATTATAAATGCGAAAGTAAGTTTGTCTGTTTGTTTGTTACCTTTTCACGCCTAAACCACTGAACCGATCATCTTGAAATTTTGCATATACGTTGTCAGGTGCACAGAAACAGACATAGGGCCTTTAGACCTTTCATCACGAAAAAAAGTACTGTTTCCGAGGAAAACAATAATTTTCTTATTGATAATAGATGGCGCCACTTGTCTTTCGAATCATGGTTGAATTATATTATTACAAGCAGAGTACACCTATAGATTAATATACTTAATTGGCAAAAGCCTCCTTTAAATATATACATCCCTTAAATATATCATTTGTACGCCAAATGGCAAAACATAGAGAAACTATGATATTTTATAACAATTATTGTAACATCTTGCACACTGTTGTAACCTATGTTTACAAATAAAGACTATTGATTGATTGATTGACAACCCGAATTGACTGTCAAATTCTTAATTAACAAGATCGAAACCGCGGGCAAAAGCTAGTTTTTACATAATTGGACACCTTATCTGCAAAGGAACTAATAAATTAATCCTCTTTATTGGCGACACAATTAACATATTCCAGAAATAACCATAGCTAAGGAGCGATGAATTCATAAAATGCTTTTTTTTCACGAGTTGTTTGACCCGAGTTCATACAGGTTGTATTTTTAAACGGTTGCGTTATACATGGTGTATTAATAACCGGCCGTGTAGTGAGACAAGCGTTTCGTGACATTGCCATATTATGTATCAATTTATCAAACGCTACGTGATTACGCGCTCGTGTTACATTACTTCCTAGTGTTTCACTGAAACATTACGTAACAATGAACACAGTTTAGGGTTGTACGGACAATTACTTAACTAGCCGTTAAATTGAACGTTTAAATGTTGGACTCGAAATTTATGCGATTCTATTCAGCACAGACGTTGAAATTGCGTAGTAGACTATTAGTTTTATTGATTTTCTGTAATTGGTAGATTTTCTGTGTCCTGGTTTGGGTTTTAGTGGGTAAATGGCTGCCTCAGACTCTTGAATGGCGGAAAAATAACGGAAATACCTTCAATAGGCGAATGAACTCTAAATCTCTTAAAATCTAAAGAACACCTTGAGACGACACAAGATATTATCTTGTCATTGTGTAATTTGAATAATATTATTAAACTTAACAGTCATTATAGGTACGAAGACGCATGGAGACCAATCTAGCCATACAAAACCAGTTTATGCGGATCTCTCATTGTATTAGAAATCTATACATAGCGAGGCCATGTTATACTGGAAATGTATGAATCAAAATTCAAAATATTTTATTTCACATAGGCCTAGATGGGCACTTGTAAAACGTCGACAAAGAGGTGCACGGTTCGGGTTGGTCGTTTCCTATGGAGAAGAACCGGCAAGAAACTCCATGGTTACTCTTTTCAAATTATTTGGTATTACAATATTATCATGGTTACAGCATTTGTACTTAAGTATGGGGGGACAGCGTAGGCCCGACAATAAGTCGTTGCTTAGTACAGAAAAGACGTAAAACAAGATAAAAATTTAACAAGCAGCTGGGAATCTACAAAGCCTACAATGTTCACACATTCACAAACAATCGATAAAAAAGAATCTATACACAGGTAAGAAAATATTGTAAAATAGTAAATTTAACAAGTGACACAAATATTGTCATCAGTGCTGTAACTATTTTGAGCAAAAGATGTTAGATAAATAGGAAAGAACAAGATCAGCAGCTTGTCCACGATTTCTGTAGTGATGTAATTTACAGATGACTGTGTTGTGTGTGGTCGACGCAGTCAAACGCTTTTGAGAGATCACAGAAAATGCCAATGGGGTCCTGGGACCTCTCCCAAGATGTTACTGATGAGTTTTACTCCCGGGTCCGTTTCTTTCTTCTGATTCAAGAGTCAAAGGAACCATGGTGCACTAAATTTTAAAAAAAAGAAACTGAAAAGCAATGAATAATTAAATTGATGATATCTTTGTTAAGGATTTTAGCAGTAGATTAATTTCATGTCATGGAAGTCAAGTTTTGAATACTTATTTATATAATAAAAATGTGTTAGGAATAGTAGTTGATAGCCACACTGTAGAATTAGGTTTAAGAATAGTTTTAAGTCGAATAAATCATCATCATCATCATTTCAGCCGAAAGACGTCCACTGCTGGACATAGGCCTCCCCCAAGTGTCGCCACACTGACCGGTCCCGTGCGACTTGCATCCAGCGGATCCCTGCAACCTTTACCAGGTCATCGGTCCACCTAGTGGGAGGCCTTCCAACGCAACGCCTGAATAAATAAATAAATAAAATAACTATTAAACTTTGAGCAGCCCTAAACATTGTTATGCGGTTATCAAAGTACTACGTGATTCCGTCCACCTTTGTATATTAACGACCTCTTGCGACCTCGCGTTCTCTTTACTGGCTGAACTTGACAGGGAGTGACTTCGATTCCAACGTTATGAAGGCATGTTAAAGGTTTCAGCCTCCACGAAGGTTGGGACAACAAAGAGTTTGTAACCTTTAATACATAACATAATATATCCGGGGTGAAGAAATGACGCAGTTAGATGGAAATAGATTTTTTCTTTGGCTTTATGGCTTCTGTAAGATGATCAGTTATTCAATGGTGGTATTGGTTTAATTTATTGATAAACTAGCTGTTGCCCGCGACCTTCGTCCGCATGAAATTTTATAGCCTATAACCTTCCTCGATAAATGGGCTATCCAACACTAAAAGAATTTTTCAAATCGAACCAGTAGTTCCTGAGATTAGCGCGTTCAACCAAACAAACAAACTCTTCAGCTTTATAATATTAGTATAAATTGAATTTCTGAATACATATGTTATCAAAGAATTTTGATCAAATACATAACTGTCGAATCAATGGCTATGGAGGGTTTATCCGACCTTAGAAACGGAGCACATTACTTAGTTTCAAATCATGAACAGTATTCTGATGAAGTTGGTTTGAAAAATGGACGAAAAGATGGGTATTTAAGTTGTCTTTATTTTCTTAACACGTTGCCCCAACCTAGGAATATCGTGGTTGCGTTTACAAATATTTAAACTCACTTACACCAACAGCCAGACCCGGGGAAACTGGCAGTAGGTCATACAAATATTTGTTCCGTGCTGGGATCGAACCCGCGACACGCAGCGCAGCAGCCAATCGCTCAGCCACTGCCAACCGTGTCGTCGTCTTTAGTGCCCTAATTTTCAAACAAATATTGCAGTTAAAGCTACAAGACCTAGATTACATCTTAGAACTGGTTTTTCCTCAGTTCAAATGGGTAATTTATCTCAGATTCTACTGCCGTACTAGAATTTCTATAATCTAATCTTAAAAAAACAGTACTGTTACAGTTTCCACATATACAGTTGCTAGACTTATAAATAGCAACAACTGGATTTCGGTCTAGTTTCCATAACACAAGTAATAACTCAATGTACTTTATTGATACGAAACATGCTATCTTGTCTCTGGTATTCGTTGCTAGTAAAGGCATGTTTACAGTGATCCAGTGCTGGAATGCGGTCACCAGTCACCCTGCATCGATATATTTTGACCAGTTTTGACCAAACCTAGCATTTTCCTAACTATGTTGGGGTCAACTTGCAGTCTGACCGGGAGCAGATGAGTGCCAGTACTTTTATAGAGCGACTATCTATCTTACATCCACGATCCAGTAACTCGGTAAGACGATACCCATTGCTGGGACTGGTTTATATTTTGACTAAAAGTAAGCACTTTCTACATTGGTCAGACACGGCACAGCGTCGGTAGATTTTCCATAAGGTAGACCGATGATTTGATGACGGTCGTGGGAGTCCGCCGGATGCAAGAGGAATAAGTCTAATCGGTGTAGCGACACTAGAGAGAGGCCTATGTCCAGCAGATAATGCCTTTCGCACACACATTTCACTCATTCATAGTCTAGCATCTCGTATCCAGTGCTGATTTAAACTAGGATATAGGTACCGCTAATTACCGATGACAGAGCGAATGCCCACATAACATAATCTATAATCCCCGAAAAGTTATGCTGAGGTGTACCTAATAGTACCTGGCACAAATCCAGACTCCGTGGCAGCTACTGAGAAATTCCTTATGGAAAAACCCAATAACACTTTGCCCGACTCGGGATTCGAACCCAGGACCTCAGCAATCGCGCTTGCGACTACTAGACCAACGAGGCAGCGAATTCGTACTTGATCGAAAAACGGTGTCAATGTAAATTATCCTTTATCGTAAACAAGTTTCGAAAGGGATGCGTACATGTATTCAACTAGCATTTCCTTCGAGTGTTGAATAATCTCCTTCCTTTTGCTACGGTTTGATTTCAAGCGTATTTAATTGGTGCTACAGTTCTAATGTAACTTTAACAATAGCTTTCTAGTTTGTAGAAAGATCTAGAGTATCGGCATCAGCTGTTTTTCCAACAAATCTAAAACAAAATCCACTTGAGACATTGAACTTCTTAGCGTTTCTAATTACACTTGTAATCTCTTCACTAATTATTTCTTGGAACTTTACAATTTTATACGAAATTCAATTTATCTGAGTCATATTTAAAGTCTAATTTCTCCTGCGTATACCTATTATCTTTCTTAATTATCAACTTTCGTGCCCTCTGTGTTAATTCGGTGAAGACACATAAAATTTCGAGAAATTCACACCTCCCTTTAAACTTTACTGCTTGTAAAGCACGCACGTTCTGACCTTTAATTTAATTTAATTTTAATTAATGTCGCTTCCAGTGAAAGTTCCATTAATTCGGTCAAGGTGGTATTGTAGGCAGTAGTGGCTTTTAGTGGTCGCGTGTATGCATCCTCCTTTATTAGTCAACGTTAATGGTATTTTAGCCAAGGGCATAATTCAGATGATATAATGCCGTACTTTACACACACGTATTTGTTTACTGTTCGCACGCATATTAAAAGCATTTTTATTACTTTTTCATGAGCCAACAATTTAATATGTAACATTGCGAACGAGTGTTTGTAATTGTGTGTAATTAATTTCCGAGTTGAAAACACGAACGAAACTGTTAAAACGTTAAACCTGAGTACATATTTTATGGATATTTATTTCCTACAATATTTTCTCACGCTACATACAAATAGCATTTGCATCTCAACAAATTGTAAACAGAACCTTTAATATGGTCTTCTAGATTTTGTTTTACAAGGGAAAACTAATATTAGTTTGCTTATTTTCAATTAATGACGTATTTTATGTTGACAAAATTATTTCTTTCAAAAAGAATTTTGACGTAAAGTGATTTTTTGCGTTTATCATGGTAAAAGCGCCGTATATACTTTCATAAGCATTCAGTAAAAAACTTTTATTTTGAAATTACAAACAGACACTTTAATTTTATTTGTTTTTTATGGATTTACCATAGCTTCTCCTAAGAGAATACTCGTATAAACGTTTCTCCCAGCATCCACAATGTTTTGATTCCTTTTAACTGCCCCATTCGCTTCGGTACACCGTCCACTAGCAACAAACCGGTCTTGTCAGTCTCTTGCTTTCGTTCAAGTGACTTTAGACCTTTGATGTTTATCAAAACGTTTACGTGCTTTTTCTGAATATATGATCATGTATCAGGTAATGTTTATCGACAAGATGACAGCTGTGGTTTGATTTGGAGCGTACAACTTTTTTCGTTTTGTTTTTTTCTCCGTTCAGCTTAATATAGAAGTCTTTTTAATGTTGTAAATGTGTCAGAACTCAGGAGTATAAACTAAAAACCCTTGTGCGGTCAGTTGCTCCATGTAAAATACTGGTATTGTGGCTTAAATTAGAAAGCTGACCCTAAAATAGTTTGGAAAAGGCAGGAACATGATGATTTTAATTTAAAAACCTTTGCGTTAGTAATAGTATCAATATGTGTATAAAAAATATTAATAATTATTAAATTATATAAAAAATAAAAAAACGAAATAATACCATACAGACTTTTAACCTCCTAAACCTGTCAAGTCAATACTTTAGACCGTCTAAAACGTAACATAAACTGTGGAATACAACATTTTATGAGTTTACCAAGAAAAAGGCTGATAAAAAGAGGTTTGGACTAGCCGCAAGCTTACGAAAAGCTCTTTACACACGCTTGACCTAATACGAGCGCGTTTTATGGACTTACAAAATGTTCTGGTACTTGCAACTAAATGGTCTGTAGAGGGCTTAATGGACGCTTGAACAGCCAGTGTTGCGCCATCGTAGACCAACCTCCGTGCGAGATATCGATAAAATTTAAAAACATATGTCTACAGATGTGAAATCAGAATATTTATTACAGACGCTTTTCCGTATACATTATTTGCATATAAACGATCAGTTCTCACATTCGTATCAAGCACCCACATCGGAGTTTTATGTTCGTACGCACTGTACATAAATAAAAATTACGACATAGGAAAATATGCTTAAAACCTTTGTCAGACGACCTGTATTAGCTTGGAGGAAAAATTATATGAACTTGTGTGAATGAAATAGCTGCAGAATGTGTCTTTATGTCGAAACCACTTATACTTACTTCCTAGTGACCTCAAGGATCTTCCTAGTCGCCTGCAATTATTTACACCATAGATATTCATGGGATCATAACTTCATAAGTATGTTTAATTGCGTGTATTTTCCGTGCTAATGTTGTTTGTTCCGTAAACCGAAGGAAACTATAGAAGTGAAGTCATTGATATACTTGTACATATAAAATCTATTTTTATCCTGCATAGTTCATAAATAAATTGTAATATAATACACGATGAAAATCAAATACCAATGCAATTTAATGAATTTTAATTTCATCTTTTTTTACGATAGCTAACAAAATCTAAAAATAATTTTAATTATTATTCGGAGCAGTTTATGGCAAAAATATCGACAAAAATTATGACTCACATCACGAACACTCGCCAACCCTAAGGGTTGAAACTTTTTCTTTTTACGTAAAACCACGTAACATATTAACATGAATGAAGGACTGGGTCTGCTTTTGCTGATAATTATAATTAATTAAATGTCACGTCTATGTCGTACTTCGTAAAACAACTAAAATTAAAAATGAAATATGTCGTGCAGAATTAAAATAAACTTGTGTTATGCAGAGGGTTGAAATATTGATGTGGAGAATATAACATCACGCCTGTCATCCCTGAAGGGTTACGCAGAAACATACTCGACAAGTACACCCACATCTCGCCAGTTACCTATGTTTAAGTCTCATGTAATAGGGGGCGATCCTATTGCCATCAACTAGGCACAAATCTAGACTCCGTGGCTGCTATTGATACTGATGTTCCTGGTGGAAAACCCAATAACAATTTGCCCGATCCGGGAATCGAACCTAAGACCTCATGCTCAGCAGTCGCGATTGCGACCACTAGACCAAATGAGGCCGTAAAGTATATGAGGTAGTAATCCGTCTTAATAATTGTATCTTTGAAAAAATAAACCAGTAAGTAATTGTCATAGATTAGCCCGCATTGTCATTTCAGCTGATAAAACCCAAATTTCAACCTGCCTGTGCTGCTCGCAAACAATGGATTCTGGCGACCTTCACCAATTTTTTCTTAATGTATATCAGTTTAACATTATAAAATTGCGTCGTTTATTTTTTCCTCTGTGCGAAGGACCTCGGAGGTTTTCCTAAACAAATCGAACAAAAAGACAACAATACGTCAAACGTCTCCATCATGAGAATTACATGCCGACCTTGAAACAATTCAAATCAGTTATTCGAACATGATATAAAATAAATACAATAAAATCTGTCTACTTGTTGTTGCCATATCATATTATATTGTTTGATTTATTTTGTTTTCGAATTCGCGTCCGACAGTGTTTTGTTTCCGTGAAGTTATATAATTAAGAAAACAAAAGAAAATCGGGTTATCATGACGTCGAGATTGATGGCAGCTGTTCTTACAGTATCGTGTGCCGCAAGCCTATTAGTAGGTTTTCAATTCACTCTCAGATGTTTCTGCTACTACTCATTCCTCTTACTATTTGCAACTTTCATTACTTATTTTAGAGGAGCTCTTTGCTAAATAATAACAGCCGTTCGGGTCGATCTTCAGGTTAAGACGCGCTTGCTTAGTCCTTGCATGAGGGTCCACCCATTGCATTCCGAGATTCCTCCGTACCTCGGAAAGCACATTAAGCCGTTAGTACCGGCTGTCAATTGTAGATCTTTGACGGTCGTTACAGGTAGTCAGTGGCCCGAAAGTCTGACAACCAATTTTATTTACACAATAAAATACGTATTTGAGGGAGTCGAGTCAAATCTCACGACATCTCAACAAAGGGACGCTCCCCCTTACGCAATTAACGAACGCCCCCTACAGGCTGATTATGGTAACCAACCACATTATATCCAACAGCGTTAAAAACAAAGGGAACACCTAAAGTGCACACACATAATTTTACGGCAAATGAGTATATGAGTCACGTCAGCCAGTGTTTTGTCGGACAAAGGCTAAACATATGCTAATACAATGTTCATATGTTCATCGATGCTAATCATAAGAAATACTGTTGCTAGCTGGTCGTTTTGTAATTATAGCACCTGCTGTTATGTCATCATGATTTTGTGTTGTTTGATGGCATACGTATAATGTTATATATGCCAGTGCTGGGAGACGAGCCTGCTCTCTGTGACCCGGGCGGCCGTAAACCATCACGCGTACTCAGGGCGGGTTGGTGGACGCGAATGAATGTGATTCATGTCACGATCACAAGTCTTCGAATCCTGGTCTTCTTCGTGTCGCTGGCACGACCTTATACAGCGTGGAAGGAACATCGAGGCACGAACGGTTACCACGTGTTCAGCACATCATACCGAACCCCCTTTTTTAATTACCGACGAAAAATTTATAAGTGGGGGGTTCGGTATGATGTCCTTAACACGTGGTAACCCATGCGTCCCTTCCACCCTGTATTTTTTAGGCCAAAACTTCGCCACCTCCACGGCTTCTGGTTTTAGGATGTCTGTTCCCTGTTTCCCTTCGGCATTTCGAGAGCAGTAGTGATAGAGCTTCCCTGGGTCCGACCCTACGACCGGTGGCACTTCAAGTAGTAACCGTTACCCGAAACCACTGGGCCAGCACTGCTCTTGCTGTTACTTGTGTCATTTGTACTCGATTTCTTGATCTTCCATTTTGTTGTTTTCACTTGGAAATTGACTAGTCTGTTACTTAGGAAGTTTATGCAAATATTTGATGAGACTGCCCGAGGCTACGGTTCGGCACGTGTAGAATATTTTCCGGGATGATTCCTCCCACGGTAATTTTCCTGTTAGATTTTGATCAAATAATAAAAGGTAAAAAAATACATTTCTTTCGCACTAGGTCCGCGTGGTCGGTTACAGCCCCGTTACACTTGACAGTCAGAAGAATTGTTTTCTAGTAATAGGAACATAGGTCATCAGGCTGATTATGCTATTTGAATCTATTAGTACGACATTTTATTAAAATAAAAATATCATCTGCCTAGCCTTTTCCCAACTATATTGGGGTCGTCTTCCAGTCTAACCGGATGCAGCTGAATACCAGTATTTTACATGGAGCGACTGCCTATCTGACCTCCACAACCCAGTTAGTACTGGGTAATACGATACCCCTTGGTAAGACTGGTTGTCAGACTTTTTGGGCCACTGACTGCCTAACGACTGTCAAAGATCTACAAATGACAGCCGGGACCAACATCTTAACGTGCTTTCCGAGGCACGGAGGAAACTCGGTATGTAATGGGCGGTCACCCATCTACAGACCAACCTAGCCAAGCACGGCGTAACCTAAAGATCGACCCGTGCGGCTGATATTATTTAGCCACGAGCTCCTCTCTTTAAAATAAAAATACCATGGTATTCAAATACGACTGGTAACATAAAAAAATGTTGAACCCATAGTGTCCCTCCGTGAAATCCCAGGGTGGTCTATCCTGACAGACCACACGGCCAATCGTTTTACATTTTCTATAAAACAGGCACAATTAAGATTCCAGACCGACAATGTGAAACATCGTGTGTAATGTTTGTATGGCTTACAAATGTATGTATGAGAATTCATGTGATTTGTTTGTGTGAATTCTTGTTTTGAATGAGTGAAATGTACTGAGTTTAAGAATTTGTATGTTGGTGTTCCTTGAAGTAAAAGGTCAAGTTAGTGATAGATTTAGCAAATACGAAAATTCCGATTTACAAATTGATTTCGAAGAAAATCGTGAAAGTATCAAAGAACATGTTGTTTTCTGTTTTACTGCTTAAATAACTAGCTCTTTAGTTTTGAAACTCATCGGAATATTTACAAGACAATGGTTTATTTATTAACGACCAGTGTAAACTAGTATAATGTTAATGTATTAAAATTATGGATACGCAGCTCTCGGTGACCAGAACATCTTGACATTTCAAGATGGCGCTGCTTGCTAAGGAAAACGGACAACTGTGCGTCAAATTCAATACATTTTCACAATTAGTTCCGATTTTCGCCGTATGTCAAGATATTTTGGATACTAGGTCAGGTCTGTTAACTCGTATATAATTACTATGTGCATGTATTATCAGTTCACATGTTGACAAGAAACTGTTTAATTACTTTGTTGAGTCATTACTGCGTTATAATTAGCAATACACACATATAGATAACATTGATACGATAAGTGTTTTTATTGATATTGATAAAAGTTTTATCTTAATTTGTTATTGTTCATGGTAATAATTGTCACTTTGATCGTTTATTATAACTACTTTGAAATTATTTATTGTTTTAATAAAAAAGTTAACTCTTTATTGTGAATAATTTAATACATTTATTACCCTTTTCAATGACGCGGATTCGTCTTCAAAAAAAAACAATGGCTACAATTAAACCGAATTTTCAAAAACCCTGTATAATGCAGTGGTGTCAAAAACATACCAAAAAAAGGCTTGGATGAATTGACTATTTTTTAGCGTCAAAACTAGATTATGGTCAGCAGAACCAAAGATAGCAACTTTAATACATCACAATAAAACAGAATACGAATAACATCGTTAGACTGTTATGTAAACGCACCCACGATACAAGAAAAATTATTAGTGTTCGCCAACGTTTAAAAAAAAAAACACGTTACCAACCCTACGACAGGCAATAGGGTTATCACAAAGAAAAATTCTTTGAAACCGATACATAAAGTACTTACTCGAGAATGCTTTATCGATGCAGATAAAATATGCAAGGCGAGATTAAAGTGTCTACTCAGCATCGAAAGGCCTTTGCCCCCGTGAGAACATGCATGCTTTGCAGGTACAGTCATGAACATAAATATAAGTGCACTAAGCTAATATTCAAGTCACATGTATACTTTTTTACTTTTTATATTATAAATGCGAAAGTAACTGTTTGTTTGTTACCTTTCACGACTAAACGGCTGATCAGATCGTAATGAAACTTGGCAAGGAGTAGATTTATAATTATCCTGATAGGAACGATATTTTTTTTTTCTCACCCATACAGCTAGTTCATTTTTTTTTTTAACTACGATTCTCGAGCACTAACATTACGTTATGAATTAGGGCTTTATTTTTAGTTTTTATCCTAAGTTATTTTACAAAAAAAAAGCTTTTCTGATTAAGGACATTTTCTTAGAAATACATTCTATCTGAGCGTATCATAAAATTAATGTTCGTGACAGTACCCATATAATATGGTATTATGTAACAGTAATGTTTTGCTTAGAAAACACAGTATTCAGTTTCATGATGCACATTGTTAAGGATGAAGGGAAATTGTGTCGGCAGACAATGCCGGTGTCGGATTACTGAGCTTTCCTTACTGTTCATAATTCTCATTTTACTGTTCGGTGTCTAGAGTGAAAGGTTAAAAGGATTATGTTTTATTACAAGACATATACACCTCATATTTTGTGCTAAACCCCGCTTATAAGGCTCAAATTCGTATACATTAAACAATACCGACGTTATTAATTATAATTGTAAGACATGACGTGGCAATGAACTAGTCTACATGAAATCCGGGGTACACGTTTATAATGTCATATTTTTCAACCTAGGTTATTGAGAATACGAGCAAGGAGGGCGATTAAATACACTTATTTAATGTCTCCAAAACCGTAGGCATATACATGTATTATTACAATGTTTTTCAGTTAGTGTAATGTTTTCGGCGTTTTCGCAGCACTGTGCTAAATATCAAAACAAATATAAGATAGCATATTATTTAATATTTGTTTAGCATTAAGTAGACTCAAAAACAGTCGCTGTGCGTAATAATAAATGACATATTTTCAACCAACTTATCTGTGCAGGCGGGAAAACACAGAACTGAAATAAATGTACCAAGTTTGACATATCGATGCACATTTACTTGACAAACAACGCCACCTCGAAGTGCACACTTAAGGTGGTCATACTATACTGGACTTCGACAAAAACACTTTTCAGTTTTATCTCTTAGCTTTTTAGTTTGTATACTTTTATAGTTTTAGAAGTTTTGTTCTAGATCTATTTTAAAGATACTTTTGGTTAATTAGCGACAGATGATCAATATGGATCCTTACTGTTACATTATGTAATGTTACATTTATGTACCATCAATCTACTCATATTATCTGAATAAATTATTTGATTGGAATCAATTTCTTTGCCACGGAGTCTAAATTCGTGCCCGGTTAATGACAATAGGTTCGCCCTCTATTACACGGGACTTAGACATAACTGGAAAAATGTGGGTGTACTATTAGGTAGGCCTGTGCCTAAACCCTGCGGGAATTAGAGGCGTGATATTATATTTATGAATCAATTTTATCTGCCGCTAAACAAATCTCTTACAACCGACGGTTTTTGTATATCTACGATGCTCACTTCGGCTCAACAAGTTAAACTTATAATTATGTTATAACAGCTAAGTAAATACAAAGACAGTTATGACAAATGATGTATCATCAGTGATAACAGATAAGATTGGTGATATCTGCACCCGTATCTTAGTGGGGCGTCCGTCCACCATAGTGTTTAACTGGGACGACGTAATGGGGGTACATCGGCGCGTTCGTGTTCTACGCGCGCCTCAAAGATGTCAGCAACCAAGTAGGGGTCCGCATGGGCTGATGCCTGCCAGGGCTGCGGGACTGTTCGAAAGAGATATCGTGGCCCTGGAACACAAAGGGCAAAGAAGGAACTTGGATGGGTTTTAGTCAGTACAAGTCTGACACTCCCTTCCGCTCTGTCCAGAGTGGAGGGGGGGGGGGGTCATTTGATGACTTTAAATCCGAAAAAAAAATGGGGATACATGCCAATATATTGTTAGAGTTGAGGGCAGCGAATATGTGACTGAAATAGTTGACAGTCGTGTATACGAGAAATGTGTCAAAATCTAAGAGTTACAACCAACTAGCTTATGGCCGCGTTTTGCGTGAAAGAGTAACAAAAATCCATCAATCCATCCTCACAAAGTTTCGCATTTATATTATAATGTTAGTAGGAAGTAGGATTGTGCCATGACCAAGGTTATTGACTATTTTAAACTACGTTAGCTGTATTTGGGGTTACCATTCCGAAATCAAGAAAGTGCTCACAAACAGACATTTTATAAAAAGTCTGGACACTAAACATTAAGTCTTTCTGTACACATTTTTGTTTTATTTGAATCCGTAGAAAAGTCTATACGGGTTCCCAAAATGCTGGATGTGTAGGGGCACAATGGTGGTATAGCACTTTAAGTGTGCAGTTCAAGGCGGCGTTGCTTGATAAGAAAATTTGCACGGATATATCAAACGCACACATAAGTTGGTTGAAGTGTAAGCCAATATCCGTGAGATATGTCATTTAGTTATAAGATTTTAAACTATCTTGGTTACTAACATTATCATTAACACTAGAAACGGGATATTTACCATGTTTATTCATATTCATATTCATATTCATAATATTTTATTGTGGATCATAGGTAGGTACAGTTCTTAAATAGTTGAAAATTTTGATCAGCTATGTCCCGCCCGTAGGGCATACAATAATCACACAGAAATTTACTGTTCGATAGAATTAACATTATTACTAATTATTATTATTTTCCCTCTAGCACAATAAATAAAAAATGAAAAAACCAAAAGGGCACAAATTTAGAGAAATGTCAAATTCAAATTATATAGAAAATAAAATTACATTTAACACTCAAAAGATAAAAAGATAAAGTCAAACATAACAAATTAAGATAGGAACATGTCAAATTATACACATCAAATTCAAAAAAAAAAAAAAAAATTACCCATAACAAATTAAAATGTCAAATTGTAAAAATCATACATAAAATTCAAAAAATTGATTATACTGAAGAGAACAAAATTAATTAAAGTCTATAGGTCATCGAACACATCATGACTGGGTGAGACTATATTTAAGCAAAGACTTGTCGGACAGAAATTCTTTTACAGAGTAGTAACTTTTGTCTACTAACAGATCATGGAGAGTCCTTTTAAAATTTTCCTTTTTCATAATTGTTCTAATAGGCCCCGGTATGTTATTAAAGATGCGAGAAGCTGAACAAAAGATGCTCTCATGCATTAGATGAGTTTTACTGGCTACTGTACGTAATTTGTCCTTACGCCGTATACGCGTGTAATAGCTAAACATGTGGATATTGTGTTTACTGATTGACTTCAGTTTACCCGTGATCATGGTGCTTGCAACAGCGCCGAAACATCGGGAACACAAATCAATCAGTAAACATAGTAAAGATCCCGTATCTAGTGTTAATGATTATGTCATTTAGTCATTTCGCCATTTGACCGGTGCAGGTTATTCACATTTTAAACTACATTAGCTTTATGTATTTAGCTCCCGGGATCGTACAGCTCGGAACAAACAAGGAAGTTACATTTCCTAAATAAGTTTTAATTCACGTTAAACCAGTCAGATTTATGGAGACGCCGTATTTGAACAGTGAACTCATTTTTATATACGAGTATATATTTTTGGAACTTCCTTAACTCATTTTGAGACTGCCTTATTTAATGTAAAAATATTAATTTAATTTAGTTTTCTGCGTTCGTAAAAGGTTGAGTCGTTACTGCTGAATAGGAATTTGTTTTTAACGAACCGGATATATTATGTTTCTTAACAAAAGTTGTTTAGTATGGCGGATGGAATCACCCCATTGACGGATGCAAATTACTAACTGGCCACCTTGTATATTGCATTGACGATATAGACATACTATACAGAGTGGAAGGGATACCGACGCGAAAACGGTTACCACGTAATCAGTCAAAGACATTCAATTATTTATGAGCAATAGACGGGACAAGACGAAGAAAATTGTAATCCAAAACTTATTACTACTTAGTAATAAATCGTTCTGTCTAGTGTCATACGCCCGCTGTCAGGTAGCATTCGTGTGTCAAAATCGAAAATGTTCCGGATCAAAAATTGTCTGTGAAAATATTCCTAATGTCCGCTCTATAAGTATTTTAAATCTCTTTGTAATCAGTACATCATTCGTAGCCCCGCCCCCCCCACATAGAAGTTTTTGATCGGAAATTTAAAACAAAAATAGCTGTTCCATACATTTTGACCGTGTAGGTACTGTAGGTATTGCGCTTTTGTAAGAAACAGCAATTTTTTTTTAATAACCGATGAAAATTTCTTCGTAATTGGTACGTAAATATATGTATATGCTGGTATGAATATAGGCACAGCCCTTTATTAATCATTGAAGAAAGAAAATGGCCGGTGCAACCTTGACACTTGACGATATTATTTTTCACCTTGTGAAAAATAATATGCAGTGGCGAATGCAAAAAAAACTGAATACCATTCGGTTCCGTATTATTCTCTGCTGGCCTCATAACTGAAATATGTATTGAATAATAAGTTTATTTTTCTGATTTGTTGCTGTAAATTTAACATAAAATTGAATTTGCATCTTGAAATCTTGACTGAATTTAAAGTGCCCTTGCCTTGTCTCAGTGATTTAATTTTATCTATGGCGTCACGTCAGAAAAGGTTTCGCCCAAAAGACAAGGTTTTCTTTTTTCAATTTTCAAAAAAAATTGCTCGCATTGCACCAGTGTTATCTACTGTAATAACACTGGTGCAGTGCTACTCCCGTCTAATTTGATGATTTCCACTTCCGGCTTGTCCACCGGAGTGGTGGGTAGCGACACATTCTTTTTAAACAATTCTCGCTGTCGACCAGGAGGTGGACTGTTATGTCGTAGTCCACCAGTGCTGCCCAACGAAAAGAAATATTAAAAAAAAAGTCATGTCTCTGTCCACCAGTGGTGTCTTAGGAGAAAAATGTTAAAACGTTGTGTCCACCTTCTGGTGGGCAGCCAGAACTTTTATTTTTAATTGTCGCTGTCCACCACTAGTGAACAATACGGGCGTGGACATCGGGAATCATCATCTAATTCTACCTTTTCTTGCTAATACACGTTGAAGGACTTTGAAATGTCGATAAAAGCCTTGAGCAGACGCAATAGTAGTAGGAGTCAACGCAACACGCACACAATGGGCTAATTATCTCATGGCTTGATAGCTTGAACCTTGGCAAGTTTACTTTATAGGCTAAGTATACGTAAGCCTTCATGACACCTGAGATTACTTAACTGACAGCTAATGAGGTTGTATAAGGTCTAGCGCATGCGCAGTCGCGGATCGACAATTTTGACGATGTTATGCGCACATTAATACACTGCAATAAAAATTGAGTTTGATCGATAGTTGTCCAACTTTTTAATCAAAAGCAAATCGATAGGGCATTTTGATTTTTTTTCGAACATCGTGTTGACAGTTTGCGCAAGTTCTATGATCGCAGTACATTCCTATAAACTTATGAAACAATAAAATAGTTGTTCAACTAGAAATTGTATGTATGCGATAGCTATATACATACATATATACATACATATTGAGCGAATTAGAATGTTCTGTTCGTAATAAACTTAATACAGTATGACCACTTTGAGTGTGCAGTTTAAGGTGGCGCTGCTTGTCAAGAAAATTTGCATCGATATGTCAAACTTGGTACATTTATTTTAGTTCTGTGTTTTCCCGCCTGCACAGATAAGTTGGTTGAAGTGTAACTGAATTCTCGTCGTTGTACCGTTTCAGTCCTGGGCCTGTCTTTAATGTCTCCATCTCATTCAAACTTTCGTGTTTGAATGAGATGGAGCTATACTGGAGACAGGACGTCGAGCTTCATGTCTTGCCCAGCACTAAAGTAAGATTAAAGGTTGCGCTTCATCTAGCAACACGGAATTGCATTTTTCCATGCTTCTATACTTTTCCGTCGCTTAGAACCGTCATTTGCTAGAGCGGGAATGCCATCGCACGCTCTTTTTCTCACATGGAGGGTCTGCTATCTGACCTCTGCACCCCGATCTGGGTGATAACGATGTTAAAATACCAATCAATCGATTTAAATAAATAATCTACTAGAAATCTTCGTGAATATTTCGCCTAATAACAAATATTGCATAACCATATAATTAAATATTTAATCGATAGAGAACATAATTTATGCATAATAATAATAGGCAAGCAGGTCATAGATTATAGACCACAGGTCACAGTTGTGTAATGCTATGTTAGTTATGTTTATTTATGTAAATTAATTTGTGGTTTAGTTAATGTGATTTTGTGGTAAAACATAACTAATTTTTGCTGAGACTTATTTGTTACTAATCGTAGACGTAATTCTTATTAAGAAAAAATACCACGAGCAAAAAAAAAAAAACATAAAAAATGGTGGATCCGCCATCATGATGATTCGCTTGTAGCTTCGTGATTCGTAGCACCGTAGCTATCATGCTACGCTGCTACAAAAAATTGCTTGTAGTTGCTGGTGCCCTGGTATCCTCTAGAAAATTAGCTACGAAAATTGAACTTATGTGATTTTTTATCTAAGGCGACATCTAAATGTATGCAGCACGCTGTCGGATTTTCAACTTTACACGCTGAATTCACAGCGCACTTTTATTAAGGCCATCATTCAGGAACGGGCGGCACTTGAGCGAGTTTCATTGGAGAGTAAAATAGAGGGACTTTATATCTTAACATTTTATGTCTGCGCTGCATTCATTCCTTCAGGATGAAAGTTTTTTACTTGTAGTTTTTAACATCCATACCTAAGTCTTTAAACGGTTATCATACTTTACGTTTTTTATAAGCTAAATTCACCTTCAAGGCACTCCGTAAGATATACATGTCAATATGTATGTGTTCATCTATAGACAACACGCAGAAATGTATTTAAGCAATTATTGATTTACAACCGATATTTGATGATAGCATGATTTATGGTAATAGGCAGTACAGAAAACTTGATAAACATGTTCTAGATTGGTTTGACATTTACACCCGTATCTATGGTCAAGTTAGTTATTGCTTGAGTTTAAGTAATTATTATTCAACCAAACCAAAGCTAAGAATTCTAACTTTTGACAGTTATAACTTCAAGCAATTACTAAACTACAGGATAAAAATCGTATCTTAAATATTAATTTTACTCAAGTGCCTGATCATTTTAACTTGTTTATAGATACGGGTGTTAGAATAAAAGTGCTGCAAGGATCTTTTGACGCTCGAATGACGTTGACATATTTGTGAAATTGTCTATTAAAATTTGAAAGAAACAACAAGATGGCGTCGTTAGTTCCAATTTCTACCACACTCCAAGATCCATGTACAAAAAAATGTACGGCTAAATTTTCCGACGATATTTGATTTGTTAGAAAAAATTGTCGTAGTTATGGCGCAGAAAAAACAAAGGTTTTTGGGATGTTAAATATATTACTTAACATACTTCTAAGTGATTATTGAATAATTTATGACGACTACATAAAAAAAATAGCAATGTCACACATACTAATAATCCTTTTCCTTAAAACAGGTATGAGATAACAACAGCTGATCCAACCTGTTATACAATCAACCTGTATGATAATCTCATCATAAACAAAGTCGTTATCATATGATTAAAAAATAAGAGACGTCGATTCACTTTGTCAAGCAATTTTAAAACTTATTCCTATTCTATCTTTAACGCTCAGGAGTTTTCCCCAATATTCCTTATCAGTTGCTTCATATATTTGAAAATTTCGTCTGCTCAGCAATGTAAATCACCCAATGTACGTTGTTCAATAGTCAAATTGTACCTACATTTTATGTATATTACGCAACTAGCTTTTGCTCACGGCATCACTGGCCCTATGATTGTAAATTATCCCATGGAAAGTTTGACACTCGGGAATAATGTAGCTTCCCATTATTAAACTTCCCTTCCGAAGATTAAACCCTACATACAAACAAATTCTGGCTGGCTGGCCATGAAATTTATCGACTCAACGGGCTAATATTTTCACCTCAATAATATATTCAGGAGAGCAGCGGTGTCCCAGTGGTGGAGACCCCGACTTACGAGCAGTAAGTCGTGGGTTCGAACCCAGCCAGGCGCATTACTTTGTGTAGGTTATTTCATCGCCACTGCTCTCAAAACGGTGAAGGGAAACATCGTGAGGAAACCGGCATGTCCTAGAACCAAAAACTCGAAGACATGTGACATCTACCAACCCGCACTGGGCCCGCGTGGTGGATTATAGCCCATTCCCTCTCATAGGCCTGCGTCCCAGCAGTGGGTACATTAATAGGCTGATTATGCTTATTCTATGCTAAGATATTCTCGTTATAATAATTCGAGTTTACCAAAAGATTGAAATGGCTATCGTAAAATTGCGTTACCACGAACGACCACGGCAGTCGTGCGCAAAAGGCGTTGTAAACCACCATTGTTCAATGTATTAATTGGTCTGATCTACCAATAGATTCCCACTGTACCAACATACTACCTACAATTATATTTATCTCGATTTTTCTAACAAAGACAATTGCAACAGTCAAGCAACTAGCAACTCTAACTAAAAGGAAAACGGCACGTTAATTTATTAATTGTCTTATAATGTCTGGTTATTACGACATGAGCAGGTATGATTACGTGATTGAAACACGTTCTTATTGACATTTCAATAAAACAAAGATAAGTACTGCCTCGTCGCTGAGCATGAGGTCCAAGGTTCGATTCCCAGGCAAGTTGTTATTGGATTTTCCATAAGGAATTTCTCAGCCACAGAGTCTGGATTTGTGCCTGGTTGGTAATAGGCTATCCTCTTATTTCATAGGACTTAATGACTGGCTAAATGTGGTAATATACTATTAGGTACACCTCTGCCTAACCCTTCGGGGTGCTGATGATGATGTTAAGTTCTGGAAATCACGTGAATAACCCCCGGCTTCTGGAAACCTGAAAATACGAACAGCATAAAACTAAATTTTTAATATTTTTATACGCAAACCCTGCGTAGGGAATTACAGCTGTTTTGATATGGAAATAAAAATTCGAGTGCGAGCAGGGTTTGAACCTGCGACCTTCCGATTCAGTACACCGGACGTCTTAACCAATTAGACCATCCATCCATCTATTTTTCTTTCCCAAAACAGCAGCATAAAACTTATTTCTTAATTTGACAGATTGATCAAAACAACAATATCTTATAACGTGATCGGTGGAGATAACCCCAAGTTACGCCTTTTTTTGGCATGGTCTATTTTTTTACATACGACCAAACTATGGTAGTATACAATATCCTCCGCCAATCTTAAGTAAATTCGGATTAAGTCAGGGGTGTTAATAATGCGGGATCGTATGGTGAAATAATAAAGTTATATTCGTAGAAACTTGTATATTTTTCGAATTAATTGCAAACTTAAAACAAAATCACGTCTATCGTCGTACATCGGTTTTCACACGTCTCTCCATATCTATTTTCCTCTCTCTCTCTGTCTCACTATTCCACATCTTTCACTCGCACCTTTGCATACGTTCCCTTTTACTCAAAATTCATATCACAATAATGAACTTTTGCATCTTGTAGTACGGTATGTAACTCACTTAGTGCAGCTTCAGCTGAAGTGTACATTTAATTATCCACTATCTGAACATTTCACAACTTACATAATATATCTCCCCACGTTCATCTTACTACTGTTTTAAATGCGAAAATTTGTGAAGGCAGATAGATGTATGTATGTTTGTTACTCTTTCACGCAAAAACGACCGAACGGATTTGGCTGAAATTTGGTTTATAACATGCATTAACACATAGGATTTTTTTTTTTTACATTCCCGAGGTACATTTACAGAACTCAACGCGGGCGGAGCCACGGACATAAGCTCCTGTTTAATAATGTAAAAGGTAGCCTGACAAACAGTTATCGATCATATTCATTGAACAATAACACAAAAATGGTAATGATAATTATTATGGTTACGTAATCTACGTAGTCCTCGATATTAATGTGTAATACACACATACATAGGTACTCTTCAGTAATATATAGATACTTATGTAAGCATAGTTATTGTTCCTTAGAGCTCTTTGTGGTATCAAGCCCTTTGATATATCCTTTTATAGTCTATGCCTACTTGATGACCTATTTTGAGGTAGCAATTGTACCTGATTTGCTACGTGAGGTAGCGATGTAAACTATTTAGCTGGGCCGCTTGTACGTACGTATTTTCATTTACTGCAGTTTAAAATTAAACAGGGAAAAGACAATGTAAATTTTCACGTAAATTTCAATACTATCTAAAAGTCAAATATTTAAATGAATTAGTTAAACTGACTCATCATCACTATCTTTAAATTTAAAAACACCGTTCATTTAAATACAATAAGGCCATTCAACCAGACCTGAACGTCTAATCCAAATAAGTAAGCCAGTTCGCACTTCTATAGCGAAACAAACAGTATTTAAAAGACAGTACATTTCCAAACAATAGAATTGTGGTAACCGATGGTCATATCCGTGACCTGGGGAGCCCTGACCTACCGAAGACAAGCAACTGGGTGGCAGACGAGGTCGTTACTAACTCCACTAATGAAATTTCTGGCATTTGGCACTTTGGTATCGAAATGAGTTGGTTGCGAGTGTTGCGACTTGCATATTCGTTTGAATCGGTGATAAGAGGAGTAGATGCATCGTTGCGTAAATATTATGTGTGTTGTAATCATTGTAATGTCACGCACTCGGAGGTTTTGTGCGGTTTTTATTAGATGTTATCAAATAAAAATGACATGTGGACATAATTATGCACGATAACCCGCATATTCAACCATGTTGCACAATGCTTCCTGTATTCAGTCAATTGAGACGGGAACAACTAATTTACTGCACTACAAATTGGAATGTTAATAGGTAACTGCGCAATTTGTCCTGAAAAGAAAAGTTATAACAACCTAGAAAAGTGAAGAAGTATGAGCAACCCTATTTTACTTCGGAGTGCCCATGAATAATTTCCTAAAAAAGTATATTTTATTTTTGTCACGTACACATTCTAAAGGTAACTTCAATTCAATTACTGTCTAAGTTACATGTATATATTAAGTAGCGGTTGACTCATAAATAACACGAAAACAAACTACCATCTACACACAATTAAATGAAATAGAAAATGCGCCCTTGACAAGTATTTCATTCAAATAACGAACATAAAAGCATGGATCGTTTAATAAAGATAATTGTTTTTTTTTTTTTTTCATTTTTTATGCATGGAATAATAAGTAGTAACCGTTAAAGTCATTTATTTATTTAATTCTCATCACTTTGGCAACCGAGTCACAAATATTTTTCTTTCCAATACGGAACTCATTGGTGCGTTGCTACTGGCCGCTACAGAAAAACTGGCCAATTATGACTGCTCTATTTCTCGATGTGATTGGCTGGCGCTGAAGCAAAAAGACGCCATGAGGAAGTGAATTGCGGTTGATGACTGATGGCACAAATTGATGGGAAATTCAATGACCGGTAGAAACCTTCGGAAAGCTTGTAAAAGTTTTTTTAATAAGAAAAATCTTTCTACTGATTTAAGGCTACCTGCCCTAAAGAAATAACATGTCACGACTTCACGACATGAAGTGTGTATGTATTTAAATAACTAATGTCCAACATAAATAGTAATGATAAAATAATGTAAAGTTGGGAAAATTTATGATAAGAAAAAAAATATGTACATCTGAAATTGGGAAGTACGAAATGACAAAACTTGTTATTTGAATCCATGTTTATCTTTGGGTCATTATTGACATTTTACTGTAAGAATTCTCCCGGTATCTCGTTTTTTATTACAACAACTAAAAGAAAAACAAAAATAACTCTAGTCAAAACTAAGAACAAACAGAAGATGGTTTTCTAAAATATTAACGATCTCATATCAAAAATGTACACGAAGGCCTTAGATAAAAGAATGTTCCCGCGTGTTAATAGCATCACTTTCCACATTTCCCGCGCTATTTACCGGTAAATAAAGTTTTAGTATCAATTTGGCGGTAACGAAGCCGCCAAACTTTTTTAATGAGACCATTACACATACAGATTCCTTGGCTTTCTTTGAATGCTGAATTCTTATGATATATAATTACTGAAGTCATATAATTTTAAATGTTCTTGAGACTTGAAATATTAAAATACCGACTTCATTGTTTGTAAATGTTTCTTGGATTCAAATGTCTGTAAGTACGTTAATTTTATATTTATGTTTGTTTTATATAACGACCATAGTTACACGTGTTTTTCCATACGTGGTACCTACTTGATAATTAATGAATTTAAAATAATACGATACGATTATGCCCAAGAAATCCGTAATTAATTTAATGAGTGCACCACATCATAGGCTATATTTTTAGTAGGTAGGTACTTACTTTGTTACGTCATTACGTCACCGTCACGAATTCAACCATTATGATATTGATCACCGTTGGTTATTGGCTGCCATAACATTATAGCAGGTAGTAAATCTAGCTTCCAACCAAGTTCTAAAACAGTCGCATGCACCGAACTCATAAAAACGTGCAGTAGTAAAAACCGCGACAACTAAACACCCCTTAATAGGTGGGGCATAAACTACCCATGGCCGTATGGTGGCCCAATGTCAGCCAGCCCATTAGCCACACAAGTTCAGGGGAACCTTGGTCTGAAGTTCATGATCGAATGGAGTCACGCGATGCCACGACCCTTGCTAGAGAGGCGCTTGAATCTATTGATCGGTTTATTTATAATTACCTACTCATTTTTTGATGGCTTCATTGAATGTGATGCGGAGGAATGAAGGACGTCGTGAGGAAAGTTTTGAGTTTTAATGTGGATGAAAATGAGTGGAAAGATCGGGGGGTAGATAGTGTGGAAAATGATGGGTACTAGGCAGGGGGTGAGTGTTGATAGAATGTATACTACGTATTGCCGCCTTCGTGGCAATATACTACGTAGATCAGAATCAGATCCTAAATAAATTGTTAATGGCCGGGAACAATGATTTTCGACACAATCATTTGAAGTGATACTGCTTGGTGTTTATTTTCGGTACTGACGACTGGGTCAACTAAGATATCGATCAAATCTAGATAAAATATGACCTAAAAATAATACAGATATTGGAATCTTTAATTTAATAAAAAAGGTCATAAAATAGAATTCAAGAGCTTGATTGATCACTGAATTGGTAGTGAGTTATTGTTTTCACTATGCCATAGAAAGCCAAACTTTGAACACAAACATATTTCTAAGTTAGTTGATAACAATGTTGATAATGACAATCGTAGATTAGGTACACATTGAAAAGCCAATACATAAAAAGGTAAACAAACAAAGATACCTCCCCATCATGGCACCATTACCCCTTGGCGTCTGCCAAGGACAGGTCCGCAGTCAGGGTCGCCATACAACCTTGTTATAACATGGCATTAGGGGCTTCCGTGTTCTTTCAACCTCATTTTCCGACAACGATAATTTTGGGGTTGGTTATGTCATTTTGTTAGAGCTATTTTAGGCCTGTGTGGACTGTGTAAAGGATGATAATGGCAAGAAAGGAGGTGTCTGATGAGATGACGAGTAATAGAGGAAGAAGAAAACATGCTGCGCCGACCATAAATGAATTGGGATAAGGTCAAGAGAATTATGATGATGTATGTTTTATGAATGAAATCGATGAAGAAGTGACTAAACAAAGTTTTCACTTTAGAACACAACTTACTAAGCGAAAGTTTATTTGTCTGTTTGCCAAGTTTCTCTGCTGCTGTTTTTATCTACCGAATGGATTTTCATGATTACTGGCGGGAGTGCCAACTTGGTGTCTGTTTAAAGACATAGGATTACTTCTCATACTGAAAAAGCATAATTTAATCAGCATTAATGTTTTAATCAGCATTAATGTTCCCACGGCTGGGGCTCAAACCTCTGTAGGCTCGAGGTGGGGAATGGGCAGTAATCTACCAAGCAGGCCCATCGCAGTATTTTTGGTTCTACAACATCACGTTTTCCTCACTACATTTTCCTTTACTGTCTTGAGAGCAGTACACAATGCAAAGTAACGCGCCTGCATAGGTCCGAACACCGATTTACCAGTCAGGTGCAACTCTGCCCAAGCTAGTAAACAGTCCTTGATGATAGTATCTATCTATAGACCCGAATAAAAGATACCAATACCCCTGAGGTTACTTCCTGAAGGACAGCCGCTGTCATGGCCATCAAACAACCTTGTCGAAAAACCATGTCATTAGGAACTTCCGTCTTTACAAACGTCCAGGGAGAAACCGAAGGCTGTGTTTTGTTTTTAAACAGGGTCGGCCATCGTGAAAATGGTCTTCTATTTTCGTTATTTTGTTTTAATTGAGAAACTTTTGTAATTTGTTTTTCGATCCCACCAGACGTAATGAATACTCCAGAATCAAAGAATTTCTTTGGAACTGTGGGTACATAGATCTAAGGACAAAAAAATACGGAGAGGTAAAGAATAAGTCATTGACTTTGACAAAAAACAAAATTAATAAAACGTTTTAGCTTACTTTTCATTCGTTATCGTTTAAAGCAAAAGTTTTTTTCATTTCTGTTGTTTTTCTTTGCGAATTTTTCTTTTCGTCTTAATGTAATTTCAGCTTTCAAAAAGGAAAATGGCGGTCGTTTTACCGTGAGCTGTTTACTCTCTCCCGGTGCGATGTTATTGACCTTTATAAGGTTTTATGGACGTATTATTACAAGTACTTATATTCCTATTTGAGGATTGGTTCGTTCAAATTTCTGTCTGGACGGATTAATTGATTTATGACTGTTTTCACTAAAATTAGACGACATCTTATGAATGTCTAAATGAAAGCGTGCTATTGGATCATCATTCATCATTATTCTCTTGCCCTTATTCCAATTCATTTGGGATCGGCGCAGCATGTCTTCTTCTTCCACACTTCTCTATTACTCGTCATCTCAGCAGACACCTCCTTTCTAGCGATATCATCCTTTACACAGTCCTTCCATCGTTTCTTTGGTCTTTCTCTACTCTAATACCCATCCACATTCATACTCAAAACTTTCGCGCGCTATTGGATATTTTACTTTAGTTGCTTGGTCGAAATGTCAACATTGCTTTTTTAGGCATTCATTTGTGTGTACTAAACGCGTAATAGTCTCGATTTTCTTTCTCCGTTTACCTTACCAATTTAACTGGTTTAAGCAAATTCGTTATTTCGGTACCGGGATATTAAAAACTTTTTATTTTACTTTAAACAATCACCGTTGAACAACAATTTCTACCTCGAAATCGGCTCGTAAAAATCCGTGGATTCGTTTGTTCAGCTGCCAACATTAAACTCGACGTCGGTCGGCGCACCTAGACCAACCATGTGTTAGTGTAAACTGTATTCACAAGTCACTACATAGAGTTTATTAAATATTGTATTAATAACAGGCGGCGTTATGATAACAGCCTCCTTGTAGCGGAATACTGAATCCATGAAACATGCATATGTAGAAGGAAAACAGTTGCTAGTTGTTACGCTATATAAATAAGGATACTGATAATGCAGTTGCATGTGCCAGTTAACAACATAGACACATTGTCAATATTACCGGGTGTAAACAGGCCCTTCACATATCCGTCAACCAAGCATTCTGTACAGCAAACTAAGTAACTTTACGCAAAAATTATTGCTGGGAATCTATTTTTTTTCTTGGGGTGAAAAATCACCTACGGGAAGACTCGATGGAAAGCACTCATAGCATTGTGCTGATGAATGGATTGAATAGTACGAGTCGTGGAGGTGTGTAAAGTAAAGTAAAAATGTTACATTAAAAAAAAAATATTTAAAAAAAAAACTTGTGAAAAGTTGGAACTTTGACCCCCAATATATCTGTGACTAGAAGGTTCCCAGGTATGGTCTAGTGACGGGGAAAACAAGTGCCTTTCATTTATGTTAAGGGTCTATTTACACCCTTAGGTCCATGTAAAATACTGGTATTCGTCTTTCAGTTCTGGGTCGGCTTCCAGTTAGACTGGAAGCCGACACCAACATAGTTGGGGAAACGCTTGACAGAGGATAATTACGAATGGCAAACTCTGGTCACTTAAAACCTGCCAAGTGCAAGTCGGACTCGCGCATGAAGTATTCCGTACCATCGTAATAGGGAGATAGAGAGAGATTTTTTATAATTTGTTATAGCGGCAACAGAAATACACATTCTGGTGAAAATTTCGACTATCTACCTATTACGGACCATGAGATACAGCTTGCTGACAGACAGACGGACGGAAGGACAGCGGAGGCTTAGTATTATTGGGGCCTGTTGGTTACCCTTCGGGTAGGGTAATAAAAAAACAATTGACGATCATTTACGTCAAGTTCCAAATTTAATTTCCGCACAGTCTAGAACCTCTTATCACACACCAGTTCCAAGTAATCCTTCTGATTTAATTGTATTGTGTTATTACTAACGTGAAAGGTCATTCGCATTGCCGCAGAGTCGTTCACCTAATAAAAAAAAAGATAAAAATAAAAATAACATGCGTGACACAGTTTCGGTTTCACTTTTATGTTAAAACCAGATTAGATAACATTGTAATTAATCATGTTTGAACTGAAATTAATTAATATAAAAATAGTTTCCTTGTTAGTAGTCAAATGGTTATGCTTATCGACTGGACTGTTCCGAGAAATAGTATGGGAAGATTAGATACCAAGCCTTGACTATGTATGCTAGGATATTGGAACACTGACCTGTCTGAGGATTGCCAACGGAGTGGTTACGTAGAATTCCTACAGTATTCGCTGCGGTATTTTTGTTGTCAAGAATGTTCTTCTGACCATAACCATACATTGCATTGCGTACTTTAACCATAGAATTAGCACACTGCACTGCTTGTCTCTACATCACCCAAAGGTTGATGGTAAAAAATGCCTATGGCATTAAGTACGCCTCTGTTCTTTGTGCTTGAAGTGTTAAAAAAATATACAATATTTTGAAACAATTGTGTTCAATTTTGGTATACAATACAGTCACGCAAATGGGGTGCAAGCTATTCCATAAAAACTTCACCGTAGTCGAGTTTACGTGTGTCTGAAATTTCTGTCTTTTATTGACGACAAAAAGCCTCCCTTTTGGTACCAGCAGCATCAGTTTTCAGGCTCAGAATATAGGTACCAGCAAATCATCGCGACAAAGACGTCAGTCGTCTCGTTGTTTTGGTTCGATTGACGCGACTCGACATCGCATCGGACTATTCCTTTTTTATGTCTGTCAAATTTGTCCAAATGATTTTAAACCATAAACTGTTGAAGGTTAAGTTGTGGTTAAGTTCAAAATCGAATGAGAAAATTTGACAGTTACGCTAGCGACTGTACATTGACATAATGATCTTTTTGACCAGCTCAAGCCGAGTCGACGTCGATAGTGTCGTTACTTCCTATGCATATACTAGACACTATACTATTATGCTCTTCAGTATAAGTAACATAACATTACGCCTATAATCCCCTAAGGGTTACGCAGAGGTGTACCTAATAGTACAACCACTTTTAATATTTTATACGCAAACCCTGCGTAGGGAACATAGCTGTTTTTGACATGGAAAGAAAAATTCCAGTGCGAGCAGGGTTTGAACCTGCGACCTTCCGATTCAGTACACCGGATGTCTTAACCAACTAGACCATCGCACCCCGCTCACAGTTCTCGAAATTTTCGTTCCATTAATAACGTCTTACGGTGACGTTAGCGCCATCTATTTAAGAAAGTATCGAACTAACTTAAACCAACACGTTGACATTGCAGTCAAATCAATCACTTTTCGCCAGTTATGTTTTACGACCCATGTAATAGTGCCAGCTACTGGGCACAAATCCAGCCGCCGTGGCTACTACTGACAAATTCCTCATAGAAAAAGACAATAACACTTTGCCCGACCTAGAATTCGAACCCAGAACCTCATGCTCAGCAGCAGCGCTTGCGACCACTACACCAACGAGGCAATGAATATTCAACTCTATTATAAATGCACATAATTACTAGAAACTTATAATTATACCGAAGATAGCTATACTTTGCTCTCATCAATTGCTTCATAGTATGTTTTTCTTTGGCCCCGAGAGTACTTTTAGTATTTATTCTGTGCCGAGAGACGCAATGTACACGAAAGGCAGAAATTGTTATCTTAACTTCAGCTGTTCTTAATGAAATTCATTTAATATTAATTGAACATTTTCGACGAGAAAAGGGTCCCGAACGCCGATTGTTTTGTAATTTTCTGCGTAATATCAACAGAATTTTGTTAAAATTCACGTTGAGGTGATATTAAATTCTTTGTGGTTTTGTTAAAAACATTTTGATACTTAAGAGAAATAAAATACTTTAGACAGCTTTGCTATGTATTTATTGTAACGAAACAAACTGATCTGATACTTTCTCTTATTATGTGGTTTTATTATCTTTACTAGTATTGTAAAGCTGAAGAGTTTGTTTGTTTGTTTTCGAATTAAAATATTCTTTTAGTATTGGATAGTATATTTATCGAGGAAGGCTATAGGCTATATAACATCACGCTACGACCAATAGGAGCCGAGCAAAGTTAAAATAAATCAGAAGCGGCGGGTGAAATTGCGGGGCACAGCTAGTAACTAATAACACTCTTTAAGCAGTGACAGCCTAATAGCCTAGTGGTGTGACCGTCGGACTGCCACGTCATAGGTCTCAAGTTCAAACCCAAGACACGCTTCTCTGATTTTTCATATCCATGTACGTATTGTATAATAATCACTTGCTTCGGTGAAGGAAAACATCGTGAGGAAACCAGCATGCCTGAGATATATTTCTCGACGGCATGTAAGGCCAAGTCAGAGGTCCATGGGCGGGACAATAACACTGACACCAGGTTAGGCACTAACCACACGATAAAGAAGATTATAACTAATCAAGGGTTAAGAGCAAATAAATGTAAGACTATATACCATCGTCATCAGCATCATTCTCTTGCCCTAGTCCCAATTCATTTGGGGTCGGCGCAGCATATCTTCTTTTTCCATACTTCTTTATTACTAGTCATCTCATTAGACACCTCTATAAAGACAAGACCCCCCCTTCCCTGGCCTCTTGTAAGACTATATACCATGATTAAACATTTATTTTTTGCATTTCATTTGATCAGCATTAAGATGGTTGATGTCGTTAAAAGCACATTACAACTGTAAACCGATCATCCTTTGTAAAAACCGTTAACCGATCAAACGGATTTCTTCTTCTTAAAAAAAAAACTAATTACTTACTGTTTTATTTATCTTGAGGAAAAAAGACTACCGATTACTCAACTTAAGTTGACTGAAACTTAGTCTAAACAATGCGGTAGTCTAAGTTAAGCACCTTAATCACTACATAGTATAAAATAAAGTCGCTTCCCGCTGTCTGTCTGTCCCTATGTATGCTTAGATCTTTAAAACTACGCAACGGATTTTGATGCGGTTTTCAATAATAGATAGAGTGATTCAAGAGGAAGGTTTATATGCATATATTGCACCCGTGCGAAGCCGGGGCGGGTCGCTAGTGACTAATAAAACAATCAACAAGTCATGTTTCTTTTTTTTTAAATAAAGAAAAAAGATAAAGTTTCTTACCGTCACTTCCACATAAGCCTCTTTTATCATTTCACGTAACATGTCACTAAATGAAATCTTTTAACAAATAAAAGAATCTGCGATAACTAATATAACTTTTACGTAATCTTTAACTAGGAAGTTTTACTTTGACATTGTGAACGTATTATATTACGGTAATATTTTAATTACCAGAAATGGTTTTTTGGCTTAAAAGGGGGTAAAATGTATTTGATCAGGGTAAAAAAACACTTAAACGGGACAGATTTAGTTGAAAAAAGACATATTAGTTTTTTGATAACTAGGTAAGCGCTACTTGTGAGGAAAACGCATCCTTATTCTCTAATCCTTCATAAATCATACGTAGTACCTAAATTATGATGCGTTCATCATTTTCCAGTCCTAGTCCTATGTTACTTGGGTCGGCGCAACACGTTTTTTTCGTCCATTCTCCTCCTGTCAACCGTCACGCAATAATTTACACCTTTTTCTATCGTATCATTTCTCACCATCCATCGTTTCCTTTGATCCATCAACATTTATATTTGACTCTTTTAGTCACTTGCAATTCGGCTCTCCTCATCACATGTCCATAGTCCATACCAAGACAGTCGATTCCCTTTAAACTTTTCTGTAACTGGCGCAATTTTCAATCTTCCTCTAATATACTCGTGTATTACGCGTATCTTTTATTGGTAAAAAATAACAAGATATTTGTTCCAACTTCAACCAGTCGGTAACCGTAATAATAACAAACTAAATAAGCAAGTAACGCGTTGGACTTTATATAAATATTATGCGAATGATTCGATTTTATCTTACTCGTGAGTTCCCACGGGCGAAACATTTACATAAAAACATTTTGTCCAATGTCTTATGAGATAAAAGATTTCAATTAAGAAAAAAGTGAGACTTCAACATGTTCCCATTGGCAAACTATTTACCTAAATAATTTGCCAATGGGATCCTATAGTAAGATGAAATGAATTTCTTTAAACTCGAACATAATTACAGATTTCCTGCAAAAGATAGCTATTTCCTTTAGGGATTAAACTGCAATGAACGCTGATTACAAAACAAAAAATAATTAAAGCTACTTTATTTTAAGAACGCGCGCATAACAGGAAACAATAAAACGACGCCATTATTAAAGGCAGGTATACAATGTCAGTTTTCTTTTACGACACATTCCGAATTTCCGTCAGTCACCGTGATGGTATGTTCTGCCCTTTACACAAGCGATTTGCTTGAATTTTTTTTTTTTTCACGGCGTACTTTTTATGGAGAGTAACGATAAGGCTCTATGAGCTTTTTAAGGTTAAACATATACAAAAAAAAAAAATCGAGTTCGTACAGTCAGCAACAGTAAGTAGTCCGAATGTCTGACTACCAGTCTTAAAGTCAAAGATATTAAAAATTTGGCTGGTAATCAGCACTTTTCGAACACCAAGATTTACAAGGGACAGTCCCCCAAAACGTCCGCCCGTCTTAGTGTTTTTACCTGGGAAGAAGTGCCGGAACAAACCTTTACAAAGGGTATCGCCGATTCGCCGTATCGGGTTATCCAAAATACTGGGTTGTTAAGCGTCAGGGTAGTCCGCGAAATTCAAATTTTTATAAGTTTTTTGCAATTTACAGGTCAGTGTCAGGTTGTATATTGATTAAGATATAATTCGCGACCGTAAAAAATATGGCTTTACAGAGTTATAATAATTAAACACATCAATACAACCCTCTAAGTGCATATAATCCCATTAAATGACTATTTCATAAAAATGTCATTCAATGGGATTATATGAACTTAGAGGGTTGTATTGATGATTTTAATTCAGTAACTACATACGTGTTACGGTCGCGAATCATATTTTGTTTCACAAATAGCCTGAAACTGACCTGCAATTTGCAAAAAACCTAAGAAAATTAGAATTTCGCGGGCTACACTGACGATTCCATCTTAAGCTGAGATAGGTAGTTTGTGGTAACTTGATGTGCTAGCGACTGTACATACAGTCAGCAACGAAATTTGTTTTATTTTGTTGACCAGTCTGAAACTTTTTCTGGGCACGGTGACATTACTGAATTCCAAAGACGTGTCAAATCGATATGTTATCGTACAAATGGATGCGATTCTCTTTGGAAATAAATATCATTTGTATCGGGGTTATCGCTATCGATAATGTGAATGCTCTCATTATTTCTGCTTTATTATGAGTACACTTGTACATATTATAAGAGAATCTTTCGCGCGTAAAAAACTGAAAAGAAAAATTTATATTATGCGAAACTTCAGTCAATTCATAAAATTTGGCACTACTAGCATTCACTTTTTAGGGTTCCGTACCCAAAGGATAACCAATTACTAAGCCTCCGCTGTCCGTCCGTCCGCCTGTCTGTCAGTGGGTTGTATCTCATGATCCGTATAAATACTTTTTCTGTGAACATTCCAACTATCTACCTAAGATAGTTGAAATGTTCACAGAATAAGTATTTCTGTAGCCGCTATAACAACAAATAATAAAAAAAAATTAAAGGGGGCTCCCCTAGTAGATGGTACGGAAGCCTTTATGTGCGAGTTCGACTCGCACTTGGCAGGTTTTTTTTTTGTTGAACATATTTTGGTGCCAAACTTGTAAATAGATGACATTCTCTTTAACCCGTGTTTGTTTTTGTTACCGCGGTAAATTAGTGGTTTGACAATGACATTGACTTAAAAAGTGAGCACGCTCGTGAGTTTTTATAGAATATTGTTGTGTTGAGCAGTGGTTGCCCTGTGGTATCGGCCCCGACTACGGGTGTGGAAACCCAGGCAGGCACTTTGTGTAATTTATTTCATCACCACTGCTCTCAAAACGGTGAAGGAGACCATCGTGAGGAAACGCCGCATGTCTAGTTTATTTCTACCAAAAATCGAAGACAAGTGTGACATCCACTATCCTGCACTGGTTATGTATGTGTGTGTAGGGTTGTATTTGAACACTCGATTCATTTTTCATCATCATGATGATTACACTATTTTAAAAGATATCACTATGCGTAACTTGAAATATACGTATTTTATAGCACAAACAGTAGCCAGTTCTGAACAAATATGCTTTACTTTTGATGCCTTCAGTACTGCTGTTTGTTATATACGTCAGGAGTCGGCACAAACTTGATCTTTAGACCAAGAGATGCGTGAAATGGCAAACAAAAAGTTGTACACGTAAAAATTGTGTCAAAATATTTGTATAACAGTCTGCGTAAACAACTCTTTTTAATTTATTTAATTTAGTAAAATAATGGACACTAAGTACCATCTTAGATGATCTTGAATTCATTTTTATTCAAGAGACAAATTGGTTTTGGGGGGATACAGGATTTTGTTGCCTAGGTTGCGCCCATTACATACAGTTTCCTCCGTCGTTGGTCCCGGCTGTCATTTGTACATCTTTGACAGTCGTTATAGGAACTCAGTGGCCCGAAAGTCTGACAACCAGTCTTACCAAGGGGTGTCGTATTACCTAGTACTAACTGGGTTGTGGAGGTCAGATAGGCAGTCGCTCCATGTAAAATACTGGTATTTAGCTGCATGCGGTCAGACTGGAAGTCGACCCCAACATACTTAGGAAAAGGTTAGGCAGATGATGACAGGATTTTGTAGAAAAGATCTTTTAGCAGAAATAAAATAGTCATTTATTTTTATTATAACCAATTTGCCATCAGCTACAACATATTTCCGATACGACATACCACTTAGACGAAGTGGAATGAACCTGCCACACCTTCGCAAAGGAACAATGTCCTGGCGACAGGCCAATAGCACTTACCTGTTTTGTTGCTCCCTCTAATTAGACCTTATGCCGTTAGCCATACGTTCTGATTACCCTTATAGATAGGAGATGGCAATAACCTTCCATAGTTCCATGTTCTTCAAATCGCAAGTTCAAGACCGATTCGACGATTCCTCATTACGGAGTCAATGACCCTAATATAACGATAAATAGCTATCCGCAAAATTGGAACAAGAATCTCGAGTGACTGGGCTTATGTTGACAGATGTCTGAACATTTATTCTGGAGAAAGAATTATTTATAAATGACAAGATACTGATATTTACTTTTCTTTTTGCTATAATGAATTCCTAAAAGCTAGAATATTTTATTCAATTTATCAGTTACTAGCTGTTGCCTGTGAACTTTATCCGCGTTTATAAAAAAAATTACTTATCCTATTTGAATTGGAATTTGTTGATAGTTTTAAGGGTTATATTTTTTTTTTTTGCACAGATCCCAAATCTATATGATAATAATAAAAAGAAACCTAAGTTACTCTTAATAACATCAGCTATCTGCCAGTGAAAGTCCCGTCGAAATCGGTCGAGCCGTTTCGGAGATTAGCCGGAACAAATAGAGAGACAAAGATAAAATTTTATACTTTCATATTAATTAAGTAAAAAGCTGTTATTTTCATATTACAAATAGACGGTTGAATTTTATTTATTTGTAGAAATGTAGAGAGCTGAGTGATTGTTTTGGCGTGTGGTCATAGTTAGGTTAGGTTAGACTAACGTCGCCATCTTGTTTTTTCAATGCTTTTTCCACAGACACAGTTTTACAAATGTTAACCAACAAAAACTTCCTGGCGATATTCAAGCGTCAAAAGAACCATGCTGCACTCTAAAATAACTCACTCGATATTATCAGTTTAAAAGAAGTGTATTTAAATAATTTGAAGAAGGTTACAATTACAACTGAGATCATAGCCGCCCATCTCCGGTCAATGATATTTACCTTCAACCATCAGCATATTTTATTATTTATTTATTTATTTACGTGGATATTTTACTGGCTTGAAAACCTGCGTGCATCCATATTTATAATAACAATGAAAAACAATTCTATATTTAATGATTCATGTAACGTCGAGACTTTTAACAACTTTATGATCACCGCGTGTCATCGACCTAACAAGAAAAAAATACATGTAGATAGATATCCAGCTAGACTACGCCTTTATCAGCTAAATATCTCTTGATACGGGATTTTATTTTAAATGTCGTTCCACTTGTTTTACGAATACATAAAATGTCCTTTTGACCCACTTATCTTGAACAGTTTAGTGGATAATTGAGTTTTATTGTTGGTCTGTGACTTTGTGGGATTAGCTGCAAAAAGTTTGAATGTCATGAAAAAGAAGAATATTTGAAATGAAGAACGTGAAAAATTAAAACAAAATAATAAATTGTCTGTGATGCTCATGCATAACATAAGGGCATGTACACGTGAAGATTTATGGAAGTATGATCTGTACTGTACACAGATTTCATTAATTATATCAAAACAAATTAAACAAAGCTCTTTCTTCCATGCAGTTTGGCCGACAAAAATTTATAACAAACTTCCTAGGTATCTTGATAGGAAGGAACATAAAACCTAAACCTTTTGTTTTGATAGTTAAAAAATCCCAGTACAGTGGCGAAGATTCTATACAACTCGATTCCTACCGGCTTCCCTTTGAAAAATGGCACAATCAGTATTTTATAGACAAATAATGAAAACACATTAAAGAAATGTACTCCGGCTTACCTCTTACAAAAATTGACCCTTCGCTACTGCCCCAGTATTTATTATAATGGTTTGCTTCTTTGGGTGTAAATCAACAAATGAATTCTTGTTGACTTAAATAAAGAAGATAGTTTATCAATAATTGAAGTTAAGTACTTTTTCTTAAGACCTGTTTATCATTGTTTAGTCTTAACTGTAGTAAAAAATAAATTAATGAACAAATTTTTATCTTGAGCATTCTGGAACCAATGAGACAAGCCGGATAATATCACTTCAAATTTGCATTACGAAATCATGGGAAATCCGAAGTCAGTAAAAATTAAATTGAGGACACAAAGCGTTAGGTACTGAAAACCATAATCTTAGAATCGTTGATAGAAACCTTCAAAGGAAAGAAAGAGCACTTTATTATTATCTAGTTATTTTTATTGATAAGGGCAAACAAAAACAACACACACTGTAGTGTGTAACGAAAACAATAACAAACCTCGGAACATTTTCACTTCACCGTTTCATTACAAAGAAAAGTCTCGCCAAGTAATTTCCACACATGACTGAATTCACTTCGCTAACTACATAATTATATTGTACATAGTTACACAATAATTTAAACATAGTACCGGTTCTTATCATGTGTGCGTAGCCTATAAAAACAAAGTAATTGAAATCGTTGCCTATTCTGCCTACGTGACCATACCGAATAACTATTTTTACTATAATTCTGACGTCACGTTTCTATTGTTTCAGCTGCCTGCTGCTGTGAAGTTCCTCGCCGGTTATGGGGCAGCAGTCGACTTCGACAACAACAATACACAACAGAGCTAACGAAAGATAATGCGGCAAAACTGGCCGAAACTATCATGACCTTTGCCTGTTAACAGAAAAAAAAAACAAAGTCGACGTTTGAAAGTGGAACGCAACAGAACTTTTTAATTTAGTGCAGTCGCACCAAAGAGTTCCTGGAGGAAGCTCTAGTGTTGTGCTAAAAAGTCAGCTCGCAAAGATAACGTTATCGCGTTCACGACTATATCCATTGCGTCTGTTTTCGTTAACCGATAGCGGCGCTGATAAAGTCTTGTCGAGTTTTCATTTAACGTCACACCGTAGACGGTCGCGGATCTATCGAGACGTGTTCAAATAGTGATTGGTGTACGACTGATATCGTTTCGCTCGCCAATGTTTAAAAACATATCGACCGTTAGCCAAGTGAGTTCGTTTACGGTTCGAGTGAGGGCTACGTTGTGTAGTGGAACATTTTAGTGTATGTTTTAAAAATGCGTGGGTTGTGGTCTCGTTTTGCGGCGCTGGGGTGGGTGGTTTCCCTGGTGGGATGCCACACTCCTGGCAGTGAGCTGGAGTCCGTGCGGTATGGGCCCACGGATGACCGGTTCATCAGTGACACGTACACAGTCGCTAACATCAATATCACGTATAAAGATGAACATGGAGAGGAATACACAGAGACATCTGAGGTGAGTGACCTTTTTTCTTTTTTTGAAATTCGAATTTCTTTTTTTTATAGTGTATGATTTGACATTGAAATGATATGAAAAAAAAAAGAAAGAAATGCTTTTTTTATTGTGGCTCATGTCGTACCACCGAAATCAAAAAGAAGTTGGAGGTCCAGAACCACTTTTTCGGTTAATATGATGATAAAAGCTTATTTTTAACATTAGGTTAAACAAAACAGGCTTTTATGCAAATCGTACATATTATAAAAAACTGAGGAAACAACAGATGATAGGACATGTGAAGCTAAAATTTAATCATGCCTCGGAAAGTCGGAATGAATCATGTCCATCATGACATCTATCACGTAGTCTTTTCTACTGAGAATTCTTGAAAGGGAAGTTACTATAATTGATTTTCTAGATTTATGCGTAAAGATGATGTGCTCATTTTAATGTTTTTCTACTAATACTGGTTTCCCTCATTCCTTTTCTCATCACACCATTAATTATAAAAACACAGTTATTTGATATTATCATAACACACTTTCCGATGTTTTGATTTCCTAAACATACGGTGTATTTACGTCATTTTATGATTACGGTAAATTCGGGTTTGGGTAATTAAAACAATATAATATCACGCTGTTATCCAAAAAAGGTTAGCCTGCGGACGTGGGGGCTACTACCTACATAACTTAAACACGCGTAGACTTGTAAATTACAAAAAAAAATTGACCTAAAAGCGTCTTCTCATTCTATAGTCTACTGCTGTCAGCTGTTCGGTTCCAATTAAAATTTTCTTCCTATTCTAAATACGAATTAGTGATCCTATCTGATTATTAGCAGCCATTAACATATTTGTGGAGTCCGGTTCCAGACAAAACCTCGGTATCTATTATTGACTAAAATGTGGTACCTCATTCCACACAAAAATAAAAAATATTTTAGTGAATATTACCGAATCAAATAAATAAAATTATTCTTTTTCTACATAAAGTTTTAGTAAGACACTAAAGACATTTTGTAAAAAGAAATGGTAAAAGAATATCGACGCAATTTAAAGATAGCGATTATTAAAACTGGTCCCTCAATCCTCACCTGACATAAGTTTAGTATACCCACATTTCGCCACTTATGATGTAAAGTTCCATGTAATAGGGGGCGAGCCTAACGTCCATTATATTTTTGTAAATACTGCGTAAGAAATATTTAATATTTGATAAGATATTGTGATATCTGTCTTAGGAAACGAGTAATTATTTGATAAAGAATAGTGAGATAAAATCTTATGACATTTTCTTAACGAACAATTTTTTTATCATGTTTTTTACCTAATCAAATATACCTACAAAGTTGCAGGTATTTAGTAATTTACGTAACTATGAATTAAAATATTGTTATTACGTCTCTACACCCGCATGAACTATGATGCACAAATAAATACTAAATGCCAATAGATACTAGAATCCTAGAAAATAAAAAATGATGACGTCACTTACGAAGGAAAGGAAAAAATCACAGATTTTTTTGCTTAATTTGATTTGGCTATGTTTGACAATTTTCCTTTACAAAGTTTTCACTACACCTACATTGTTTTTTAGGGTTTGTGTTTTAACGTTATTTAAGAATTATTATATAAAAAATATCTTATACACGTAAACCTGAAAATATTTCCACCACACTCATTCATAGACCATTTCTTGTACATCTTTAGGCAGTGTCCTTTATTTAATTTACTTTCCCACTTCGCCGTCTACCAAGGCATTTTATTTTAGGCTATGCTCTTATAGACTGCTACCCATTTATCATCAGCCCAAAATCATACGATTTTTATCTGACACATTCTTGAATTTACATGATAAGGGACAATATTGCGCACTTATTTCATTGAAAAAAAAAAAATGCATTCAATTTTGCACTGACGTACAACACAGTTACGAAAGTCTAGATGTCTATTGTTTTAATCTATAATTAAAACCATAATAAGCCGGTGACGCATTTCATGTTTTCCTTTCTTTTCCTGATAACGAAGATGGATTTATTATAGTAATTAATTAAATAATTACTTACACAAAGGCCTGGCTTTTGACGTAGGTACTTAGTACTTTGTATTAATTCTGTGGTTTATCTCGACCATGTGTTTTAGCCGCTTATCAGGGAAAATACGTCGTATTTACATTTTGTTAATTTGGTACATTATTATCTTTATCATGTGATACCTATTAAGGCAATAACATTCCTAAGAATTCCTTTGTAAACAAGTCCACAAAGCTATTTAAAAAAAAAACATATTTTAACATAATAACAATCAGGATTATCATTCTCTTGCCCTTATCCCAACTTATTTGGGGTCGGCACGGCATGTCTTCTTCTTCCATACTTCTCTATTACTCGTCATCTCAGGCTTTCTGCAGTCACTTCTTTTCTAGCCAAAATCGAACCAGATTATTCCAATTTAAAAATAGGTAGCAGTTTACACACAAAACCGATAAACCAGCTAACTGCCAAAGATTAAAACCCAGATAAGTAACAGTTATTCGAGTCAACAGCACTCGCGAGACTTGTGATAAAGCGCAGTACTGACCCACATACTGAACGCAGCATAGCACGGCAACTGCATATAGCAGTAATACGTCAAATTGTAGAAAAAGTCAGTCGTTTGTGAGCACGACGCATCCTGAGGAATGCAATCAATTTTATTTATTACAAGTGCGGGGATGACATGCGATCAGTCGTGTGATGCAGTCAGCCAATTAAAATATAATGATTGGAAAGCGAAATCTACGCAGATCGGTTAAAAAGGAAAAGGAAAAAGAGTGTCCATGGAGTTTCTTGCCCGTTCTTCTCCATAGAGATCTCGCTAGGGAATAGGCAAGTACAGTACTTTCACAGTTTTTATGCCTTGTGACTGGGATTGTAGCTACATTACATCGTTGTCTTTGTTTCGACAGTTCAAAAGTGCCGGTAACTGGCCAACTTGAAATAAATGCTTTGATTTTGATTTTAGAATAGGTTAACACGAATGAAGGTTCCGCCTCGAATGAGATAGAAAATTAAACTCAGATGACGTACAAACTAGAGTAAATCCAAAAAACTGCGACCACACAAACATATATGTACTCACGCCTTTTTCCCATGGGCGTTGGCAAAAACCACAGAACACCACCTGCTACGATCCTTACATACTCCTTTTGCCTTGTCCACGTTCATACATCTGGTCATACATGCACGCCGCTGCGCCGGTTGCAAGTAGGTACTAAGCGCCCGACCTTTCTGAAAAATCTCACCAAAAAGGTCAGAGGGTTTCCTCCTGGCGTTGCAACTCACATCTGCCTTGTAAATACCTTTTGTTAGTCGTCTTTTACTCATCCTCTTCACATGACCAAACCATCTAAGCATACTCTTTTCAATTTTGTCACTACATCTTCTCTTAAACCGCAACGTTAGCGTATAACCTCGTTGCGCCCAAAGAGGTCTATAATTATTAGTCGTTTTCGTCTTCTAAACATAAATAAAGCATTTAGTATTTTAATTGAATTTCCTCTCAGCCTTATCAGACAGATAGCTGAACCGCTATACGTTCCCTGAGGAATAAAGTTATTGACTATTAAACTCAGAGACTACCCACTTATTTTCTACATCATAAAGTGTAATGTCCTCTCTCTTAATAAGGTGACATCTGCTTATGGAGATATAACGTTTACGAGTATTTACTTATCAAATATTAGTAGTACCGTATTAACAATCGAAGGTGTGAAGATCGGAGTATGACTGCTCGTGAGTCCAATGACGGTTAGAGGATGTTTGTTTAATAAATTGATGACTGACAATAATATTTTGGTTAGGTAATTTATATGGAGATAAATATTGCGTGTCGAATTTAGGTTTCGTGTACCTTAATTGGAAGAATCTGCGTTCTTCAATGTATTTTTGTTGTCTTCCAATTAATGTCTTCTGAACTAGTACCTACAGTCATTTGGAGAGTAAGTACACTTTGCGGCGCTCGTACGCCAAAACTATTGATTTTACGAAAAAAAAAGGTTACGACTTAATTGTAGGTAATTTTGTCTAGTTTAATTTCATAAAAAAGATTTTATTGAAAAATGAGTCTGAAAGGAGGAGACATTGTCAAAAAAAACAGCTTTTAGACGCCATTTTTTCTGGACTGCACTAAACAAACAGTAACGTTCCCGCTTTCAATACCCCGTCCCTCGCACGGGTCCAAAACTATCCTATCTTTCAAGCTGTAATCAACCATACACATTCACAAAATTACATTGGAATCGGTTGTGTGGCTTCGAAGATTAGCGTGTTCGCACGTGACACACACACACGTTTACGTGATTTTAAGACATGTATAAGTAATCGTGGCCCTAACGTTATTCACTTAAGAAATCAATATTACCAGTGAAAATAAAATAAATATTTACCGCCTCTTACCTGGCTTAACAATACAATGTGCATAGTTAATGACTTGCTTGTCATGACTCCTAACTTTCTTAAACCACTGTGAACACGTGACTCATATTACGGTTTTCAAAGAATTTCTTAATTACTGCCTAATTTAGAAGTTACTAATTGAATATAGTAGTATCGTGAAACATAACTATTCAAGACCAAACTTTATAAGGTATCCAGTTCGAAGATACTTTCAATAACTTCTTCGTCTATGAAAGTTTGGCAAGGACTTGCTGGTTTTCATATTTCACTGCTTTTAATGGTTGAAAATGTGGATGAAGCCTCATCATTTTCGAATAGAAATCTTTTCGGTAAAGTTTCAAATAACACCCGTATAATTATGGACCGTAAATTAATTTTAATTAAGCTTCAAAGTCGAGTTATACATGTATTATTCACAAAGCGAAGTTTGGTCGTCAGTTTGTTCTAAAGGGCACATTAGAGCCGCTTCGTACCTCATTATCGGGTCACCGCACATTACAGAATCATCCGAAGGGGATGGAGGGGTCATATTTAGCTTTAATCTTTATAAGTTCCATAAAGTATATATCTTTTGATAAAGCTGAGGAAGACGTGGTACCTAGTCCATAGCGAACCTTTTTGTGCGTCATTTTTTTACGAATACCTTTTCTGTGAAAGTCCTTTAAACGTAATATACATAAATCAGTGTTTTTATTTATAACATCCTACTCTGTCCTAAGCTGGGCAAAGGCCTCCCCGTCCCTGGGCAATGGCTCGTCACGCCAGCGTTTCTTGGGCCTGCCTCGGTTATGACGGCCGCTCTCAGGCACCCACTGTGTGACTATCTGCTCCCATCTGTCCGGTTTCATCCTAGAAACGTGACCTGCCCAGTCCCATTCTTTTTTAGCTCAGTCCCATTTTAATCGGGCAGACTTATCGTTAAGTAATTCAGTGTTAAATAATAGAAATTAAAACAATGTTGAGCCCAGATAATTATTCTTTTGTCATAAGTCTACCATCCCTATTCTCCCCTAAGAAAAGTCTGCTTTGTTTCAATGCTAGCTTTTTCAACGTCCAATTCAATCCTTTTAAGAAACTCGTAGTAAGTACTACACTTCAGATCCACTCAAGTGCTGTGTTTATTTTATGTGCGGTTAGTTGTAGTAAGTAGGTACTACTTGCGGATTTGGCTAACACTGTAGACTTGTTGTCGCCAAATGAAGTGTAGGGAAAACAACTGGCCAAGTGCGAGTCGGCCTCGCCCATGGAGGGTTCCGTACCATCGTAGTAGGGGAGCCCTCTTTAACTTTTGATTTATTTTTGTTATAGCGGCATCAGAAATTAACATTCTGTGAAAATTTCAACTGTCTATTACGGATCATGTGATACAGCCCGCTGACAGATAGACGCATGGACGGACAGCGGATGCTTAGTAATAGATTCCCGTTGGTTACCCTTCGGGATATGGAACCCTAAAAAACAATTCCCGTATTTTTAAGAACGTTTGCATTCTAATCTGTCTGAATCTGTCAAAAATTAAATCAATTTTCATACATTAAAATGTATGAAAATTGAATTAAAATCAGTACCATCCACCCGATAACCATAACTAAAGCGATAATCCATGACTAAAGTCATGGATTATCGCTGAGACGAGATTGTAACTTGTTTTTTTTTTTTTCTGAATTTTATTAGAGTTTTTAAAAGTTATGCAGTCCTGTAAAACTAGTACCTCTACCTGTATACATACCTATTGTTATTAGACCAATATTTTGAAGAATTAAAAACAACAAGAAGAAACAATAAGTAAACATTTACTATTTAAATAACATTACCGTCACCTATTTTAATTAACTTGTTTACGTACATACTCATTAATTATTGTTGTAAACTATATTTTTCAATGTAATGTATTAATTATTCATTTCAATATACAGTATGTTTTTTGTTTACCTTAAAAGCGGTAAGTAGGTACTGTATTCATAATAAAATTATTATAATTAAACAGGCTTTTTACGAATGACTTTCATAGTACTCATAATAATACAAGGTGTAAACGGACCCTTCACGAAGCCGTCAACCAAGCATTCTGTACATCAAATAGTAACTCACAAAAATTATTGCCGGAAAAAGATTTTTTTTTTGGGTAAAAAACCTGTTTTACAGTAAAACTCAATGTAACGCACTCAAAACATTGTGCTGATGGATTTATTGAATAATAAACGGGTCATGGAGGTATTAATAGTAGACTATTATTGAATTTTGACCTGCAATATCTCCGTAATTAGAAGGTATGCATTTTTTTTTTTGAAAAAAAAATAAAACAAAAAAACAACTAATGCGAAAAATAATTTGTGAATTCCAAACACAAGTGCCAGGTTTAGCTAGGCTTCTGGGAATATAAACATAATTTACGTGGACTGAAAGTACCTTCACGACTGCTAACTACTAAGCGTTCCATCCAGTACATCCAACTACACCGACAACCGGCTCCAAAAGGCTAGGCAGATGATGATGACATCGCCACTTCCATACAACACATCATAACAACCTTCGTACCCTCTTTTCATTACCCCGGAAGCTTCCCATATTGCATTTAACAACCTTTTCTAACCAGTAAATAACCGTTTCAGTTATCACACGATCTCCTAGCAGTAATTACAATTATGAACGCCTTTTAACAGTAGCAGTTATGGCACAAGTCATTGTATAAAGTGTATGTATTGTTGTTATATCCACCAGTTGATTGTAAGCCCCCCTCCCCCTTCCCCTCTTCCACTCCTCACCTAGCCTTGTTGCATCATACTGTATTGTTTCAACCTGTTAGTTGTTGATAACGTAATAGTCGTATTGGCTAAAAGTACTAGGGCGTTATGAAATTGTAGGAGGTGTCGATGGTACTGCGATGATTTATCTGTTTCTTAAGCGTGGTTGTAATTTCAATTATAATAGTGGCGGTACTTTCATTGTTGTTTTAATCTAGTTGTCTTGAGTAGTCAAATTTATAACCAACTTACATAATAATAATGTAGTACCCTACTTCGTGGAACTTTAGTAAATATTCGCCGAATGGCAGGTGTACAGTCACGAACACCAATATGTAAACACTTAACAACTTTTAAAAGTGTTTTTCTCCTACTGATCTGATTAAAATTTCATGTTGTTACGAACATAGTATTCTGAAAGTCATATTTTTATGAAAAAGATTCTATCTCCAAGTTACAATCGTTATTTCTCGCGAAAATTGCTTTTAAATTTCGGAAAGTGTAGACACATTGGTGTTCGGGACTATACTACAACTCTGCCTATTCCTTCGGGGTAAACGGTGTGCTGCTGGCAAACATAATATCGTAGAACATGTTCACACGAAACAAAAGACCGGTGCAGTGACGTGTGTCATAAGAAATTATACTTGCATCATAATGTATAAGGAAAATAAAATTTTCATATCGCTTGTACTTACAAACTTACGTCGATACTTAGGCAGTAGTTAATTAATCAAGATTATGACACACTTGAAAAAATCACTGTACATTTCCAGTATAACTTAGCCTCGCTTTGTATAGATTTACTATACAATGAGAGATCCGCATAAACTGGTTTTGTATAGCTGGATTGGCCGTCGTGCGTACAAGTGACCGAAATGTAGTAATATTCATTTAGAAATAGTTTTTTTTTAAACAATATTATTACAATAGAAATGACAATAACTAGCTTTTTCTGGCTTTGACCAGGTTGTGGTTGCAGAATATCCTATCGTAGGATACGCACAACCGGGATAAAAAATTCCCTAAATTTCCCAAAACGCCATGGGCCAAAAAGACATGGAATTCCGTTCAGTCGTTCAAGCATGAAAGATAAGCAGCCAGCGTTACTATCTCAATTTACAATATCAGTATGATTTTTCGAAGGTTTGTTTGCAAAATATGAGCAAAAGAACTAGTTATTCGAAGTTTTTTTGAGTTAAATTATTCATTAAATACCATTTTACTGAATTATCAGTAAAATGGTAATTCAGTCACTCATCTATTTTTGTTCTGGGGTAAATAAATACCCAATTATTTTCCTTTGTCAAAACTTATTGAAAATGACTTCAAACGCTTCCCTTCTGTTAAATACTTCGCAAAGCCTTATCAATTACATTTTCTTTGTTATGTCTCATCTCATCAGACTGCTTGCCTTCGCGGAGAAAATTACCTTATTTTGGTTATTGTATCGACAAGACATCTCTGAGATTTGGTGATCTGAGATTTTTGACAGTCGTTACACTACAGCCCCCGTAGCATGACCACCGTAGACAATGATTTCTTTGACGGAAGAATCGACAAAATGACAGATTGTGTCGACACAATGACAGATTTCTTTGTCTGTCATTGTGTCGATTCTTCCGTCAAAGAAATCCTTGTCTACGGTGTTCATGCTACGGGGGCAGGTAGTCAGTGGCCCGAAAGTCGGTTGGAACCCTAAAAACATTCTCAAATAATTTCCTAAATGATTATTTCTTGCGTTATAGTCAAAAGTATAAATTATTTAAAGATACGGAACATCGATTCGACACCGTACACGTGTCCGAAGGATTCGTTCCGGCTCAGAGCGGTGCCTTTCACTACTCTATGTATACTGTCTTTGCGATTTAGTTTCCAAATACGTATAGAAACAAATATGTGTTTATATAAGGAAAAATAACTTTTAACATAAATGTTGAACCTTAAATATTTTTTAAACTTTCTCAATAGTGCTAGTCATTCTAATATCAACATAATTGACGTTGTTGTAAAGTTGATATTCGTTTAAGTAGAAATAAAATCAAATTGGAAATATGGATTTGAATGGAGTTTATGTGGGTTAGCTAGTTTATAAATATTAAACGGTTGTTAATTTACTAAAATAACTAAGTGATAGTAAGTTGCGTAACATTGACTTTACGCTCAGTGCCCTCGTTTTTGTTCTTATTTGGGATTATCTCGCTGTATTGCTTTTGTGTGATTAGTGTAAGTACTGATAAAAGTGCGTTATCTCATAACCTGACTAAAATATTCCGAATTACATTTTTTTTTTTTAATTTTGGTATTCTTCTGTTTTTAAGTAGACCTCATGACGAAATACTAATGGAATTTCATTGACACAAATAATTTAAATTAATTTTTTGTTTCGATCGGTTATGATTTCTGCTTTCACCGCTAATCACTAAATAAGTTTAGTCTAAACGTATTTAACATAGCTTTCTCTCTCTGTTACCTTTAATCAATTGACAGACACACAACGTTATTTTAAATACATGTCAATGACCAGATTTTGATACGCAAGCGTTCCAAAATCTGGTCCTTTTGTCAGAAACCACGAACTAAATACTAAAATACTAGATACCTTATAAAAAAAATACCTGTTATTTTTGTTACTGATTTCAGGTTCTTTTTATGGTATCATAAAGTAAATAAGTAAAACGTATAAATAAATACGTGGGTAGGATTAACATAAACCTGACTGATTGACCTCAATAAGGTTCGCAACTCAACGAGTAGGTGTCGCCAAGTCGTGCGACTATTCTTAGGATCAATCTAAAACTATAATTTTATAGAATTGCCTTTGGGAAATACGACGTAAATATATTATCATTGATATCGCCCTTTTTATTCCTAATAGTCTTATTGCGTTATCAATTGGGATCGAAAACCGTTTCATGTCAATATAAAATTAGCATAAAGAGCCTTTTATGTTCCCACTGCTGGGACACACGCTTCTTCTATGTACGAGAGAGTGCGCCGTAATCCATCACGCTTGTAATCCCCGAAGTGTTAGGCAGAGGTGTACCTAATATTACACCCACTTTTCGCCAGTTCTGTACGTCCCATGTAATAGAGAGCGAGCCTATTGCTATCAACTGGGCACAAATCCAGACTCCGTGGCTGTTAAATTCCTGATGGAAAAACCTCATAACACTTTGCTCGATCTGGGAATTGAACCCAGCACGCGTAGCATGATTACCGCAGAAACTGGTTTTGACGACGGAAGAATCGACAAAATGACAGATCAACAAAAGAATCTGTAATTTTGTCGATTCTTCCGTCGACAAAAGCAGTCGCGCTTGCGACTACCCGACCAACGAAGAAAAAGGACGAATACATAACACAATAGTAGTTATGAAGTACATTATTTAATTATACAGATCATTTAAAGTCGTGCCCAAGCTGGCATGAAACTATCCGTCGCTGAAAAAAAAACAGCATCATATAAAATCAGTAAAGACAAACAAACTAATCTGCTCTGAAAACTAGAACTAAAAACAAAATGAAAGTCTGCCATAGATTACACTTAAACGCACTAATTAAATTTTATTTTAAGCCCCGTTTAATCCAATTACATTTATCTTCATTCCGTAAAGGACTTGACACCAATTGAATTGAATTAAAAAAGGTCTTGTTCTCTTTAGAAACAGTTACTTTCTTGAAACATCGTGTGGAAACCGGCTTTTCTTAGAACCAAACATTCGAAGACATTTGTGAAATCCACCAGTCCACCACCCGCACTGCTAGAACTTCTGGTGGTCACTTTTTCACTCGCAGAGAGGAGGCCTGTCTGCCAGCGGTAGCAATGTTGCAACAGGGGCAACCGACCACCATCATCATCACCTTTTTTCCTCCATGGATGTCCTCCGCCCAGGGGTAGGCGAAGGTGTCTGCCAGACTCGTACTGACTAAAACCACACGTTGTTCTTCGACTACCTTTTTCGGATGGGAAATAATCAAATGACCCACTCTAGGCGGAGCGGAAGGGAGTGTCAGACTTGTACTGACTAAAACGTATCCATGTTCCTTCTTTGCCCTTTGTGTTCCAGGGCCACGGTATCTCTTTCGAACAGTCCCGCAGCCCTGGCTTCCTTGACTACCTTGGGCCGGGGTTACAGTACTTGTGCAGTTCGTCACGCTCTCCCGGCCAGGTTTTCACATAAACATGCGGACCCCGTCGCCGTCTGCTTTCATACACGACCGCAGTTCGTCATGAGAGGCGCGCGCGGAACAAGTGGTCTCGGGCCTGTGTCTGTCATCATCGTCATCACCTGCCTAGGCTTGTCCCAACTATGTTGGGGTTGGCTTCTAGTCTGAGAAGCACAAAGAAAGGAGCAGGGGCTAAAGGTATACGTCTGATAAGCTGACTTGATTGGGCATTGCTTACTTGCATTGTGTCCATTAATGTTAGCCATAATAATAGCGGTGTTAGTGCCTAACTATAAATAAAACCTATGGAACAAAGGCGTTCTGAAAACACCGCTATAACCAACGGTTAGGTTATATTATACTAGGTTATGGTTTTGCTATAAACAGCACCTTTGGTAGGCGTATTGTTTGCCAAACTATGCTGTACGGAATTGGAATCGAGATGTCCCTTATCGAGTTCTACGGAAAGTTATATTATGCCCCTGTGCCCCGCGGTTTCACCCGCCGCTTCTGGCTTTTTGCTCGGCTCCTATTGGTCGTAGCTTGATATTATATAGCCTATAGCCTTCCTCGATAATTCGACTATCTAACACTAAAATAATTTTTCAATTCGGACCAGTATTTCCTGAGATTAGCGCGTTCAACCATACAAACAAACTCTTCAGCTTTATAATATTAAAGTATAGATATTTAGATTAGATTATAAAATATCTATGCCTCTACATCAAATGCTATCAAAAGGACATTGCGATAATTAGCCCATTAGCAGACTGAAATGAGACGTAATACCAAAAAGCAAAGTTTTTTGTCTATTTATCGTAATTTATAAAAAGTTTGTAAACCATGTTTGCTTTTGCATTCGTGCGCTGTGGATACCGATTAGCCTGATTTCTTGTGACTTTACCAATTAAATAAACTTGATTTTGATTTTTTTAAATCATTGGGGGCTCAGCTATAATTAGAAAAAAAAAACATAGAATGTTTGCCAATCTCCTTTAAATGGTTCGCTAACTTCTGTCCGCAACTTTTTCCGTGGAAATTCAACTATGTATAGTACACCATAAAACATAATATCCCATGGCGCTCAACAATAGTGTAGCCTCCTATCATTGAAAGATGTTTGCAATCAGATCAGCACCAAACATTAATAAAATTGTGCCTCTTTAATAGTCTTTGTAATGATAGTTTAATCGGATCAAGAACTACGTCGGAGGTCTTTCAGCAGTAGTATATAATCACTCGGGCCAATGTTTTAATTTGTATTGTTTTCGTTCACAATAATAAACGTATGTGACTGTGCCTTATGAAGCGTCGCATACGCACTTCAAAACAACGATTCATTTGATAGAAAATTATGTCTTATGGCGTGGAACTTAGGACCAAAATCGAGTAACCGAGTACTCGTTTTGGTCCTTCATGAGTGTTTGCTTTTGTAGTGGTTGTTTCTTAGACGTATATCGGGTGTTATTCATGATGAGTCATTTTGTGATTAACCCTGTAGTACTAATGGCACTAACTGTTAGGAATCCTCAGTCTTTTGTTAAAACAATTAACTGTAATTACGAGAAATTGAAGTTCACGCTTCGTAAAAAGCACTATTTATCGTAGATTTTTTTTTTGATGACGCGTATCAATTCACTACCAACACGGCAACTACCACAAACACTCCAGACCATTCCGGCTCGAAGGACCATGTAAATTTACTTTCCGAGGGTCCATGTATTGGCGAGGAGTGAAATAATACTACTTTAATCTGTTTACTTGGCGTATATTCCAAAGGTCACACAGAACAAAAAATAACAATTTTGCCTAGGTAAATGGATGTACCGAAACTATTACTAGATCTAAATCGACTACAACGCCATCTATCAAGCGAAGGGTTCAACTTTTCTATTTATTGTTGCTCTCGCCACGATTTCACTACTTATCGAACAGTTTCTTTGATCAGGAACGAGTTTTTAAAGGTCGTAGTTGCAGTAATTATTGGAAATGTAGAAGTAGAATACTTTTTTTTAATTACCTTGATGATTGTGTTTGAAAAGGATCATTTCGAGGAATTCACGCAGTTGCAAATGAGAAAATCAGTTCGGAAAACTCCATTGCTCAGTAGAGCAAATAATACAGTTTTCCAATTAAGGTTTTCATAGAAACCAACTTTAATTATTGCAATATCAGTCGCTACATTTTTTTGTGAAATACCTAACTTTGTCAATCGAGCACATTTTTTCTTGAAATTATTCGCATTTATCAGCTAAGGATTGGCTGTGCTCACATATTTTATCGTTATGTTTAGCAATAGACTGCAAAACGAATAATACCAGGCGAAAAGATAGCAGTTACCCTCTCCTTTTAAGTTCAAATTGATAAACCCAAAATTATGTAAAGGTTTCAAAAAACTGTCAGTGAAACTTCACAGATTCCAAAATCATCGACATGTGTATTTAATTTTTTTTAAAGTATAAAATTGTCATTCAATGGGATTTAATTAACTTAGAGGGTTGTTTGATGATTTTAATGATTATAATGCTGAAAATACATACCGTGATACGGTCGCCAATCATATTTTATTCAACATACAGTCTGACACTGGCTGGCAAAAAAACGTATAAGAAAATTTGAATTTCACGGTCTAGCTTAGCGCATCCTCCGAGGGCAAATTTCTTATAACAACTCGTTTCCTTGGCAACGAGCTCAGACCAAACTAACTAAACTAGTTTCCAGGCTCTGTGCAACCTTATAAAGTAAACATTTCGAACTTTAAACCGTTGTTTAGTAGTCAGCGGCCGACAATACGTTTGGTCTGAACAATTCCTTTAGTAGACGGTTTGTTTAGTTTATACTGCACCAAGTAAGGAAGCGGAAATACTGCGTAGTGCGTACGCACTGTCGCGTATTTGACATTACGATCACGGTGAACGATCGATACTGCAATACGTAATTCACGACGTCAGGTATTGTCGATGTTTTGAGAACTATACTCCATTGATTTAGGTAGTTAAAAAAAGGTAAACAAATCGTAAAAAGGGTTTTTTTATAGTTGTCACTTCCTTGTTTAAAAATACGTTCCATCAAAATTAAATTTGTTTTCGATTTCACGATAGTTTCCTCTTTTACTATAGTATGTTCAACTTTATCATTTATTCTGTAAACTAATCTTTGTAACTGTAACTGCTTGAGCACAATTTTTTTATTAGATTTATAATAATATATTCATATAATATTTTGTAATATATTCATATAATATGTTTAGTCGGTTAACCAGACGCCTTTGTTCATTGTTGACAGCGCTCTCGACATTTGCGAATATTTATGCATGTTTCGAATCGATTTTGTTTGTTTCTATTTGTGTTATTCTTTGTTTTGATTTTGTTATTTAGTTATTGTTAGTTTTTGTTATTATGCCTATTAATATGTGACTATAAATAATATGATTTCGATTTTTTTGATGATTTTTTTATAAGTCACGTGGTTTCTTTTTGTTTACCCTTTTTTAACTACCTGAACCAATGGAGTATAGGTAGGTACGGTATGGCTAGAGGTTGCCTGCGACCTGTGTTGTGTGCGTCACACACGTTCAGTCACGATCTGAGAGATTTTGAAAGATACTCATCTTAGAACACAATGACTTCATTATGAGTTTTAAAGCCATCAAATGAAAATACTCCTATAGAGATACATTGACTGCCTCTAGTGGTCGCAATGAGCATGAGGTCTTGGCTTCGATTCCTAGGTCGGGCAAACTATTATTGGGATTTTTCATCAGAAATTTCTCAGTAGCAGCCACGGAGTTTGTATTCGAGCCCGGTTGATGGCAACAGGCTCGCTCCCTATTACATAGGACTTAAAAAAACATAACGTGCGAAATGTGGGTGTACTATTAGTTACGCCTCTGCCTAACCCTTCGGAGATTACAGGCGTGACGTCATGTTATTCCAATAGAGCAAAAATGTTCAAATTAGGTAAAGGTTCTCCCTTGCATACATTACTTGTTGCCCTTGTCTGTACAACAAGACCATAAAACATATTGACACATAAGGACATTCTAGATGGATTCATTTTCAGGTCAAATCGACTTAGAATCTTGTACGTACATAAGTACATTAATATAAATCTAATCGCAAATAAACTCACTACATTTTAAGGTTACGATAAGGATAATTTATAGCGATCTTGTGTTTTTACATTAAAAAGTTGTTTGTTTACAACTGTGTTTGTGATTGTGCGTGTGTGTGTGTGTGTGTGGGGGGGGGGGGGGAGGGTGAGTGTGTGTGTGTTTTTGCTTATCCATGTTCACCACTTATGTTAAGATGTAATCCCCCATAGGTGTACCTAAAAGTACACCCATATTTAATGATAACAAATTACATGAATATGTAAAAAAAACCTTGTTTTTACATAGGTATATAAAAACAAGGTGCCAATAATATATGAAATAATTAATGGACTCACCGATCATTGTGCCGATAATCGTATCAGCCCATGGCTTAATTAGCAAGAGCCTCGACCAATGAGGCTCTCGTTAGGCAGATGGATCAAAAGCTTGGGTACTCCTGGACACGGCTTGTATTGTTAGGAGGTTCCTCTCTCCCGATACCGGTGGGCTACAAGTTATTATATTTTTAAATATTTTTATTTCAAGGAATATTTAAAAATGTATTAGATTTGTATGGAAATAATTTGAAATAATAATATATGATGATGATGATGTTTATCCAAAGACATACATAACACACATTTGGCAAGAAAACCAAGACGGTACTACAAGAAACAACATGTATATTGGACATCTATTCTGCATGCACTTGCACGTACTCTCAGTTTATTTATATTTTCGACAAATATGTCGCACCTAAAACGATTTCATGCGTAAAGCTGAAAAAATGTCGCCGGTCATACACATTTACATTTTAATGTACATGTTAATTTCGTTACTACTCATTGGTGTGAATTGGTACGCCCGAGTGCGCTGATGGTAGACCACTATTGAACTTTATTACTTAGGGGATAAGGGTGAAAGTGGCAGACCGTCAGTGTGCTCGGTAGTATCTTGTACGAAAACAGTGTATTTTTCGTATAGTAAAATCAATGCATATTTTGGAAATCAACATCTGCCTACCCTTTTCCCAACTATGATGGGGTCGGCTTCCAGTCTAACCAGATGCAGCAAATACCAGTATTTTACATGGAGCGATTGCCTATCTGACCTCCACAACCCAATTAGTACTGGGTGAGACCAGTTGTCAGACTTTTGCGCCACTGACTACCTGTAACGACTGTCAAAGATCTACAAATGACAGTCGGGACCAACGGTTTAGCGTGCTTTCCGAGGCACGGAGGAAACTTGGTATGTAATGGGTGGTCACCCAACCACGGACCAACCTAGGCAAGCGCGGCTTAACCTGAAGATCGATCCGAGCAACTGTTATTCAGCCACTAGCTTAATTTGGAAATCACTGGTTAAAAAGTGAGTGAGCTTTATGAGGTAGACGAATGGGGTTACATAACAGTCAGAATAGTTAGCGTTCTTCTACCCTAGATTGAAAACTAAAAACCAATGAAGAGTTCTCGGGAACTGTATTTTGAAAACTACAATTTGTCACCACTGAAAACGTTGTTCGTCTTTTATAGTAGGACGCTCCAAATACAATGTCAGTGTGCAGGGGTCTGCAGGATATACCCCACCTCCTTTCTTGCCCATCCTGCACAGCCACCTGCACCTTCCAGGATTTAAATGAAGCCAACGACAGAACTGTGCAGGTAGCAATATAGTGGTCGGGTATTATTTGAGTCTATCGACACGTAAAGAAGAAGAAGACTAGGACGATGTAGCTTTTTGTGTGTGTTCACAACGCTCTCATGGCTCCATGGGGATGTTGCGAATTTAACCCATTAGTTAGAGTAACGTTAAATACTGTATTCAACTGCATCCGTTAAGACTGGAAACCGAGCCCAATGCTTTCACGGTTTAGAAATAAACTTGAGGACTTGATTTTGAACATGATTTGAGTGGGGGCTCAAAATAATTAATAATCACCAAAGATATCCCGTGACAGTATCAGTTTTTGACCCCAATACAGTTAGGAAACGACTAGGCAGATGATGATGATGAGTTAGAAAACCTAACGTTATTTTGTGAATCCGTTGAGTAGGTACCATAGACAAACTTCCAGCCAGTCTATGCCACCAGTCACTTCATGTACAACATTTCAAAGCCTGACATTTTCATAAAGTATTCTTGCTTCGTCTCAACTTGTAATTTTAAATTTGGTTATGGCAGCACGGATGTTGGCGGCGTGGGGCATGCCTATTGAATAAACATCAGGGTCCAAGGTTTGTCCTGAGGCCTTCTGTGTCAGAAACTGAAGTAAACGGAGACGGCTTGCGTTTCTTTGTTATTGGGTTATAGCGGAGCCTGATGGGTTTGATATTTTTTTATTTAACGATCATCATCATCTTCCTGCCCTAGTCCCATGTTACTTGGGGTCGGCGCAACACGTTTTTTTCTTCCATTCTCCCCTGTCAACCGTCACGCAATCATTTACAACTTTTTCTTTCATATCATTCCTCACACAATCCATCCATAGTTTCCTTGGTCTTCCTCTCCCTCTCCGTCCATCAACATTTATATTCATCACTCTTTTAGTCACATGCGATTCGTCCCTCGTCCCTCGTGTCCATACCAAGACAGCCGATTCCCTTTCTAATTTCTGTAACTGGCGCAACCATCAAACTTCCTCTATTATACTCATTCCTTATTTTATCCATTCTTGTCACACCACACATCCGCCACAACATTCTCATATCCGATATTAATACTTAATTCATCATCTGCCTAGCCTTTTCCCAACTATATTGGGGTCGGCTTCCAGTCTAACCGGATGCAGCCGAATACCAGTATTTTACATGGAGCGACTGCCTATCTGACCTCCACAACCCAGTTAGTACTAGGTAATACGATACCCCTTGGTAAGACTGGTTGTCAGACTTTTTGGGCCACTGACTACCTGTAACGACTGTCAAAGATCTACAGATGACAGCCGGGACCAACGGCTTAACGTGCTTTCGAAGGCACGGAGGAAACTCGGTATGTAATGGGCGGTCACCCATCCACAGACCAACCTAGGCAAGCACGGCTTAACCTAAAGATCGACCCGAGCGGCTGTTATTATTTAGCCACGAGCTCCTCCTATATTAATACTTAATTATACAGGGTTTAAAATGACTTATCACAAAACTATCAACCTAGCATTCTGTATACCAAACTAAGTAACACTGCGCAAAAATTATGGCAGGGAAACAATTTTTGTTTTGGTGTGAAAAATCACGGTTTATGGTAAGCTCTCAAAACATTGTGCTGATAGATGCATTGAATAGTATAGGATTCATGGAGGTATTGAGTAAAGCACGTAGGAAATTACCACAAGGGAACGTAAGCCGAAGTACCGGGATAAAAAGTATCTACGTAAGACTCATACTTTTTTATCTCGGTACTCAGGTCATCTTCTATATTTGTGCGAAACAAAATGTTCAGCCGCGTACAAAGGTAACAGATAGACAGCTGTCTGCCTTTGTAAAGAACTCCTCCGGTCTTTACAAATAGAGTTATCTATTCGCATTTATAATAACCTTGCTAAGGATAGCATTTTATTTGGAGCTTTGACAGCCTATCAAAACCTTTGAAAAGGCAATCGTTTGAAGTACAATAGGTATGTAGAATGTCAGAGAATTTCTCGGCAAATTGGTCCTTCGATACGACATCAGAATAAGTACTTTCTTCTTCAGTAAGTCTTTATCATCGATTGAGGTTATTGTCTCAAACATAAGAGAAAACTTACTTGTATAAATGTGAAAATTTTGTGAGGATGGATGTAAATAATGCACGCAAAAAATTCTGAACGGATTTGGATGAAATTTGGCACATAGACAGTTTCCGGGATTAACACATTCTATACTTTTTATCCCGGTAGTACGATCCCGCGGGACAATTACCAAACTCCACGCAGGCAAAGCCGCGGGCATAAGCTAGTTAGATCAGAAATTCCAGTATCGTATAAGTGACAGTGACTATTAAAAAGAAACACTATTGCTTTCACGTTTACTTCAACCAACTTATCTGTACAGGCGGGAAAACACAGAACTAATGTAAATGTACCAAGTTTTACATATCAATGCATTTTTTTCTTGACAAGCAGCGCCACCTTTAACTGCAAGCTTAATGTGGTTATACACTAACTAGTGATTAACTACACAAGTACACACATAAACAAGTACACGTTATAATATAACTTCATTAAATAAAACCTGTTTAATACATATAATACTAATTACTCGTTACGATCAAAGACAGCGCTAATTGTGAACAGTAATTAAAAATTAAATTCTACTTAATTTGGCTCACGAAGGCGATATCAAAGCATCAGATTCTATGGTTAGGTGAAATTAACTGGCTCAATTAATTAAGCCTAATTACTTTTAATAAATTGGATACTTAGTACATATTTGGTGGTCGAGAAAGGAAATTAATTATCGTATCGGGCTGGAGGCGCTTATTAAGGACGAATACTGTCTGCAATTATTGGTATAAAATACATGAAACTTATTGTGAAATTACTATAAAAAAATATTATTATTTAGGTATTACGTTTTAATTTTTCCACACGGAACCCAAATCCTTTTTCTAAAATAAAAGTAGCCTAAGTTACTCCTTTTAACATCAGTTATTTGCCAGTAAAAGTCCTGACATAATTGGTTTAGCCGTTTCGGAGATTAGCCGGAACAAACAGGCAGACAAATACTGAAAAAAATATTTTTTGTAATAAGTGCCGTATGTACTTTCCGCTGGATGCGAGTCGATACCTGGGGGAAGCCTATGTCCAGCAGTGGACGTCTTTCGACTAAAATGATGATTATGATGATGATGTACTTTCATATGCAAACAGTAAAAAGATCTCTGTAGTTTCTAGATTGCAGACCGACAGCATTGAGGTTATTAAAATAGAAGGCTAGACTTAGTTCTGATTTGATTTTGAAATGACGGTAACGGAAGGGGAGGGATTTATTTGACAAATCAAGATGGCCGCGTTGGTTCTGCTTTACCGACGCCCCGATAGATCTTGGTTTAGCTTTAGCTAAGTATGTATTTTGTTTCAACAGATTTAAAAATTAATGAACGATCACACTATATCCAATTTTCTCTCTTCTTGGGGAATTTCAATATTTCGAAGAAAATTACACCATATATACACGGTGTATTCACTTAGAAAATTCTCAGTAAGTACATAAATAGTCATTAAATAAATGATTTCATAGTTATAAAATATAGAAACTACCGCGTGGTGAATCAACGGTCACACAGAGAGATAAGAGTAAATAATCTAAACTAAATACATAGTGCATCAGCTGGTAACTATGTATGATATAAGTGCAAAGTAATGTATAAATAATTATCTCACATATAGGTAACATTATATTGTTGATTATGTGATAAGTACTAGTATCACAAGCACATTCCAGTAACACAATTTCTACTGAATTTGTATCTGAACCGAAGAGATCTCTGTTTTTTTTTACTCCAAAAGATTCCTACCTACCAGTAGCGAAGGGTCAATTTTTGTAAGAGGAGCCGGAGTACACATCTTTAATGTGACTATATTATTTGTCTATAGAATACTGACTGTGCCAATTTTCAAAGGGAAGCCGGTAGGAATCGAGTTGTATGGAACCTTCGCCACTGCTACCTACCTACCTTCTGTGAAACCTTTTTCAACGACAAATATTTATTAACAAGGAATTGTGTTTATACAAGCCGTGTACCCGATGAGATTTCCTGTCAAATGATCAATAACGAGTTCCATACAAAATTAGGGGCTACATAATAAACAGTTCTTCCTTAGTGCTGCTTCACCGTATAGGGAACCATTTTGCAAAATTTCATGCTTCTAGACCAAGCTGGTTAGGCACTAGGCAGTGCTTAGTCAACAGTGATCTTAAGATTATTATAAGGTAAATTAATTAAGTACATAACATAACATCACGTTTGTAATCCCCGAAGAAGTGTACCTAATTCACCCACATTTCACCAGTTCAAGTCCTATGTAATAGGGGGCGAGCCTATTGTCATCAAACAAATGAAAATCCCTTTTTCTCGACCCGGGAATCGCACGTAGGACTTCTTGCTCAGCAGTCGCGCTTGCGACCACTAGACCATCGAGGTAGATAATTATACAATTAATTAATTTATACAAATAGTTACTAGTTTTAGTCAGTACAAGTCTGACACTCCCTTCCGCTCCGCCCAGAGTGGGGGGGTCATTTGATGATTTCCCATCCGAAAAAAAAAAAATTAAAAAAAAAGTATATCTAGCGTAATAAAATTATCAAATATTTTATTTAAATTAAAGTTGCCACTGCAAGGATTTGTTTGACACCGTTTGTTTATAACAGTCATAACGAATAACACACAAAAAACTGACAGCTCTATGAATAACAAAAACCTGTGTCAATTTACATATTAAACTCACTTAAATGAATTACAAAAAATAAGTCTGGGCTTTAAATTAGAGACGCCATAATTTAGACATCTATTTATTTTCGGAGTATGCTAAAAATTACATTAAATTAAAATGAAAACACAAATTGCCATACAGTTAAATTCAGAATTCCAGTTTCTTAAACTGGAATTCTGAATTTTAGTACTTATGTATTTAAAAAAAAAGAAATGAGTTGCCAAATGGAAACCAGATTTATTTGATATGCAAGATCAAAGGACCATAAAACTTAGGACGGATGATGTGTTCCTTGCGTCCTTGGATCATATTGATCAGTTATTTTATCGTGATCTCGATCAAATCAAATCTACCGAGGCTTTGAACTAAACGTCACCCGGCTTGATAGTGTGCTAGATTCGCTTTTCACCGGAGAATGTGTTCTTGACGATGTTCGCGATTCTTAAGGCCGAAGTGCCAGGGTAGCCCGCAAAGTTCAAGTATTATCATCATCATCATTTCAGCCGAAAGACGTCCACTGCTGGACATAGGTCTCCCCAAGTGTCGCCACATTGACCGGTCCCGTGCGAATCCAGCGGATCCCCGCATCCTTCACCAGGTCATCGGTCCACCTAGTGGGAGGCCTTCCAACGCAACGTCTTCCGGTTCGCGGACGCCACTCCGGAACTTTTCGGCCCCATCGGCCATCCGTTGTGCGAGCAATGTGCCCTGCCCACTGCCACTTAAGTTCGGCAATTCTTCGGGCTATGTCGGTAAACTTGGTAAAAATTTAATAATAATTTCGATATAATCCGATTCAATGATTATTTCATGAAAAAGTCATTAAACGGGATTAAATGAACTTAGAGGGTTGTATTGATGATTTTAAGGCTTATTATTCTGTGAATACATACGTGTTACGGTCAAGAATCACATTTTAATCAACATACGACCTGATATTTACCTGCAAATGGCAAAAAACGTAAGAAAATAAGAAAAATGTAACACTTACTAAGTACTTATGCAGGCAGGGTCGATACAAATTTAAGTCCTCATTATGACGATTAATTTAATAAATTGCGCGTAATTGAATAACCCATAAAATTGTTATCGAAATAACATATCCTTAATTGTTATTCTAATCATGTTTATTAACCAATTAAAACATCGATGAGTGTCTTAAATTAATCGGTTATCAATGTTACTGTCGTCACGAATTCCGAGGTCAGCAAAAATGCATGTGGTGTGCCACTGGTTAGTGCATCAGCACTGAGAGGCTAGACGAAGTAACAATGAGTGAAGAATAATGATCGTAATTGAGTACTGATTGTTATTCGAATTGACTCTTCACATTTCTCGCGCACATTTAAATTCTTTAATGGAACATTACCCGTACCGACCAAGTACCTGATAAAAGTGATAACACTTGTTTTTTCATTAATTAATTACAAATTAATCACTCTGATAAATTAAATACACAATTCTCCGTCGTATCTTACGTAATATCAACAATTTAACAAACAAGTTTTTGTATGTATTTTCTTGCAAATAAACAGCGACGGAGACTGGATTTGTCCCCGGTTGATGGCAATAGGTTCTGCCCCTATTACAACGGACTTAAACATGACTGGCGATTTATGGGCGTACAGTTAGGTACATCTCTGCGTAATCCTTCGGGGATAAAAGTGTAATGCTTTGTAATGGTGGCACTACACTTGGCAGAGTGGGCATATTTCGCTTTTTACTATTAAGACAAAGTGAACTTTATCGCTATTCGCATAAAGCTCATTTTGTCTAGATCCAATATCGCAAAAACTTTTGACAAATACGCCAAGTGAAGCGCCAGCATTAGAGAAATACCCAAGATGCCTCTCCAGGTCCCAGGCTTACCTACTGCCTATCCGTCAAACAACGATCGGTTTATTTTTTATAACCAACTTATACTTACAGTTTACACCACACATACAAGTTATTGGTTGAACATAAAAATCAGAATAAAAATAAAAAATAGTAATAAAATTAGGAAGTAAACAATATTGTAGACGTGAAGAATAAACAAAACATTTGTAGTAGACAGAATAAACACAATTAAATTACACAAAAATAAACAAAACAGCATTAGCTTAGGTTTAGCAGTTGAAGAGTCAAATAATAACAGACAGACATACACACATAGTTCCTTTCGCATTCATTATATTAATACAGATAGTTGCATTACGGATTCAATAATGATATATGATTGACACAAAAACATAGCCTTGATCTGTTTAGTTAATTGTGTATTCGATTATAAACCAGTTTTCAATAGGTGCTTGTATTAATGGATATTGAACCGATTTCAACGGTCTGCTGGCCTTATAATAGATTCGTTAGTGGCTGTGATCGGATTAGCAGTCTTAATGATTGTTTTGTAGCGACCTGCTTTGTGTTACCAAGTTTATTAATTAACTTAATGCACGCCAGTGGCTGTGAAAGAGAAAGCGTTAGCTAGCACTGGGCCATTGACCATAGGCCGTAGGTACGATAGCGCACTAAACTTCAACTTTTAACTATTCTTTTGTATAGTGTTAGAGCGAGCCTCAGTATGGCGCCCGGCATCAATAATTTCTGTTATGGATTGATACAGTTGTGTGGAAAACGAATGTTATTATTGTTTGACAAATCTCTCTCGGAGACAACGCCATCAGTGCCATCAGCCTAGCAGTGGCGAAGGTTCCTAAGAACTCGATTCCTAACGGCTTCGGTTTGAAAAAGGCGCAATCAGTATTCTATAGACAAATAATATAACCACATTAAAAATATGTACTCCGGCTTACCTCTTACAAAAATTGACCCTTCGCTACTGCTGCTTAGCCATTACTTTCCCAGCTATTTTGGGGTCTGCTTCCAGTTTTACCGGATGCAGCTGAATACCAGTATTTTACATAGAGCGACTGCCTATCTGATCTCCATAACCCAGTTAGTACTGGCTAATACCCCTTGGTAAGACTGGTTGTCAGACTTTCGGGCCACTGACTACCTGTAACGACTGTCGAAGATCTACAAATGACAGCAGCCGTTGGTCCTGCAACGGCTTAACGTGCTTTCCGAGGCACGGAGCCTAGACAAGCGCGGCTTAATCTGAGGATAGACCCTAGCGGCAGTTATTATTGTAGCAATTTAATGCGTTTCTTATTTTTACTGCGACTTCCGAAAAAAAAAAATATTTCCTGCAGCTTATAAATTATCATTGCAATACATTTTCTGACTTTAACATGGTCATTGTCCCCTTTATCTTAATCAACATACAACCTGAAACTGACCTGCAAATTGCAAAAAAACCTAAGAACATTTGAATTTGGCGGGCTACCCTGGCGCGTCCACCTTAACCACGCCAGTCCAGTTAGTGGAAGAATATTTTTGACTCTAGACAAAATCCCACGATATTTTCCCAGACCATTTTGAAACAAAATATACCTGACCATAAAACACTGTCAACAGTAAAGTTCCTTACTAACCTAATTCATTTAATACTTTCATAGCGGCGGCGGCGACATAAATAGAGGAACTTCCTTTGTTTATTTCCTTTTGTTAGTAAAAAAACTACGTGTTTTTAGCTGGAACCGGGAAGTTTGCGAGGCTCTAGGGAACTGCCGAACTGGATGCCTTTTACCTTTGTCTGTGGTCCCTAAGGAGTTATGATGTCACGCGATTAAATAAATACTTACTGGGAAAATGTTGTTCAGTTCATTCATTTATTTAACACTAGCGACCCGCCCCGGATTCGCATGGGTGCAATATATACATATAAACCTTCCTCTTGAATCACTCTATCTATTAAAAAAACCGCATCAAAATCCGTTGCGTAGTTTTAAAGATCTAAGCATACATAGGGACAGACAACGGGAAGTGCCTTTGTTTTATTCTATGTAGTGAAGTTTCCTCTGATTGATTTTAATTTTAATTTTTTTTAACTTTAATCTTTGAATTTTTATATTTTCTTTTTTTTATTACTTTTATTTTGTTTTCAATTGCATACACTTTAATCATAAGTGGAAGAGCGGAGTCACCTAAGTCAAGCATCTTCTTGCTTAAAAGGTGATCTCCAAATCATGTGTTTTAAGCCTTATGTAATTGAAATAAACATTATTATTTATTTTATTGGTTTGGATGTCTTGATGAAACATTTACAAACTTTTAAATTTTTTATCATTGCCACGACATGCCATAGCTTAACATAACTAATTTCAAATGGTTAAGTGGTCTCTCGATTATGGGTTTTTGCCATAGATATTTCATGTCAAAAAGAGACAATTTGACGGTCGACGGAATCGATTGTAAATAAAGTGTAGTTGGGGTATGGGCTTTTTTTGACCTCTAATATCTCCGTAACTAGAAGGTTCCCAGGTACGGTCTTCCCAGGTATGGTCCACAACAAAAAATGATCACAATGACGGGGAGAGCAAGTGCCTTTCGGCTTCGTCCTTTTACCGTAATGTTGTCGATAACTAAAGCAACAATTCAAAAGTGATTCATAGATTTCTAATTTCACACTTCCTTCACGCTCCACTCGAGTTACTGTTACGTGTTTAACCAATGGATTAAACACTACTTGTATGCGTACTATTTTCTTTGCGTCTTTGCAATAGTCACTATCGACATAATCGCGAGTATCGGTTACGTCACCAGCGTATCCGGTGTTTGGAATTAAATGAGCTAGAGTTGTATCGGGATATCGATAACATGGTAGTGTTTGTAAACATTTATTGTTGTTTTTACTGTTAAATAATATCGTCGTAGTAAGTTCGATAAATGATTCTTAGCTATTGATATCTTGTAGTTATTTTTGGATACATTAGATATATGTATGTTAGAAAAATAATCACGGGCTCACAGAATAAGTAAGATGAAGTGGCAATGGGCCGGCCATGTTAGCCGTAGAACCGATGATCGTTGGGGTAGCGTTCTTGAGTGGAGACCGCGAATTGGCAAGCGTAGGGTGGGACGCCCTCAGGCTTGGTGGAGCGACGATCTTCGCAGGGTGGCGTGCAATTGAAGAGGCCGATGTCCAGCAGTGGACTGTCGTAGGCTGATGATGTTAGACAAATACATATTTTGATACGTTTTGAAAAGTCTTATCGCAGAAAAAAGACAGCCTGTCTCGTCCTTCAAATATTGGTTTAGTTTTGGATATGGCTTAGATCTAAAGTTGGTTAATACGACGGGTAAAATCACGATGACAGGTGCTGGTTACTAAATCGCCAACCTAAATAAACACCCACATTCCTTCTTGATTCTGTTCTCCTAGTACTTTTTGATCAAATTCTAAATTGAAAAAAAAAAAAAACAAAAGGTCTCTCGTAACAAACCTCAGAGTGCCAGAGAAAGACAACAAATAGCAACATCAACAAGACGTTTCCTTGTAACTTTGAGAGCTGACTGTACCGTAGAAAAAACAGTTGGAATTTATGGTTGACGAAACGGGAATCAATGTAGGAAGATTAAAATAGTTACGAAAGGGGAACTTTTTTACTTGTTTTGCACTTCTTTTGTTTAGTTGGCGAAACGGGAAAGTTACCAAACGGGATGTACCCAACCACAAGCTAATTAACAAAGCAAAACCGCCAATCAAGTTGCGGTTTATCAGCCACCTTTCGCATAATGAATATGGTCTAATCACGGACCTCCCACACAACCGCTCGGTCCGCGTTGAAACGTCTGAAACCCGGAGACAGAAGTTGTTACGACTAGCTAACAACATCCTACGCACATCACTTAGGTGATTGGTCGCTACATCAAAAGGAATTAGGCCACTTGTAGATACGCGTTTTTATGCCGTCAAAACATGGAAAAGTTAAGTGAAATCATCTATTTCACAGTAAGGAGGAGCTCGTGGCTAAATAATAACAGCCGCTCGGGTCGATCTTTAGGTTAAGCCGTGCTTGCCTAGATTGGTCTGTGGATGGTTGACCACCCATTACATACAGAGTTTCCTCCGTGCCTCGGAAAGCACGTTAAGTCGTCGGTCCCGGGTGTCATTTGTAGATCTTTGACATTTTGTCGTTACAGGTAGTCAGTGGCCCAAAAAGTCTGACAACCAGTCTTACCAAGGGATATCGTATTACCCAGTAATAACTGGGTTGTGGAGGTCAGATAGGCAGTCGCTCCATGTAAAATACTGGTATTCAGCTGCATTCGGTTAGACTGGAAGCCGACCCCAACATAGTTGTGAAAAGTGTAGGCAGATGATGACAACATCGCGCCTGTAATCCCCGAAGAGTTAAACAGAGGTGTACCTAATAGTACACCCACATACTGCGTAGCTGCTACTGAAAAATTCCTGATGGAAAAACCCAAAAACACTTTGCCCGACCTGGGTATCGAGCTCAGCACCTCAGCAGTCGCACTTACCTATAGACTGTCTACTCGTCCACAAACTTCCAAAGTGATTCACACAACACAAGCGAGGATGACGCTAGGCAAAAAAAAAAACGTGTGTGTAAAAACGTCCTTTAACTGTATTAAATATACCTTTGTACCTTTTTCGTCAATCACATTGAGTGGGATAAGGCTTGACCTATTTGGTACGGAGGGTAAATAAATGCCAGAGAGCGCATATTTATATCGGTTTATTTTAAAACGTTGAAACCGCACCAGTGTGGGATGTTTTTCAGTTTTCGGCGTTAAACAGGCTAGCTGTACAGGGGTCTTTTGGAGCGTGGACAAAATCTGAAGTAATCGCCATTCGCCATCTTGTTTTACTTAGCCTTAAGGAAGGGTTGTGATTTTAGCGGGCTATGTATGTATGTAACATTTTTATGTTCCAAGGCCTGAACTATTATACCGTTTTTTTTTTTAATTCAATTCACAAATGTGTTGAACAGCACTACCCTTGTCAATTTCATTCAAGCGCCAAAATACCCTTGTACAGCGAGCAATACATAGTTACTTCTCTGTCAGATTTTCCCAATATATATGTGTATGTTTCGTACTACGAAAAATATCCGTAGAATATTTTAATAAAACGGATTTATTTATAATTGCTAGAATTATGTTGCTAAGTCGTTTTATCAATCTACTCACACCTGAATGTCTGTACGTACTTTTTATCATCGATATGCCCTTTCTTAACAATAGCTCCATTAACACTATATATTTATCATCGCAAATACCTCTCTTATCTTTTAGGTAAACATTTTTCAGACGACTCTTATACCATATCAACAATGACGGCCGAAACATATCGATACTTATTCAGATCAAAGTCTGATAGCTATTTATAGTCCTTCTGAACTTTCTAGATGAAAGATATTGATTAAACTAGCTGTACCCCGCGGTTACACCCCCATTTTTTTCTCTTTGCTTGGCTCCTGACAACCCGTACTTGTAGCGTGTTGTTAATATTCTAAAACCTTCCTCAGGAATGACGCTACTAAATGCTAACAAACAAACTCTTCAACCTTATCACATTAATATGCATGCTGTACATGAAACTAAGTAACTCTACGTAAAAATTATTGCTGAGAAACGCCTTTATTTGGGTGAAAAATTACGTTTTACGGTAAGACTCCAATGTAAAATTGATCAAAACATTGTGTTGATTAATGCATTGACCGATGACCTGGTAAAGGTTGCAGGGATCTACTGGATGCGAGACGCACGGGATCGGTCAATGTGGCGACACTTGGGGGAGGCCTATGTCCAGCAGTGGACGTCTTTCGGCTGAAATAATAATGATGATGCATTGAATAGTACGGGGGTCATAGAGGTATTTCAAGTAAAGCAAATACCTTTTAAAACATGCATTAAAAAAAAAACTTGTTAAATAGTTGGAACTTGACCCCAATATCTCTGTAACTAAAAGGTTCCCAGGTATGGTCCAGAACAAAAAAAATATCACAATGACAGAGAGAACAAGGGCCTTTTGTCTTCGTTAAGGGTATTGATACACCAATTAGATTCCGTCTGTACTTTCCAGACGACAGTATTGATAAAATAAACGATACCGTGGAGCTGTCGTGACGAATTATCGATCACCTATCTACGCAGTTACGATGCTCAGACTGAGGGGAAATATCGGATGATATGTTTATTTGATAAGATCAACAGGTATCGGGAGAATCTCATTTGGTATGCATTAGGTTTCGCAAAAATGTCGCGTAGTGCGAGTCCCTTACCGAGGTTGTTTAGTAGTGACGTAAGCAGCTGTGAGATCTAAAGAGCGGTTTGTAGAAGTTCTTGCCAATCTGGTTGTAATTCTCGAAGATGAAGGCTTATTTTCTATAGCTTCCTCTATGTGTGTCCTCAGGGAAACTATTGGATAGGGTAACGCAAGGAGTCGTACCAGGTTAAGCTCGTATTTAATTCCTAAATTACGCAGTCGATCATGTCTGTCTAAAGCCGCGTTGACAGGATCAGATTATGCTCAGACCGCGTGGACTCGGATACGTTCTACTCTGACTCAACTCGTATTGTGGCAACCCATAATCCGAGCGCAGACGGATGGGTTGGTATGGGTTGCAACAATACGAGTAACCAAGTCCACTCGGTCCGAGCATACTCTGATTGTGTCAACGCGGCTTAAGACTTTAGGTAAACAGATAAAGTGGGTAAATAGAAGTCATACCCTAGACAAAATTCGGAATACAAATTCGAATTACCTCGTAATTCTACGTTTTCCTGATGCAATGCCATTGTACATTGTACGACGGCATCCAACATACCTATATAAACTCATCGGAGTTTCTGTCTACTTAGATGAGTTTATAAAGGCAGAATTTGACGACCCCCAAATATGAGAATTTCGCTACATACACCACAACAGGGAATGAAAGCTGTTACCATTTAGAAGTTCCATTACAGAGGCTCTTCTACTCACTTAGAACTTAATTATCTCCTTTGGAAGTCAATTTCAAAAGGTACTCGGCAGTAATTAGATAGTTCCTACGCCAGCTACTTAATTAGTGATATCTATGCGCGCTGCAGAAGATTTGCATTCAGTAATTGACTTTTTGATAATTACTCGTTTTCCTGTCCTTTTTCATTGACTCGGGTCCAAATTAACATAGGTGATGGTAAGCTAATTTTGTTTAGGAAAAGATGGAGAAAAAAATGGCGGAGTTCACCATCTGCCTAGCCTTTTCCCAACAATGTTGGGGTCGGCTTCCAGTCTATTCGGATGCAGCTGAATACCAGTATTTTAGATGGAGCGACTGCCTATCTGACCTCCACAACCCAGTTAGTACTGGGTAATAAGATACCCCTTGGTAAGACTGGTTGTCAGACTTTTTGGGCCACTGACTGCCTAACGACTGTCAAAGATCTACAAATGACACCCGGGACCAACGGTTTAACGTGCTTTCCGAGGCACGGAGGAAACTCGGTATGTAATGAGTGGTCACCCATCCACAGACCAACCTAGGCAAGCACGGCTTAACCTAAAGATCGATCCGAGCGGCTGTTATTATTTAGCTACGAGTTCCTCGTGCGGAGTTGCTGATAAAAATAACACAGGATGTTTTGCCGCTTGAATGACTTTGACATAAACATTTAGAACAACACCGCCCGGACCGGCGGGATTTGGGCCCAGTATTGATAACAATACCGGGCCCATATCCAGACTCCGTGGATGCTACTGAAAAATTGACGACCTGAATACCGCCGCTGCAGTAAACGTGGCCACTTACTGGGCCCATACCGTGTAATATGGAAGGAACATCGATACGATAAGAAGAAGACTGACAAATTCCTGATGGAAAATCTCAGCAGCCGCGCTTGCGACCCCTACACCAACGAAGCAGTCAATAATCGAGGGAGGTTGATGGCGATAGGCTCGCCCCCTATTACATGGGATTTAAACATAACTGGCGAAATGTGGATGTACTAACTGTACTATTAGGTACACCTCTGCCTAACCCTTCGGGGATTACAAGCGTGATCTTATACTGACACTTACGGGATATCTTCCGTGATTGTTCATTATTTTGAGCTCCCGATATCTCGGCGCTGTTGCAAGCGCCATGATCGCGGGTTGACTGGATAATGCGGGTGGATGGAAAATAAATTGATAAGAGCAGACATTCTTGTTGTTGTTGTTTTTAACCGTGAAAGCTTAAAACAGTACAAGCGTGATGTTATGTGAAAACACAACTATGGTGAAATTAGTTCTGGTTTTGCTCCACGCGGCGCTAGATCTGTGTCCATCATTAATAACGACCTCACCACGCACACATTTGTCTAATATTTTGATATATCAATAGACGATGACTGATATCACTGGCTGCTATTTAAATTTAGAAACAACGATCCGATAACGAGAACCTCGTATCTGGGCTGCGGGACTGTTCGAAAGAGATACCGTGGCCCTGGAACACAAAGGGCAAAGAAGGAACATGGATGGGTTTTAGTCAGTACAAGTCTGACACTCCCTTCCGCTCCGCCCAGAGTGGGGGGGGTCATTTGATGCTTTCCCATCCGGAAAAAAAAAACCTCGTATCAATCGGATAACATGTCAACCCTGAATTACTGAGTAAACAAACAAGCCAATTCTTTTTCGTAAAATATTATGAAAAGCATTTAGCGAACCGACGGACGCGACGTGAAAAACAAATATTTTGACGTCAATATTTTGTCGTCAAAATGAGAATGTTTTGAGAACGAACCAAGGTATTGATTTAATAAAATTCATTAAGAAAATGTACGATAGTGTTGTTTTTCTTATGTTTTCAATTGTGTATCTACATCTATACAAATGAATAAAATTCCAGTGTCTGTTTTTAATTTTAAAATAACAGCTTTTTACTGAATGCGAAACTATATACGGTACGGTACTTATAAAAAAAAAAAACATTTTTTTTTAAATTTTTTGTGTCTGTCTGATACTTTGTTCTGGCTTAACTCCGAAACGGCTTCACCGATTTTGACGGGACTTTTACTGGCAGATAGCTGATGTTATTCGGAGCTACTTTTATTCGAAAAAGTGTTAGGGTTCCGTGCAAAAAAAAAAGATCTTGAAATTGTTAACAAAATTCGATTCAAATAGGGAAGTAATATTTTTATATTATTTTACGCGGACGAAGTTCGGGCAACAGCTAGTTTATTATTATTTTATTTATCTTGATGTACCTACCTAAACTAGGTACACGTGTACTAGAGGAATCTAATCTAAATGCTTACAGGGTATTAAAAAAATAAAAGGTTGGAAAAAGATGGTTGTTTTCAGACGTTCATTTTTTTTTCGTCAGAAAATTATCAGATACAATACGATAGCGAATATGATATTATACCTAGACTAGAATCGAATAACATAAAACAATCTATAAAATGTAAGCGATCCGTCTCTCGCCCACGCAGACATAAGATTGATTTTAGCGCCATCCACATTTCGGTTAATGTACTTAAGTAAGCTGTTCTCGTAAAACTTGTAGTATAAAGACACTGCCAAAGACTAGAAAATCTTTTTCGCTCTGACGACTAGTTTTTTCTTTTCTTTTTTTTTTAAAACATTACCCCACACTAGGAATTTCTCCAGTATCGTGGGTGCGTTTACAAACAATTAAAACTCACAAACACTAACAGCTATTGCAGCTGTTTTCTATATTTAATTTTCCACAGTTTTAATAAAATTTGAACTTCATCATCATTAATCTCCTGCTTTATCCCAATTTACATAATAGGTGTAAAAATACCCTTAACGAAGCCGAAAGGCACTTATTCTCCCCGTCATTTTGATATTTTTTTTTTGTTTGAGACCCTCATACCTGCGAACCTTCTAGTTACGGAGATATTGAGTGTTAAAGTTTTTTTTTAATACAAGTTTGTAATGTTATAACCTTACTTTAAATTCCTTATGTACTAGTCAATGCATCCAACAGCACAATGTTTTAGTGCGTTACATTGAGTCCTACCGTAAAACGTAATTTTTCACCCAAAAAAAAAGTCGTTTAGCTTGTCGTAGGCTTACTTAGATTCATGATCAGAAAGCTTGGTTGACGGCTTCGCGAAGGGTCCGTTTACTCCTTGTATTTGGTCGATGTAGCATATCTTCGTCTTCCATACTTCTCTATTAGTCATAATCTTACTAGTCATCTTCTTTCTACCCATATCATCTCACCAACCTAACCAACAGAACTCCTTACTTCAGTAACTAACTGCAATGCAAACAAGCAAAAACCGCGTTGCATTTTACTTGCAAACAAACAAATTCACAAAACATAAGTTAGCAAGCAGTAAGTAGCCTCGTTAGATCACATTAGTTAGGTGGGTTTATAGGCAGTCTGCTTTGGCATGAAGCCAGCCATCGGCAGTCTCAAGGCAGGCTAATGTGCTGAGGTTATGTATTAATTAATGGCGATGAATAACAATTAGGTGCAACGCCATCTTGTTGTAGTGACAGTGTGTGGAATGAAGCGGGCGGGCTGATTTATCGATTGATTTTTCTCCACCCAAGCAAAGATTAAATATATCGAAATTGCGCCTCTAGACGTGAGTTTGCGAACTCAAGTCTGATAAACAATACAGGGCCTACAGTACACACGATGGCACATGAAGCTGTACATTTCCAATATAACTTGGCCTCGTTTTTTATAGATTTCCTATAGAATGAGATATCCGCATAAACTGGTTTTGTACAGCTTGATTGGCCGTCGTGTGTACATAATGGTGTCTTCGAATAGGACGCCTGTTGTCTTGAAGAAATTATTTAGAAATACTTTCAGAAAGATTCATCAATCATTGTGAACTAAGATTAGAGACAAATATAACCAGTCGAAAATGAAGACTAATGGAAACCTCGTAATTTCAGTAAAAACAGGCAGTTCAAGTATAAATCTGTAATTAAATTTGATGAATTCAGGCAGAAATACTACCAATCCCGGCCACTGGTAGTAGAACTACTAAGCAAAAGAATCTGTTTGAGCGAACCCTATAATAATTTAATAATTTATGGTTAATCCGTAATATAAATGAAGGGTATTTAAATGCAAAATTCCTAAATTTTCAAAGCGATTTGATCACTTTTTTTTACCGAATTGCCTTCCAAATCTGAAATATTGTTATCTGTTCGTTTCTGTATCAGTTTTACATTACAGATCGCTTATTAGTTTAATTGAAATCTGTGTGTATTTATTTCTTCTTTATTAAAATGTTTTTTTTTTCATCTTTCCAGTCCGGTAAATACGGCGAGGGTTACATCGGGTCATCCCGCGGGGTAGCGGTGCACGTACGAGCCAGAGGCGTGGGGGGAGAAAGGGACCATACAGGCTGTATGTGGCCATTGCTGTCCGCAGCCGCGCCCAACGACCCTCTACCCACTGAGCCCTGGGTCGCGGTCATCAGGAGAGGCAGCTGCAATTTTGAAATTAAGGTAAGGTCAAAATGCAGGTGTGACATGCATGATATACAGGGTGGTAGGGATACCTATGCTAAAACGGTTACCACGTATTCAGTACATCATTCTGAGCCCCCCTACATAGAAAATTTCAACGGTTATTAAAAAAAAATCAGCTGTTCCATACATTTTGACCATGTAGGTATTGCACTTTTGTAGGAAACAGCTGTTTTTTTTTAAATAATCGGTGAACAATTTATATGTATGGCTCAGAATGATGTACTGAATACGTGGTAGCCGTTTTCTCGCCTGTGTCCCTTCCACCATGTATGTAGATGTATTCTTGCAACATTGCTGATCATTGTTAATAAAATCTGCTGTGACGACTGTGACGAGGTTTTCATGAAGAAGGGTTTTCAGCATCCATTCAGGCAATGTGTAAGATAAGTTCGTAGGGAAATACAGTAGGAGTATATACATGTGGTAGTAGTTAATAGATTACCATATTATTGAACAAAATCAGAATAATATTATAGTTAAACACTCTTCATAGTGACGTTATGTTATTCTTCCTAGCAAAACCCTTTCATTTGATACCTATATCATGAAAATGTTTAAAAAATAACAAGTCCGCCATCCTTGGGAGTCCGCCATATTGGATTTAGAATGATGTCACTTAGCTAGCCATGCATTGTCATCTAAACGAAACATGTATGCAAAATGTCAGCTCAATCAGGCGGGAAATGAGTCAAATTAAACATTTAAGATTTTTTAACATAGTGACAGGACTTACAGATTAAACTAATAAAAACGTGTTAAAAATCAGCCACAACGATGACGAATAGTCAAAAATTATCGAATTGCTTAGGCTGCCAAAAAGCTTAAACATCAACCCTGGTGAGTCGTTTTAGTAATACGAAACGCCTTGAAAGCGATTGCCACTAGCCTAAGCCATTTTGGTCTTCAGTGCTTTACAGTTTAAGGGTGTGGATGTCCAGGAATGCATGCCTGTAATTACAGGCATATTCAAATTTTATCTCTCAGGAAGGCAACGCACTTATAGTTCAGTTCAAATTTAATGCGGCTCGGAAGTTAGCTGCGAGTAATGGTCAGCGCAGGAATAACGGTTCAATCTTTATTCCGGCTCGAAACATCAAACAAAAAGCGGCGCAAAACACAATTTTAGCTGACAGAGGGGCGCAGAATTCGCACCGTCTTGACTGTATTGTATAATACGCAGACCGTCACTCGCAGCTAAATTCCGAGCCGCCATAAAGTTTGAACTGAACTATAACATTCCTCGGCTTCGCAAACCCAACCTTATAGTGAGGTCCTTAAGAGGCATTAATTGAGTGACATTTTTTTCTTTTACTGGCACCTAATTTCCTCTGACAGTTGCCTCTAACACCAAACTTGGAAAAGGCATGACAAATTCATTAAAGAGTATAGAAGGCACTGCTATAATCAGTTTTAGTTCTTAGCAGCTAACGAAGCCGGCTTCAGTCATGCTAATGCAATTAGCTGTGATACTCGTTAGCAAAGTTCTTGAATAAGGCACATGCAATGCGTGGTCATATAATGCAGTGTTTATACAGATATTTAATGGTAATATCACGGGTTTACTTTTGGTAAACAATTAGAAGGAATAGCGAGTCTAAGTACAATTGTATTTGCCGGGCGCGTTTCAGTGGAAAGATAGCCATCTTCGAAAGTGTCGGTTGTCGTTGAGGAAAAGTCTCTCGTCTCGATTTGAATTACCTAAAAATCCTGCAAAATGTAGGTAGGTCGTTATAAAAATCATTAACCATCATTTTGCGGCAGTTGTACTACAGCCGGACCTGTAGTATAACTGCGGCAAAATGATGGTTACACTTAGAAAACTCGAGCTGAGAAGAGCGACACCCTGCTATCGATGACAGCATATTATAATTATTATAAATAGTGATTTTCTCACTGAAACGCTCGCGGCAAGTACAGCCGCACTTAGACACACACATGTAGACTCACAGTGTCAAGTTACTAACGACGGTAAAGTCAATAACTGATCAAACGTAGATATATCATAGGTGCCTACATCAGTCTAGACTAAAGGCAACACACCCTTACAAGACTGAGACGTTATAATGAACTTGTCACCAGCATACCGACCCGACTCAACTTGAATAAATACTCTAGAGAATCGGTGACAAGCTCTATACATTGATTTTACATAGGGCCGTATGTAGTTATGTCTTATAAAGAAAATTAATAAGAAATTGCTTTTTCTTGTGTCTTGGTACCTAATAGTATTTTTTTTTTTCTCATATTTCCCATTTAGTTCAGAGGCCCTGGCCGGAAAGCGTGACGTACACGTCACGTAAATACGAAAAAAAATCACAACTATGTTGGATTCGTCTACCAGGAAGATAGTGTCGCGTCGATAGTGGACTGCTTCGTTGGTCGATAAGTCAACAGGAGTCGGACAAAATATAATTGTGTGTTCCAACAGGAATTTCTCAGTAGCAGCGACGGAGTCTGGATTTGTGAACTGTTGATGGCAATAGGCTCTTACCCGTATTCATCATCTGCCTAGCCTTTTCCCAACAATGTTGGGAAAAGGTTTCCAGTCTACCAGGATACAACTGAATACCAGTATTTTACATGAAGCGACTGTCTACTACCTCACCTCTACAACCCAATTAATGGGCAACACTCAATTTCAAGACTGATGATAAGCAAATCTTTTTGTTACATCGGTCTTCCTTTTCTTATGTTCATCATCTGCGTAGCCTTTTCCCAACTTTGTTGGGGTCGGCTTCCAGTCTTACCGGTTTCACCTGAATACCAGTATTTTATACGGACCAACTGCCTGTCTGTCCTCCACAACCCAGTTAGTACAAAGTAATATGATACCCCTTGTTAAGACTGTTGTTAGTTGTTAGACACGACTGTCAAATATCTACAAATGACAGCCGGGACCAACGGCTTAACGTGCTTTCCGAAGCACGGGGGAAACGCGATGTGTAATGGGTTACCCATCCACGGACGAGGTCGACCCGAGCGCTGTTGTTATTTAGCCACGAGCTTCCTCTCCTTATATTATGCCAATATCTTTCTGCTGCTCAGTAGAGTTGGTTAAAGATCTTGCCCTTTTTTTGATCTCTAAAATATGTATTATTATTATCAGCCATTTGTGTCCCACTGCAGGACAAAGGCCTCCCTTCCCTCTTTACACTTATCCCTATCCAGTGCTGTTGTTTACCAATCTTTTTGAAAAGAGTCGAGTTCGTCCCGCTATCTCCTTCTGGGCCTGCCGCGTTGCCGTTTGCTGCTGTTTGGAACTTATTGTGTGGTTAATTTAGCCCATAGCTCCTCCGGCATGCGACAGATGTGGCCAGCCCAGTTCCATTTAAGCTTGGCAGCCGTGTGACCTACATCGGCAATTTGAGTTATGGAAGGAGTTCCTTGTACGATTAGTAAGTTTAACTCCAAGGATACTACGCTTCATTGCTCGCTGACAAACCCCGAGTGCAGACTTTTGACGTTTGGTTAGTGACCATATCTGCGCTCTATAGGTGAGGGTAGGAAGAATGCACATGTCCATGAGTTTTCTCTTCAGTGAGAGAGGGAGAGGTCCCTTCATGGTTTTCTACATCGACCAATAGCTCTTCCAGGCGTTCTCGGTGCGTCGTGCAACTTCTTACTTCTTCTAACTTTATCTTGTCTTGTTCTCTAAAATAGACATACTTAAATGCGCCAAACCCTTTAGTTTAAACCTGACGGATATGACTGCACGCAGTACAGGTAATCCTAGGTTTAGTAGCTCAAAGCAAAGCTGTGTAAATCTTAGATTACAGAAAGCAAAGAAACGATTGGTAATGTAGACTGTTGGAAAACAGTCTTGATTGATTAGCTAATCAAATTTACGCTTTCTAAATATTTAAGGATTAATTAATATGATAACGAGGCGTAACACGTACAACGATATGAGACGTGACATAAGAAAATAATAAGTAATTTACATAACATAACATCACTCCTGGAATCCTGGGTTAGGCAGAGGTCTATCTAATAGTACACCCACATTTCGCCAGTTATGCAATAGGAGGCAAGCCTTTTGTCATCAACCGGGCACAAATATAGACTCCGGGGCTGCTACTGAGAAATTCCTGATGGAAAAACCCAATAACACATTGCCCGACCCGAGAAACGAACCCAGGACCTCATGCTCAGCAGTCGCGTTTGCTACCACTCCACCAACCAGACAGTCAGTTATGTAATTTAATTGACATAATATTTAATAGTGTCATACTCATATATCTGTCTAGCCTATAACCAACTACGTTGGGGTCGGCTTCAAGTCTAACCAGGTTGCATCTGAATACCAGCATATTACATGGAACGACTGCTTGTCTGACCTCTACACTCCTCATCGTATTCAATCGATATGATATTGTCCTCAAATTAACAAACAAACAAATTAATGAACTCGTTTATCTTTATCCTTAGATAAACAGCAAGGATTATTTGTCGCACAAGTGTGTCTGATAGGAACGACTGATCACAAGTTCACGATGATAAGAGCTGATACTAAAATAAATAGGACTCAATGGTGTGTTGAGGCTAATATACAGGGTGTCTTGGAATCTACTGACAATCTTTTAGGAGGCAAAAGTGCTCATAAAACATTTACTACTAGCTGTTGCCCCCGACCTTCGTTCGCATGAAATTATTATAATAAAATATTACTTCCCTTTTTATCAAAACAATTTCAAGGGTTTTATTTGTTTTACACGGAACCCTAATTTTTTTTCTAAAATAGAAGTAGCGTAAATTAGACCTTACAACATTAGCTATCCGCCAGTAAAAGTCCTGGCAAAATCGGTCCATCCGTTTCGGAGATTAGCCGGAACAAACAGACAGACCTACTACAGACAGTCAAAAATTAAAAAAAATGTGTTTTTGTTAAAGTGCCGTATATATTTTCATATGCATTAAGTAAAAACCTATTATTTTGATATTACAAAGAGACACCTCAATTTTATTTTTTTGTATAGATGTAACCGAATCTTTTATAAGGAAAAGAAAGGCATCTTTTTTATACAGATATACAAGGAAAGTAATGTATTTGATTTTCTTTTTCTGAAACATGGTAGTAATCAGTGTAATTGGCCTTGTCACATACATACATAACATCACGCCTGTAATGCCCGAAGGGTTAGGCCGAGGTGTACCTAATGGTACACCCACATAATACCCACGTAATTGGCTTTGTCGTTCTCGTAAATAAAAAATACATCTCCTTTGGGCGTACAAAATCTTTTTCGATATTTCAGAATTGATCAGCCTATACAGGGTGTTTTTTAAACGTGGGCAATACTTTAGGGGCGTGTAGTACTCATGAAAATAAACAACTTTTACTACGGGAGCGACCATGAAATCGCTAAAAAAATATCAGCTGCTCCACACATTGTAGGCGACAGCAGATTTTTTAAATCATATTTCATAGTTAGCCCCATAGTAAGAGTTGCTCATATTTATGAGTACTTCACTCCGTTAAAGTATTGCCCACGTTTAACCAAACACCCTGTATAGCAACAAACTTTCGATATAGATAAACAGGGTTTTAAGGATTATTTTAGATAACGACACTTAAGTAGGCCGGTAGTCATTATTTCTAGTATAAATAGGTACAATGGAATATTACTTTCCGTTATCAGAAATATTACATAACATGTATCAAAGCGATGATGATAGGAAACATTATGAGGTAAACACTCATGTCCTAGGGCCAAAATTTCGAAGATATGTGACTGACCTGCACTGGGCTCGCGTGGGTTATTGTGGCTCACTCCCGCTCACAGAGAGAAGGCCTGTTTTGTGTCCCAGCAGTGGGAACCAAGGCTGATAATGTTTACCCTTTCAACGTGTAAGCAGAATGTTCTTCTAGTAATTGAAGTAGGCATGCTTCACGTTTTAAAACCAGAATAGAAGTGAGGTTTTTAGGTCACTTTTATAGTCCTTCCCCTTGGTGATACGTCGTGTATTTTTTTATTATTAAAACTATCAGATAGTTTAAGAATATGTTTTAAAACAAAAAAAAACTGATTTTTTTACACAAATTCGCCTGCTAGTGTAATTCATTACTGGTAAAAATATTTTACACATCAAACATAAAACTTTTTCGTCCCACGAAAAAATTCACGTGACACATTATCCCATCCCCCCATCGTGATTACTCATGATTTCTTTCTGACCCCCTCTACCCTTTTTGAACCTCACATGATTAAAGGAAGACCTCAAGATAAATGGCTTATTCCTAATTACTCATACGTCACTACTGCTTACGTCGTATAATCTTACCTTCTAAAGACTTGTCACTACTTCAGTGATGTCATACCCGACTATGACGTCACAGCATTGGTTACACAACAGTGTTTCTGTCAACCAGCCTTACCAAGGGGGCCATTTTATTGTGTTACATGACAACATGACCCCAAATAAATTGGGATGAGGGAGGAGCGTGATGACGCCGTAACATGAATTGTCTTGTGGAAGTCAGACAGTTATTCCATGTTAAATACGTCTTTTATGAACTACATTCTAACAAGACTTGATTAAAATGACAGCTGTCAGAATGTACATAAGTAAGCTGTTAATTTTATGAAGACTCTGTTTTTTACAGTTAAATTTAATTGGCCCTTATTAATATCCATATTTATACAGGCTGCAGTGATATGAAAGGATATGCTGCAGACCATCACGTTACAATCAAGTTAGATTTTATGGACTGGTATTCAGCTGCATCCGGTTTGACTGAAAGTTGACACTAACAACATATAATATCAAGCCTGATATCCCCTTAGGGTTAGGCAGAGGTGTACGGTGTACCTAATAGGTGTCTATTACTATCTATACACTAACAACATTGATGGGATATAAGACTGTTACTTTTTAATGTGAATTTTGTTATTCAAAAGGTATTCTTTTTAACCGACTGCGTCAGAAGGAGGATACAATACTTTGTTACCTACTACTACTTGTTTTTCCCTTTTCAGTTCATTATTTTTAAGCAGTCGAGTTTTCTAAACTCGAACACAACATTTCTCACTGCAATTGACTTGCAGTAATGTATCTAAATGCGTGTAAAAACTCACGTATACCGCAATAAACAGCCGGGTACCGCTCATTTCTAAGATTTACTTCTTACTCGTGAGTGAGGTTTACCGATAACTGGCGGTAAAAAGTTAATTATAGATACTTAGGTGGCTGTGTCGATGGGACTACAAAATGCATCATGATACTTGAGAATATACAATGTGTTTGGCTACCGGTTACCGATACTTTAAGGGCATATTATATATTCATTTCAATCGACAAATACACGTTTATAAACACTCTGAATCCCACAACCCGCGGCTCGGAGCATACCCTAGATCAGACGATTAAAAAAACAAAATGGCTGCCATTCGCGGGATTATTTGTCGATACAAATGAGTATATAATATGCCATTAAAGTATCGGTAATCGGTTAGCCAAACACATTGTATAGGTTGGGCTTTAATTAAAATGCTTTCGCTTATCGTCCAAAAGAAATCTGAAAAATGTCTGTTTTCACTACCGACTGAATGCCTAAATATAACATCTTCGTTGCAATTTCAACGCTAGGCTCGGCGCTAAGAGTTGATATTCCAAAAGTGCATTAGGTAATTTAGGTATCAATTTAGTTTTCACATACTGTTAGTGAAAACGTGCAAAACTACCAACAAAGTGTAAACTACACATTCTCGAAGTAATAATTCAATTCATCGTCATCATTCTCCTGTCCTTATCCCAATTTATTTGGGGTTGCCGCAGCATGTCTTCTTCTTCCATACTTCTCTATTACTAGTCATCTCAACTTTCACCTCCTTTCGTACCATATCATCCTTCACACAGTCCATTCATCGTTTCATTGGTCTTCCTGTCTACTCTTACAGCCATCTACATTCATACGCAATAGTAATAGCAAGAAGTTATTTTTTATATATTTATTTTGTACCCTATCACAATGTTTTCTTATTTAACCCAAAGGTTGACTGGTAGAGAATGCCTTGTGGCATTAAGTCTGCCTATGTATCACTATTGTACTTGAAGTTTAAATAAATAAATAAATAATAATTCAATTCACATAAATATTATTGTATTTTATGTAAGACCGAAGTCACTATTTCAATATAATATAAATCTAGATATTATTATATGCAAGACCGGTGTAGCTAGTGGCAGTAATATAATAATATAAATTTGTCCCGGTTATCGCTGGTGAAGTAAAAGGTTGTATTGTAGGAAATGCATAGTCGTCTGACCAGTGAGCTGCCATGACACCAAGATGAAACTACGAGTATATTGTACGGTGAATAAATCTGCACAGAGGTTAAAGAGGCTATACTATAGTTCGTAATTTCTGCCGATGTAATTCGATCAGTACCTGGGTGACCGAGCTCTGCTCGGGGGAAACAAGGAAACGAATTTTCCCCGATATGAGACTTCGTTACATCGATTTTTCGCCCCCGAAAACCCCCATATTGCATATATTTCGTCGAAATCGTTAGAGCCGTTTTCGAGAACGTGATTACAAATATACAAATTTTGTCCATTTAATAGGATAGGTTGTAGGTAGTGTTCATTTTTTATTTTTTTATTATCAGAAGAAATCCACTGAAATGTGAACTTCGTAAACTATACAGGCTATGTTCTCAAATTATTATCTGAGTATTCATGAAGTAGCTCGTGAAAATCACTTTTATAGGACTTACACCGAAATAACGAAAAAAAAAAAACGTCTGTTCATAAATGTTGATTAGGTAAGCAACGTCCCACAGTTGGCTCTCAAGCTTTCCACCTCCTGGAAGGATGCCAATGAATTCAAAGTATATATTCTGTATCCCAGGCACCTGCGTAGAAAGAAACCTAAAGGGTTTTTTTGTTACTTTAATCATTTTCTTTCATTTATATTGAAAAACGTAACTAAATAAATGATATTTGTATTTCAGGTGCAGAATGCATGGCGTGCGAACGCGACCGCGGTTCTCATATACAACGACCGGGATACCACTCTATTGGAGAAGATGAAGTTATCTACTGACAATGGACGTAAGTGTACTATATTATAACTATTTAATTAAACATTATTAAATAATAAACTTCTCTTGTATCGGTAGTTCGGTACACACTGTCATTATCTCATCTACCTAGCCTTTTCCCAACTATGTTGGGGTCGGCTTCCAGTCTAACCGGATGCAGCTAAATACCAACGACTGCCTTTCTGACCTCCACAACCCAGTTAGTACTGGGTAATACGATATCCCTTGGTAAGACTGGTTGTCAGACTTTCGGGCCACTGACTACCTTTAAGGACTGTCAAAGATGTACAAATGACAGCCGGGACCAGCGGCTTAACGTGCTTTCCGAGGCACGGAAGAAACTCGGTGTGTAATGGGTGGTCACCCATCCACGGACCAACCTAGGCAAGCGCGGCTTAACCTTAAGATCGACCCAAAAGGCTGTTATTATTTAGCCACGAGCTCCTCCTACACACTAAATAGTAGTAAATGCCGTGGTTTAAAATATTAGTCAGCGAGCAAGGTTGAACGAGGCTAACTGCCCTGGGTGCACCGTACATGCAATTGATGGAACGATGCAAGTCCATGAAGTTTCTCTTCCGTTTCGTCTGCATAGACATCGTTTCGGACTGGATTCAACGTTCTGACCTACACTAACTGGCCGGCTCTGTGGCAATTAACAAGTTTCATCCTTTAATAGTTTTGAGTTGAGTTGTAATATGTTATCGCATGCCTTTGCGAAGTATAGTTTCTTTCTTTATTACAATGAATTATTTCCATCCCATTGAATCAAAATTAATGACATGAAAGACGATATTAATATTATTAACAACAAGCAACAAAAGGAACTACCCGGAAGGGAAAAATATCAAGCATTCAATGATAATATTGAAGGAGCTCAAGAATGCCTTCATTTAATTCTCAGAGAACAATAAATACTTCATTATGACTCGATAAGTTTAATGTATCAATTAATAATCCTTGCGTTATCTTACAAATGACAATGCGGAAGAATACACGAAACAGTACGACCAGTATTATCTTAAGAGGCGGCGAAATATGGAACTAATTTTAAACACACTCAATTTGACCATCTCTTTGCTCGCTCAAGCAGGCAGCGCCGCAATTAAAATACACTGGACATACTGTATGATAGTCGTTATCATAACTTTCGTAGGATCAGTACATTTCTCAAGGAGAACGTGGTTTAAAGGCGTATATTGTAGACTTGTGTTATTTATTGCACGGCACAACAACGCCTGCTTGTCATAAATCGGTTACCCTTTCACGATCGCTTCCTTGTGTGACGACAATGGTATTAAATCTGTTGAGAATGTCTGCGAGGATGTTTATGGTGTCTGTGGAGTGTAGTGGTAATTACAATGTACTGCAGATATCATACTTCAGGCTTTTAAATATAAGCAACTACTTCCGCATGTTTGAGGACATCTTGGTTATAGCGAGCTTTTAATCAGTGATAGAATTTCTGTAATCTGCTCAGTACTTGATCATAAGAACATGGAGCTTGGCACAAGCAAAGAGAGGCCTATACCCAGAAGTGGGTGAAGTCGTGCTAAGGATGACGATGAGCTACGATTAGACAGATTTTTATTTTTTATTTAGTCAGGTACCGATCTGAAAGTTTCTCTAATAGGCAGTAGCTGGGAATCTAAAAATAAACTTGAATTTAAGGGTCTCAGCCCACTCATCTTGTAAATAGTTTAACCAAGTAAATAAGTCTGTAGAAGTTTTCATGAATTATTCGTTAGGCGTAAAACGAATTGATAAACGCCAACGCTTTGACCTTTTTAACGCCAGACTGCTAATAAGACGAACTGCGGCTATTTTAAATACTATTTGTCTCTTTAAAATGAACACCTTCATTCATAATTCAAGAATCACAGCAACACGAAGTCTGGTTGGTGGCAAAAGGCCTTTTAAATGGGACTTAGAAACATAAATCAAAATGTGGATTTAACTGTACTCCTGTGCCTAATCCTTCTGGATAACAGGCGTTATGTTATTTTATAACTGATATTAGTTGACTGGCGAAAGAAAAGATGGATGGATTGTGTGAGGAATGATATGAAAGAGAAAGGAGTAAATGATGCCGTGAAGTCTGACAGGGGAGAATTGAAGAAGAAAACGTGTTGCGCTGACCCCAAGCAGAATGGGACAAGGGCAGCAAGATGATGAGATGATGATGATTAGTTGACAGGCCAAGTGGCCACAACACTAAAAGTTACGGTAACGGTTACGGTTAGTGGTAATTATATTAATACGTGCAGCTGTCCCTCAGTGCAATAACTCGTACAAATTGTTCGCCAGACAACAAGACAATTGAAGCTCGCCCTTTGTGTGAAATTAATTCAACGGCCACACGTGGCTTTAATAAGTCACCAACACCTACTATTGAGTCACTCGGTCTATCATTATATTCTGTTTTGGAAGCATTCAAGAAAATCATTTCATTGCCTGGGCAAATCCATCTACAGATACAAAAAATTGCTTCATGAGCCAGGCTATTATCGCCATCATTGGTAGGGATGTTTCATCCACTGCTGAGTATAGGCCTCTACCCTATTGTGCTATGTTCTATTGGTCTACGCGATTCTAAACCTGGCCTTACCCGCGATCTGCATTGTCTGCCATCACTTCTTCTACTGTCCCTCAGTCAGTCATTGTGGGCTTAACGAAAGGTAAAGCCTATCAGCAGACCAAGCATGGTTTTAACTTCGCCATCTTCTATAATTTCTACAGCATCAAGCTTCTCTAGATTAACAATTATTCCAGAATATTCATGAGAACCAGTATTATCTTTAACTTGATCATATAAAATATCAAAAACATTGTGAAGACTCGGTTCATTAGTACCTACTGCTACAGTTATGGCATACAAGGCCGACCGGTCAGTCCCGTCGTATTGTTCACTCGCACACCTAATAGGACAATGGCGATCATTATCATATTATTTTAATACCTCTAGGTATATGTAGATAGAAGGTACTTGTTGGAAGGGCTTGGCATCTGAATAGCTTACACTGAATAAGTCGTTTGACCTCTAAAGTTATATAATTATAGCGCAGTCAAGTCTAGATGTTAAAGTCTTAAGTGTGATTGAGCTTTAAGAGTATGGGATGACCAAATAAAGGATACATGGACTGTGTGAAAGATGATACGACTAGAAAGGCTACTGAGTTGAGAAATAATAGAGAAATTTGGAAGAAGAAGACATACTTCGCCGACCCCAAATAAATTCGGATAAGGGCTAAGAATTATGAAAAGTCTTGGATGGTTGGCCGCTCGAAGCACATCTACTGTCTCCGAATTGGTGTATTATTCGCCAATCAGACTTATTAAAAACACGAGTAAGCAAGCAAACCAGTTTTCTCTGAAAGTCATGCATTTACTTACCTGTTATTCACGGGGCTGCGATCCTACCTGACATATTCCTTTTGCTTCGCCCACGTTCATACATTTTGTCATACACGCGCGCCTTTTGAGTGTCCCACCCACCTGACCTTTTTGAAGGACTTCACAGTAATAATATGTGTATGTACTTAAAGTATATGTCCAAAAATAGAAGTAAAGTAATTAATTTATTCATTCTGTTTATTCAAAATGGAGTCCAATAAAAAGAGACAGAATTATAATAACAACGTGAATAAAAGTTTATTCGGTACTTTACAAAGATCAACAGGGTGTCCTAAATTTAGCATAACGTTAACTTATTTCAAACTGAGTATCCCATCTCGTTGAAATGCACAATTGCTCTTAAAAACGTATGTTCTTTATGCAGTGCGTCCCAAAATTTCATTCTTTCGTGGAATGGGTTCCTTCCCTTCGTAAGTTCAGATCCTATGCTGAGGTAGTTCAGCCTTTCTTTGTTTTCAACAGGGTCCCAGGTAATTGATAACAGTGGGTCATCGTCATATGGAGTGGGATTTCTGAAAATAACGTTAAATTATGAAAATTTTACAAAGTCAGCATCTCTATTTATGATTCCGTGATCGCTACTTAAACTTACCCAGTTTTTGCAAAATTCGTCCACATTTTGATAACTCTTCTTCTAGTTTTTACTGAATCTCGACTACCTTTGCATACTTCTGGCATTTTTATACGAAACAAGAAAGATAGTTCTGCACAATGCCCAGTCGAGTTCAAGAAATTTAACTTCTTCGGTACAGCCCATTCTCCGGCGTAGTTGAGAATGTAGTAGTATATGGGACAGCCAGCCGTACATAGCAGTCTCACTGTTTTATTGACATAATATGAAAAATAGTAATCACTTATTAGTTGTAAGTATTGTGTTCTCGTATCTGCCCTCAAATGTTCTTCGCCGTCTAAGTAAAACTTCAATAACTGATGTCCGATACTTTCTGATAGTTTATCTTTCCTTGCCAGCTCTCTTGGCACAAGCAGCCTGACATTTTCGTTATACTTTTCGAAATTAGAATAGAAATTCTCTACCACATGTTGTAATACAGCTCCTTCTATGTTATTGCTGCCAATAATACACGGCACTTTATTAAAATTCCCAGATTTTAGCAATAGAAGTGGGCTTTTTGTGAGAAATGCAGCTTGTCCTTCGAGGTCAACTTCAATGCATGGCTTGAACACAGCATCGATCAAATCGCTGTCAGCTCCTTCACCAGATTCTATCTTAAAGTTTTGAAAGGCTATGGTAATATCCATCGCAGAAATAGACCGTAGCTCTTCAACTATTTCCTCTTTACATGTTTTCTTGATGCCGAGTAACTTTGCTAGTTCTATAACGGCTAGTGAAGGATTCTTAGCCAAAGACCAATTATTCAAAACACTGGCGCTTTGTATAATAGCTTTGTGGAAAAGTCCTGTCGCCATAGGTGATAACATCATGAAATTGACAATAGATCCCCCTGACGAACTTCCGAAAATTGTGACATTATTTGGGTCTCCTCCAAAGGCGCTTATGTTTCTTTTGACCCATTTCAGAGCCATAACAATGTCTTTAAGTCCGCTATTTCCTGGTGCTGCGTAGTCATTTATGGAAAGGTAGCCGAAAGGCCCCGTTCTGGAGCCGCATCTCACGAATACGATATTCTGGTCGTTGATTAAAGTTGCATCGAAGAGGTGATCCATGACGCAGGCGTAGCCGTACCCTCCGATCCAAAACATAACGGGTATAGGATTATCAGGCTTAAGGCTTGGTGTAGAAAGTTCTATGTATAGACAGTCTTCAGACCCGGAGATTATGTCAGTCACTGATCGACAAATCGCTATTGGTGCATCTTGAGTACAGTCCTTTACTTCTTTCCACGGCTGAATTGGAGATGGTGGCTGAAAAATAAATGGCATTTAAGTTTATTAACTCCTGAAATTGTCTGAGTTTCATATTTGCATCACTTAATTAAGTTTGAATTTTTTTGTTAAATGTAAAAGAATATTTGAAATATTGAAAAAATATGTTTAAAAATCCCTTGTAACTTACCAAGAATCGTAAGTTGCCTACCGGTGGTTTAGCATACGGTATACTTTTAAACTTGTAACAAGTACCTTCATCAGTTTTCTCAGAATATCCGCAAACGGGACCATCTTTTGTTTCTACTACGTGTTTTGCATCATCTGGTATTGCCGCCATTTTTATTTCTTCCCTGAAAACAAAATTATCAAATCAATTTAGGGAATCTTACTTTTATAAAATAGTTTGTTATAAACCTGTTGTTAAATCTGCGTGCAGGTATGTTAGTTTTATTTTATCATTAATTTAGGTAGGTAACTATTTCATTTAGCTAGCGAAAAAAATAATAATATTATATTCAGCGAATGCGATTCGAATCCAGTTTTGTGGTAATCAAAATATTACGAAAAAAACACACTGCGTTCTATCTTAAAACGCGTAGGTTTTAGTTCTGATTGGCTTTCCTGTTTGATGTTTTGATTTCTGTCTTATAGAAAAAAAAATCGTAATTGTCCTTATAAAAAACCAGAAAAAAAATCTCACGATGAAATAGATTTTTAACTTAAGTAAATTAAAGTGCTGGTACCAAGACATGTATCTATTTTAATCACGCTAAGAATAACATCCCAGCAGGAAAATCATTTAACGATGTTGAAGGAAAATAATACACCCAGTCAAGGCAATTGACATAAGACAAACACCATACCTAATTATATTTGTTGAACAAAAACTTACTTACGCGATTGTAAAAGAAGCTTCTAGACTGTTAATGTCCAGTAATTATTTATTAATTGTACTACTAAGACACACTTTTTAGTAATAAAGCATTATTACATGTTAAATATAGGCATCACCATAAAAAAATCTCAACTACGGACGTCAGATCAGTGTGAACACACAAACAAACTAACTCGTATGACTGAACATAGTAGCCTTGATATTGCTTGTTGTTAGGCTTTGGTAGTCATAGAAAGGTCAATGTTGCCAGCTTTAGGTAGAACCACGTATGTTTTTGATTAGGACATCCATTACGATACAAAAAGGTGATCGATTTTCGTTTTTTTTTTTAGGTACTTGCGTCAATGGATGATTCATTTTTGTTTTACGAATGTTGTCTACGGTCATTTTCATTTTATAACGGCGCTGAATGTCAATGTCACATTTGAATTTGGAATATGTTAAAACGTTTTTTTTTCGTCTGCTTTATTAATGACTAGTACTACCAATAATAAAGTAGGTAAACAATAATACTTGGAGATTTTTGATTCATCATGTCTGCGAGAACTAAGGTCGACTGCACTTATATTACGAGGAATATAGGATAGAAAAAAGTTTTGATATGATAATTGTCGATTAGTCAATAGGAATATAGAAATAAAAACAAATGGAGTATTTTGAAATGATTTGATGATGATTATAATACTTACGTGTTACGGTCGCGAATCATATTTTGTTCAACATTCAACCCGACATTTTATTTATTTTTTTTTCCACCCGAGACTGACCTACAAATTACAAATGTAAGGTTTGAATTTCGCAGGCTAGCCAGGCGCTTCCGCCTTAAATGCTCTTCAATTATCTTCCCCAAAACCAAAATCATTTTCAAGAGATTTTCTTGTTTAAAACGACGTCATTAAAACATAAATACGTTGTACTTGTAAAAGAGAGATGTTTAGTCTGATGGTGTAATTAGTGGGATGTTGTCGTAATTACTAATTAGTTTCTCAAAGATTTTAATTAAACTCGCTTTGACTTGTTCGTCTTCTTATGTTGAGGATATTATCGCCTTGTCTTGTATTTTTACACGTTTCATACTAAAGAATAGAAGTTTTCTAATTCGTTTACATGTTCTGTTCGGGAAACTTTAGCTAATCGTTCAACTACAACGCCACCCGAAATCTTGTTTTTTTTTTTTTTGGTGTGTGGTCATAATCGAGATGAACGCCGCCATCTTATTTTTCGAAAACAATTTTCCGTAGTCGACTTCACAAATGTTTACCAATATTTCCTGACAATATCATTCACAAGAGAACCACGCAGCACTGTAATATCATTCACTCAATTTAAAATGTCACTCACTCAACTCACTAACTTTTTCTTCTTCTTAGCGTGTCGATGGCAATCTAAATCGTGTCTGCCCAGAACTGAGCCACTAGTTTGGCGCCTTCAGTAGCGTCTATCAGTTCCTTTAGTGAACAAACAACAGGACACGTAGGACACAATATTAAGTGCCCCATAGTTTGTGGAACAGCACCACATTTACACTACTCTCCACTAACTAGTAACTGGCGAAATGTGGGTACACCTCAGCCTAACCGTACGGGGATTACAGGCGAGATGTTATGTTGTGTCACTCAACTAATCGCCTGCACATTCCATCAACCCCTAAACGGCTTAAAGCAATAATATTATAAATAAAAAGAGGTAAAAATCCTAGCGCGCGCAAATTGTTGCAGACAAATTCAGACAATTGTCGTAATTTAAGTACTTCAAGCGCAATAGCTATCTCTTTCTGTATGATACGTTCCGTATTATCTATCGCAGTCGTAACAACGCAACGATATTTGAACGCCGCTCAGTATGAACGTGGCGTATCTTTCTTTATAATATCATTGGCTTAAAGTCTATTTTTACATCGGTATAATTGTATAATCTGCCTGACTTGCCGTCTCCTTGACTGTGAAACCCGACTTGATCACATTAGACGCATTACTGCACATGTTATGACTAAGACCAGCTTAGCTGACTGTATTGACTGACTTTAAGCTTATTCTGAAACGTAGATATGTACTTGCAGTGTTATGCTTGCGTTATTATTGTAGTCAAATGCTACATATTTATCCCGTTTTATCCCAGTGCTAGGCAAAGACCTCCCGCTTCTTCCACACTTAAAATAAAATACAGCGACTAAAGCAACCGTATGTAAAAAAAAACATCAAATAGGATAATTTTCCGTGATTGGCCGGAATCATTAAATTAGTTACTCAAGTACATAATATATCTTCATTGTGCAGTCAGAGAAATAAGTTAGTTATCAAATTGACATACTATGTACGTCAAGTAGATCTTTGACAGTCGTTAGGTAGTCAGTGGCCCAAAAAGTCAGACAACCAGTCTTACCGAAGGAGTATCGTAGTACCCAGTACTAACTGGGTTGTGGAGGTCAGAGAGGCAGTCGCTCCATGTAAAATACTGGTATTCAGCTGCATCCGGTTAGACTGGAAGCCGACCCCATCATAGTTAGGAAAAGGCTAGGTAGATGATGATGTACGTCAATATAATTTGCCATTGCGTAATATGTCCGCAATAACAATGCGACTTTGTATGACATTTGTCATAAAATTATCAAAATTGCAACTTTTTGCCGTTTGCAAAACACGGTTACTATCTTCTGAGTCATTACAAATAGGTTGGTCATTGGAATTTGAACCTGTACAGTGTACACACCCAAAACTTGAGCAAAAAAGATTTTGGTTCGTCTTCTCCAAACAATGCAAAAGTGTGTTGATGAGTAATGGGGTGACCACGCGAACCGAAACGAAGCGAATGATGTTATTTCGCTGTTACTGGACACAAAGCTTTTTCTGGCCGATTTCGCGTCGATAAGTGGACTGCCTCATGGGGTCCTGGGTTCGATTCCCGAGCCGGAAAAAGTGTTATTGGGTTTTTCCATTAGAAATTTGTCAGTAGTAGCCCTGAGCTGGGATGTGACCGATTGGTGGTAATAGGCTCGTCCCTTATTATATGGGACTTAAACATTACTGGCAAAATAGGAGATTACAGGCGTGATATTGTTAAAATAAAAATAAAATACGAAAACACCTTGAGATAAATCCTACTATTATGACTATAATTTCTGACAAGGCTTACGCACGTCGCGCACTATTGAGAAATATGGGCGTTGCACAATGGATTCCAAACAATAGGTTTTTAAGCAGAAATTTTGATGACAGTCCCGGGGAATATCTTGGCGAAGCGTCAGTGTTGCTGCGCAGTAGATAATCTCAGATTACATCAGGCGAATGATGAAATATTGTGATTAGATGACCTTGAATAAAGCCTGCTAAACTCGTCACCTAACTATTCTTAGTCACCTAACTTGTATAATTACAAGTGTACCTTTCCATACTCAATTTGTACTATATAATCAAAGCTAGATTAAAGACTAACTTAATTGTAAGAACAGCATTAAACGCATTTTAAAGTAAATCCCATTGCAGCAAACAGGGTGTAAACGGACCCTTGACGAAGCCGTCATCAAAGCATTCTGTTCATCAAATTAAGTGACTTTACAAAAAAAAAATTGCTGGGAAAGGACTTATTTTTTGGGGGTGAAAAATCACGTTTCACGGTAGGCCTCAAAGTAACGCACTCCGAACATTGTGCTGGTGGATGGATTGAATAGTACGGGGGTCGTGGAGGTGTTTAAAGTAAAAATTTTACATTAAAAACATGTACTTATTTAAAAAAAAACTTGTAGAAAAATTGAAACTTTAACCCCCAATATCCCGTAACTAGAAGGTTCCCAGGTATGGTCTAGAACAAAAAAATGATCGCATTGACGGAGAACAAGTGTCCTGTTGCACCCTCTATAGGTTCCGCTAGTGGCGGTACTATAATGGACCCTGAACACCGCACTGCGCAAGCCCTGAACGAACAGTTCACTCTCTTCGATCAGACTGGATGAGCTGTGTCGAAATGAGAGTCAAAAAGAGCACTGAAAAAGCTCATGGACCCTACATTGTTTGTCAAATTTTACCAGAAGCTTGCTTGGCCCTAAATTGGCGATCGTCTGTATTCTACATAACATAACATCACGCCTGTAATCTCAGAAGGGTTAGGCAGTGGTGTACCTAATTACTATTAGGTACACCACTGCCTAACCCTCTTACTGGCTCTTCATTTCATGTTTAAGTCCCATGTAATAGGGGGCGAGCCTATTGCCATCAATCGGCCACAAATTCAGACTTCGTGACTTCTACTGAGCAATTGCTGAAGGAAAAACCCAATAACACATTGACCGACCTGGGAATTATGTGTTCTGTATGTCTCGTATTCTGTGGTGTTCACGACTAAGCAAGCAGTTAGTTCTACTCTCACATTACTAATCTTTTAATCTGTTTTTCTTAACACATCATAGCCTGAATTAACATTCAACAATCTCGAATGTTCTACTGCTCATCACGATCTAAACTGGTGCTGTTTGTGTTACAGGTAACATTAGCGCAGTGTTCACATACAAGTGGAAGGGCGAGGAGATCGCGCGCCTCGTGGACAACGGCACCAGGGTCATGATCGGTGTCATCAAGGGGAGGACTTTCGCTCACGTCAGCAACAATATTAACAAGTACGTATCTTAGTATATGCACCTCTCCAGATAGGAGGGTTCTTCAGAAAGGAGGGGGGAAAAGAAGGGTATATCTTTAGTTCTTTCTTCAAATCGTATTATGCTCCGGCTTCGTCAGGGATGACTGATTAGATTTGAGTAGGGAGTAAAGAAAGAAAGAGAGAAACAGTATTAGTCATTATTTATTAGTCTGCACAGGACAACAGAAAAAAAATTTGTTAAATTAAGAGCGTTTACGACTTACAGCAAACTTTCAATACCTTTTATTTTCGAAATGATTGAACCGATTTTAATGAAACTTTATACGCATAAATAGGATACAAAGGTCTAAAAAGTTATCTCGCCTCGCCTGGAAGGAGACTATTTGGCCGAGGTACTCATGGACATACTCTAAAATTGTGGAACTAAAATTCAAAATGTACTGAATTTGAGATACCTACTTAACTTTGACGTTTTCCGCAACGAGCAGCGCCACCCCAGAATGTCAAGTCAAATTGGTCAAATGTAATGCATGCACGGCCTCTGTCATCACATGCATTTCGTATGCGCAATGCATGTGTTTAGTCGATTCATCCGTGGACAAAATCGGTTTCTAAGGTGGCCATGCAACGCGTGATGTAGTAGTCTTATTGGGCTTCAACTTTGGAGGCCGGCCACACGGCTTCGATCAATACGACTCAATATAATTTGACCGTATAATTTTGAGATCACTGAAGAGTATTTCGAAAACTGATTATGTTTCAGTAAACAGTAGGAAGATAAAATTGTAGGAAACTCGAACCATACGGGAATAAACGTAATCAGATTAAATGCTGTTCCGCTCCAGCCTGTCCATTTGCTATCTTCCACCAGCGGCGCCCTAAGCCGAGGCTCGTACCCCGTAGGGAGTGCTCTTGGCGTGCAAACGCTTAGTTTCTGTTTTTCGACCCTGGTTGGAGGCCTTACACACAAGGCACCTACAGGATAGTCCGGTTAGTAGGCAGTCGACAGCCTCATAGGCTGACCTGCGAGATGCCATTAAAAAAAGCATTAAATGTAAACAAAGCTATGCTACCTTCAATAGTAGATAGCAGTAGCGAAGGGTCAATTTTTGTGAGAGGTAAGCCGGAGTATTTTTATTTGTCTATCTTTGGAGGAAAGATAGACAAAGGGAATCCTGTAGGAATCGAGTTGTATGGAACCTTCGCCACTGGTAGATAGTATGGTATGGTAGTAGTAGATTGTATCCGAGTAGAGTACTTCAACACAACTTTAAAGTACTCAACACTCTAAAGTGCAGTGCCACTAAATGACGCACTTAAACTTAATTAACAGATTATTAGTAATTATTATTACACTATCGAAGGATCTGGGACATTTGCGCGAAAGACATATGCGCGAAGGACACTTGCGCGAACCCACTTGCGCGAAAAGACATATGCGCGCATGGACTTTTGGGCGATTAGACTTTTGCGCGAATCGACTTTTGCGCCCATAGACACTTACGCGCATAGACACATGCGCGCATAGACTCTTGCGCGATTGGACTCTTGCGCGAATGGACTTACTCGCGACTGGCTACGGTTAATCTGTAGAGTAAACATAACATCATATTATTTCTTATTTTCAATGAGATAGAGAGAGAAAAGTGGCAACACTGCCCGAGTGACATGTCAAATTAGTTTTTCGTATTTTAATATTAAATTTAATTAGTGATTAAGTTGTATTATGGTGTAATTATATGTAATATCGTATGTTACATGTGTAAATACTCAGGAAAATTGTTTTCCTGATAATTAATGAAGGATTCGGTTATACGACGTTACCGGTAACCTAAAAACAACAGCTGACGTGGTTTAACTACGGATTTAAACGGAGAGTATTTGTTTACTTTTTATTTTATAATACCACACAATCGTCCCTTAAACTCGATAACACGTCTACGCCAATTCTAGTATAGTGTTTTTGTTTTTTTTTTGCTGATTTAGTACCCTGTATTGGTTCTTAATGGTTCGTTGAGAAATGTATGTTCGTAAAAAGTAATTTTATTTTTTAACTATTTCAACGCTTCTTAAATCATTCTTTGCAATATTAATTAAATGTATATAATGTCCATGACCGTTATTTTATTAATGTCTTGAAATAATCTTGTAATAATATAAATTATTATTCTAGGCAACCTACCTACGTTTATGAAAAAGTAAAATACTAAGATAGTAAAATCAATATTTTCAAGCTAATATGGCAGCCTACCTCATTTCTTTGAGTAACGCTAAATTTTTTCCCCGTTTTTCCCCCTTTCATATCTAAATTTTCTTCATTAGCCTATCCTAGTAATCTCTCCGTTTCCTTATTTCCAATTTTCAGTAAACAATCCGGAAACCATGCCTGTAATGACTAAGGCTAGCTCAGGATATGGAGCTTAAATTGAAAATGACCCTCCAAGAACTTAACTCCAATGCCAACAACTGTTACAGGAGAGAGAAGACAGTGAGGTGGAGGTCATTAACGTTAATAGCAAAAACTCGAGCTTAAAACAGGAGCTAGTAGACTTTCATCAGGAATTCTTGAATGTTGTCAATGAACAGGATCAGCTATGGATGGTCACGGATGGTTTCAATAACTGTAGCAACTTGAATAAGGAGGCTTTATGTAAAATTACAGACCTAGAAGATCAATTAATCCATGGTAAAGGTAAACTTTTAAATTTGAAAAAGGAAAAGAATCATACTCAGGCTATAGAAACTGACCATTTGTATAATGAATTAGTAAATACAAATTGCAACCCTCATTCCGTTTTAACAATAGACCTTACAGAGGACTCCATACTAAAACATAACTACAGCCTTAAAATTAAGAAATATGCATGATTAAATAAAATCATTAAAAAATGTAATAAATACAAGAAACAACAAAGGCACTATTCCAAAAATATTTAATTAAGGAAAGAACATGTTTCTCTTGTAATAAATTAAATAACTATCAGACTAAATTGGAGAATAGTATTAATATTTATGAAATTGACACTCAGCACCTACAATCAGAAATACAGGCTCTTTATCAGTTACTAAAGTCTTTATATAATAAATATGAAAGGCCTAAAAATCAAATTAAAGAGCGTATTCTTGCCACTAATGCGAACGAGAGATATGAATCATATAAAGTGTATGAAAGACGGCGCTGGTAAGGTTTTATCTAAAGATGATGAAATAAAAAGGAGATGGAAGGGTTATTTTGAAAAACTAATGAATGAAGAGAATGAATGGAGCGATGTGCTTAACGAGGTACAAGTAAATATGGGTTTGGTGAGGCAAATTAGCATAAATGAAGTGAGGAAGGCAGTTCAAAGTATGAAAAATGGAAAGGCCATGGGCCATGGATGTGCAAGACTGCAACAACTATCGGGGGATAAAGCTCATGTCACATAGTATGAAAGTATGGGAGAAAGTGATAGAGAAAAGATTGCGAGAGGAGAGTGAGATTACCCAAAATCAGTTTGGGTTTATGCCAGGTCGAGGAACAATGGACGCCACTTTTGCACTCCGCCAATTGTGCGAGAAGTATAGACGTGCACACAAAAACTTGCACATGGTGTTCATTGATCTGGAGAAAGCGTATGATAGGGTACCTCGGGATGTGTTGTGGTGGGCCTTGAAAGAGAAAGGTATACCTGGGAAGTATGTAGAGTTAATTCGTGCTATGTACAGTCAATCTTGTACCTACGTCCGGTCAGCTGCTGGCAACACCGATGAGTTCAATGTGGCTGTAGGCTTGCATCAAGGGTCGGCTTTAAGTCCTTACCTTCCTGTTGATTATGGATGCTTTGACGTTGGATCTGAGATCCAGAGCAGATTGGAGAAATGGCAACAGAAGCTGGAGAATGTGGGCTTGAAAATCAGCAGAACTAAAACGGAATACATGTTCTGCGATTTCGGCGGTCTCTCTAGTTCTGGAGCCATAGCGCTTAATGGCGCGTTTTTGCCTGTCTGCTCCGACTTTCGGTATCTCGGTTCATTCGTGCAAAGCGATGGCGAAATAGATCGTAGTGTAAAGCACAGAATTAACACGGGATGGATGAAATGGCGGCAGGTCACGGGAACAATCTGCGACTCCCGCATCCCCCTTGAACTTAAGGGGAAGATTTATAAAACAATGGTTAGACCTGCTGTCTTGTATGGATCAGAATGTTGGGCCACAAAAGGGATGAATGAAAGGCATTTGCATGTGGCGGAGATGAGAATGCTAAGGGGGATGTGTGGTGTTACGCGAATGGATAAAATAAGAAATGTGTATAATGAGGAAGTTTGAAAGTGGCGCCGGTGACTGAAAAGTTGTGTGGTAATCGGTTGTCGTGGTATGGGCATGTGATGCGGAGGAATGAGGAAAATGTTGTGAGGAAAGTTCTGAGTATGAATGTGGATGGGTATATGAGTAGAGGAAGACCAAAGAAACGATGGATGGACTGTGTAAAGAATGATATGGCAAGAAAGGAGGTGTCTGGCGAGATGACGAGTAATAGAGAAGTATGGAAGAAGAAGACATGCTGCGCCGACCCCAAATGAATTGGGATAAGGGCAAGAGAATGATGATTCTTGCCACTAATGCATTAGTAGACAAAGTGGACTTGCTGACTCTCAGCAACACTCAGTGTACTTGTCAGAGGGAATCCAGCCTTGATGCCCGCCAGCCTGAGGCAATGGACCTGTCCCTAGCTGTGAGTACTCAGGACTGTGTTATCAGCCGAGTTGCAATGCCTGACATAATACATCATGATTCACAAGTAGTACAGCCTGAGATTGTTAATTTGATCTCACCTAATAGTCATGATTGTAACCATTCAGTTGTTTTCTCAGATAGTATAGGTAGAGGGCTAGGGAAATTACTCAGTAATAACCTGAGTTATTGTACCCAAAATTATTGTATGCCAGGGTCGACCTACAAACAGGTTATGGCATCAGTAACAAAAAATGTGTTATCCTAATACTACAATTACTATATGTGTTGGTAATAGTTCTAAGATTAATAAAACGAAGACATCACAGACTGTGTATCAGAGTTGTTAAAGTTAAATTGTAGAAAAATCATATTGTTTGCTTTTCCATATTTTGAAAATTTAGGTTATAGAAAAAACAATTATATATCTAGACCAGCTGTTGCCTGCGTTCTTCTTTCGCGTGAAATTTACCTACCAACAGCAAGGTATCTTCTTACACTTACCTTAAAATTGCTCCACCAAAATATCCAAGGCATTTCTTTCAAATTATTAGAAATTGAATTGTTTTTAGAAAAAAGTATGTTTGACATTATTTGTTTTACTGAACATTGGCTAAAAGATTACCAGATGCTTATTAATTATGAAAACTATACGGTGGGTAGCTGTTTTAACCGTAAATCTATGCTGCGTGGAGGTACCTAAAAAAATGTGTTAAATATAAGCAACATAATGATATAGTAGGTCTCTCGGTTGAACATTGCGTCGAACTGTCCTGTGTTGAGCTAGATAAGCATGTAATTTTGTGTGTATACAGACCCCCAAACTCAAAACTTTTCCTTATTTGAATCAATAATGAAAGATGTCCTGGCAAAACTTGCAGCCAGTAATAAATCTGCAATTATTTGTGGTGATTTCAATATCAATATTTTAGAAGAAAATTCAAGTAGCAGTCGGTTATTAAACCTTTTTAAGTCTTTTGACCTGACTAAACATTTTTATAGAACCTACTAGAGTCACTCCATCTTCTACTACTTGTATAGATAATGTTTTCTGTGATTGTGATTACTTAGATAAAGCCATAGTAAATTGTCTGCCGTCTGACCATAGCAGACAAACTGTAACTTTTAGGTGCAATACACCATTGCAAAAAGTTCAGATTAAATTTAGACCTATAACTACTAGCAAATTAAATAGGTATAATATTTCCCTACAGAACAAGTTATGTGTTATGAGCCATCATATGGACGATATTAATGTAATCAATTGTATGATCATTTCTTTTCAATAGTTCACACTAAGTTCAACAAAACTTTTGAAAAGAAGACAAAAAGTATTTGCTCTAAATTTATATTTAGTGATTGGGCAACTAGAGGTATCAGAAAAGTAGGGAAAGACTATTTTAGCTTTATCACCTAAGCCTTATATAAACACTGAAACTTTTAACAAGTATGTTGCTAAGTATTTGAAATCTTTTAGAAATACTATTCGGGTAGATGCAAAAAAGGAAACACACATGTTCTCTAAATTTTTATTTTGATTTTAGTAGTATCTTTATTAATTAAAATTTTTACTATACGTTTTGTGTGGACAGTAATATACACATGTTCTAAAAGTGCCAATTGCATTTACTTGTTGGCTTGAGCTGTCACTTGAACTTTGACCTCACCGATCACTGCACTTTGAACAAAAAGTCACTATCATGAGCTCTATGGCTGACATTGCAGAGACACAGCGCTTGGCAATAACATCCCTCAACCAGCAGATGGTGGATTTTGAAGAGCACTTGAAGGCATCTTCACCAGGAGCGGACTTGAGCGGGCTTCATAGGGATTTTTCTGCCTTCAAGGAGCATGTGTGGCTGCAGATTGCTGAGGTGAGCAGAGTGTCGACGTTATTGAGATGAAGAAGTTCTTGATGCTAGGTGGAGTGCCTGAGAAGTCTGATGAGAAACTCCCAGCAAGTGTGGTGTCCATTCTGCAAAGTAAGCTTGGCATAACTGATCTGGCACCCTCTTCAATGACAGTGTGCCACAGGTTGGGCACGGCTTCGGAAGGTCACTTTAGACCTATCCTGCTTCGGTTCGCGGACTCTGCTATTAGAGGCCAGATCTGGAAAACCAAGACCAAACTGAAGGGATCTTCTTATGTGGTGTCTGAATTCCTCACTCGTCAACGGCAGTCTGCTTTTACAACAGCTCGAAAGCTGTTCTGCGTCACGAATGTGTGGACTATGGAAGGAAACGTTAACGGGCTGGGAGCGGAGCATGGCAAGACGCTGGATAAAGTGGTTCCGCCTGAATCCATTCCTGGCTCGAATAACACAAACCCGGTGCCGGCGCAGGTTAACACTCGGCCAAAGCGGATAGCAAGGAAGAAGTAACTCGTTTGTTTTTGTTTTCTCTGTAAGTGTTTTCTTTTTGTTTGGTTAAGATCCTTGATTTTGATTTTGAAGCTATTTTTCTGTTCGTCGATAGTAATACGTCACAGTAACTTTTTTCGTGTACCGACGCGACGCTTTATTTTAAGTTTACTTTGCTCTTGACAGTCACAGATTGTTTGTATTCGTTATGTCACTGTCAATTGTCAGTGTCTTGAATTGTTAGCTCTTTTTTATTGCGTTCGGAAACGTGCATTAGTTTTACTTATATTTATTATATTATTTTAATTATAGACTGGTATCCGTGTTGCCTGTGTTTAGCAAGGTAATTGAAAAAGTAATGCTTAATCAAATGCTCAATCATTTTAACACCAACAGTAGGTATCCTACACGATCAACAGTATGGTCTCGCCAAGGGACGTTGTACGACTGACGCCGGTGTAACCTTATTAAAGCACATATTTACTGCGTGAGAAGCGTCCCAAGACGCCATAGGAATATTTTGTGATCTCTCCAAAGCATTTGATTGCGTAAATCACGACACATTACTTTTGAAGCTTGAGCATTACGGAATGGGTAAACTTGCACTTAGTTTGATAAAATCTTATTTGAGTGATAGACAACATGTTCAAATAAATGGTGTCAATTCACAGGGTTTAAAGGCTCAATATCGGGTTCTTTCCTCTTTCTAGTATATTATATATAAATGATCTACCCTATTTGTTGAAAAACCAACCTCAAAATATGGTGTTATTCTGATGACACTTCCCTAATTTTTAAGATAAATAGACGGGCCCTTAATCTAGATGACGTGAATAATGCCCTACTTCAGGTCCATAATTGGTTCACAGCAAACAATTTAGTATCAAATGAAAAAAAAAAAAAAATTCATAAAATTTGCTTTACCGAATGTTAAAGTAATAATACGCTATTACTAGTATAATATACTATTGAATAAAGAAAAACTTGAATTTGTAGATAAAACGGTTTTCCTGGGGATTACGCTTGAAGGCTACAATGGGGTTCTCATTAAACATCTCTTGCGAGGCGGCTAAGTTCAGCAGCATATACTATTAGAAAAATCCGTCAGTTTACTGATGTAGATACCGCTAGACTGGTCGACTGGTCTATTTTAGTTGTTTTCATAGTATAATGTCTTATGGCATTTTGTTATGGGGACGGGCTGCAGACATTGTCTATATTTATTTTGCAAAAGAGAGCCATCTGAGCCCTATATAATCTTCGTAGGCGTGACTCTTTAAGGGAACCGTTTAAAGACATTACCATCATGACGGGACATTGTCAATATATCTTTGAAAACAGTTCGTAAGAAAAAATCTGCATCTTTTTAGTAAAAGAAGCGATAGATAAAATTACAGTACTAGAAATAGGGATCAGTTCAGCCAGGCTTCAGACTCGCTAAAGTAGACTCATCTTTCATGGGGTACTGTTTGAGATGCTATAGTAAAATTTCACAAAGTATTCTTGAACTGAATGAAACGAAATTTAAAACATGCATAAAACGCACATTATGTAAGCAGGCATATTACAAGTTGGACGATTCATTCGATTGGCTCAATGCCGGTCCTGCTCCACGAGGACAGGGGCGCTTAGACTGATAGCATTAAATAGAGCTGCTGAAGATTTTACAACTATATTTGCATTGTATAAATTCAATCTCTTTAGTATTATATAATCGCATAGCCCATATTGTGTGAGTACTATGAACTAGAAAAATGTCATTCGCTGGCAACCTACCTACGTCTTTTCTTGACTTGAATATGCTTCAAAATGGTTGAATTAAATGGTGCCGATCTATGTGGAATAAAATTTTTTTGATTTTGATTTGCCTGATAAAAAAAAGTCATTATTTGTCAAAAAAAGGGATTATTTATTTATTTATTTAACACTTCAAGCACGGAAGTACAGAGGCGGACTTAATGCCATAGGCATAGGATTATTATTTTAAAAAACAAAATTATTATTATTAATAAAGGGTGTAAAAAGACCCTTAATGAAGCCGAAAGGCACTTGTTCTCCCCGTCATTGCGATATTTTTTTTGTTCTGGACCATACCTGGGAAACTTCTAGTTACGGAGATATTTGGGGTCAAAGTTAAAAAAAAAATTGTTTTTTTTTAACTTTATATTGTTATAATATATAATACTGTATATTGTTATAAATTGATTTAATTACCTCATTGACCTGTTTACTATTCAAAGCATCCATCAGCACATTGCTTTGTTTTGTGCGTTACATTCGAGTTTTACGGTAAAACGTGATTTGTCACCCAAAAAAAAAGTCGTTTCCCAGCAATAATTTTTACGTAGGGTTATTTATTTTTCAAATACTGGTATTCAGCTGCATCCGGTTAGACTGGAAGCCGACCCCAACATAGTTGGGAAAAGGCTAGGCAGATGATGATGATGACTTAGTTTGATGTACCCAATGCTTGGGTGACGGCTTCGTGAAGGCGATGTAATAAGATATAAAGGCGTATCTGTCAAACTGAACTATGTTAGCACATTTAAATATATAGGTCTTAATACGGATTCAAATTTTAATTGGAAAACGCATGTAGCTGACATTTGTAAAAGTCGAGATCTGTATTGGGGAAATTCTATCGGTTAAACAATGTGGTGAATAAACAGACGCTATTGACCCACTAATTCGTTATGGACTTATTGTAGGTATATGGGCGAAAGTTTATAACTTATTTACAAGACATAAAAATACAGATAAGAAGTTCCTAGTTAGCAAAAATGTAACAAAGCATATGAAAAACTATTCCCCATTTGATAAATCCTCTATAGAAATAAGAAGGTTGATTATTTGAGAAACCTAGAACACTATTATAGTGATGAGTATAAAGTTCCTATTGAAAATAAATATAAGTTATATAAAAAGTGTAAGATAGAAGAGCTAGTCTCTTCTCTCTTACACTTTCTTCGTCAACCAAAAATAACAAATTATTATGGGGAAAGAATTTCAAGATATTTAGTGCCAAAAGTATTTAATAAAATAGATATGCTAAGACAAAACCCAAAAATTAAGTAAATGTATGTTATAATCAACATTAAGGAGTTTATTTCTCGGTAACGAGGATTCAGCCATTGCCGAGAAATAAATTCATATCTTATTGATGAAGGAAGTAAACAAAATAATAAAAAATAAAAAGAGCTTTGGACCAACTTGCCCCATTTCTACTTAAGAAATGTGCAGACCACCCTACCATTTTTTATATTAATCAACCAATCGTTTGAAGAGATATTTTTTCCCACTCAACTTAAAAACGCACTGATAAAACCAAAAAATCCAAAAACGGCCCTAATAATTATCGCCCCATCGATTGGATTCATCATATCGCGTCTAAAATCTTTAAAAAGGCTATGTGTTACCGTGTTTACCTATTCTTTTTGTGAAAAATATACTTGACGACTGCCAAAACGGTTTCCGTAAAAATAGTCTATAAACACGTACAAGAGGCTAACCATTATTAATAATAAAAAGTACGCCGTAGGTATACTGCTCGATATGACCAAAACCTATGGCAAGGTGCAATTTAAAAGCTATTGGAGCAAGTAACATGGGACAGGAATACGAGGAAAGGCTCATGAATGGTTTACCTACATCATGCCACAAGGATAGGGTTCAACTAGTAGAAATGGAATATTTCGATAAAAACAACAAATGAAATAATTACAATGAGATCTGACAGTAAAGCAGTAAACGCGTCAATTCCCCAAGGGACTGTAACAGGCTGCCTTTTGATTCTTATCTAAACGACCTCCCTAAAATTATAAACGAACCATGTGTTTTATTTGCGGACGATATCTCCCTGCTCACCTCATGCCAGAGCGATGACAATATTAACGCCAAATTAAACTCCCTTCTTTCTGCAGCTGTAAACTGGATGGATAACCATAAATTTGAAATTAACTTTACCAAAACAAAATTAATTACATTTCATCCCTATCAAAAATCCCCTTTACAACTAAATTTAATTTTTAATAACGCAAAACTGGAACAAGTAAATGAATTTACTCTCCTCAGTTTGTCCATAGATAGGTACCCACATAAATTGGAAATCCCATATACAGAAAATAAGAGCAAAACTCAAAATTTTCAAACACCCTACGCAAAATTAAAAAACTACCAACCTTCAAACTGCACTTGCCACTTACTATGCATATACCCAGGCATGGGTCAACTGTGGGGTGTCATGGTGTGGGGAAACGGTACAGATTCACAAACCATATTTATTCTACAAAAGAAGTTAATTCGAATAATAACCAACATAGACAGCTGCAAACCACACTATGTAAATTTGTCAAAAAACACCTAGATTTTTATAGCACTTGTGAGGAAACACAAACAAGATACACCTTTCGACACAACAAAAACAAAATAAACATACCTCAATCCCGATTTAAAATGCACTCAACCAACCCTTTAGTTATGTCCATAAAAAATTAATAAATTGCCAAATGACATTCGAAAAGTAGACAATTTTTTTTTTTATTATTAAATTGTAACAATTTCTGGAATCTAAGGTATACTACTCAGTAAAGGAGCTAGCCCAAAACTTCGCCACTTCGCCACTTCCACCGCGTCGTCGGTGGCAGCGCAAAGATCATTCGTGTTTCGGACACCAGGTCTTGAACACCAGATCCCACTACGTTTAGACGTGCGCTCCTTACTTAGTAATGACTTCGCCGGTGGCGCACGTCTCCACGCACCCCTGGATGCGTAGTCGGCATCATACCGGTACCGGTGGGTCATACTCGGTACCCACATACCGGGTATGATCCTCTAGTAGGTACCTCGAAAAGAGAGAAAGAACGTTGAAAGCGAAGGAATTAAAACACACTTTTTTCTTCTTGTTTCCCAGGTTTCGGCTTCTTTGTTCCTCTTCGGTGTCCGTGTTGCGACAGGCGATCGATCGAAAAACACCTTTGGATCTATTTTGCGGAACATTTCCCGTAGCCGAAACCTTTGGAACCCCTTTTTTGTTTATTTATGTACGAAAATCTTTACAATTTTGATATTATTACATAGGTATTTACACATACAATCTTATAAATTTTGCACATACGGAATAAAAATCCTAGAACATTATGTTCGAAAATTTAAGCTGGATAAATTTTCTCTTAACAATTTTCGTTATTTTTTCAAACCTAATGAAGTTATCGACATGAATCATTTTGTATTATCGGTTTTAAATATAAATCTATCATTTGAAACTAATTTCGTTAAAATATCTGCATTAATTAAAAATCTCATTTTCAAGTTACGTAATTATATGAGATTGGTTTTCAAACTCATTTTTTTCCCTTTAAACTATCACTAATCAGTCTTATAATGATTCTAACAAGATAACCAACTATAAAATAAACCCTTTAAAAGCTAATTAGAAACATCACAATAAAAATTAAATAAATCTAACTAGAATTTTTACATTCCTAACTAGTGAAAGCGCGCGTTCCTACAAGACTTACCGCCGCTCCTCCAAGACTTACCGCCGCTCCTCCCACCCTGGGCCTTAGATATGGTCTCGTCGCCGACACTTCGGCTGAATGTTTTTGGGCTAAGAGAAGAGGGCAGGTGGAGTATAGTTATTCATAATTATACACCCATTTAAACACAGATCCAATTATTTATAATAATATGATTGAATTGGTACTTAGCCCTCTTCCTCTCTCCTAATGTTGCTGTGCCCAAAAGGCTCCATATTGATATTTTACCTTGTTACACCATGTAAGTAATACATATGGAATGCATAAAGATTTGAGTATTGAGTATTACAGTAGTAACTGTTATGTGGTTGTTTTAAGATCAGTTGTTTACTAGATTATTTGTATAACATTTGTATGTAAAAATAAGCACTTCTATCAAACTAAAAAGTTTGGCGGGTAAATTGTAAATGAAAAAATGTGTGTTTGTGAACAATAAATAAAAAAAAAACATACAAGAACTAAGCAATTATGTGAACTTGGAGAAACTCGTTTGAAGTCAAGAGAGTTCATTTTTGATACTGGTCGGGACAAATTGTTGTCCCTGTGGTGGTGGAACTGGCAGTGGCAGAGGTTCAAGAATCACAGCATCTGAGATAGCCATTATATTTTCAGAATCTACCAACTCCAGTGCAGGTCTGTTTATGACAGGAAGTGCTTGTCTTTGAATATCTCCTGCTGCAGCCTCCCAACAAGCAAGACTAACTCTTCCTAATGATAACCTTAAAAAGAAATAATTATTATTTTTAGTGACAAAACCTTTTTTCAATAAAACAACAATTACAGCAATTCTGCCAAGTTAATAACACTTACATCATGAGCTGGAGTCCATCTTAAAATAAAGATCCTTTGAGGACAGTCTTGGGAAACTATGACTACTACAACTTGCAATGAAGATGCCACATCCAATACATATGCTTAGATGTCCAAGAGGCAGATACTTCAATTTGAGATGGAGGTGTGTTTGATAATATCCAATCTTGCAACAACAGGAACAATCAAATCGATTTCATCAGATTATACCTGAAAGTTAAAATAAATCTGTAAATGTATCTTTGTAAGTTATATGTCCACTATTATGATACATATTATTCACATAAATTGGCTGTGCCGCCATGCATTCTTTGTACAAACTCACACATGTTTACCTGCACAAGTATACCCTTCATACACCCAATTATTTTGTATGAGTCATTATGGATAAATATAAAGACCTATGATGATAATTACACCAATCACTTTAGTAATGTTTTGTTTGCCTCTGCTTATATAATAACATTAATGCAAATTTATTATAATATAAGCTTGTAGGTAGACATTTACAGCTGAACTTAGACCTCCGCATAGACTGCTAAAAGAGCGCAAGAGAGCAGCGGTGTCGGCCCCGACTAATGTATAGTAAGTTGTGGGTTCCAGCCCAGGCTGGCGTATTACTTTGTGTAATTTATTTCATTACCACTGCTCTCTAAACGTTGAAGGAAAACATTGTGAAGCAACCTGCACTTGGAAAGCGTGGTGGATTATAGCCCATTCCCTCTCATAGAGAGGAGGCCGTGTCCCAGCAGTGGGAACATTATAGGCTGATTATGCTAGACTGCTAAAATATTGAACACTATAAGAGTGTGCAAAGTCGCTCCCGCTATCTGTATGCTTAAATGTTTTAAACTACGCAACGGATTTTAATGCAGTTTTCAGCAATAGATAGAGTGATTCAAGAGGAAGGTTTTACACCCGTGCGAAGCCGGGGCGGGTAGATAATATAAACTTACTGGTGTTGGCGTTACCCAGGATCGAAGAAGGATGAGCATTTGTTCGTATAAATCTTCAATAGATCGTCTGATTAGGCGCCAAACGAAGGGAACAATTTACAATACGTCGAGAGAGTGGACGGTTTGTCCGATCTCGACACGGTGTACACATTTTCTCGTTAAAACTATAGTCAATTCGCTCACTTAACAATAAAACAAAAGTCCGATAACTCACAACAAAACCACTTGAGGAACGTAAACGCTCAACTCGATATCAATAAATCGTAACGTATATAACAGACGTAAATACTGAGGAATATAATTTAACTCGACGCAAAACAAACATTTTGAAACGATTAATCGGCTATTGATTTGTTTGATTTGACAGATTGATCTACCATGAATAGTGTTACCAGATATAATTATTGTTCAATCGATTTACAGTACCGATTTTGAACGTATGTTTCAAAATAACTTTACTCTCTGTTCAAGCTTTTGGGTTTCATTAATATCGATTTTTTAGGTCATTCAGTTGTTTTAATGTCTATTATGACAAATGCATATTCATCTGTAGAACATTCTCGTTACTTTGTACAAACAAGATTAATCAATCGATTCCGATTTAGAAGAACCTCAGTGTTATGTTTACTCTACAGCTAACCTAACCTAACCATTCGCGCATAAGTCCTTTCGCGCATGTGTCTTTGTGCGTAAATGTCCGTTCGCGCATAAGTCCATTCGCGCAAGTGTCTATGCGCGTAAGTGTCTATGCGCGCAAAAGTCTAATCGCCCAAAAGTCCATGCGCGCATATGTCTTTTCGCGCATGTGGATTCGCGCAAGTGTCCTTCGCGCAAATGTCTTTCGCGTAAGTGTCCTGATACCACTATCGAACACTAGAAGTACCTGTCCTTCCTTAAGTAGTGTTGTTTGCATGTCACATGCAACTATGATTATGCAATCTTGTCTACGGCGGTTGTTTTTCTACAATACATAGGTAATAGTTATTAATTTACTTACTTACGTATTTACGTAATGTGCAAAAAAATACCCGTGAGTGTTATTGTAATAAAATGTAAAAAATACATCTGAGTAATTATCAATTTGTGTAAAAAATATGCTTTAAAAACTGTAATAAATCATCGTGAGAAAGATTTCATTAGATCAAATATTAAGGCCCAACAGGTACTATTTTTTACCGACTCATAAAAAAGGAGGAGGTTATGTATTCGGCCGTCATCTTTTAATTATACACCTTCCATAAGTAATTGGTAGTTCCAAGTTCATTTTTCTGAAACATCTTGTAATAGATAGAATTCAAAAATAAACATGAATTGACAGGATTAAAATTGATCTTTTTTTTAAACTTTTATTTGTATTATCTTTTATTTATTTTTTTACAAATCTTCTACATTTTTAAATATTTCATAAACTAAAAACAATATAAAAAATAATATTATAATATAATTTTATTTGTATATTTATTATGAATTTCGACTTAAAACAAACTTTCTGAGATGCCTACTGGTTTTGGGGCACCGACTTTTTGACGCATTTCATGATAACAACCTACCTTGTATTGCAACTAACAAATGTGTGCATTGTTCCAGGACGTCTGTGCTGTTCGTGTCAATATCCTTCATCGTGCTGATGGTGATATCTCTCGCCTGGCTGGTCTTCTACTACATACAACGCTTCAGATACATACACGCCAAAGACAGACTATCTGTAAGTATATTAGTCTTAGCTATACAACTAAAGTATTGATTATGAAATGCAATAATTAATATCGTAACACCGAATATTTAGTTAAAAAGTAAAAAAAAAAAATTTTTTTGGAAACTTTCAAAATGCCTTTTTTACACCTAAAACTGTAACCGTTTCAGGTGTAAATCACAACATCAAATTCAGTATTTTAATTGCAATTTATTATTAATATTCTAGTTCACTAGTTAGCCATATTTCTTATTTCCATACAGTAATATTGCCAAATTAATTAAAACAGGTAAATATTTGACAGCTATTTGCTACGTTGCCCACTTTCTGTATAAGCGCTCTTAAGATGTCATAGTAACCGCCCTGGCTGGTCACATGGCTTGGTTGCGTTAATGTTTCCTTTAAAGGATAAAAATTCTCGTGTCTTGTATTTTCGTATAAAAACAATAATGATGTGTTTTTGAAATATGGTGACGTTGTGAAACTAAGGAAAGATTCAAGGAAACTAGGCTTTCGAAATTTCTAATTTAACATTGACTTGTCACATTGTTGGCACTAACGCACCACTTCGAGATTGACGTTCTCTTATATTCGCACTATTGAAAAGGCTAGAACAAAGGTACGGTGACAACGAAAATCAAACTTCATTTTTTTAAACCGTTAGTAAAAAAAATTTAATGAAATCCTCAGACCAATAAAAAAAGTATAGACAGAACATTGCGCTCATACAAGTGACGAACGTAATAAGATAAGAAGACGATTCAGCCATATGTTCCCATGGAGTAAGTTTTTCAGTTTGATGGTCTGTACCCTGAAATGATGACCACACCTTTCCGATACACGTTGTATACCGTCGAAATTCATTTGTGAAAATGTTTTTGTTGTATTATGTTACTAAGTCAATTTTATTCTTATTTTCAGAAACGTCTATGTTGTGCAGCCAAGAAGGCGTTATCCAAAATACCTGTTAAGAGTTTAAAGACTGAAGATAGGGTAAGTAACGACTATTTACACTTATAGGTACTACAGAGTTCTCTGCCATGGTGAACCACTTCACTTCAACCTTATTATTAAGGGCATAAGGGTGAAAGAAGAAAACACAAGTATTTTTTTATTTGGTTTTAAAAACATGCTTGAAGTACCAAAATTGTTTGATTTTTTCATGCTCATTTTACGACCGTAAACACTGTGTATGTCGTAATAACACTTTGTAATAGTATTGTTTTATTTCTATTTATATTGGTCGCAAGCGTTACTGCTGACAATGAGGTCATGGGTTCGATTCCCAAGTCAGGCAAAGTGTTATTGGGTTTTTCTATCAGGAATTTTTCTGTACCAGCCTTGAGTCAAGACTTGTGTTCGGTTGATTGCGATAGGCTGGCCCCCTATTACATGGGACTTAAACATAACTGGCGAAATGTAGTACTAAAGGTACATTTCTGTCTAATCCTGGGGCTTACAGGCTTGGTGTTAATTGTGTTGTTTTATTGTTTACAGGAAGTTCAGGGCGACGGCGAGTGCTGCGCCATTTGCATAGAACCTTACAAAGTGTCTGAAACACTAAGATCTCTTCCTTGTAGGTCAGTATTTAACTTTTTTATTCATCATACATCATCAAATATTTATCATCTCATCTCATCTTCCGCGACAAGAGCAGCAAGATGAGATGAGATACAAGCAAGCAAGCAAGTTAGCAAGTAAGGTAATGGTTACTGCGACGGTAATTAAAGTTAATGTTATTGCTAAATGCTGCTCAACAAACTGTAACTTCGGTGTGGATACACCTAAAGGACTACAGGAGTGTAGATGTTCTCATTCACGTGATTATAATAAAAAAAAATAAAAAAAATATTACGTATTTTTTTTTGTTTTTATTATTTTTTTATGCTTTATATTCTAAACCATATTATTGGTATTGTTGCAGACACGACTTCCACAAGAACTGCATAGATCCGTGGTTGTTGGAGCACCGCACATGTCCCATGTGCAAGATGGACATCCTCAAGTACTACGGCTTTGTGGTCAGTTGATAACACCATTTTTATATGTTTTTGAAGATAGATATAATCACGAACATCAATATTTATATGTTTATGTTGCTTACCAAAGCAATATTCCCATTAAATAACTAAAAGATTTAAATTGTATCCAGATTTTAGGAATCCACTATCGAGAAATAACGATTCACAAGTCTTGAATTCTACCAGGTTTATTTATGACTTATATTACAAGCCCTTGTGTGCTAGAGAGCCCTTCCTAGACTTTTTTTTGTAATATTTTTTTTAAAATAAGCACGCTGATGCGAATTTAACAATCAAAACAGATTTAAAACTGTTTTTTTTTTTAAACTAGTATCATATGACCACCAAAAATCATGTGATTTTGATGTTTACAAGTTAATAAAATTACTTTTGTAAACATCCATCCGATATCCATATTTTAGTGGTCTAGCTAGCTAAATTAATTTGAGTAGTATCAAGTACTGACTGCAATTATAATATCAATTGTACCTTTTTACTAACAAGATGTGTGTATTGGTGGCCTGTAATTCCAGTGTGGGAAAGAGACAGAGCTGTACAGGTCGTCTAACACCATCTCTTTCCCACACTGGAATTACTCCTGCTTTGAGACGTCATGGTAGGCCACCTGGCTGGTCACGTGGCATGGTTGCGTTAATGTTTCCTTTAAAGGATAAAAATTCTCGTGTCTTGTATTTTCGTATAAAAACAATAATGATGTGTTTTTTGAAATATGGCGAAGTCGTGAAACTAAGGAAAGATTCTAGGAAACTAGACTTTCGAAATTTCTAATTTAACATTGACTTTTGTCACATTGTTGGCATTAACGCACCACTTCGAGATTGAAATTCTCTTATATCCGCACTATCCAAATTTTAGGAATCCACTATCGGCCACCTGGTCCAAATAATGAATGAATGTATCATTAACTTCCAGTTCACGGGCAGCCAGGAGAGCATCCTGCAGCTGGAGGTGGAGGAAGCCCGCAGCCGCGCGCTGTCGCCCGCACGGAACCGACACCCGCTCACACTCGTAAATGTTATACATACTTTATTATATACTTATATGTGTGCGTGCTCGGTATTGGTCTTTGTTGATAGTAAACATCCAGAACTTCCCAGCATTAAATAAATTCCTAATACAAAAAAAATAGCTGTTTCCTACTAAAGTGAACCTACACGGTCAAAATGTATGGAACAGCTGTTTTTTTTTTTTTTAATTAGCGATGAAAAATTTCTATTTGGAGGCTCCAAATGATGTACTGAATACGTGGTAACCGTTTCCGCGTCGGTGTCCCTTCGACCCTGTATATGTGATCAGGAATTGGCCTTAGTAAATAATAAAAATCCAGCACTTTCCAGCATGACATTAAATAAATTCCTATTTAGTGTTTGACAACTTCAGAGAAAGTAATCTCCGTGTCACTAACAGCGTTTAGTTTTTATAATAGCCTTGAATTCCCCACGGCTGGAAAAAGACCTCCCCCATTTCCTTCCAAGAACTCTTCTCCAGCGCAACCTCGAACCATCCTTCGCCAGCGTCAAGTTAACTAAAACATGTCGTGTCTATACCTCGTAGACTTGCACCTTTATACCCGCTAACCCCTTCTCCATCTGTGCTAAAAATGCTTGTGATTAATTTGAATGAGGATATATTACCAGTAATAAGTAACTTTTTTGTCAAAGTGTGGGCCCTGAGATACAGCCTAACTAATTTGGGGCTCACTAGCAACAACACTATCTATATGTTAACTAGTTTTAGGTAATATTTAACTAACTAGTTTTAGGTAATTTGTAACATCTCTTATGTATAACCGCAGTGTATCTGCTTATGTATTACTGGGATAATAAACAATTTTCCATTTCTATGTTTCTTGGTTCCGTGTCCCGTTTAGTAAAGACATAACACACTAACAAAAGTAATTAACCATAGCTTAAAGTCTGAAATCCCTGTAACCTAGACTTTTCTCATCAGTTAACGAGCGACAACTCGTACGAGGAGGCCGGCAGCGAGCGCAGCAGTCGCGCGTCGTCACCGGACGAGCTGGTGCCCTCGCTGGCGAGGACTTGCGACTCACCCAGACATGTTAGCAGGTAACTTACTATTAACTAACTACGGCAGCAGACTTTCGTAGTGATCAGTTCTATAGGTACAGGCGTTCGCAGATATGGCAGATTACAGAATTGGCGGAAACAGTAAGTTGTGTTCTAATCAACTAAAATAATTATTAATAATAATTATTATTGTTTTATTATTTTTATTAATTCATTCAAAACAAAAATAACAAACATATGATAGGGGCTTATGCGCCCGTTCATGATCGTGACGGCGTAGTGCACGAGGTCACTTATCCAAGGTGCAGAGACGCCAGCTGCACATAACCGTTACAGTTAATAAAAGCAAAAGCATCATGAAGCTGTTTTAAATCCCTTGGGAGACTGTATCCAGTGCCTCGCTCTACGCCACCCCACTACTGCCACCAGAGCTACCCTGCCACCTTTAATTCTAAAACGACTGTGTTACTTCCAGATCGTGCACATCGTCACCTTCCGGCTCGCCGCGCGCGGAGACGTCGCGCCAGGAGCCCGCCAGCAGCTCCACGGCGCAGGAGTAAGCCGTGAGCCGTGAGCTGTGAGTCAGTGCCAAACTATAGTGATACAGTGACTATGTGTTCAAACAAATACTCAGGGAACTCCAGTGAATCAGTGATGTGACGCTCGTTGAACGGTGGATAAGTGATATTTTTCGTAATTAAGGACGTATAGCGTATAAATGGATATTTGGACTTTTGGATATTCACCGCAACTCCGCCTAGTCAACGAAATAAGTGTTCTTCCTAACGCTTGTAACCAACAGTTTTGTAAATCGTAAAAATCATTAAAAAAACGACCTTTTTAATTTTGAAATCAATCAAACGTCGTACTTAATAATTGTTCTTGATTGGTTCGTGATCTCATAAGTTAATCGTATCCTATATCTCTGCAGTAACTTTCGTCGTGTGACTAATATAAAGATATAGTCGATGTGGTGGCCCTTCGTTTTGTAATTCTAACTCGCGTTTGGGATTAAGGGTATCCGTCCATAAGATAAAAAAAAAACTAACACAATAACACAGTTTGTACTGCCTCGTCTGCTATATTTTGACACTTTGTCAACTGTCAAGCCATAACAAGTATACGTGTGGGTGTTCAAAATTTAGCAGATTGTAACCTTCTATAAAAGTCTCGGTCTATAAGGGCTGCAGATTGTCCTAAGTTTATGATTTAGACGTAAGAGTTTTCTACATTTGTCTGCTATATGAATGATATTGTAAGCTATAAATGTTCAGTAACTGTTTTAACAAGAAAGACTATAATCATATTGATGTGTAAAGGGGGCCATATCGCAACCGAATTCATTTTTAATGTCAACGTAAATTGTACAGTTTGTATGTATTAGCTAAAGTTCCTTTGGAACAGTATATACTTGGTGTACCTATTTCCAAATGGTGCGTTTGTGAAACTTTGATGAACTAAAACACTAATTTCGTGACTCCGTAAATATGTAGTTAAGAAAATCTAGTCTGAAGATTTATGTCGCTTTTAAATTCAGTTATTTAGTAGTTTGATATAAATTAAATGTGAGGTTGAAGTACTTTTGAACAAGTTTTTTTTTATTCAATTCTGAACATCTCTTAATAAAATATGAATGCTTTATATTGTTCTGGGTTTAGAATGGAATACACCAGTGGCGAAGACTCCATTCCTACGGGATTGTCTTTCAAAAATGGTACAGTCAGTATTCTATAGACAAACAATATAATCACATTAAAGATATGTACTCTGGCTTACCTCTTACAATATTGACCCTTCGCTACTGGAACACACCCATGTTTAAGATTGTTTCAAGTATTTACACTTGAAACAATCTCATGTAAATAAGAGATAGGACCGATGAAGCGCCTTTTGCGATTATCGCGACAGTTTCTCAAAATCAAAAGTATTGTGTTCACCTAAACTGTGTCTAAAAGCGACTAAATGCATTCAAACTGTCTTTATTCGTAATGAAAAAAATATGTTACTTTTAGATAATTTTAAGTGAGCATTTAAGTTATTATGTTTGAACATATACAGAAGGTACTTAAATCCATTGGATTTTTATATAAAACAAGGAGACTGGTATGTCCTTTTTAATAACAGTTAATGTGTGTACAGATGTTTACATTCCCGTTCTTGTGCAAGTCGCGTGACCTGCGTAACTCCACGTGTGAGCATAATGTGTTGAAATAAAAACCAATACAGTATTGAGATTTGTGTTTTATTGTGAATACCCCTTAAAAAATCCACTTCAGAAATGTACGTGTGTCCAGACTACAGACGTAACTATACGTCATGCTTTTTTGTGCCGCTCAAAAGAAGTTGTTTTCTAATGCGGAAACGGCGTAAGGTGAAGGCGCGGCGCAGGTGCAGCGCAGGCGTGGAATTTATAACGAAACGAAAGAATGGCATGCCTGCGCCACGCCGCTCGAGTGTAATTCACGACACGTCGCCTACGTACATCTTATATGAAAACGTTTTCAAGCGGCATCATGCCTGCGCCGCACCTTAACCTTACCGTTTCTGTATAATTCTCAACTTGGAGCATTTTTCGCTATTCCACATAGTTTTGGTTTTGGGCCGTCCATGCCCACTTGAAAAAAAAGTAAGGGTAGTTAAATACTAGCCCACTTCAACAATAGTGAGGGTATATAAAAAATAAATTTAATTTTCTTGAACTTGACTAAAAAAATAAATTGAAAAACAGATATAAAAAGAAAAAAGATGCTTTATTTACTTCTAATCGTGATACAGAAGAACGCCAATATACTATTTACAAGAAAGTATAAAACAAGATCTTTTCGTTACAATTATCAACGTCTTTTTTACCATAATAACTTACACAGAACCAGATAATCACAATTTTCACAATAAACCGACTTCCATTTTATTTAACCGACTTCAAAAAAAGGTTGTTATATTCCTATTCAGAGGACACAAATAACCTTACCTATATGTATTCTTCAACTACATAATTATCTACATCATCTTTGATGTCAATTTATTTGACATTTCGTTGAAGACATTTTATTACATACTTCATAAGATATTCTATTAAATAACTTTTACTAGGATTACTATGATAGTAATTTTTAACCCCCGACGCAGAAAGAGGGGTGTTATATGAATTATTATGATCTACAGATGCATAAACACATCACCTTCAACATTTCCCTGTCCTTATCCCAATTTTATTTGGGGTCGGCGCCGCATGTTTACAGTATCATACCATTAATGTATTATAAGTTCTTTAAAACCTTTTCTACAGAATTAAAGAATTTGAACCTAGAAGAATACATAATTTACTAAATAGTACAGTCAGCAACAGCAGTCAATAAACAATTCCATAACAAACCTCGGTGGTTTATTTTTTTTTCAAAAATCCCTCTTTCTTTACTAAATTATTTAGACATTGAATGCTGACAATACAAAACCCCATTTATTATTATTTAATACCTAGGCAAGTATATTAAAAAAAAAACTTGCCAACCACTAAACCTTCACAACATAATATCAAGCCTGTATTCTTTGAAGGGCTGGGTAGATGTGTGACAATAGTTCGCCCACATTTAGCCAGGTTGAAAAAATACCTACATATCAACGGTGGATATCTGAAATGCCATAAGAGACATTAAGCGTGCATTGGATTTTTAACTTTCAGAGCTGAAACGAATGTTGGGAATCCAACAACGCGACGAACCACCATAGATATTACAACGATCAAAAACTACTTACCAACTATAATACAATATACACTCGTTGGAAACAAAATTAGCTAAAACTCGCTGTTTCGTTAAATAAAAACTTGTCAGTCTTATTATATACAAAGCTTTAAATAACTACAACTTACTAGTCGTACAAATACACTTCCAGTTGTTTATTCTATTCTTAGGAATTTAATATGAGGACACAAAAGTGATAGAAACAATATCGCGCCCATTCTTTGGGCAAAGAAGAGACCTTTTACAAGACTATCATACATTATGTAAGTGGGAAAAAAACATACTAACAGTCTAACATAACAGTTTTTTCCGTGCTTCTAATATGCATGGTGTATTAATAGATGATTATCATTTGAGCAAATAAAATAAAACAAGATGAAAGGAACATCGATTATACAGGGTAAAAGGAACATCGACTCACAAACGGTTACCACGTATTCAGTCCATCTTTCCGAACCCCACCCCCACACAGAAAATTTACATGGGTAGTTTAAAAAAAAGAGCAGCTATTGCATACATTTTGATCGTTTAGCTTATTTCTCGGAAACGTGACACTTTCAAACATTTTGTCTCATACAAAACTTGTTTGTATTGATACCAGCTATCGATTAATATTGGTAATATGCGTGGCCGCAACTTTGAAAAAAAAAAAAAATATCGGAAGTTAGGCCAGGCCAATCAATTCAAACCCTACTACTACTACTAACTGGAGGTTCGGTATGATGTACTGAACACGTGGTAACTGTTTGTGTGTTGATGTTCAATGCACCCTGTATTGTCACAGACAGACATGTAATTCATCTGAAGTTTATAGATTTCTCCTTACGGGATGAGCAGACCCACATACCAATTTATCAATACTTTATCGTAACGCACGCTCATACACAAAAACAAATGTGATCAAGAATGTGAATGGACCTTTGTCAAACTGCGAGACAGTTTGAATAATTAGGTTAAGACCAGCACGTGCCGTGTCGATGGAAGAATCGACAAAATGACAGATCAACAAAATACATCTGTCATTTTGTCGATTCTTCCGTCGACAAAACCCGTTTCTACGGTGGTCATGCTACGCGTGCAGGGACCGAAAAGGTTACCCGTATAAGTATTTTAATTGGGTTATTTATTTTTTAGGGTTAGGTAAAAAACCCTAGATATAGGTTAACCCGTATTATAGTATTAATCAGCCTATAACAGGTTCACTCACATAGTACATTTGAGAACATTTAAATAATTATGCAAGAAAGTGGTCACGGTTAATCAGAAAAATTTAAATGGCTAACCCATATATATTATAAGGGTTAACCTGTATAATTAGTCGACCCGGTTAACCTTTCAACCCAATTAATCGGTTCCTGGTCGCTAGTTGGGTGATTCATCAGTATGATTTTATCTGCCAACACACTATTCTCATTTTAATCACAAAGCACCTATTAGCACCCCATTTCTTAAAACATCAATTGGCTTTCAGAAACAGAGTATTCCTGCCAATTTACCTACAGCCTAAGGCCCGGGACTCCACTAAAACGGAGACGAACGGGTCGACCAATCACATTGGTTGAAATCTATATCGCATCTCTCGTCTCTCCTGTGATTGGTCGAATCTTACACATCCCTTCTCCGCCTTGGTGAAGTCCGAGCCCGTTCTCTGCTCATCGCCTACTCAATAGTATCGGTGTCTGTGCTCGCGTTGGACACCTCGAGCGCGAAGAACGCGTCGATGGTAAACTCAGATCATTTGTCCCACAGCCCAGCCTCCTTCATCTTGGTGTGGAAGTATTTCTCTAGGGTGTTCGCGCATCTGTTGAATGAGAAAATAGCTTTTTAGTACAGTTATCATAGACATCCTTTGCTGCTTTAATTACTACTAACTTTAACTTGAGTACCCGAATTTAAATGGGACACATCGATTTTTAGAATAGGTGCGACTAGGGAGCGTCGTCTCTAACGGACACTCATACTCTTTCTGAAGAAAGATGAGAGTTTCTAGATTTCGCATAGATTGGTGATTGCAGAATCTTATCGTCTAGATTCAAGACAAAATTTATACATTTGAAGCGTGGGTCAGAATTATAACCAACTTAAGCATGGCAATAATAAGTTGCGATACTTATTAAATTTGAAATTCAAATATGTTCTTTCAGAATCGTTTTGTTTTGTTCAGAATTTATCATGGTTACAATACAACATAGTGAAAAAAAATGTAATGAACTTAAATACATAATATAACATTGCGCCTCTAACCCCCGAAGGGTTAGGCAGAGGTGTACCTAATAATACAACCACATTTTGCCAGTTATGTTTAATTCCCATGTAATAGAAGGCGAGCCTATTGCCATCAACCGGGCACAACTCCAGACTCCGCCGGCTCGTCCGGCTGCTACTGAGAAATTCCTGATGGAAAAACCCAATAACAATTTGCCCGACCCGGGAATCGAAGGGCCGCGCTCAGCAGCAGCGCTTGCAATCACTAGACCAAGGAGCCAGGCTTAAATAATGGATATTTATCGCTCGTACCTGTAATAATCAGTATCCGGTGAGTTGTAAAGCCGGCAGTTAGTGAAGATCCTCGTCATGTCAGCTATGAACAAACGCTTCGACACGTAGTACCGCGCCTTTAGACGTTCGCCCATTGTACGTAGATCTGTAAATGGAGAAAGACTTGCACTATACCTACATTCATCAATGTTTACTTGAATATTGGTTTAAAATGTTCACGTGATGTACGCTTTTTTTTTTTCTGGTGGAGACATCAAATGACCCTCCCCGCTCTGGGCGGAGCGGAAGGGAGTGTCAGACTTGTACTGACTAAAACCCATCCATGTTCCTTCTTTGCCCTTTGTGTTCCAGGGCCACGGTATCTCTTTCGAACAGTCCCGCAGCCCTGGCAGGCATCGACCCTTGGAGACCCATTCCTTGTTGATTTTCTGTTGTTGATTCACAAACCGCAACTTTGACAAGCAAAGCAAGCGTCGGATATGAATGTGAACAGACGTATAGAATTAATGTTCATATTCGTATGGAACGCTTAGAAGTGTTCGTGCCTGTAGATTGTAATATAGGTGACAAAGCATAGCATAGATTTAAAACAAGACTCGCAAAGAAAATGGTATGAAATCTGATAGTTTATAATCTAGATTTATGCTGCTGTAGAGGCACTACAAAAAGTGCTACAGCAATATAGTACAAAAAAGTACTACAGCAATATAGTACAAAAAAGTACTACAGCAATATAGTACAAAAAAGTGCTACAGCAATATAGTACAAAAAAGTACTACAGCAATATAGTACAAAAAAGTACTACAGCAATATAGTACAAAAAAGTACTACAGCAATATAGTACAAAAAAGTACTACAGCAATATAGTACCAAAAAGTATTACAGCAATATAGTACAAAAAAGTACTACAGCAATATAGTACAAAAAAGTACTACAGCAATATAGTACAAAAAAGTACTACAGCAATATAGTACCAAAAAGTATTACAGCAATATAGTACAAAAAAGTACTACAGCAATATAGTACAAAAAAGTTCTACAGCAATATAGTACAAAAAAGTACTACAGCAATATAGTACAAAAAAGTACTACAGCGCCATCTATGACACAAATGAAGGACTAATGTCAAAATTTTAAATCGCGCAGTTAAAGTTATCCGCGACTTAAGACTATATCGAAACAGCCGACAACAACTGTCGGACATTAGCCCACCAGACACAACACCCGTCTGGTCGGAGGATCCTCCCTTTTCTGTGGTGGATGAAGAACGTTACACCATGTTCTTCATACGTCTATATTTCAGTATCGTTTTTGATGCCAACTTACCCATGGGATATTTGATGTGGTCGTAGTAATCTGGCACTTCAGACTTGTCTACAGGCTTCAGGAACGGCCAAGCTGTAGCGTGGTTCTTGACCTGCAGTAATAAATAATGTTTCTTATGTATTTAGTTGACAACCAAGCAGGTTACCCTCTTGATGCTAATTGGTGCGAATACGTATCTATGATGTCATCTTCGAAACAAAGCTGAAAACCTTTATGTGCAAGGGCACACCTTGATTGAAGGGTTATTATTTTGCCAGGGATGCGGGACTGTTCGAAAGAGATACCGTGGCCCTGGAACACAAAGGGCAAAGAAGGAACATGGATGGGTTTTAGTCTGACACTCCCTTCCGCTCCGCAACTGTGCAACCATGGTATAAATTTCACTTCAACAGCATTTTTTTTTTTCCGTAGCAGTGAGAGGCGGAACAGAGTTTTAAGTTATACTTTATATTCTAAGTTTGGATGTAAGAGGTAATCTCCAAAACTTACTTGAAATTAAAAAAATCTTTCAATTAACTAGTTGATTTATAATATAGTATTGTTAGTAAGTATAGTTACCGCATGCAGTATGTTCCGGAGCGTGGCGGGGTCGGGCTCGGGCTCGTGGTCCGCGCCGGGCGCCCGGCCCGCGCCGCGCCAGCCCGTCTCGCGCAGTCCCGGGATGCACTCGGCCGGGATGCTGCGGACCTGCACGGGGATTATAACAACTTCTAAATTCTTTTAAAAATCGACTAGGAAAGATTATCGCGGCTAGCTGGGCGGAAAAATATATTTTCCATTTTACAGTCCGACCACAGCCCGAATCAAGCAAGTGCAGATTCTAATCTTGTGGAGGTTGACAAAAAACAAAGATCTTCGTATAGGCAGGAATCCTACAGTCAAAACTGTACGATGACGTCGAAATTGAATGAATGAAGTGACAGTACAATGCGCGAGCTCGTGGCGCTGACTGATTACAGACCTGCCTATAGTCGCTACTGAGTCGTGATTATAATAACTAGAATAATGAACTGTACCAAAAAATATTTCTAATTCTTTCTGATCTTTTCAATGAAAAATATACACGTGATAGGGGTTGTCTAAAACCTCACGACGTATCACCAAGCGGGAGGGTGGGCTACAAAAGTGGCCTTAAAACCTCACGTGTTTAAAAGATGGCCCCTAACGAGTATCTAGAGTAAACCAATTAAAAGTGTAATTGTTCTACTCACCCCTTCTTTGAAACATGTCATTCCAGGATGAATTTTTCTGACCTCTTTTTGCCGCATATCGATCAACTTTTTCACGATCTGCATAAATAAATCATAATCAGGCATATTCAAAACTTACATAATGTCCATAATATAATGGATGTAATAATAAAAAAATAAATTTAAAAATTAAAAAACCCAGAGACAGACACACACACGTACACATTGCGGTCAAATTTATAACACCCCTCTTTTTGTGTCGGGGGTCAAAAAAACCCTTAACGAATCCGAAAGGCACTTGTTCTCCCCGTCATTGCAATCATTTTTTCGGTCTGTGCCATTCCTGGGAACGTTCTAGTTACGGAGTTATTGGACAAAGATCCGACATTAAACAAGTTTTTTTTTTTAAAGAAATTTTTATTGTTATAACTTTACTTGAAATACCTCCATGACCCCCGTGCTATTTAATGCTGTTACATGATTATCTGTTTCTAAATTCAGATCACATTGAACAGAAGATGATGATGATGAATGTCTCTTAGTAAGACATTCATCATCATCATCATTCATCTCTCCGCTTACCTCCTTCTGCCTGCGGATGATGCTAGTGAACTGCGTGTAGACAATGCGCGGGTTCAGTTCGCAGTGCATGAGAGTGGCGCCCTCGTAGTCCTTGATGTAGCCCTGGTACATCGCGCGAGGCAGCTTGATGTCCTTGCTGAAGCCTTGCTTTTTGAAGTAGCCTGGGAATTAGATTTTACTTTAGAGACATTTTCTTTGAGGAACTCCATATGCATAGCGCGTATTTTGGGTATGGGTGGGAAAATTTATTATTCGATCTACCTCAGTTCCCCAAAACAGTCTTTTTGATTGTGAAGAACATGATGTAAGTTTTGAATCTTGTTAGTAAAACAAATTACTCAATGCAATTGAAACAGCTTGTAATTTCTTCGAATTCGAACTCCTTTAATTTTCCATTTTGGCTTTTAAAAACTTCGAAAACTTACTTTTATTACTAAGTAAAAGATCAAATTAATTCCACGATAAGGTGGTAGGAGTCCGACATAATCTCCCAGTCCCCAAATGGTGGGTAAATCTATGTGGAGACAAAAGATTTAAGAGTCTAAGACAAATCGATTACGTGACATGGGGTCGAGTTGATCTAGGGTCGAGGTGTTGAGTCGCGAACGTCATGCGTAGCCGTTCTCGCAGCTCATCTACCAAGGCGACAGTAGGCTCACGACGGTGTCTTTTAGAGGGTGCAAGCTCCATATAACCAAGCCGTCTTCCCGGACGGTGCGGTATGCGTTAGGGATTTTGCAACGCTTAACAAAAAAAATCCTTGTCGATATTCCACACATTCACAGGAAGCGTTTCGCTACATAATTTATTATGCGCACGGCCAAGGAGTGGAATTCCCTGCCTGTGTCGTGGTTCCCAAATTCATAAGACCTCAATCTTTTTAAGTCGCGAGTCAATAAGCTTCTTTTGAGTTAGCTCGTTCCATCGTCGACCTCATCTCTGTCCTAGGACAACATTGAGGTCAAGAGTAAGCCCATTTAATCTAAATGAAAGGGTCGAGGTGCCGGGTTTGAGTTGTTTCGAGGTCAATCAGTCGTGATACTAATTCTAATACTAACCTATAGCGAACTCATCAGCGAAGGTGAGGAAGTGCAGTATGTTGTTCCGGATGTGGTGATCCTTGAGATGGTTCATGAGATGTGTGCCGTAGCCCTTCACTTGCTCGTTTGACGTCACCGCGCAGAAGACTATCTCGCTGAAGCCCTGTTGAGAGATGTTTTTTATTTGTTATTTATGGCACGTCAGAGATCCGCAAGGTTTAGCGTTATCAAAGCATTACATATTTCTACAACAGGATTTACATACAATTTATAAACGGTGTAAATAGACCCTTAACATAAACGAAAGGCACTTGTTCTCCCCGTCACTGTGATCATTTTTTTCTTCTAGACTATACCTGGGAACCTTCTAGTTACGGAGATATTGGGGGACAAAGTTAAAACATTTTCACAAGTTTTTTTTTAAGTACATGTTTTTAATGTAAGATTTTGACTTTACACACCTCCACGACCCCCGTACTATTCAATTCATCCATCAGTATAATACTTTGAGTGCTTTCCATCAAGTCTTACCGTAAAACGTGATTTTACACCCCAAAAAAAAAGTCGATTCCCAGCAACAATTTTTACGTAAAGTTACTTAGTTTGATGTACAGAATGCTTGGTTGACGGATATGTGAAGGGTCTGTTTACACCCGGTAATAGTTTATATCTAACGCTCTTTTGTGACGTTGTTTAGGTTTCTGCTTTTTATTTTAGCTGATGTTTACTTTTAGTTACAATTAAAACCGTTTCAGGTAATATTAGCGAAATAGATGTTTCAAGAATCACGGATAATTAATTGTTTTGTGCAAAAACTCAGTCCCGATAAAAAATTACTTTGACTTACCTGTGCACTAAATGTTCTGAAGCAAATCCCTCCGATTGGTCTGCCTTCCTTGATCAGAGCTAATGTTTTGTGTTTTCTATAAACAAAGTAATGAACATCAATACGGTGTCCAACCGTATATACTTCTGCTTTGTATAAAATTAAGTAATTAAAGAAATAAGATAACTTACGGATCAAAAACTAATTGCGAAATATACTCCTTAGTCATCTCAGGTAGCTGATGGGAGAATACGTTGTGGAGACCTAAAGAAAACGTAAAATGAGTTGAGTAAATGGAAAAATCATTGAGATTTGGAGAAGATAGGTTATTTTTACTGCTCACACAGTTTTGTACCTTTAACAGCAGCATAACATAAACATAACATCATGCCTGTAATCCCCGAAGGGTTAGGCAGAGGTGTACCTAATAGTACAGCCACATTTCGCCAGTTATGTTTAGTTTAAGTCCCAGGTAAAAGGGGACGAGCCTATTGCCATCAACCGGGCACAAATCCAGACTCAATGGCTGCTACTGAGAAATTCCTGATGGAAAAACCTAAAAACAATTTGCCCGACCTGGGAATCGAACCCAGTACCGCATGCTCAGCAGTCGCGATTGCGACCACTAGACCAACGGGGCAGTCTTAACAGCAGCAACCTTATTTTAATGAGGATAAAGAACTCTGTAATTTAAGAATTTTGTAAGGACGTGAAAACTGTGAAGGCTTGTGAACTAACTAGAATATATGATAATATCAAAATAATCAACGAGAAATGATTTAATAGGTAGGCAATTAGGCTCGCGCCCTATTGCATGGGACTTACAACATAACTGGCGAAATGCATGTATACTAATTAGGTACACCTTTGCCTAACCTTTTGGGGATTACAAACGTTATGTTATGTTAATTTCTTACCTATAAGCCAGAGCATAGTCTGTTTGTTGACGGGTCCTGTGAGCGAGTTCCCGATCACATGGAACTCGATGAGCTTTCGTTGTTCTTCTAGCTTTGCCGCCTCATCGCGGGGCGCTTGCATTTGAAATAAGGCCTAGAAAATCAAACGTTAGTTGATTAAAAAGAACCCCCGTTAGTGATAATAATCTCGAATATCAAAATAAGTGCAGATACCACTTAGGTATAGAGTAGATCCGATACTTTAGTAGCGATTTTTTTTTCCATTATTTATTTATGAACTATGGAAGACTTACAGCTCAACAAAACATAATAATAAATAGTGACTGAAACTGACTTCCAATCCTTTAATTCGATAGGTCTGAAGTTCGAACCCAAGACACGCACTTCTGATTTTTTGCATGCTTGTAGTATTATGTATTTATTGTATAATTATCACTTGCTTCAGTAAAGGAAGATATCGTAAGGAAACCAGCATGCCAGAGAGATATTTCGCGACGGGGCTCATGGGCGGCATAAAATCTCTGACACCAGGTTAGGCATTAACCACACGATAAAGAAGAAGAAGATTCGATACTGGAGTAATATCGATAATTTTGATTCGATGCCAGTTTGTATATAACTGTTAACTCACATCAGGCCCACACATATAGTTGGGGTCAGTGATGGTGGCCACGATGTCGGCCACAGTCCGCTCGCTGACGTCATCCGCGCAGTCGTCGGCCACGCGCCTGCGCTTGGCGGCGCCCGCGCTCGGGACGTCGCTGGCGCGCTTGCCGCCTTCCGACTTTATGGAACCTGGTGTACAGTTGTTATTTTAATACTGATATTCTTGATACAGACATCTGACGCTTAAACTGTTGTTATGAATTCAATGTATGATTCTAGTCAGCATCAAAATTTCTAAGTGAGGGGCGTTTAGTTTTGTATCGGTATAATCCGCTGTTTCATATAAAAGTACCGTACGCGGTCAAAATATATGGAACAGCTGTTTTTTATAGCCCACAACACGGATTACCTGATGAGAGTGTGACCGTAGTAAAACCATCTTTGCTATCTCCGGAAGCCGTGACACGTTCGAACTCACCACGTCTTCCCGCTGTAAAAGTTGAAAAAGTTATCAAAGTCCAATCTTACCGGTTGGAGCTGAATACCAGTATTTTAAATGGAGCAATTGCCTATCTGACAAGAAAGAAACTTAATGAGTGATAAGGTCGTTCAAATTGCGCTTCTATACAATTGTAAAATAAACTTACGGTTCTTATTTTCAAATATGGCTTGCAGATGGTTGGGTGGAATCTGCTTGAACTCAGGGTCCCAGATCGGAGAGCTGGCGCTGAAGATTTCCTCTTCAAGCAACGCCAGGAAACGAGGGAAGTGAGTTAAGACTAGCACCTGCAGGAAGATGGTATTGAGATTGGTTTTAAATAATGTAACACATACTTGTATAGTATGAGTTACATTATTTTAAACAGAAGACAGGCATTGCCAACTGTTTTTTTTTTTATTAATAGGGGATGGAAAGGTGTCATCCCTTTTTTACAAGCTTTTAATTAACTTGCAATGTTTGTATGTTTAGGTCAAATCTTGTAACTTAATTTTAATACCGTTATCCCCCTACCGATTCAGCTGTAATATTGCATACACGTTTTGTTTGGATGACAATGAATGGTTAGCTAAGTGACGTCTCTCTAAATTAAATATCGCGGACTCCGTAAGATGGCGGACTATTTTTTTTTATATACCCCTATGATATGGGTTTCAATTAAAAGGGTTTGCTGAGAAAAATACGAAAAAATAAAATAAATTAAATTACTTGTTTCTAGTTTTAAGTAATGCTTGATTATCGAGTAACGTTCGGTAATAAGGGCCTGATTGCGGACAATGGGGTCCACTTACATACATATGTAGTAGGTACATTAGGTCTTTCAATGGTGTTGAAAGGTTCTAAGTGACTTACCCTCTTCTCAGGAGGCATACGATCCCTCTCTGAATGACATTTATCCATCAGCTGGCGGCAAACGGACTTGAACACGGCGCGCAGTAGCGTACGACCGAACACGAGCGACGTGTCGTAGTGAGGCAGAGAGTCGCAGAACGCGGGGACATGGCAGAATACTAGCCATCTGGAAGATTGCATTACAGATCTTCTTTTTCATTTTATTCAAAAGTTGTGCTATACAAAATATTGGTTTTTAAGGCGAAATTCAAATTTTCTTGTATTTTTTTGCCATTTGCAGGTCAGTGTCGGGTTGAATGTCGATTAAAATATAATTCGCGACCGTAACAAATATGACTGTATATAGTTATAATTATTAAAATCAGCAATACAACCCTCTACGTTAGTTTTATCCCATTGAATGACTTTTTCATGAAATATTCAAAAAAAAATAAACGGTGACGGAAAACATCGTGAGGAAACCGGCATGTCCTAGAGCGATAAATTCGAAGACATGTGACATCTACCAACCCGCACTGGGTCCGCGTGGTGGATTATAGCCCATTCCCTCTCTAGAGAGGAGGCCGTGTGTCCCAGCAGTGGGAACATTATAGGCTGATTATGCAATCTCTTGATTATTTGCGTAAAATGAAAACACTATGATTACATACCTTGTGTAATTGATTTGGTACGCGGAAATGTCTTCAGGATTCGACACTTGCTGAAATTAAATACCCAAGTATTCAGCACTGTTCATTTTAATTAAAAAATGTGAAAATAAGGACATAAATTATAATAGCCAAATTATTTATGTCTACAAACAAAGATTTGCTAATTCAATAATCAAAAACCATTTTTTTTTTTATGAAACTTGTATGTTTTACATAATGTTCGGTTCGTAAATGAAACTTGTATGTTTAACATAATGTTCGGTTCGTAAATTAAGGGAGTTGATTGTACATTAAAGGAGTGTCCAAGCTTTTAGGCGCGGATTGTCTTGAACTGGTTAATAAGAACTATACAGGGTGTAAGGGACAGCCCTCCGCAAACTGACAGGGCATTCAGCTCCTTATTTTGAATCATATTCCTCAGGTATTTTTCTCAGGAAAAAGGGTTTTTCAGTTACTATACTATTCCTTTATTTCAATGTAAAATTCCATTCTCCGTACGCAGCACTCCATTTATATAAATAAGGCTAAAATTAAAAAAAAAAACTAACAATGGATGTTGAAATACTCTAAACAACGACGCGTGAAATCAGTTTCTTCCTGCCAAGCTACAGAGTTCATCGAACTCGTCGTTGCGCTTGCCGTTCGCTACATGAGTTTTGCCACGGTAACGATTCATTGCGTATGAGGAAATAAAACAAATCAAATTTATTGGATTTCCATAACATTCCTGAAAATAAATACTTGTACCGTTCATCTTAGTACGATATACTAAATTCAGCCCATCAGTCTGCGGAGGGCTGGTCTCTTACACCCTGTATGACTATACAATAAAAGCTAAAAAGATGTAATTCTCCTCGTTTCAGTTCAGACTCAAGCCACATTGATTTGTGTGGTCACCCCATTAGAAATTTCACGAAAAACTAAGTGAATGTTGCTATGTTGTAATAACTCATTTCATTAAAAATCAGAAAACTATACACCATTTAAAACTAGTAAGTTATCATTATTTCAAATCATCAGTTAGCTATTAGCAAGAAAATAATCAAATTAAAAGTAAATCACTTACCAATTTCCTCACACTAGGCGTCTCAAAATTCCAATGATTAAAACAATGTAAGAACATTTTGGCCAGATCGTACATGGTCTGCCATTCCCTCTGCGGGAGGCTGTTGAACTTGAAGAGTACGAAGTTTGTGATGGCTTTAGCTATTGAGGGCCTCTCGAAGGGCGGCTGGCCTAGAGGGCCTTCGATACGAGGGTGAGAACGAGTTAGGATGCATTTGCGAAGTATCTGTGGATGTTGAAGAGTATTTTTTAGGTATGGTAAACCAAGCATCAGTAATTTAGTACGGAAATCGCTCTCAATGCTACTAGATATAAGCATTGCCAAAGTCGAATTCTTATTACTTTGAACGTGACAACTTTCTTAGTGTGGTCAGTCCAGGAGTTTATGTTGTTCAAAATAGACAAGAGGCCTGTAAAAGGAGTCAATGTTGTTATTGCTTTGGGACAGCTTTAATGTTCAACAAATACTGTTAAATTGAATGTGCCAAACAAATATGTAGAACTCCTCCCTCATAGGACCAACAACAATCAGAATGTTTGGTCACTTGACTTGTATCTTCATTCAAAACTTTTGGGTTAAGCTGAGTCTCTTCTCAATACTCATTAAAAGTACTAACACCAAAATTCTGAAACACGCTATATAACAACTTAAGACTTTACATATAGGAAAACCCGACAACAACACAGTTGGGCAGTAGCCCATCAGACAAAACACCAGTCTGGTCGGAGGATCCTCCCTTTTCCATGGTGGATGACGAACTTTACATCCTGTTCCTCCAAACCTTTAACTATTTTATTCATCAAGTCATATTGGCTTCCTAATGTAAGCACAACAAAAGAATATCACTCACCTTAAATAAATAATAGTAAACCCTCTTAGTGTCATGGTCATCCTCTCTGTGCATAGACATGAAGATATTCTCCACATCTACCACAGCTCCAAGGAGTCTGTTCACCTCCGCCACTGGCAGACCTTGTAGCTGGGACACATGTTTTTCTGAAAATATGACACTTATTATGGTGGAGTCTTATAGGCAGGTGCTTCTTGAGTTGCCTAAAGCCTACCAGATCTGCAGTATGTTAGTGGTCCATCAATGGTACACAGTCAAAAATCAAAATCAAAGCATTTATTTCAAGTACAGGCACTTTTGAACTGTTGAAACAAAGACAACAATGAAATGTAGCTACAATCCCAGTCACAAGGCATAAAAACTGTGAAAGTACTGTAGTTGCCCATTTCCTAGCGCAGATGTCCATGGAGAACAACAGGCAAGACATAAACAAAAAGAAAATGTATTGCAACCAATACATTTCTTTTTCCCATAGAGTTGTCCAACTCTCACAATATGTAGTTACCAACCTAGTACATGATGGCAGTTCCGACAGGGATCATTGAAGTTGGCTGGAGGCTGGTTGTCAGCCCGCGGATTGCCTTTCACTGTCTGCTGAGGCGCAGGAGTTTTCCACCCATTACAATTGCAGTCTGGTGTCTGCGGAGAAACACATTAAGTGGTACTAACAGTTTTAAAACCAATTGCGGGATAACATTGAACATGAGACTGTGTCAATAAATAGCTCAACTGTTGAGCTTAACAACAGCAGCAGGACAACATGGCTGTATTTAGTTTAGAATCCACTTCTAGCTGTATAAAAGTAGCTGAGTAATAGAAAACCAACAAAGTGCATGTCAGTTTTCATCAATTTAGTGCAAATAGTCTCAGAAATAAATGGATGTGTGATATTGGGGCTGATGGTAGATAGAAATGCTGAAATTATAAGGGCTTTGTTTCTGGAACTCTAAGAAAGGGTTTTGGTGAATACAATTTAATAAATGTAAATATTATCGGACAGGTTTGCACATTCTATAGAATTTACGACATTTATTGAGGTTTCCAGGTCAACGGGTATAGATTTGATATTTTACATAGTCACTGGGTTATAGATTTGATATTTTACACAGTGTTAAAGCTATGACTATAGAAAATTATGACATATTTATTTCTTTCTACTTTAAACTACTGCCCAGGATCTGCTTTGCTTGTCCTATTGTTACTCCTCTTCACTGGCAGCCATAAGTTAATCACATAACAGCCAAGTTACCTGGCATTCCGAGTAAATAGCCAACTTGAGTAGCTTCTTGTTATGTGGCCAGTTATAGACTTGTTGCTTCCGCTGTTGTATGCGCTGCAGGTTTGACTGCCTGGAGGCCTGGCCTTCGCTGCCTGCTGGCGTGGCAGCGTTGGTGGACGATGCATCATCTGCATTTACACTTGATGTTGCTAAAATATTGATAATTGAGGTTTATGTTATAATGTTATTTGTTTTAAGTATGTGGTGGACGTTTTAACTACGAGATGACTTTAATAAGTAATGTTGAGTACGAAATTAAGTTGTTAGTCAACTTGTAATGTTCGAAAACAGTACACTGAAGTTATTCTTGAAATAATGCTTCAGACATCTTAATTGAACTTTAAAAAGTAATGTTACTAATATGTTGTTACCGGCAACAATTTTACAGTTACTGAAATTGTTTGTTGTTATTATATAATTGTAAATTGTTTATTTACCTTCGTGCCCGTGTGTTTGTGAAGAATCTGCTTCAGTGCTTGTCATAGCTATGTCCGCAATTTCGTCGTTGATTTGAGAAGACATATTAAATGCTTCGTAGCTTTAACCAGCTAAGGCATTTAAAATTTTAACTCTATTTACAATAGAAACACGAGCATAAATAGCATTTTTACCATTTTAATTCACCAAAATTACTAAATATTTGACGTTTCCTTATCTGTGAAAGTTTGCGACTTTGCGGGCGCGGCGAAACAATCACAGATAACACATGTCGTGATATTCTTAGCGTTCTCACCGAGGTCATAGACAATACACACTCAGACAAATCGACTAAATCAATGTGGGAAAACTCTAACCACGGAAACGTCAAACATATTTAGCGGGAAAATTCAGCGGGAGAATTCAAACGAAAAGGTTCTGCGTTTGGCAAAAGCTTTTTTTTTTTATTTTAATTATTTACGAAAAATTTACGAATTCAAAAAATGTAAATATAAAATATGATATTTTTTTATCAAGCTAGTCGCAGTGATTTATTAAAACTGCCAGGTAACTTAGAAAGGAAACATTTTCAATTGTAATTTAATAAAATAATAATTTTTCATAAAAAAAGGATAAAACGTAAAATGTTTAAACATTATATTATCTATCTGCCCAATAAGTACCATGATAATTATGTGTTCCTTAAACTGCACATCAACAATAATATTGAATAATGTTCCGTAGTCCTCACTCCTGGAAGTTTCAGTTCAGCTGTATCAGTACGCGCGAGAATTCGGATGAATCGGTCATGTTCTCTGTGGGTTCGGATATCACCAATTTTTCGTAATACCGTTTAGAGCCCGGTATATTTTCAATTATTTTGAACTGTATAATAAATAAAAAAATATTTAAGGAGTGGAAATAATAGACTACACTTTTTTTATTTTTGTCCGGAATTGTTTTACATTTAAAACTTTCGTGACGAACTTTTCGAAAATGGATTCAAAGTTATTCCTTCGAGGAAACGAGACTTACGACGATTTTTTTAATCGTTGCAACAATTTATCTCATTTCGATTGTAGTGAAGAAGAAATGCTATGGTGGCTGATGGGATCTAGACGTTTACCGTTAAAGGAAATAGTGCCGATTAGTGTTATATTGGTTGTTATATTTCTGACTGGAGTGGTCGGCAATGCGTGCGTGTGTGTGGTTATTGTGAAGCATCCCGGTTTGCATAATGCGACCAATTATTATCTCTTTAGTTTGGCTGTTAGCGATCTATTGCTGCTGATGTTTGGTGAGTTTCAGTTTACACAATATTATTTCAGTATTTTTAGTAAACAATAAAATATTGGTTTGTGTACAAATTGCAAATAAATTCATAGGTTTGTAGTGACTTTAGAGGTCAATCTAACGGCTTTTTTAATTTTATTGTACTTTAATTTTCATGTACACATTTTAATAAATTTTGATCTATCAACGACGCATCTACCGAGGTTTTATCAGGTGTTTTAAGATTTATAAGTCTAGTTTCTTCGCAACCGCATAATGACTGGCATTCCGCATTAATACAAGGAAAGTTCTTTACTGCATGGTTCCAGGATTAACAATGTTTTATAGACCATTCTTATTTTCCGAGAAATCCAAACCACCCAGATTAGTTTATTTGCTGGTGCAAATTGGAGCAAAAACAAACTATCCCGCTCCTAAGATGACCCCTTTTGTTTGTCATGACGATGAACAAGTTAAATGGGCTTTGACCAGAACTTTGCCACATCAACAGCGTTAGCAGTGGCTTCAGACAGGACCTTCAAAATACAGCTGCAGTTGAACATAGAGCAGGACAGGAGATATAACATCGTTCGTCATGTGGATCTGTATTAACACTTATTATTTCATCGGAGTACCCCCATGGGAATATAGGCGAATTTCACCACTGAAACTGAATGTGATCAGGACATCTAAACCGCGTTTAAGAGTTGTCACCCCTAAGGCGACTCACTGACCGATCGCGGTCTGTGTTATTTGTGAATTTCACCCTAGGTTGTAACTTCAGTGGCTCATCTAGCTTAAATAGTCAAGGTAATGTCATCGTTAGTGATTACTTTACTTTTTTGCGAGCACTCTTTCGGGAGCCATAATTTCTGACGAGATTGAATATGTAATGAAGCAGAATACGTGTCTACGGCTCACATGGGAATTATGGGACATTTCACATCGTAATTTTTCATCTCGTCTCTGGTATTTAAAATTAGTCGAGGGAAAAAATAAAATAACTTCCTCCTTTTTACTGCAAGTATTTTGCTTTAAAATAAGCCCTACAGCCCTTTAAAGACTATGATTTAAAATACTTTGAAGAGTCACAGGAAGCAGTCCTAAATCGTTGGTACCAGTAACAGGGTTGTGTTGTGGGAGAGATACTGGTATCCAGCTACACCGGTTAGACTGGAAGTGGACTCGAACATGGAAAAACACATAAAGGCAATGGAAAAAGAGGAACCCGTCCTCAGTGGTGATGAGGGTATTGTTGAAACGAACTGTTGAAATGCATTGTGTCAGTGGTGAGTTCCTTTGCGGTTGGGCCTATTGATGAGGTCTTTTTGAAATGTGAACTACAAGATTTTTGTCTACTCTCGTTTTTGTAGGCACTGTACCTCTAGTTATCCTAATTTTAGTCTCGGATCCACACACCATTACCCAGAACATACGTGACATTGAAACTAGTTAGCTAGGTGAATGCTTAAATGCTTTTTTATAGGACCCACAGGTGTACATACCTCCAGTTTACTTACCAGTAACCGGGTCTCTTAAAATTTAATCTAATGACATACCTGGCTTTTAAGCACTCTAGGGGCCTGATATTTCTAGCCTTTCTTAGTTACCTTAATAGTTTAACACGTCCAGGCCCTACTTTTGCAAACTTACTATTTGAAGGTCACGTTATACCGTTTTTGCGTAAGTTTGCGCCCTTGACCTATGTTACATGCTAATGTCTTCATTAGCTTGAGTAATTAATGAAAAGGACCGTCAGGGGCCATTAAGAAATGTTCGAGAACAGGTGGGAAATGAACACAGGATAGCATAGATTTGTGGTAGTTATTTCAAAGTAATGGGCGCTAGTCTAGTGCTAGCGCGCGGTGTAAACGTTACGTAAATATGTCGATTTTAAAATTAAAAATACCTGTTTCACGTATAACATTTTCATAATTTTAAGAATGTATTCATATTTAAGGATGATACTAATTGTGCTTGTTGCAAACAAATTAACTGAAATGTTATAGGATGATTGTATTTTCGATTAAAAAATCGACGTACAGACGCCAGCACATCAAGCTACCCAAAACTGTCAAATTTTCCCAATCGACCTTAAACCTAATGCTTTAGCGACAAAGGTGAAAATCTATTAAAGAAATATGACAGATTGTAATAGCTTGATGTGCTGGCGTCTGTACCTATTTAAGTAACGTAGACCGCGCGCTCGTGCTAGGGTCTTTGATTGCGAATATTTACGATGGAGATACACTTAGGTTAAAGTCTTCAAGTCGTAAATCAGCAAATTGATGTGTTATATCTAACACAAAAAATCAATCAAGCAATTTATTTATTTATTTAAACTTCATGTACAATAGTGATACATAGGCGGACTTAATGCCACAAGGCATTCTCTACCAGTCAACCTTTAGGTATTTTCATACTTTATGAAACCGTTCCTCGCCTTGAAAGAAAATCGTTTACGCTTCTTTTCATTTTTATTTGGATCTAAACTTCATAGATCGCTTGACATTTACCTTTTTTACAGATTTTATCGAATCTATACGAATTTCGTCATTTTATTTATGCTGTAGTGTAGCCTCCAAGAGTGGCCGTGGCTGACTTGTTACCTATAGTTATATCATAATAATCGTTAATTTATAAAAAAAGGCACATTTACAATAAAACATCTTTAAAAATAAAATAGTGCACAGTTGCTTATTGCCTGAACTAGGTTGAACCTGTGTTTCCGGCTACAAGGTGCACAAACACTAACTTAAAATAAATAAATTAACATTAAATGAAAAGTAAAGTACTGAAATTAAAACTTACATAAAATAAAAAAAATCTGCGTGTCAGCAGTTTACTTGCTGACAACAAGTAAGTCTTCTGTCTGTGCATAAGTTAAGGGTTGTAAAAAAGTAATTATAGACTTTTTACAGGTAAAATAATTTAACTTGTATATTTATACTTAGTTTTCTATTTAATCTGTTGTATTGAAATGGGCCTAAAAATGAAAAGAATCTTTCCACAAAGACATGTTTGGAGGTTGCATTAGAAATGCATACTATATCATTCCGTCTCTTGTTAGTATTGTTACAGTTATAGTTACCTACCACCCTGCGCCCCATAACTCAGGTTGCAGATGTCGGGGAAAAAACAGCCAAGCTAAAGTGGGAGTGGGCTGTGGCCAGCCCACTCTGCGAATGCACCCGGAGAGGTGGGCAAAGATCGTCACTCACTGGACGCCTGACAGAGGAAATCGCCGTCGAGGTAGACCGCGGCGAAGGTGGTGTGACGATCTGATCTTGTTTGCGGGGCGAAAATGGCCAGATATTACACAGGAGGTTTGGCAGGACAGGCTAAGAGCTTCGTCCGTGTTAGCTTAGGCACAATCCCGAAAGCGACGGTACCCGCAAACTGAATCGGAAAAACGAAACGGGAACAGGCAGCAGTTACGACGTCCACGGTATTTTCATTGAGATCAAAATCAGACTTATAGTTTCAGTCTATCATAGCGATTGAGTGGCTTTACCGCTCGATTTGCAGTTGGTGTTGATGCGAAATACGCGAGGTAAACCCACATACCGTGTTCGATACTAATAACAACTAAACTGCTAAAGTAACACTAGTGCTGTTTTGTAGGCACTGAAAAGCCAGCATTGAGCCTTTGTCAATTTGCATGAAAAGTCATTTTAGTTTCAGTACCACACATCCGTACCCGAAATGGTCACGAAAACTAGGAGGCCAAGTAAATGCTGTTTTAAAAATTATCCGTTATTTTTTTGCTGGTTTTATCCTTTTTTTTTTTTCCGGTTGGGAAATCATCAAATGACCCCCCCACTCTAAGGGGACTCATAAGACGGCCGGACGGCGAGCTAGCCCATAACTCACCGTCCACAGGCCCGCGTCTACGGTGGCCGGACCCACCACGTGACCCCCTACGCCCAGGGTGTCTCCCGCGGCGGCTGGGACTTGAAGTTCTTTCCCTCTCACGTCCCGCCACCTCCTTCACTAGCATGACTGCTTCGCAGAAGTAGGTGACGGCTTCCCATTCCCTCTCGCTCCGGACCACGGCTTGGACCAGGGCCGGACGCGAGAGATCGCCGCCGCGGCTGGTCTTATCCTTTAGGGGTTATATTTCTTTATCGATGTTATAGCGTGGATCGAATTGAAAGACTTTGAAATCACATATTTGTACTTAGATCGAAGTTTTTCCCAGTGTTCAAGGTTCATTTAAGGTTGCATCTTGAAAGTTTTAATCAGTTCCATATGATGAGGAAGAAACTACGAAGTAGGTTATTCTTTTTTGCAAAAGTTTTTTATTTCATCCTTTTTAGTTTTGATATGATGGTATTTCTCACAAATTCTTCTAGAGTATTCATTTTCTACAGTTACTAAAACTTATTGGCAGATCATCCACGTAGATCTTGAAGCAATGTAGATAAAATTTATATGGGAGCACTTTTTTGCGAGCTTCCTCTACCAAATGAAAAAAGAATCACGTAAATCGGGCGATGTAATCACGGAGTTATGAGGTAACAAACATTAAAAAATATACAGCTGAATTGAGAACTTCCTCCTACGAGTATTTAGAAGTCCGTTAAAAACAACTCGCTCACACGTCAGTCTCATTAAATCTAGAATGTAAACATTAATTGGACGATAGATCTACTAACCGGTAATTTAATAATTGTATAATATTGTTACGTCGATTGCTTTACGAGAACATTCTAGATTACGTGTGAGACTCGAATGTTCCTGTAAGGATCTGTCTAGAAGATAAGAGTCTAGAATGTTCCTGTAAGGACCTGTCTAGAAGATTAGAATCTAGAATGTTCCAGTATAACCCCAAACCATATGACATATGGGGGGACAATCTATTTAAGTCGCGAGTTAATAGGCTTCTTTTGGGTTAGCTCGTTCCATCGTCGACCTCATCTCTGTCCTCTGGACTAGATTGAGGTCAAGAGTAAGCCCATTTAGTATAAAAAAAGTATAGAACTGTCTAGAAGATTCGAAAAAGTTGTGGAAGTTTCTCGAAGGACAATGTACCACTATGGAACTGTCTAGAAGATTCGAGAAAGTTGTGGAAGTTTCTCGAAGGATGATATCCCACTATAAAACTGTGAAGAAGGTTCCTGAAAGTTACAGTTACATATACCTAATGGTGTATTAGACACGGGTGTATAAACAATTAAACACCCATGTTTTGTTTGAATATTTTTAATTGCCTTGGTGGTCTGGTGGACGTCAGCACTATCAAGTTGGTAGCCCGGAGTTCGAAATTAGGTGGCATGATACCCCGTGCTTTGGAAAGCACATAAAGCCGGTCTGATTTCTCGGCGGTCACGTAGGACTTCGTCTAATCTTATGAGAGTGAAGGAAGGGAGAATGCATCAGCGTTTGTGAACAAACTTGTGCACTACATTTTCTCTCGTCTCGATGGCTCCACAGAAATTGTCCGCCATGACAGAAAGCGGTCATGAGGCCTACGACGTGTTTGTATCGATGATAATTATGAAAATGATCATCCGCGTTTGACAATAACACAGATGGCAATCACTGCGCAGTTCGCCTTACTACCATATTTTGTTTCCAGTTATTAATGATTAACTAGGACTTGGCCCGCGACTTCGTTCGCAAAAATTGTGATAGCTCAACTATTTTAATGATATAAATATAATTTATAGCCTATGTAACTTCCTGACAATTTAGCTTTCTATTGCTAAAAAATGGTTAAAATCGGTCCCGTAGTTTCGGAGCTTATTCGGTACAAAGATACAAAAAAATCTTTCCTCTTCAGAATAATAGTATAGAATAGATATAGATTAGTATAGAAATATAGATAAAGTAAGTTGATACTACTGTCACGTTCTGATTTTAGGATTATTCGAGCTTGTTGGTATTAATCTGGAATAGTTTGGTAATAAATAATTCAGGATGGGCCTGGATTTAGATTGACGAACTTGGTACTAAACTAGATCTAAAAGCAAATCTGAAATGAACAATTTTCGTATACGTTATTTACGCTCCAATTAAGAGCTTCCAATTTGTATTTTGGTTTCAGAATATAATCTTGAAAGCTATAAAAACGAAATAAAATCCTTTTTATGAAGAAAGTTGAGGTAAAATAGGAAGGACATCTTTGACTTTTAAATAAATTAGCTTTAGAAACAGATACTACAGTTCTATCACAGTTATTTTAACTCACAGTTTAACTTGAGATTTGTGTGAAAATAAAATCTACAGGGGAATTATTTAAACCTATGGTTAGTCAAATTAATAGCTAGAAATAAAATAAATTCGAAAGGACAGTCATCATCTGCCTACCCTGTCCTCAATATATTCGGGTCGACTTCCAGTCTAACCGGATGCAGCTGAATACCAGCCAGCTGTAAAGGATGAGTGATGGCCTCCTTGGTCTTTCGCAATCAGAGGCAAGCGCGCTGCTGAGCGTGAGGTCCTGGGTTCGATTCCTAGGTCGGGCTGAGTGTTATGGGGTTTTTCCAACAGGAATATCTCAGTAGCAGTCACGGAGTTTGGGTTTTTTGCCTGGTTCATGGCAATAGGCGCTCTATTACATGGGACTTGAAACAACTAGCGAAATGTAGGTGTACCGTGTACTATTAGGTACACCTCTGCCTGACCCTTCGGGGATTACAGGCGTTTTTGTGTTATGTTGTAAAGGACAGTACCGGGATGAAAAGTACCCTACATTCACAAGTTGTGAAAATGTACCAGGCAGACAGACAGATTTACTTTCGATGTAAAACTTAAAAGAATAATGTTCGGTTGACGAGGATATGGCACATTTTCAACATTTTCATCATAGTTTCGCCTAAACTCGTAAAGAACAAAACTTTCGAACTATTTTGTTCTTTGTTTTCACCCATTTTTCGGTTCACAATTTCCTGTTGAGGATCATTTTGTAGGCAGTTGTTATTTTTTCGCCATAAACTCGACGTAATATTATTTTGTGCGTGCGTGCGTAATGTAAGAACCTGATTTTTTTTTGTCTTTTAAGGCTCTCCCTTTCATCATCGTTTAGGGCTTTTATTTTCTTTTTTTCTTTAAATTTTCGACTTCCTGAAAATTAAGTAGGCGTACTTATGTTTGAAGAAGGTACTTCTCTTTGCGTAAAATATAAATAGGACGAAGTATTTTGTACTTCTACTGAAATTTTGTTGTTTTTTTTTTTTGTAATGGATCCAGATTTCTGGCGGCCAGGCTAGGCTTCTCGGTAATTGGAGTTCTATCTTTATATCAACCCAAAGTGTTGCCCCAATATAATTAGGTAGTATTACCTACTTACTCCGGCGATTTTGTGTAAGACTAAGGTACATTATCTTTAATCACCTATCTTATTCTAAGTCGATTGGGATCGGGGACTTATGACGATCCCAAGTAATATAGGACAAATATCTTTGATTATCCTAAAAGTCTAAACGGGTACAATTTACTTTCTAGATCTTGAAGACCTACATATTATTGAATACAGTTTTATAAGAAGTGTGCCATGTATGTAAAGAAGGCAAAAGACAGTCGTTACTGGCAGTCAGTGGCTCGAAAGTCTAACAACCAGTCTTAGCAAGGGGTATCGTTTACGCAGTAGGTACTAACTGGGTTGTGGAGGTCAGATAGGCAGTCGCTCCTTGTAAAATACTCGTATTCAGCTAAATCCGGTTAGACTGTAAGGCGACCCCAACATAGTTGGGAAAAAGGCTAGGCAGATGATGACTATACTAGGCACATCTCGCAATTTGTTTAGGATCGAACCGGGCCGCTTTGTTTTAACTCACTTAAAATGTTTTTTCACACATCATTTAACATCATTATGTTAGGTGTCTATTTACAAAAGAAAAACGGGTTCTAACAGTCTGCATGTTTGTTTAACATTATATTTTAATCCTAAATTGTATAACGTTATTTTGTAAATTGACTTCAATTAGTAGACCATATCTAATGAAACCTGCATTGAGTCTTTTGTGAGTAACTTGGCTGTAGAGGTCAGATAGGCAGTCGCTCCATGTAATGTCAACTCCATGTAGTTGAACTCAGTGCAGTTAGGGAAAAGGCTTAGCCGATGATGATCTAATAAAACTATATATAACGCGGTCACAATGTCACTGCACCTCGCTGGAATGCGATGTCCCTCCCGCTTCCGCCTTCATTTATTAATTAATAATTAATTCAATCACAAAATCCTTCAACCTAAACGTCAAACATATACATCCGGCAGTCGGGTAAAAAAAACATATTTCTAAAGATGCTTATTTTGCACACCGTACCGTGAACGTGACGTCATCGAGCGAGGTGCAGAGATAATGTGACCGAGTTGTACTATACCGAGTTCACTGACAGTCTGCCACTTATCTATGCCCTAAGTGGTCAACTGTAACTGAACTCTATGGTACAGTATTCTGAATATAATTTTAATTAGAAGTAAAGACGCATTTTGTTTTAACTGCCCTATTGGTCTTTTGGTCTACTGGCTAAGCTGGATTCGAATCTAAGGTCGGGCAAAGTGAGAGGCTCTGCCGCTTTCAGGGTGGAAGGGATACCGATGTGAAAACGGTTACCACGTATTCAGTACTTCATTTGGAGCCCCCCCCCCCCCACCCCCACATAGAAATTTTTCATAGGTAATTTAAAAATAAATCAGTTGTTCCATACATTTTGACCGTATAGGTATTGCACTTTTGTACGATATAGCTGTTTTTAGTTAGTTTTAATAACCGATGAAAAATTTTTGTGTTCAGAATGATGTACTGAATACTTGGTAACCGTTTTCGCGTCGGTGTCCCTTCCAGCCCTTATTGTGGGTGGGTGCCTCTGCATAACCTCTCGGGGACACGCTGGCGTAATTATGTTATTTCGGAAAACATCTTTTGGGTCGTATCAAAGTTTTACTTTCGGTACGACGCAATTTGTAGGATCCATTTAAGTTTTTAATCTGTTATATTCACATCGTTTATCGTCGTGTTGACTCGAGTTGTTTTGAACGAAACATGGTTAATTCGATAAGGACTGGATAAAGTTATTTCTGGCTCTAATTTGTTTTCTAACTTGTTGAGCTTATGTTTGTGACGCACCTTTTTGCGAAAAACGTGGGATGAATTTATAAAAGTAAAGGTAGCATTGTAAATGCCTATCTACCTTACTTACTTGAGTCGCCTACTCATAAAAACACGAGACAAATAAAAAAAAGCAGCCAAGAGCGAGTCACACTCGTGCATGAAGGGTTCCGTACCATCGTAGTAGGCGAGCCCCCGTTAATTTTTAATTATTTATTGTTATAGCAAAGAACTATTTTTTGGATTTTTTTCAAAATTTTCGGCCCTGTAGTTTCGGAGTTAAGGTGTGGGGGAAATGATCAATTTTCGTCTATTTTCTTAAATAATTTCAAAAATTCAAATTATTAAAAAAAATATTTGAGATGCTCACAATGAGCCCTTTCATTAGATATGTTTGCACGACATAGTTTGCAAAACTTTTTTTTTCATTTTCTAGTTTACCCCACAAAACTGGCAAAAATTATACGATAAGTTTGCAAAACGATTTTTTTTTCGTTTCTAGTTTACCCCCCAAAAGTGACAAAAATTAATGAATTTTGAACACGTCCGTCTTTGGGTCACTTACATATGTGTATTAAAATTTCAACTCAATCGGTCCAGTAGTTTCGGAGTAAATTGGCTGTGACAGACGGATAGACAAACAGACCCGCGAGTGATCCTATAAGGGTTCCGTTTTTATCCTTTTGAGGTACGGAACCGTAAAATCATAACAAATAGAATTCGTTTGCCTAAAATTCAGTTTTCTACGTTACTTTCAGTGCTTTACATAGTCCTTTCTGTAGTACGTATCTTGAAAGAATAATTCATTGAACCGTATAAATCTTTAAATCACTGGTATCAGCTCGTATGATTCAAAGGATAGTAGGATAGTGTTCCTTTGTATAATCAATATATAAGTAGGGTTCTAGCAAAGAGTGTCTGTATGAGCATACTGATGAATCACCAAGTCGTGAGCGACATCGTAAAAATTTTAGTCTATAACCCTAGAATATCTTACTACAGTGGGTAGGTATTACAATTGATTTGAGCACTTATCTGTACAAATAAATAAAATTGAAGTGTCTGTTTGTAATTTAGAAATAACAGCTTTTTACGAATGCTTATGAAAGTGTTCAGGGCGTAAACGGACCCTTCACGAAGCCGTCAACCAAGCATTCTTTACATCAAACTAAGTAACTCAACGCAAAATGATTGCTGGGAAACGACTTTTTTTTGAGGTGAATTATCATGTTTTACGGTAGGACTAAATGTAACGCACTCAAAACATTGTTCTGATGAATTCTTTGAATAGTACAGGGGCCGTGGAGGTATATATAGTAAAGTTATAACATTATAATCTAGTGAAAAAATTGGAACTTTGACCCTCAATATCTCCGTCTAGGTAACTAGAAAGTTCCTAGGTATGGTGTAGTTAGAACAAAAAAAAATATGACAATGACGGGGAGAACAGTGCCTTTCGGCTTCGTTAAGGGTACTTACTTTTGCAGCCTTTATACGATACTGATGACAAAAAATAATTTTATTTTAATTTTTGTCTTTCTGTGGGCCTGTCTTTCTTCTGTTTGTTTAGTTTAGTTTAGTTTATTTATTAATAGTTATCAAAAATTACAGGTCATATTATGAAAAAAAAAAGTAAAAACACAAATCACAATACATTAAAAAAAAAAAAAAAACAAGTCATTATACATTAAAAAGAGCATTAAACACAAATTATCATAAATTAAAAAGATAATAATAATACACAATAAACAGAATAATAGAACCTTACAGTATACTAATCACATAAATTTTCTTAAAACCATTCTTTTAGGTCATATAATGCCTGGTCGGTTAGCCAATCTTTCAGTTTAGTTTTAAAAACAGTTTCAGACGTCGCGTTAAAAATATTATCCGATAGCCGGTTGTATACCGACGGACCCATAACATGAATCATCCTTCCAGACTTAGATAGGGTGTGTGGGTTTGTTCTGACAACCAGTCTCTAAGAGGTTCGGAGTTACCCAGTAACTAAGCGTAAACGTCAAATAAACAGTAGCTCCACGTAAAATTATAGCAACAGCATCGGGTTCGACTGTAAGTCGACCCGGATTAAGTATGATCATCATCATCTTCTTACCCTTGTCCCATTCTATTTGGGGTCGGCGCAACACGTTTTCTTCCATTCTCTCATGTCAGACGTTACAGCATCATTTACTACTTTCTCTTTCATATCATTCATCACACAGTCTCTCCCTCTCCGTCCATCAATATTCATGTCCATCACTCTTTTAGTCACATGCGTTTCATCCCTCATCATTACATGCCCATACTAAGACAAACGACCAGATAATTAAGTGTCAAAAAAAAAGTCTAAAGCATTTATTTCAATTAGACCATCACAGGCACTTTTGAATGTCAAAAAAACAAAAAGAAGCGAAGCTACAGTCACAGTCACAAGGCATAATAACTTGAGAAAGTACTGTAGTTGCACATTCCAAAGCGTAGGATCTCTACCCAGAAGAATGGCCAGATACACTCTTTTTAAATCAAAATATTTTTACAAAATCTTGGTTACATCATTCATGTTGAGATGAAAACACTTGGGCATTTTATTTGGGCTGAAATGTAGCTAGAACAGCGGTGGCCCAGTGGTGGAGACCCCGACTTACGAGCCGTAAGTCGTGGGTTCGAACCCAGCCAGGCGCATTACTTTGTGTAAGTTATTTCATCACCACTGCTCTCAAAACGGTGAAGGAAAACATCGTGAGGAAACCGGCATGTCCTAGAACCAAAAATTCGAAGACATGTGACATCTACCAACCCGCACTGGGCACGCGTGGTGGATTATAGCCCAATCCCTCTCATAGAGAGAAGGCCTGCGTCCCAGCAGAACATTAATAGGCTGATTTTGCTTATGCTATGTAGCTAGAACAAACCCCGAGGCATTATCAACATCCCACTCACATAATCCATGTAGATATTCGCATTTTCGCATCGTGTGCCACACCACGTGCTACCAAGAGTTTTCCCGCCCCAGTTTTGTATTTATTACGCTTAGGAGCCGTTCCCAAATGGTGCAATAAAACCGTACGAACAAAACTGTTTGAAATAGCCATAACGTTTCCTATATACTTTCATATTGTATTAGCTTGTTATTGCATGCCGTAACAACATCAGCCAGTAAAAACATCGTCCGACAATGTACCTAGTATACCTACTTCGTTACAGAGGAACACGTTATGTAGTATGAGACCTTGAAGTTTTCTTATTGAAGAATGGAGCCTTGATATGTTTTCTATAAAACAGGAAATATAAACTTCTTGTTAGATGTATTATACCTGAGGTTAGGTCAGAGAGTAATTGTGTAATTTATATCAGTTGTATGGTCGAGAAAAGATATTTTCTTGAAGTCTAAGAGTTCCCAGATCTAAGTATCAATCTTAAGGCACCGCTATCTGAATAAAACGCGATTTTTACAAAATAACAGTTCTGTCATGTATTCAAATTGGGTTAAATTAACAGCCAATTTTTTCTGAATGTCAAAATAAATTATACAGTCTTCCAAACATTCCTTTACTTTCCAGCATTTTTGCTCGAGAGAGGAAGTACCGTGGCGCAGCGGAGTCCCAGCAACTGATTCTTTGATGACATAAAATAAAGTCATTAGGCTATTCCACTGTCGGTTATCCAGATTGAAAAACTGTATTTTTCTTTCTTTCTAAATAAAATGTGTCTTTTGTTTCAGGACTTCCTAACGATTTGTCGGTTTATTGGCATCAGTATCCATATAGCTTGGGTATCGTCTTCTGCAAGCTGAGGGCCCTGATCTCTGAAGCGTAAGTCCCTTTAAATTACTCTATTTTATTTCAAAGAGCCCTGAACCTAGGGTTGCCAACCGTACTGTAAAATAGAGTATTGTACTCTATATCATGTAAGCGTACTCTTTAATCTATAACACTAAAAGAGTATGCTAAAATCTCTTTTTTTACACAACGTTTACTATACTAGTGCCAGTCATGTAATATTATGGAAACCTATTATCATAACCAAAAAAGTCAACTATTAATTGTAATATGTTAATAGCCTAATATTGAATTTAAAAAATAAATTGAACTAATTACAGAAGGAAAACTTAATTTACGAAGACTAAACATACACATGGACAGTTTCATATTCAGAAGTAATAATTTTAAACGAACTCCAAGGTGAATTGTTAAATAACACAGATTTCACGCAAAAGTCCACTGCAGAAAAATGGCAATTTATTTAAAAAAATGTCCTGACGAATTTAATGTTTAAAAAAAATATTAGCTATATACTCTCTGTTCCCGCCACTTCAGCATTTACTGAGAGAGTATTTTCGGTCATGAATGTGAAGTGGCGGGAAGACCGAAACAGAGCTTCATTGAAATAGATTAAAAATGAGATCTTGATCTACATAAATTTAGAGTTAGAATGTTTGGAGTCATACAATATTATTAAAAACCATGAAAAATTGTTATGTGTTGCAAAAAGTGCAAAAATAACCTTTTTACAAATATTAAATAAATGATACTCTTTTTTGAAAGTCCGTACTCTTTATCTATCTTTGAAATCAGATATACTCTATTTCTTCTAATAAAAGTTGGCAACCCTACCTGAACCCCAATTGTGTTACACTCACTATCAACAAACCATCGTATTTTGAAATAAATTCCTGATCTATATAATAAAACTGAAGAGTTTGTACGCGTCAATTTTTGAAACTGCTTCTTGAGGAAGGCTATAGAGTATTTTACGTCACGCTACGACCCTTAAGCGCAGGCCATACCGCCAGCTGGCGAGCGGGTGAGCGGGTGAACGACGATTCGTTTCACAGCTGTTTTGTTATGAAAAGTAAAATTCAGCTGTAGTTCCCTACGCAGGGTTTGCGTATAAAAATATTAAAATTAGATTCGTTTCACCTCTTTTCATCCTTTGGTTCACACCGCGAACTGTCGAGCTAGGCTACATTAGCGATACAAAAGTGTGAAAAGGGCGTCGCTCGCGTCTCAGGCCCGCCCGCCAGATGGCAGTGTGGCCTGCGCTTTAGGGGCCGGGATTAGATATTTATTTGAAATATTTTGGTGAAATGAGCAGCGCTTTGATTGCGTTAATTTCTGAAACTGCTTCTTGAGGAACGTTATAAGGTATTTAAGATCACGCTACGACCTTTAGGGGATGAGCAAAAAGAAAAATTAGAAACCGCGGGGAACATAACTAGGTGCCTAATATTTCTGAAAAAATTGTCTGCTATGCTGCTGAAAGGCATTGCTATTGTAAGTATATTACGCAATTGCACTGCTGATTACTAAAGTGAAAATACATACCTTAGGTTATAACTCTCGAACTAGGACATAGTTTGCGGTACAAGTTTGACCACTGCATGTAGTCGAATCTTCGCGGTAATATGATGAAGGTAATGCCCAGAGGAGCTTCGTGAAATTGCCGGTTTACAAATACTGAAAGCATTGTATTTAATACCTACTTTCTTGGTTTCGCTGTGGTCTAATATTTACCTAAACGTAGAATGTCAACGTTATTTACAAACGTGGAGAAGACCAGTGGCAATGGCTTTCAAACCGATTTTCAACCGATAACTTCTAACAGAACTGACATACCTAAGCTTTTGGTCATTTATAGATCTGTGACAGTCTTTACAGGTACAGTCAGTGGCCCGAAAGTTTGACCAGCAGTCTTAAGAAGGGGTACCGTATTACTTAGTACTAACTGGGTTGTGGAGGTCAGATAGGTAGTCGCTCCAAGTAAAATACTGGTATTCAGGTCCATCTGGTTAGACTGGAAGCCGACCCGAACATAATTTGGAAAAGGCTAGGCAGACAGAGATCAGTTCAATACATTTGAATTATCCATGCTTGTTATCGCTCATGGAATGTCATGATGGGGCCTAGTTTTGGTATGAAATAGTGTAAACATATTAAGAATTTACCTGACCCAAAAAAGTGTAATTCTTTCTAAACTTAGTTTTTTCTATTTTATTTACGTAACTAGTTAACATGTTAAACGCTAAGCTTCACCAAAGTAACAAATAATTAGATACTTAATTAGTGTTTTATTTATTTAAAACACATACCGCTATCATCACAGCCTTACCTAATACAATAGTGTAGTTATAGATAAAGTTACAAAGATACAAAGATTATAGTTACATTTATATTATTTAATTAAGTACACGCACTTGTTGATTGTCTAGTCTAGGTTCGCAAACTACCTATTGTTACGGAGCTTGCCTTCAAGTTCATAATCCTTACTTAATGAGGCAGGTTTCTTCAAGTAATCCCTGAAATTAGATGTCTCTATGTGAACATAAACATACTTTGCAAAATTACGTCATCATCTGCCTAGCCTTTCCCAACTATGTTGGGGTTGGTTTCCAGTCTAATACGGATGCAACTGAATACCAGTATTTTAAATGGGGCGACTGCCTATCTGGCCTACACAACCCAGTTAGACTGGGTAATACGATACCCCTTCATAAGACGGGTGTCAGACTTACAGGGTACTGAATACCTGTAACGACTGTCAAAGATCTGCAAATGACTGCCGGGACCAACGGGTTAACGTGCTTTCCAAGGTAAGGAGGAAACTTAGTATGTAATAGGTGGTTACCCATCCACGGACCAAACTTGTCAAGCACGGCTCAAACTAAAGATCGACCCGAGCGGCTGTTCTTATTTAGCCACGAGCTCCTCGGAAAATTACGTAAATAAATACAATAATAGTAGCTCTAGTTAGACAAAACATACAGGGTGGACAGGGACAAGGGACATCCACGCACTAACGATTACCATGTGTTCAGTAAGCACATCATTCCGAACCCACGTGACATAAGAATTTGTCGTCGATAATAAAAAAAACAGCTCCAAACCTGAAACCTACACGGTCAAATCTACGTGGTAACCGTTTGTGACCAAAAAACATTAATAACAACTACGAATATTGAGAAAAAAATCGACATAATCTGTATTCAAGTAGAAAGAAAATTATTATTAAAATTATTATTCATCAACACAAAGAAAATCTAAAAACATGAATTTCTAAAACGCGGTTTTTTAAAAAAAATAATATGGAGATGATAAACGCAGGGAGCTTTTGCCATCTATAAAGATGTCAATTAACTTTGATAAATGATGATGCATTATCAGTGAGAAAAAGCTCGCTTTCATACAAAGGAAGCTTTTTCTTACATATGTTGGTTTTACTGAGCCAACTAAAATATGCTTAGTTATGGTATGGTATGGCTTTACGCCAATAATTCCTGTTTTCGCAAAAATTAGATGACATCTAAATCATTGTCTAAATAAAAGCGCACTTCTGGATTTTCAATGCTCAGCTCAGTGCCAAGAATTCAAATTCCAATGTGATGATTGGAATTTCAACTTTTTGCCCTTATTCCAATTCATCTATAAACCGACCGCTTTAATGAGTCCTCGCGAAGGTATCAATTTAAATGGAATATTCTGAAGGTTGATCACGTATTGGTTCAATTAGTATCGTAATACCTACGTGGATTATGGTTATTTTAAAGCAAATATTCTTGGGGGGACTTTGTGGACGCTTAATGTGCCTTTGATGGGGCAAGGCGGAGGACTCATTACAGCGTAAAGCAGTCGGTCTATAGTATAGCCTTAGCTCCGCTATCGAGCGAGGACTTAAAAAACTGTGGAGTTTTTTTTTAATCTATCAATTTTATTGTAGCATATCGAGGTTAACCTTGGTTAAAGAAACACGTGTAGCCTCTGAAAAGCAAGGCCCTAGAACGCAAAAAACCTCAATTTCTTATTTCTTTAAAGGTCGTACCTAATCGTAAGTATACTTCAACCTCAACAAGCCAGTAACTCGGCACTCTGACCGAGTTACCTCCTTTCAGTCCATTCATCGTTTCTTTGATTCAAAATCCGACAGTGCTGCAATATTTAAGCATTCACTTAAGTATGTGAAATTAAGTGAAATCAGCTACAAGGGCTATATATATAGACGGGTTTCAACCGATAAACTCATATGACAAAGTTCACCGAACTCGATTAACTTTAATTGAAAAATGATTGACTGATTATGTGAAGGAATGACACATTGACAATGACACATTGAATGATTTTCTTGTTTGTTTACCGACATAATTTAATTAGGCTGCTCTTTAATAATCTATCTGTATTAGGAGGCAAAAGCGAACTGATAGGAAAATGCTTTTTAATTTCTTTGCCGACGGTAAAAGTTGACAGTTATATAATTTTGCTCTAACACCCGTATCTGTAGTCAAGGCAAAGTTTTACTTGAGTTTAAATAATAACATAGGCACACATTTTTATGCAATTGGCAAGAATTTAAACGAAGTAAAACCGTCAAAGAAAGCAAAGCTAGAATTCTCAAGCAATTACTAAATTACAGAATTAAAATAGTATCTTAAGTAATAATGACTTTTACTCAAATAATTCTTTCGATTTGTTTATAGATACGGGTGTACGACATCACTGATACATGGGATAACATTTTTTTCTGCTTCTCTATAGTATTTTAAAACTCTTTGGTGACAGCCATTGAAATCACTACGCTACTGAAATGATAATAAAAAAATCACTCTTCATATTTATATTTTGTCAATGCCACAAACTTTCATACCTTTTGGTTTATGTATTTTAATCTTTGTTTGTTTTTTTTTTGTGTGGGAAATGATTTCTACGTCATAACAATGGGTAGACCTATTGTTGATGACCTAATAACGAGATGTACATAATCGGCACGTTTTTAATTAAATGAAGGCGAAATCAAATTGACACAGATACGTAAATATACGACATTACCAAACAGTATGCAAATTTGGCTTCATGAATACCAAATAAGCGACATTATAACGTTGGGGAAATCGGAAATGATTATGAATGATATTGAAGACCGAATGTCTTCATATCATTCATCATCATCTTCATATGGAGACCGAATGAGCGGAGCTCGTGGCTAAATAATAACAGCCGCTCGGGTTGATCTTAAGGTTAAGCCGCGTTTGCCTAAGCTGGTCCGTGGATGGGTGACCGCCCATTACATACCGAGTTTCCTCCGTGCTTCGGAAAGCACGTTAAGCCGTCCCGGCTCCTTCTGCGAAGCAATCATGCTAGAGAAGGAGGTGGCGGGACGTGAGAGGGAAAGAACCTCACGTCCCAGCCGCCGCGGGAGACGCCCTGGGCGTCGGGGGTCGCGTGGTGGCTCCCGGCCACCGTAGGCGCGGGCCTGTGGACGGCGAGTTATGGGCCAGCTCGCCGTCCGGCCGTCTTATGACGACAGGCCGTGTCACGGCGCGTTCGTGTTCCACGTGCGCCTCAAAGAGATGTCAGCAAACAAGTAGGGGTCCGCAAGGGCTGATGCCTGCCAGGGCTGCGGGACTGTTCGAAAGAGATACCGTGGCCCTGGAACACAAAGGGCAAAGAAGGAACATGGATGGATTTTAGTCAGTACAAGTCTGACACTTCCTTCCGCTCCGCCCAGAGCGTCATTTGATGATTTTCAATCCGAAAAAAAAAAAAAAGCTGTCCCGGCTACCTTTTGTAGATCTTTGACAGTCGTTACATGTAGTCAGTGGCCCGAAAGTCTGACAACCAGTCTTACCAAAGAATACGCGCTCACGTGAGCGAAGCAAATATTAGAGATTTTGTAATTATATCATATATTACTTACCCCTGAGGCTGTGTTCTGTGCTAGAAAGCTAATTGACTTCAGTCTTTATCTGCCCTTAGGTTTCAGGCGACGAATTGAATAGTTAGTGCGAACGCAAATGTCAATTGGTCGTTTCCTTGTTGTTAGTAGCAGTCGTAAGTTGAATTATTTTTTACTAGAATTTTTCAGTTTTAATGCTGGCATAAATTTATAATTTTATTTTTTTTTTGCTTATTCTTTTAGATCTAAGCTCTTTTCTAATTTGAAATACTGGTATTCACCTGCTACCGGTTATACTGTTGACGGACCCAAAAAGGCAAGCCAATAATTGATGTTTTATTTTAAGCATTATTTAGTGTGTGTTACAGTAGCGAAGGGTCAATTTTTGTAAGAGGTAAGCCGGAGTAACTTTTATATGATTATATTATTTGTCTATAAAATACTGCCTGTGCCATTTTTCAAACGGGATCCGGCAGGAATCGAGTTGTATGGAGCCTTCGCCACTGGTGTGTTACAGAAACAAGTTAAATAAAAGCTTGTACTTTGAGTTTGAAGAAACTGCTTTGAGATACTTACGAGTGTACAAAATCATGAAGTGGATTCGTTAAAAAGAATTCGTTTTGGATTTATTAGGTAAAATCGGAAAATAAAAGAAAGTAAACCTCCAAAGTTATCTCCTGGGGAGTTACTATGACGTCTTAAACAGGAGTAATTCCAGTGTGGGAAAGAGACAGAGCTATACAGGTAGTCTAGCGCCATCTCTTTCCCACACTGAAATTACTCCTGCTTTAAGACGTTATGGTAGGCCACCTGATCTTGGCCCTAAAATTCCAAAAATACGGGTACAAAATCGTCTGTACGAGTTTGACGTAATATATTGCACACAATTTATATTGGCAGCTTTCCAACCCGTCGTCACAATAACACTTTATTCCATGTCTCAACCTCAAGCGGGAACGCTTCAGAATCATATATTTCTCTTGGGAGTAAAGTGAAACTGGTTTTTGTCACATTCTATGAAGTATTTTTCAGAGAATTTCTTTCTTTGTATGTATCTTTCTTTTGTCTTTGTATTCCCCGTACCAGTAAACTATGATGTGTGGTGTTACGGGAATGGATAAAATAAGAAATGTGTACATAAGAGGCGGTGACTGAAAAGTTGTGTGGTAATAGGTTGTCGTGGAGGAATGAGGAAAATGTAGTAAGGAAAGTTTTGAGTATGACTGTGGATGGGCATAAGAGTAGAGGATGACTAAAGAAACGATGGATGGACTTTGTGAAGAATGATATGGTACATAAGGAGGTTTCTGATGAGATGACGAGTAATAGAGAAGTATGGAAGAAGAAGACATGCTGCGCCGACCCCAAATGAATTGGGACAAGGGCAAGAGAATGATGATGACGATTCCCTCGTACCAGTAAAGTCCATTGGTAAAGATGCTCTTACAAGAATTTGTGTGGTATACAACTAAAAAACCCGACTACAGAAATATCATGCTCTAATTAAATTCAGGATTTACAAGGAAAAATCGACTCCTCCTATTGTTGAAGTTGGTTAAAATGTAGCCTATGTTACCCGGGCCATAATATCGAATCGATTGACACCTTATTCATCAACATCGGATGAATAGTTTAGGCGCTACGGAGACACATACGTAAATACAAACATACATAGACTGCTAAAATCATAATAACCCTTCCTTTTGGCTTTGCCGTAATCAGTCTAAAAGTAACATATGTTACAAACTCGAAAATCTCAAAATGACCACTCAGAGATCCGCTTATTTGCTTTCAGTTTGGGGGATGACTGTTTCATTGTAGATAACTGAGGAAAGTACTGGAATTTTAAGAATAGAATAGAATAGAATAGCATTTATTTGCAAATATGGGTTGTACATAATTAGGTAGTAGTAGGTTTACATCAGAGTTCTGCCATATTTCACCATTCGGCATGCAAACATTTTTATTATATAAAATTGTTAAAATTTAAATTCTTATTGGAACATTGAATTAGTTATGTCATTCTCATTAAATAAAATTATTAAAATTCAAATATTCATTAAAAAAAAAAAACTTAATTATTACATTAAACCTCAAAAATTGTCAGTAACAGTAGGTCAACAAGAAATACAAAATCGTGGTCCGAAGATAAATAAACAAACAAATATTAAAATTCCAGGTCATAGACAATACACCATAATTATTCCGTACTAAATAAATTAATCAATTAACAATTCGAGGTAGTTTGATAAAAATTGTCCGTTAAAAACTCAGTTACACTGTAATACGTTTTATCTATTAATAATTTACGAAGTGTACTTTTGAATTGCACCGTTTTCAAGTCTTTCCAAGCACTTGGCAATTTATTATAAACAGCTGGGGCCATGCAATAAATACTTTTGCGCATCATAGTGGTTTGACACGGTACATTATTTAATTTTGAATTGTCACGTCTGTTTCTTGGGTATACATCGGCCAAACGTTCAAAACGATTTGGATTGTTCTTCACAAACATAGCCACTTCAAGAATATAGATAGAAGGAAGGGTCAATATGTTGTACTGCTTGAAATATGGCTTGCAACTGTCGGTGGTTTTTACTTTAAACATTGACCGGATGCATCTTTTTTGAGCCTTAAATGCTGTCTCTTTGTCGGTGGAGTTCGCCCAGAAAATGACACCGTAGCGTAAGTAAGATTCAACTATACCGTAGTAAGCCGAAAGAAGTGCTTTTGTATCTACTACTAAGGATAATCTATGTAAAGCAAATGCAGACGAACTCAATTTTTTACACAACATGTCGATATGTGCTTTCCAGTTTAAACTGCAGTCTATTTGTAATCCTAAAAATTTAATATCAGTTACTTCATCAATGTTGTTATTTTTGTGGTGTATGTGAAGGTTTGGTACACGAGGCATACGTTGTCTGAAGTGCATTATCTTAGTCTTGCTTAAATTTATATTCAAATTATTTTTATCTAGCCATCTAATCAAATTGTCAAGAGAATTATTTATGTCCGTTTCATATGTATTTACGTTTTTACACGGGATCGTAATGGTACTATCATCAGCAAACATAGTTAAGGGATGTTCAATGGACGTGGGCATATCATTAATATATAATATAAATCCAAACGGGCCCACAACGCTTCCCTGTGGAACACCGAATGTAATTTTGCGTTCTCGTGACCGGGATGTCTCTTCATGTTTATTAATTACATTGATGCGACTAATTTCGGTTATCTGTGTTCTGTTTTCTAAATACGATTTAATTAGTTCGAGCACGTTGCCTCTAAAGTAAGAAAGTAAGTGTTAAGAAGTGTTAAGAGTGAGTTATGGGATTTTATATGCTTTTTTTTTTTTTTTTTTTCCGGGTGGGAAATCATCAAATGACCCCCCCCACTCTGGGCGGAGCGGAAGGGAGTGTCAGACTTGTACTGACTAAAACCCATCCATGTTCCTTCTTTGCCCTTTGTGTTCCAGGGCCACGGTATCTCTTTCGAACAGTCCCGCAGCCCGGATTTTATATGCTGCCTCTGCTAAAGGTTTTCACTCGTACGCACCTTAGGGGCATTTCTTTATATAGTATCTAGATAAAAACCTAGGTTTCTAAGTTTAATCATAGTCTATCTGCGAGCCTTTCATCCAGCTCCATTCAGCCGTTCGTGCGTTAGTGGACAAACTTTTGCGTTTGTTAAAGCAAGGATAAATAAAAGTCACGATAAACTAACAAAGTTTTATTATTTCACTATCTATCTGTGTCGACAAACTAGTAATTTTCTACCAAAATAATTGACCTTTCGTAAAAGAAAAGCTAATAGCAATCAAGAAACAAGAGTAATGACAAATTACTTTCAAAATTGATAGAAATTTCCCCGAAAAGCGTCCCTGTGTTTATGATAAATAATAATAATTTTACTTATTTATTGTTGTCGTCATATTTTCTTAAGAAAATAAGCAAAATTATCTTGTCAATCAAATTACAAAAAACCCGTGTAATATTTTGATGGAAAACTTCCTTAGTCGTCGTTCTTGTTATTTAAGAGGCCTATTACATTTCGCCCGTGATTTTTGCCTTAATAGCCCAAATTTGGCGATCTTATTCTGAGAAACTGAAAGGTTCTTCTTTAGAATTAAATTCTAAAGAACTCTTCATTAGAGACTTTTACTTATTAATTGGTGGAGAATAGTTATTAGTATAGTATATAGCAGTCTCCCTTTTCCCATTCCTTTTTCCTATTTATTTTTATAAAGGGCACTTAACGTGAACAATAAACAAAAACATGATGAATTTGTTTTAAAAAAAGTTTTTTAGATTACCTCAACTATGTCAAAATAAAAGAAACGATACATGAAACACAACTTGATGGGGAACTTTAATCTTAACTAATATTATAAAGAAGACAAATTTTTTGAATGTTTTTGGGAGGTAATCTCTGGAAGTACTGATCCCGACCGATCACATAAATTCTTGCGAAGCACATTGGCGAAAAGCTACACCTGATATTGCCGAGTGCCAAAGTATATCTTTTAATTAAAAGTCGCGAACAGGCAGGCGAAGCAGGCTGAAGTTATTTAATCACAAACTTATAAAAATTCTCGCCTGGATACCATTCAATCTGTCAAGAATATCAACACTTAATTTTGATTCTAGATTAAGTTGGATTTTTTTTTTCTTTATCTTATTAGAGAGGGTTTTAATCTAGACAGATTATGCTACCCTCATTGTTACAAATCAACTTATGATGCTGAACACAATTTTTGCTTCTGCGATAAGTACCTCAAATTACGAGCCTTTCTTACTCATCATAACTCACACCAAAAATAAGTGCCCACTTTAGTATTTGAATAACAGAAAGAATACTATCTTTATTTATTTTATTAGACATTGATGTGAGATTTAGCATTTTATTTTATATCACCCAGACAGCGAAGAAAACTGGACAATAAAGTTTACATAATAAATAACAAAATCATATTTGTAAAAGGATTGTCGTAATACTAATACAAATAAAATCGAGCACTTTATTGTTACACAAATATTATTTAGGACCTCATAAATCTAACGACATTTTCTTGGAAACCTTATAGAAAGCTCGTCAGTTTCAACACGGTTCATATTTCATGAAGGAGGGTTTATTCAGACAATGTTGCCAGTTTCATTTGCTGAATAATTGTGTTTCTTACATAAAATGATTTCCCTTATTTAGTGACCTCTTGTATCGAGTTCGAGACCTATGTTTAAAATTATGGAAAGAATACTTTGATGAGAGGTCGCTAAGTAAGGGAATTTGGTATAGTACTTTTATTCAACACAGACTTTCCCGCCTTCCTTGTTTTGTGGGTACAGATATGCAACGACGAGAGAGGAGCTCGTGGCTAAGTAATAACAGCCGCTCGGATCGATCTTTAGGTTAAGCCGTGATTGCCTAGGTTGGTTTGTGTATGGGTGACCACCCATTACATACCGAGTTTCCTCCGTGCCTCGGAAAGCACGCTAAGTCGTTGGTCCCGGGTGTCATTTGTAGATCTTTGACAGTCGTTAGGTAGTCAGTGGCCCAAAAAGTCTGACAACCAGTCTTACCAAGGGGTATCGTATTACCCAGTACTAACTGGGTTGTGAAGGTCAGATAGGCAGTCGCTCCATGTAAAATATTGGTATTCAGCTGCATCCGGTTAGACTGGAAGCCGACCCCAACATAGTTGGGAAAAGGCTAGGCAGATGATGAGATATGCAACGACGAGGCATTGTTACTGCTTTCAGACTGCGTTCGGGACATGTCCCGTTGAATAGTTTTGCCTTTTTAATGAGAAAGAGTGATTCGCCCAATTGTTCTGCGTGTCATAAGGTAGAGGATACTACCCATACGTTAGAGGAATGTGTCCGGAACGAGATTGAGAGGAGTAACTTTTTCGTAAAAACTGTCTCAAGTCTATTGATGTTGGTAAATACGAGTATAATAGTATTTTGGCTGCCCCCTTGTTCAGGACAGCCAAACAACTATACAAAATTGGGTAAAGTTAGGTATTAACCGTAGACATAGAATGCCCCTATGAGGGTGGCATGTTCATACATGATCAAACCCTCTATAAACAAATAAAGAAAAAAAAAAAGAAATGTATTTTTTTCATCAACTGTAAAAAGGAGGATGTAATTACTTATTATTGTTAAGTTCCCCCTTTTTAAATGATTTGTCGAGGATTGGAAAAGCAGGAACATTGTATTTTCCACTATTTTTAGAAATATTGAAGAAGACGAGATGGGTATTGTAAGAACAGCTAGTTACTTATGCGATGGTCTGTATTCCTTAATCCAATAAACTTCTTAACACGTCTAGAATAATTCTCTTATAAAAAACCGACCAAGTGCGAGTCAGACTTGTGCATGAAGGGTTCCGTACCATCTTAGTAGGCGAGTACCTTTAATTTTAATTTTATTTTTATTATTTGCTGTTATAGCGGCTACAGAAATACACATTCTGTGAAAAAATCAACTGTCTACCAATTACGGATCATGAGATACAGCCCGCTGACAGACAGACGGACGGACGGAGGGATGGCCGGACAGCGGAGGCTTAGTAATAGGGTCTTGTTGGTTACCCTTTGGGTACGGACCCTAATAAACCTTTCAGCAACTTATAAATGTCCCACGATTTAAAAGTTTCATGGACACTAAATAAAAATACTGCGTAGTTGAAAAGGAAAAGTACGTCGGTTGAATTGAAATTGTTTTATCCCGATACCCTTGTTACCTAAGAATTAGGGTTCTTCTGAGTAATCATTTATCACTATTCAGTCCACCCAAAGCATTTATTTGTGTCCGTCCTAATGTGGAGCGTAAATGATTTGGCAGTCTGGCTAGTGACAGCGAAGTGACATGTGTGCGAAAAGATAAAAAAAGATTGTTCACGTTTAAGGTTCATTTAGACGAGGACAGTTTCTAGCTTCTAGCAAGCTAGGCAAAGATAAATATAGAGTAAATTTGGGTAAACAATACTTACGCAAGAGATCTAGTAGCGGGAAAAGACGAGAATATCCTAGTTTTTAAGGTTCCGTAGTCAACAAGGAAAGGAACCTTTATAGTTTCGCCATGTCCGTCTGTCTGTCCGCTGCTTAGCTCAAATACTCTTAGTACTATAAAGCTGTAGTTTGGCATGAATATACAGATAAGTTACGCCAATAAAGTGGTAAAACAAAATCTCGAAAAGTATTTGTTTTTTAAGGTTTCTCCTGTACCTAAACGTAAAGTGGGGGTTTTTTCTCGCGTACCCCATACTGTGGTAAGTTGTTGGTAGGTGTTTAAAAATATTGCGAGTTTGTTCATACAATTTTTCGATTAAGGGATTCATTTGTGAAATATTAAGCTTTAAAGTGCTAATTTATGTTAAACTCAAGTGTCCAGTCTCAACCAGGTAAACAGTTGTTTGGGTGTGTAAAAAAAATTCACGATGGTAGTAGATACAATGAAATTAAAAGGAATACTCTCACAGCTAAGTAGGCTTTACAAGATTACGAGTAATAGTCGAACAACTTATAAAATGTACTTGGGTAACATTATTTTCCTAAACATAATGTATGGGAGTACAGGTTTTTCAACTGCAAATGTGAGTTTCTTTTTTATTGTTTCATTAAAAATCATCGTTCGGAGGCAAATCCGCATATTCTGAAGGGCAACTACGGAACCCTACACTGTGTGTGGCCCGACACGCACTTGACCGGTTTTTTGGAAGCTAGAAACGGAGTTTTCATGTTTGCTAATCAGTACCTACTAAACTAACTAGCCTATTTGTTCTACTGTTGTGTAAACGCCTCCCTCTCCGATCTCCACAAAATTCCTTATCAGATATCACAGTTCAAGTAAAGTGAAGAGCCTGAATGTAAATTGATAACTCATGAGAGTATTAGCCTGGCGCATCTAAGCTTCAAGACTCGCATACACTCGCCTCTCGACATTTGATTGACGAGAATTTCTCTTCGTGTAAATGAGCCTTACAGACAGTGCCAGCTTGATATTAATAAGAAACGCCCGAATAACGTGTTTCTTTTATATTATTTTCATTGTTTCGTGTACTTTGATCATTGACAATCAGAAATAATGGTTTTGTCTGATCATGGTCGTGTATGTTTTATTTGAAATCTCCAGCGATTTTGAAAGGGATCCTTGCTTTTTATTATATGTGCTGGATATTCAGACGTCTGGGAATTTTTTGCTTTGACGTTTGTTCTTTTTCCATTTATTGTTTCTGGAAGCAATTGAAAGCATTTCCTTATGATCATTCCTAGAGACAAACAAAGCATTGCTTTCTGTCTCTGCTTTAACTTTATGAATAATACAGAAATTCTCAAGTTTCTTCCAGTATTTAAAATATCTTTAAAAGTACAACTGAGTCTGCTTTGGAATATTAAATTTCAATCAATAGTCCCTAGACGTCTAGTATCAAGGTAATTTGTTCCCTTCTTTTGTCACGTCCCCAGAAACGCTTAACTATTTTTGTATTCTAGTCTATTTTTGTCTTAAAAGGATACGAAATCAATCTTCTAAAAAGGTCTCTTCATTAACAATTTATTTTCTACTTTGTTTCAGGGCTACCTACGTTTCAGTCTTGACGATATCAGCGTTCTCTCTGGAGAGATACCTAGCTATCTGTCATCCTCTACATCTGTATAGAATGGCTGGACTGACCAGAGCTTCAAGAATTATTCTCATACTATGGATTATATCCATAGTGTGTGCTTCTCCTTTTGCTATGTACAGTGAAATCAGCTACAGGGATTATCCGCCAAGTAAGTTTTAAATTAATAACTGTTTTTTTTTTATGTAGGGCTACTCGCAGTTCAATTCGATAAGGTTGCAATACTGCTCAACTCTTGTCAAATGAATTTAAGGCCCCCAGCTAGGGCTTACAAACTAAGTGTACAATTAAATGAACGCTCGCTAAGGGCACCTCCTGTCGGTTTCGGACTTGGGCTTAGGGCGTCATTAAGGGGAAAGCAGCAAAAGACAGGCTGGGTCGAATTATTATAATTTGCGGAATTTAAAGCTACAAGCTCAGCGGCGCGGGCTGGCTCGTCGAGCAAGGGTCGGACGGTAGCGTTACACGTCGTGGTGTGCCTCGGCGGCGAGGTCGGAATACGGATCGCTTAATAACTGAAATTATGGCTATATACTTATACCTGGCCATCACAATGACACCGTTTATTAACAATTGCCTCTCTATGGATTTCGAATTCGATGAGTAAAATCACTCCACTCTAAAATTCGACCGGTGTCGTTTCGAGGTTCTTACAAAACAGATAAGTGGTCGTTGGTCTAGTGGTCGCAAGTAAGCATTAGGCCCTGGGTTCGATTCCCAGGTCTGACAAATTGTTATTGGGTTTTCCCATCAGGAATTTCTCAGTAGCAGCCACGGAGTCTGGATTTGTGCTCGGTTGATGGCAATAGGCTCGCCTCCTATTAAATGGGACTTAACACTTAACTGGAGAAATGCGGGTACACCTCTGCCTAACCCTTCGGGGACTACAGGCGTGATGTTATTGTTATTAGTGCGCTTTATATGCGTACATGCGTAGTTAATTGAGTTTGAGAACTTGACAAAATGCGCACACAATCCACATGTACATATCAGAAGTAGGATATCGCTTCTGTTTCTAACTTCTATCATAAAGTCATGCAAAGGAGGAGTAAACGATGACTGATTTCAGCTTGCCTTCATTCAGCAGGGATGTCCCTTTCTTTATTTACACAAAGTTTCTGGTCGGTGACCGATTAAAGTAATATAAATGCTCTCTTATTCCCTGCACGTTGGACCCATGTCTCGTTGCGAGCCTAAAACGCCAGATTTCATTAAGAGACCGGATTTTTTCGGGTAAGCCGGATGTTACCGAATTTTCCCTAAATATTTCCCTAAACCACATGTTGTTTTGCTGTTCTTGTATTTATTTTCCATGGGTCATACATATTTGAGTGGCTCTATTGTACCCTTTGTGTTATTAATATAAAACCTCTAAATAAGAATGCTCTAGTTAATCTTTAATTTCATTTACTTGAAGGAATTTATTATTACCTAGTTGACCCAAAAACCTTTTTGGAATGTTATGAACATTAAAAAAAAACAAATCAGTCCAGCCGACCTCAAGTGATCCCAACAGCCAGCATTTATTTTTTTTATATTTTAAATCAATTCAACACACAACTTTGCCTGAAGGTTTTCGATAAACCCTTTTTCCTTTCGGTCAGTGACCACAAGCAAATATTTGTCAACTCAACGGTACTGTAGGGACAGAATTATAATATTCAGAGAGTCGAGTTAGGATTGCTTAGGGACTTGCAGAGAAAATACATAATATATGTATAATGTAATATAGCTTTAAATGATATATGTGGGAATGACAAGACAAGCGGCCGACTGCAACCGTTTTCCAATTCGTTACATTCTTACTAATATTATCATTAACACTAAAAACGGGATATTTACCATGTTAATAAATAAATAATGTTAGTCATCATGACAGTTTAAAATCTTATATCGTACTAATATTATTTATAAATGAAAAAACAACTCTGTTGCCGTTTCATGCGTAAAGGGCTTGACAGATAGGTATAGGTGAAATTTGACGAATATACCGGATATGACGGATTTCTCTCAATCTCTTTTGTATTATATAGCCGCCTAGCCCATATTGTGTGAGTACTATGTACTAGAAAGCTGTCATTCGCTGGAAACCTGCGTCTTTTCTTGACTTGAATGTGCCCTGGCGGTTAGGAGTATGTCATGCTCACTCAAATGTCTCGCTGATGGTGGCACGTGTGTCGGATCATTTAGTTCCCTTCAAAATGGTTGAGTTGATGGTGCTGATACATGCGTCATGTTCGTGAACGGGCGCTGTCAGTTTTGACTGGTCATCTCTTATTTGCCACGGCTTATTTGAATTAATTATTTTATTTTTGAATTGTTTTTACTATGGACACTTAACGTACACATCTTGCTGCATCGTTCTCACATAATGTACCATCTCAAAATGAATGATGTAACCAAGGTTTTGTTAAAGTATTCTGATTTAAAAGAGCGTCCATGGAGTTTCTTGCCCGTTCTTCTCCATAGAGATCTACGTTAGGGAATGGGCAACTACAGTACTTTCACAGTTTTTGTGCCTTGTGACTGGGACTGTAGCTATATTTTACTGTTGTCTTTGTTTCGACAATTCAAAAGTGCCTGTAACTGGCCTCCTTGAAATAAATGCTTTGATTTTAATTTTGATTTAAGAATTAGGATATATGATACGTTTTAATCCCGGTAGCTGGTACGTTTCCATGGGGCAAATTTTTCACCCCAAAAAGTCGTTTCCTGAAGGCTCCGTGAAGGGTCCGTTTACACCCTGCCAATTCTTTTTGATAGTTCACAATCTTCTGTCCAATAAGATCTGATATATCTGTCAGTTGTTGGAATCGGATGGCCAAAACACAACAACCAATGAGCAATCATTTAATGGAACGTCAGACCATCATTGGAAGCCATTGCTTTGAAAGTATTCCGTTCAAGAGTCGCACCAATCTAAAAAAACCTATGATTTTTTAAGCTTTCACGGTTTATCTACACTTAATCTGTCACTTACGGGATATTTTCCGATTTTCAACCATTGTGAGCTCCCGATATTTCGAAGCATATTCGATATTGCTAGATTGAAGATATCCCGTAAGTGAACGTGTAAGTTTAGAAAATTATGTATTTAGAGCGAGAATATTATATTAATAGTTGTGTGGATGTATCTTTAAAAGATACACACGTTTACGAGACGCGTTATACTTAAGTAATTAATTTGCAAACTTAATTCAAGTCTTGTTAGCACTCAGGTTCAGCGTGTAATTTGAATATATTGCTCACTTAATATTCCAGTATCATAGTTATTTAAAATGTCTCCATCTATGCATGAAAATTTGGCTCAGTTTTTAAACTGAATGAACAAAGGCAGATACCTATTCGTTTTCTGCATAATTTACGGCTGACATAATTTTTTTTCATGCTGAATCTACGTTACATATTCAATGTAAATTATTCAGAAGAAGAAAATATTGTACATGAAAATTGTGTCGACGACAATTTTCCGTCTTCATGTTCGCAGATTTTTCTTTACCTTTATTTATTTAGGAATGACAACGTTCTTATTGTAATTTTTTGGAGCTAGAAATGAGCTAACTGTGAATACTGTAACGCTTGCTTTTATTATACCCAAAGAAAGAACCGTAAACTTGTATAATATCTTTATATACTTCTTCAAGAGTAGGCACTTTAGGCAGTGGGATAGTTATTTAATCAAAGCAGGTGCGACTTCTGTTATCGAACTCTTTAATTAATTTAATTAATTAATGAGTTCTTGAAAGTTCTTCGTAATGGGCCTATCACACTTAAACCTTGGACTTATTTTATTTTTAACTTAGTTTATATTTTTGGTGGGTAGTTAACATGTTCAACTAATTATTGGCCGCGGATTCACTGGCTTGTAAGTAACCTAGGGTAATTTTTACACTCACTTGGTCCAGGGCAAAATGTCTCTATCAGCAAGCCAATTGTCATCCCAATTCGTTCAGCCGTGTATGAAAGATTGAGTAACAAACATCACTGTCATCATCTGCCTTTTCCCAACAATTTATTTATTTATTTAACAATTTATGTACACACTAAATACAGGAAAGAAGAAAGGAACAGAAAATAGTACAAAGGTGATGCTTATTTCTAAAGAAATCTCTTCCAGCATACCTGCGAAAGGAGATACTAAAAAAGAGATGTAGACATAGTGTGTAAAAGAAGAAGAGAAAATGGAATACATAAAACGTAAAGCAGAACTATTTAAACATAATAAAATAAGAATATACTAACATACGTATAATACAAAGACAAAACATAACAATACTGTAAATACAATAAAATAACTTAATAAATACTTATGCAACTATGAAGAAATGGAAAGATAATGTTCTTTCACTCTTCTTTTGAAAACTGCAACAGTTCGGCAGTCCCTAATGTCAGGCGGAAGTGAATTCCACAGCCGCACGGCGTGTGCAGTGAAGGAATAGGAGTAGAAGTCGGTGGACTGTGGAGGGCATTTAAGGAGGTTAGTAAGATGCGACCTGCAAGGTGTATCAGAAGGACGGGAGTAGGAAAAGCGTTCCCGCAGATAGGATGGCGTTTTAGGGTTATGAAGGATGTTAAATAGCAGACACAATATCCGAGAGTTCCTGCGAAGTCGAATTGGGAGCCACTTGAGTATTTTGCGAAAGTTAGAAACGTGATCATACTTTTTAAGGTTAAATACAAAACGAATACAGATATTTTGCAAGCACTCAAGTTTATTTAAAAGCTCCTCGGTGGCATCCAAATAACAGGCATCAGCGTAGTCTATGATAGGTTGAATGAGAGTTTGCGCAAGGGAGATTTTGGTGTTCAATGGCAGGAAGCTCTGGAGGCATTTCAATGAGTGGAACGTAAAGTGCACTTTGCGACTAACTTCAGCAACATGGGCAGTCCAAGATAAATAGGAATCCATTGTCACCCCCAGGTTTTTAGCCTTGATTGCGTAATTAATCTGAACTCCATTCAGCCTGAGTGGAGACAGCGACGCAACATCGAGCCTATTCCGCATATACCTGCCACCGATGATCAAGGCCTGAGATTTCTTAGGATTGATTTGCAGTCCAAAGGACCGCGACCACTCACTAATCAAACCCAGATCCTTGTTCATGACAGACACGGCGGCTTCCGCATCCTCCCTTAAAAAATGATGGTGAAGCTGCAAGTCATCGGCATAGAGATGGAAGAAGGAAGAGATGACTCGGGTGACAGAGTTAATGAAAATAGAGAAAATAAGAGGAGAGAGAACGCCACCCTAAGGCGCGCTAAGAGGGCACCAATCAGAGGAAGACTAATCAAGACGAACACGCTGCGAGCGGCCTTTAAGATAGGAGTCAAACCAACCTATAGAGGAAGAGGAGAAATTGAGAGATTTAAGGATCCCCAGAAGGATGTCGAAATCAACCGAATTAAAAGCGCTGCTAAAGAGACTTGTGGTCCATGGCCCAGCGAATATCGTCAGTAACCTTTAAAAGAGCCGTTACAGTGCTATTGCCAGGACGAAAACCAGATTGGAAAGTACTAAGAAGATCATTCCTAGAAAGAAAGGCCGCGAGTTGCCGATGGACGATGTGCTCAAGAACTTTAGAAAGATAAGGGAGGATGGAAATGAGTCTAAAATCAGTAGGTGCAACCGGATTAGAGATTTTGGGTAAAGGGATGATATGGGCTTGTTTCCAGACCTCAGGAAAAGTACCAGAAAACAGAGAGTAATTAAAAATGTGAGTCAAAACGGGAAGTAAAGTGGGAAGGAAAGGAGAAATTATTCTTAAGCAAAGGTTGTCATTACCAACAGCAGAGGAGGAGATAGCAGAAATAGATTTTTTGACCTCAATCTCACTCACAGGACTTAATTCAAAGGAAGAACATTGCGGCAAAGGCAAACAGGAAAGTTTATTTAAAGTAGCAGACTTGACGTGCGGAGAACTACGGAACAGCGAACTATGTTGGGGTCGGCTTCCAGTCTAACCGGATGCAGCTCAATACCAGTATTTTACATGGAGCGACTGACTATCTGACCTCCACAACCCAGTTAGTACTGGGTAATACGAAACCCCTTGGTAAGACGGGTTGTCAGACTTTCGGGCCACTGACTACCTGTAACGACTGTCAAAGATTTACAAATGACAGCCGGGACCAACGGCTTAACGTGCTTTCCAAGGCACGGAAGGAACTCGGTATGTAATGGGAAGTACGGCTTAACCTGAAGATCGACCCGAGCGGCTGATATTATTTAGCCACGAGCTAACAAACATTTCCGTAATATACAACATTAGTTTTAGTATATGCGAAACCTGAAACACGTGTCGAGTATTTTTATGTAAAGAATCTATGTACAAAATTTCAAAACTGTATCATGAAAATTCAAAAGTTGTAAGCTTATTCTGTTACCTGGTTGTCCGCACAAAAGCGTGGTCACCAAGCAACGCGCCCGCGCGCGGGCCTCCAGCGTCGTCTTGAGCTCATTGATAAACATAATTTGGCAGTAGGTACCTAAATTATTGCGATATGTACTTAATGTCGCTCGGTGTCCAACTTGTAACTTTTTTAAATATTTTTCGGACAAAATAAACACGGTTTAAAAATTATTGGAATCGATTCAGTTACTTATTCTGAACAAACTATATTCAGGTTTCGCATATACTAAAAATAATGTTGTATAATAATTTCAGAAGTAGATTTAAAAAGAAGAAAATCTACAAAGAAGAAATGCCTTACTCAGAATAATTTAAACATAGGCTGAAAGAGACAAGAAACGGGTAGGCTTTCTATTATTCGTTTTTACCATTACCTAGTTTTATTCTAGCTTTTGTTCTGCTTTTGCAATGAATTTTATTCAGTACTTTTTTGTTCTCGCCAAACCTAATTTAAAGACTTTTGTGTTAGTAGTAAGTAATTTATCTTATCTTTTTCGTTCTTTATTTAAACAGAAAATCTAGAGAGTTTGCCTGTATCCACTGAAACATTTACGATTTAATGAACATGATCCATTAAATTGGGGTATTCCTCAAAGCGCAACTATTGTAAACACAACCAACTAAGCGCTACTAGAATTTTCCTCGTGGCGCAACCATTAGTTGCGCTCACAAATTCAAATTAAAAATATAATATGTTAACTCCTCAAAGCGCAACCATGATGAAAAATAGAGCGATATCATTAATTAATAATTTAGTTGCGCTTAAAAATAGTTGCGCTCTGAGGAATATCCCAATAAATTGTACATTTTACTTGCTAAGAAGAGCATAGCTCTGGTAAGATTTATTTATTTTGAAAAGACTGGGACTAAGTTTTAACAAGCTGTAATGTTAGAAAGATTTAACTTTACGAACATGTGAAACTTTGGAAATCAGTTTTCTAAAAAGTTTTAATCAACTTCTGTCCAATTTTGATTTTGAATTATCATCGTTATAATTAGTCGTACCAAGGGATGTTGAGTTGCTTTTTTTTTTTTTTTTTTTTTTCGGATGGGAAATCATCAAATGACCCCCCCCACTCTGGGCGGAGCGGAAGGGAGTGTCAGACTTGTACTGACTAAAACCCATCCATGTTCCTTCTTTGCCCTTTGTGTTGCAGGGCCACGGTATCGCGGTGTCACGGTATGTTGAGTTGCTGTAGTAACTGAGTTGTGGAGGTAAGATAGACAGTTGCTTTATGTTATATACTGGTATTCAGACTGGATGTCGACCACAAAATAAAGTTGAAAAAATGACGAGATTATTTTAAGGATTCCATAACAAAATCACTACTTAGAAAACCTTTGTCAAAGCGCAATTTCCGCCACCTTTTTTATTATAACGTAGAACCAGCCAAGTGTCATAATAAGGGCAAAAAGGCTGCAAGGCGAGATGACGGTTATCATCATAATAACGTCGCAAGTGTAGTTACGTAGGGTGCTAATTATATGAGAAGCGTTAGTGCTTACTAGTTAGGGTAGATATAATCTTCCGGCTGTGGTTCAACCCACAGTCAAAAGTGACGTGTGGAATGTCGTCTCCTCTTTTTGCGAGGAGGTGATGCATTTAAAGGAGGCGGCGGAGACGGAAAGAGAGCATGCCTCTCACTCTACCCGCACCAGAAGGACAGCCGCAGACCCGCAGCCGAAGGACACCGAAGGGCGTCGAAGGGCGCTTAACGATCTCCGGCCACCATAAGGAGGGGCCTGCAAGCGGCGCACTTAGGGTTGAGTCGTCGTCCGACCAGCCAGGTCCAAAGAGGTGGCGCGCAGTGGCTCCTGCGCGCCTTCATGCAGAACGTGCGGTCGCTGGCCGCACTTGGTGGGGGGCACGCCGGGAATCGCGGGCTACTACCACTCGGGAGTACGTGCGAATGTACTTGTTTTTCCCGGGCCCCCGGCACACGTAGTAGTAAGAACAGTGGGAATGTTGGTTATGAAAATCCAGCTCACATAAAAAATGAAAAAAAAAATGCACTCAAAGTGTGTAAAGAAAGGAAGAAAAGAAAGAAAAAAATATTTATTTGTTGCAGGGACATGACATGCATCATACAAAATTACAAAAAATAAACAATAAACTATAAATTCAACAGGACGGAACAAAAAAGAAGAAAGTTAACAGCTTGCACGTCGTGACTGCGACAAGCAGGTTACCACTCTGCATGATGCTGTGCTATGGGGGGCTCACAACACAGTGCTGATTTTCAGTGTTCACCCGTGAAAAAAACATACGGAAGCCAAGACAGCATAAATATGTTTTACATCAATATGAGAATAAAATAAATAGTACTTGGGTTTCAATTTAAAACGAACTTCCTCCAGGTAATATAATAATTACTACAAAAAATATACAAGTATGTGTGCAGGCTAACCAAAATAAACACAAAATACAATATAATAAAGACATGGCGTGTTAAAAAAGAAAAAATAAGAAAATATAAGTCATGATGAAGAATAAAAAAAACTATTAAGAAATTAGATGACGTGAAATATTTCTGGATGCCCTTGACCGATGACGTTGACCTTTCAGTGTGATCCATTATAAGTGTTGAGGCGGTCGATAGCGCCTGTTCGACATCAGTCGATCGCAATCTAGTTGCAATTTTAGGTAGGTACCTATAGGAAATGTTGGTAGTACACACGGCGATCAATCAAGCTATACAAAACCAGTTTATGCGGATCTCTCATTGTACGGGAAATCTATACATAACGAGGCCATGTTATACTAGAAATGTATAGCTTGATGTGTCGCCGTGTCTACTTCTGTTGCGCGGTGAGCGGAATAACTGTTGCAAAGGGAATATTCCCATCAACACAATAAAATTAATGTTTACAGCCCATAAGCCAGACACATTACAACATGAATCTCACCAAATCCCTTTGCATTTGCAACAAAGGATTCCTAGGTTAAATTTAATTCCACGCGCGTTTGAACTGGCAGTTCTCCAGCAATCCATCAACATAGCTTTATTACAATATTTACCTGTTACGATTAAGTAGGATTCCTATTTGCAACAACATCAACAGATGGAAAATCGCTATGGGTAATGTGTGCACAACATACTAAGGTGTAACAACTGTATTGGTTCATAGGCTTAGTTCACATAGAACTGGATACGAAGGTTGCCTTGAGATATTTCCCGTTTTCACTGTCACTAGATTCAGTATTTCAACTCTCGGCGTTGGGCTGAACGTTGAAAATCCAACAGTGCACTGCTTCTTCTTATTAGCGTGTCGATGGCAATCTAAATGGCCCAAAACTGAGCCAATAGTTTGGCGTCTTCAGTAGCGTCCATCAGTTCCTGTAATGAACAAACAACAGAACACGCAGGATACAACAACAATATCAAGTGCCCCATCGTTTGTGGAACAGCACCAAATTTACACTCCAAGGTAGAGTTGAGCAGGTTTTCCTTGCTACGGCCAACCTGGGTTTGGAGTTTATTTAAAGACTTCCAGCTTAAGCTTTTAAGGCTCTTTTTGTTCCACCTGCTGAAAATCTCCCACCTGAACAGTGCACTTAAAACAAGAAGCACTGTGTTACCCTGTTTTTAGGGAAGATGAGCATTATTGTATCACCATGCTATTAACTACAGACGTGACTAAAGCGTCGTTTATACTCGTACAGTTGACAAGCAGAGTGGTCAAGTGGCAAAATCGCCTGGCAACTGTCGTCTACGAATCTTTCATAGACATTCGTGTCTTTGGTTGCTTATTTACGTAGTACGGACAAGTCGGAGTGAGTCGGTACCGATCGATGAAAGTAAAATAGTCCCATACTTTTTGGATGCGCCTAAAACCTGTATTTTTATACAAGCACCCTTACTAACATTAAATTATAAGAAATTTACTAACTTACTACTTATTTACTTTACTTTTTTTCCTATGTTGTCCGAAATAAAGAATTTATTTATTTATATATTACGACTGTCAAGACACTCTCCTCATGTAACTCGTGGCTTTAGTAAATAAATTCCTATCTACTTTCGTTTTTGGTTTTGTTATTTTTGGCATGTGTCAATAAAAGTTTCTTCTACCCTTCCATTGGCAATGTCAATATTACTAGATATTATTTACTTACCGTAGTATTGAAACATTTACAAATCAAACATTAATTTAATTTTTATTTGATCCGCAGGTTAGTTATTCAGCAGGCATTCATTGATTCATTTCTATAGAATATTTTAGCGAAATTCCGTTTGATTTGACTTCAATATCTGAGTTATGTTTGTTTGTCGTCACTAAAAACTAATTTTATAGAAATATGAAAGGAATAATCAAAACTTTTACAGTTATATTGATTCTCGTTTCTAAAACCACATTTGCCTTAGTATTTTGAACTGAGTATAAATCTTAACAGGTTGGTTTTATATTTTAATAAGTTTTTAACTTTTTGAATAACGGCTTTCGCCATTTTGTATTTTGTACTTGACAGTGTGGTTCTTGTACAAATAGCCTTAAAAAACTGAACCACTTTGTTTTAAATTATGTTATCTCATTTATCTCCTACTCGAAAAGTGTTAGTAAGTAAACATGTTTTTAGCCAAATTGACATTATATTATTACTCTTTTGAGTTAACTTTGAAACAAAGTTGTGACATTTTTACTGTATTCTTCGATGTTCCCACAGCTGAGACACAGGCCTCCTCGCTGTTAGAGGCAGTACAACCGACCACAAATCTGTGGTAACACGTTGACATTGGGACCCAGACAGTACTACATAGCTTGTACCTACTGGTTTTGTTACAGCTGACGTGCGACCTTTTGTACTAAATAAATAAGGGAAATAAATCTAACTTTACGGCTTACAGTATTTAACCCTAAAATTCTATAGGCTACAGTTCTCCAAAGTCAATAGGTTTATTTTAGTCTGACAGAAGTATTTCACCTATGTTTCTCAATAGAAAAGCCCACATAAATGTTTAGGGTTCCGTACCCGAGGGGTAACCAACGGGACTCTATTACTAAGCCTCCGCTGTCCGTCTTGCTGTCAGCGGGCTGTATCTCATGATCCGTAATAGGTAGACAGTTGAAATTTTCACAGAATGTATATTTCAGTTGACGCTATAACAACAAATAAATTAAAAATAAAAGGGGGCTCCCCAACTACGATGGAACGGAACTCTTCATGCGAAAGTCCGACTCGCACTTGGCCGGTTTTTATATGAGCATTTAAAAAATAAAATTATAGTATTGTATTTTTTTAATGTGAGAGAGTTATACAGGTTAACGAGTAACTACATGCTCTGTCAAACGGAAAAACTAGGTTTTTCAGCAACTTAAGTTAGTTGCTGAAAAACCTAGTTTTTCCGTTTATATTGATGAAAAGTAATTAGATCCCTACCTTGTTTAATTTTCGTTAAAGTTTTAAGCCCTTGTTACGTAATGAAATTCAATATTTTGAGATTTATTTCATCAGAGAACTTGTGTTGGAATTTAATTTATTGTACATTGAATAGTTAAGAGTTTTGATTTAACAATGAATGATGAACAAAGCTTTGGAAATAAATAACTATCAGTATTATTTATCAATGGAGTTTTATCTAAACTGTCAGTGTTAAGTATTTTGTTTTGTTGTTTCAAATGCGTACCTACTGATAATCCATGCTTTTAATTTATTGCTCAACACATAACCGCACTCTAAAAATTAACCTAGTTAAAACTTTTTATTTTATTCGGTGGCCAACAAGTAAGAAATCCACTTGATATCAAGTAGTCAATGCCACCTGCCACCAGCCGTATCTGATATGACTTATTTGCCTGTAATTACACATAAACATTAAAAAAGCAGTACACAGTAAGGTTCCTTGGCACATCTTAGGGGTCATCTTTGTGATTGAGAGAACCTTTGCGATTGTATCGCAGTGCCATCAAATTCAATAGGAACTCTATGAATCAACAATGGCGTGCTGTGAGCTTTTGCCCACGGCAACCATGTCTCACAAAAGCCTACATAGGTAGGTGTTATAAGTCTCCTTGAAAGATGTTTTTCTTCAGACTCAATTCGGGTCTTTACGACAAAGACTCAGAAACTCCCACAACAAGGTATTCTTCATCGTATCTGAAGGTTCCTTGAATAAGGTACCTGTAAAAAATATGGCGTCGTTATCAAACCTACTTCTATTTACTTAATGGCTGTTAGTATTACCAACAGTTTCCTATTTTCGCCTTACAAATATTGCTAAAAGCAAAAAAATATCGCAGCTTTAGTTTCCCACCATTTCCACACGTTCTTGCTTTACAGCAATGTTGCGAGACCTTCGCAAGAAATCAGAATGAACTCGTTAACTGGAGTGTAGCAATTCTGATCAAATTAATGTTTATATTTGAAATGTTTCGCTGCAGTAAAGTGAACTGATGAACGATGAATGAACTGGAAACGCGGTATCCGTTCTATATGCAGAAACGATGAGAGATATTGCAATGAAAATCTTGAAATTTGATGCAGACATGTAGTACAATGTGTGAACGGACCCTTCTCAAAGCCGTCAACCAAGCATTCTGTAGATCAAACTAAGTAACTCTACGCAAATATACAGCAGGAAAATTACTTTTTCTTTGGGGTGAAAAACCACATTTTACGGTAAAACTCAATGTAACGGACTCAAAACATTGTGCTGATGATTGCATTGAATATTACAGGGTTCATAAAGGTTATTAACGGAAATTTAAATTAAAAATTAAAAATTTGCATTAAAAAAAAACTTGTGAGAATGTTAGTTAAATTAAAAATTAAATATTTGCATTAAAAAAAAAACTTGTGAGAAAGTTAGCTCAAATATCTCCGTAACTAGAAGGTTCCCAGGTATGGTCCAGAACAAAACAGGCACTTGTTCTCCCTGGGTTTTTAGAGGTACGGTCAAACTCACTCCGACATAATCTGCCTAGCCTTTTTCTCAACTAAATATATTGGATTCGGCTTCCAGTCTAACCAGATGCAGCTGATTACCAGTATACTACTTGGAGCAACTATCTATTTGACCTTGTGGAGCTCAGATATGTAGTCACTAGGTAACACGATACTATTTGAACGACTGGCTGTTAACCTTTCAGAATTCTAACTAGCCGTAACGACTGTCTCTCACCTCACTCCATCTCCATGGTAACAACCTTTATCAAATCAGAAAGGGCGGTTAACTGTATGTAAAACATATCTCTATTATATTTTTTTGTTAAAATGTTGCCCCACACTAGAAATTTTTCCTGTATCGTGGGTGCTTTTACAAACATTTAAACTCATACACAAACAGCCAGACCCGGAACAACTACCTGTAGAAAATATCTCATGCTCGAATAATTCTAACACACATGTACCTTTTTATTAATGTGAAAAACTTACATGATAAATATTGGTATTTACAAGCAGATGTGAGTGGCAACGCCAGGAGCGGACGCCTTAGAAGGACTTACACTGACCTTATTGGTGAGGTTCTTCAGAAAGGTCAGGTGCGTAGTGCTCGCAACCGGTGTGCGTATATCTATATGAATGTGGACGAGGCATAGGGAGGAGATGTAAGGATCGTTGCAGACGACGTCCTGTGGTTTCTATCAAAACTAAGTTTAACTTTAACTTTTTCCCACAGGGGTCTGTGGGAAAAAGTTATAGTTAAACTTAGTTTTGATAGAACCTATCCGTTGAGAAGTACAGTTAGAACCGGAATAGTCAGATAACTTTTGGGTATCGGTAATGCTAAGTTATGGGGGATGATTTTCCTTGGACAAATAAGTACCCAGGAAAAAATTCGGCAAGAGAATGAGCCCTAAAACCGTAAACATGTGAACTCTACCAACCCGCACTGTGCCTTAGTGGAATACAGCCCATACCTTCTTCCGGAGAAAGCTTGATGTCTGTTTCCTAGCAACGGGTACATAATAGACTAAATTTCAACACTTGTCAAAAGTAAATATTTATGATAAATTAATAATCAAACATCGTATTTCTATTTCACAGCAAGATACATTTATCAATCGTATAAAATTCAGACTAAAGCCTAGGAAAACTCTTTGTTCTGTTAATAAAGTGTCATAATGAAATATCACTACTCATTATTTTAAATGAAATCTAGCTTGGAAAATGATATTACTAAAGTTTTGAGCCATCAGTGTTATTAAATTAAATATAAAATGAATAGTGTTTATTATATCAAAATGTAAACGATGAAAAAAGTTTGGACAGCGTTATTTGTATCTTATACCATTTTGTAAAGTAAGTAAAGTAAAAATTTATTTGCTTAGATTGCAGGTACATAAGATAGGATGTAACAAAAAAATGGGTGAGCCTTGTACAATCTACCATAAATTAGGCATGCAAACATTGAAATTGTTAACTAAATTGAAAATAAGATTAAATAATGCTTTACAGTTAAAAATAATAGTCAGTAAAGTACATTCAACAAAGTACAAAAGTACAAAATTTGGAATTTCAATATATTAATCGAAACCGTGTAGATACTTAGGAACTCAATCTTGAATGTTCATGACACAAAAAATAACCGACTTCCTAAAAAGAACATTATAAAGTTGAAGATAACTTTACTTTCGGGAGTCGATAGCTTTTGTTTGTTTCATTGACATTTTTGACACCGACTTTTGAAAGTAAAGTTATTTTCCACTTTTTAGTGTTCTTTTTTCGAAGTCGGTTAAAAATAACAGTATCATCTATCAAATAAAATGATCTGTGCTAGGGTCATCATCATGACTAACTTTTTCTCAATGGATTCAGTAATGCTTCTAGACCCACCAAAATTGAAATTTTTTGCAGCTAAAAAACAGCTTGTCGAGGATACAAACATACAAACATTTAATGTGTCGGTATTTTATGGAAAAGCATTTTTTCTTCTAAAATTTTATCAGAAAGTCTAGAACGATGACAAAGCCAGATCAAATCCGGACATATGGGGCCAATCAAATAGACCGTAAAAGAACGGTTACTTAGAACCTTACGGGCGGTTTCTACAAGTATAGGTTAGTGTCTTCGCGTCCTCGTCGTCTAGATGTATATAATGTGAACAAATTGAGCTCCATTTTATGTCCTTGAGTGAGAACATTGGGACGTAATAACGACGAACTGTCGTGTGTCTACGTATCGCTTGACCCTGTTTGGTTAGCAACATACAAATTCTAGTTATCTCCATTGTGTTCATAAATTCTGAGTAACAATAATAAACGTTCCCGTTGTTTGTTTTGGACATCGGAATCATCGGAATCATTTTAATGTGTGGGTAATTGTAAACATTTGTGGTCAGTTCCATTTGTAATTGCGGTTGTGATGTTTAGTATTATAGCAGGGGGAGGATCTATGGGCGCGTTGCGAAAATCGGTACTAACATCGCCAACTTCTTTTTTCAATAAATTTTTTACAAATAAAATTCACAATTTTCAATTCTTTTTGTTTTTATTCCGAATGATCTTTGTAGCTCTGACGTGCCCTTTTAAATTTCAGCCATAAACAAATATAGGAATCACCTATAAAAATACAAATTATGTAATTATGTTACCATGGATACAGGAGGCAGGAGTCTATCCAAAGTTTACTAGAAAACGAAAATTATTGTACGAAAACAAAATTAAGATAAATTATTAGGCCCATTTATAAATCAGTCATACTGCTGCTGAAAACTGTAGACCGACTGCGAAAACCAGACACTGAATAATACTTCAGTACTATTTGTGTGGAGGTATCCGTGTCTGGAGCCGAGTCCACGTTGTCCTTCTGGTTTTTGTGAACCAGCGAAAACTCAAATTCTGAAAATTTCAAAAATCAAAATGAACTTTTACGCCAAAATTCGTGAAAATAACAACAACTAACAAGATAAAAATAAGAGTAATTACTCAACATAATTCGTTGAGTGATGATATTCACGAGTTATACTTACAACCCCGCTTCGTAAAATTGTCCTCATTAATTACGACGGTACAGTTGGGGTTACGTCAAAGTGACATTGTCTTTCAAGAGCTTCTGGAAAGTTTCTGTTGACAGCAGACTGATGTTTGTTGGAGGAAGTTTATCTAAAGGGTGTAAAAGGACCCTTAACGAAGCCGAAAGGCACTTGTTCTCCCCGTCATTGCGATCATTTTTTTGTTCTGGACCATACCTGGGAACCTTCTAGTTACGGAGGCACGACCCCCGTACTATTCAATTCATCTAGCAAATGACTGTTCCGAGCTGAAAACGATAAGAGCATGGGAAAGTGCGATTCCGTACTGCTAGATATGGCAAAACCCTTAGGGTACCCTTTATAAAACTCTGACATAAACCAATAGTAAACTATACAGGGTGTAAACGGACCCTTCACGAAGCCGTCAACCAAGCATTAAGTACATCAAACTAAGACCCTACGCAAATATGATTCCTGGGAAACGACTTTTTTTTTGGGGGGACAAATCACGTTTTACGGTAGGTCTCAATGTAACGCACTCAAAACATTGTGTTTGATGGATGGATGGATGTAATAGAATACAGGGGTCGTAGAGGTGTTTAAAGTAAAAATCTTAAAAAACACACATTAAAAAAAATAACTTGTGAAAAAGTTCGAACTTTGACCCCCAATATCTCCGTAACTAGAAGGTTCCCAGGTATGGTCTAGAACAAAAAAATGATCACAATGACGGGAAGAACAAGTGGCTTTATATGGCCGCGATGTAGGTCGAGAGCAAGTTCAGTGATAATTTACCAACTACCCTCAATTCGATAATAAGAATCGAACAACGGTTATGATATAACAGAGGAAAAATAGACACAGATCCTTCTATCTAAAGTTAAGCTGCCCTTGGTCTCTTATCTGACTTTCATTTAAAAATAAGCTCCTATCCAAGTTTCAAGCACGTAGGCATTATAGCCAAGGTCTAAGATAACGACACGAACGTTTGTGTATAACATTTCCCGTGAAGGACTCCGGAACGGTTAATATTTTATGAATAATGTATTTAATGAATATGTTATTGAATTTTAGTAGTGACTTTGACTTTCTTCTAAGAGGCTGATTCGTTGGTCGCAAACGCGATTGACTGAATATTAGGTCCTAGGTTCGATTTCCAGGTCAGGCAAAGTGTTGTTAGGGTTTTCCAACTGGAATTTCTCAGCAGCAGCCACTGGGTCTTGATTTGAGCCCAATGGATGGCAATTGGCTCGCTTCCTATTACATGAGAGTGAGACAAACATAACAGGCGAAACGTTGGGGTAGATAGTATTAGGGTACACCTCTGCCTCGACCTTCGGGGATTACAGGTGTGATGTTATGTTATGTTACTTTCATCTAAGGTATTCGTCAAGCCATATTTTTCTCTAGTAACCATAGACTTATAAAACAATTTGTTAATATTTCGGTGACGAATATTCCAAGCACAAAGCTTTTCAGCTTGTCCTCCAAACCTCATTGTCAATACCTAATTGTCTTGCCCTCTGATCCTCTTAACACTTTTCCAGACACGAACAATGACAAAATTCCTTTGCAAGGTCAGGTGACAAGAGAAATCGTTCAAGCCAGTATTAATAACATTGATTATGAACAGAAGCGACCTTGTGTTACAATCTCGGTGCTGCCAGACATGATAGACAGTCGGAGTAATATGAACCAAGAGTTGACTGATATAAAGGATGTTAGAAGTAATAGATCCGTCATGAAGTCTCAAAGATGAAAAAGTGACTGATTATAATACTTCACATGCCTCGCTAGATAGATGATCTTAATCTGAGACTTTTGATGGGCTGTAACAATATATGCTTCTTATAAACAATGCCTATTGCAAACGTAAACGTTAAGAAACCACCACCACCGTAAGACGTTATTAATGGAACGAAGATTTCGAGAGCTGTGAGCAGGTTGCGATGGTCTAATTGGTTAAGACGTCCGGTGTACTGAATCGGAAGGTCGCAGGTTCAAACCCTGCTCGCACTCGAATTTTTCTTTCCATATCAAAACAGCTGTAAACGTTAAGACTGAGCATTATGTTTTCTGGTCGAGGGATTTCTAGGACGAGTATTATTGGGTTTTCAATCAGAAAATTCCCGTAATCTAGATCTGTGTTCGGTTGATGGCGCAGGCTCGCGCCCCCTATTACTAAGCCTTAAAGATAATGAAATCTTGGCGTATTATTAACGCACCTCTGCCTAACCCTTCAGGATTTACCAGCGTCATATTATGTTATACAGTGTATAAACAAAACTCAATTCTTGAGCGGGATTAGTACATTTAGAAAAATAAAGTAACTGCTGAGCGTAGTGATAATGGCAATAACCCCGCAGGATTATTTTTTATGGTTCCGTGCAGGCGCATGACAAATTCTTTATTGTTTCCTTCATACTACCTACCATTTCGCTACCCACGTTTATCGCCACAGCTATTAAGACATTACAACACAGATCTACTTTATGAATATTGTTATGAAAAGGGAAGACACGACCACTTCTGCATTAAGAAAGACATTTCAGATAAAGTGATCACTTAAACCTGCTGGTTTTTAGGGTTCCGTACCCGAAGGGTAACCAACGGGACCCTATTACAAAGTCTCCGCTGTCCGTCCGTCTGTCTGTCAGCGGGCTGTAACTTGTGATCCATAATAGTTAGTCAGTTGAAATTTTCACAGAATGTGTATGTCTGTTATCACTATAACAAGAAATAATAAAAATAAATTAAAAATTAAAGAGAGCTCCCTTACTACGCGACCTTACATGAGTCCGACTCGCATTTGGTCTTTATTTCACATAAATCTGTCACAATACATGCCTTTCATATAAACATGTCCATTTACAATCTTTTAATACAGTTTGTGAACATTCTGCTTCGGGACAAATAATGGCTGTAAAGACGAATACAGACAAAAACAAAGAATGTAATGGGACGACTAGGAGGAACACTTATCATGCGAGACATTATCCCAATTCTGGGGAACTGTGTCAAGGAAACTTAATGCGATAATGGCTTGAGTGGCTTATGGCTTTTTTTGTCCAAAATGTTCTCCTTCATTTGTTCAACGTACGTTACGAGAATACATGATATCGTTGTCAATGTGTTTTTTTTTTAATGTCGTATTTTTCTTTGTGTTCGTGTTCTTCGATACTAGTATAATTTAGTATGATATACTTGTTGATAATGACGAATGAAAGCAGGAAAAACATTTAAAAGATATTATAATGGGAGAAGCCTTAAAGAAGCCGAAAGTCACTTGTTCTCCGCGTCATTGCGATTTTTTTTTTTTAATTCTGGGCTATACCTCCTTGTTACAGAAATATCAGAGGTCAAAGTTCCAACTTTTCCACAAGTTTTTTTAAATACCTAACTTTAAATAACCATAACAATGATATCTTTACTATTCAATACATATATGAACACAATGTTTTGAGTGTGTAAAACCTACATAAAACGTCTTTCACAACGAGAGCAGCGGTGGCCCAGTGATGGTGAGAGCAGCGGTGGCCCAGTGGTGGAGACCCCGACTTACGAGTAGTAAGTCTTGGGTTCGAACCCAGCCAGGCGCATTTCTTTGTGTAAGTTATTTCATCACCACTGCTCTCAAAACGGTGAAGGAAAACATTGTGAGGAAACCGGCATGTCCTAGAACCAAAAATTCGAAGACATGTGACATCTACCAACCCGCACTGGGCCCGCGAGGTGGATTATAGCCCATTCCCTCTCATAGAGAGGAGGCCTGCGTCCCAGCAGTGGTAACATTAATAGGCTGATTATGCTGTGCTTATGCTGTTTTTCACAACGAAAAAAATCATTACCTAGCAATAATTTTTGCGTAGAGTTACTAAGTATGTGTGTACATAATGCTTGGTTGACGGCTTCATGAAGGGTCCGTTTACGCCTTGTATAATTTTGTTGATCCTGCTTTCGATCGTTAACAGATCATCGGGCGAACAAATTCCGGGTTTATTTTACCTTTATAATAGTCAACGACGCCGCGAGTAGAGACGAAGGCAAAAGTAAACTTGTTTTTTTTTCAATTGTCTCTTTATCGTGTCGTATTTCATCTTGAAATGTTTTGAAGCTAATTAAATAATCAATTAAAATGCTACTTGAACGTGAAAAAGATTTTTCGTTGATGTAAAATCTCAAAGTAATTGAACCTGAGCCTATCTTCATTTAGAAGACTGCAGTCCAATTTCAAAGAATTTTCTAGAACAAAAAAAGTCTAATTACATTTTGTACCTTATGTTTGAATGGATATTAAAATTGGAGATTGTCAGAAGAATCTGTTCCCACTACTTGAATAAATTACATTTTGTTTTATGAAGTTAACAAAAATAGTTTACTTATTTACTTTTTGGTATGAGAGTATTTCTTCTGGCGTATAGTTCATCTATGTATAACGGGTATTAGTCGATTCTTATACGACACCGCGCGGTCGGGCGGTGTACGCGTGTCTATTGTGTGAATTTCATACAAGCCAAAGCGCTGGAGAACCGCTTCACCGCCCGACCGCGCGGAAGAGCGGTGTCTAGTGATAACCGCCTAAAAGATACTTAACGAAACTAAAAGCCACTGGGTGCCAGTGATATAAAGTCATATTTCCAACTTTATTTCAGATGATTTTACAAATAAAAGTTTTAATGAACTTCGTCCCTATAATTTTTGCGTGTATTCCATTGCGCGCTGCAGTGATTTTCACACCAACACGCGTTTGATGCGCAGAATGCTGTGATGTCGAGTAGGTATGTGTTTTTTTTCTTTTCACCCTGTAAAAGGAGATAATATACACTAAGCTCGGCCTCCCACTAGGTGGACCGATAACCTGGTGAAGGTTGCAGGGATCCGCTGGATGCGAGTCGCACGGGACCGGTCAATGTGGCGACACTTGGGGGAGGCCTGTGTCCAGCAGTGGACGTCTTTCGGCTGAAATGATGATGATGATGATACACTTAGCAAAACTCAAAAACGATTTTGTAGTAAAATAACAATTTCTACTTTGAGATAAGGCCTATTTTTCATAATAGTATTGGCTTCCAAAATACGAAGTTCGTGAAAACGTTAATCAATACAGTACGGGATAATCAATTTTAAAAGTTTAGTAGTTGCCAGCTAAATTGATCAACTATTTGAATGCACTTAACTAAAACCTGCAGCAGACGAGGATAATGAGCTTTCATCCCATTTTCATTGAATACTTGTTATCATATTTTACTATTAAACATTTTAATAGCACTTTCATGCTTGAAAGAGAATGCAGCTGGTCCTTTGCGATAAATTATTTCAAGACCGTCTTTTTATTGGAGTGGCTTTGCCTTGGGGGAACGATTATTTATCAGTAATTGTATAAGAATGCGCTTGTCGCAGAGAAATCTAAGAGCTATTTCATAGTTGTTGTTTTTAAAAGAAATGTCTGAACAAGGTTTTTCAAACTTTTCTATAATAAAAACGAGTTATTGTATTCGTTTTCTCGAAAAATTTAAACTTTGAAGTTTCTCCTCTATTAACTTCTGTGTATGATGTTTATATTAATGTGAATGGACTCCATTGTAAGATTAAGACTCCCATTCGGTCTATTGCAAGCAATTTAAGCTAGTAACTCCTAAAATACGTATCTACAGTGTGTAAACGGACCTTCCACGAAGTCGTCAACCAAGCATTCTGTACATCAAACTAAGTAACTCTACGCAAAAAATATTGCTGGGTTTTTTTTTTTTTTTGATGTTACGCATTCAAAACATTGTGCTGGTTGATGCATTGAATAGTACGGGTATCGTGGAGGTATTTCAAATAAAAGTTAAAACATTAAAAACTTGTACTAAAAAAAAAACTTGTGAAAAAGTTGGAACTTTGACCCCCGTAACTTGGACGAGGATGTTCCCAGGTATGGTCTAGAACAAGAAAGTGATAGCAATGTCGGGGACAACAAGGTGCCTTTCGTACTTTTACACCCATTATTTTAGTGTTTCCATCTATTTCAGAATCCTATATATCTGAATAGTTAAACAAATGTACTTACATAGATTTCAGTCCAAATGCTGGTTTGAGTTTCTGATTTACAGCCAAATCAGTTTAGAAATCTAGATTGCTTTGCTGAATTGATTTGCCAATCGAACCCTGCGACAGCTCACATTTACTTGTATTAAGTTAGGGAACCATATTCTGGTTTTATTAGAAAGTAATCACTTAAAGCCCAACAAACGCAATATTTTACGTATAAAACTGAAAATGCTAGATAGAAAGAAAGAAAGAAAAAGTATTAATTTGTCACAAGGACATGACGTGGTGAAAAAAACGCGGTGTCAGGCACATCGCATAATTCTACATACGGCGGTTACTAAAAAAAAATGCAGTTTTAAAAATTTATGGAATAGCTAAGAAGTGGTGAAAACAACGTTTGTATGACTGTTAACTACATAGCGCGCGTGCTTCGTTCGCTTTCAGAGCGGTTTTGGGACGCGCTTCGGGTATGTTCGCATGGGCCAGCACGGACTGCTTCCACGCAGGGTTGCCATGATTAAAACAAGTTGTTTTAAAACACATGTTTAAAACAGTTTGCATTTAAACCGAGTTTTTTATCGCACGTATAAAAACACAGATTAAAACAAGTTTTAAGCATTGTATAAAACAGTAAGAAAAAAACAAGCTTTAAAACTACTTTTCATGGCGAATGAATAGATATAAAATGAAAATACATTAATGTTTAGGAGTCTAAATAGCTTGACATAAAAACCAGTTATATAATAAATAGCAAAAGTTTGAGCAATAAGCCTGCCTCCTATTATATGGGACTTAAACATAACTGGGTAAATGTGTGTGCACTATTAGGTATACCTTTGTCTAACCCTTCGAGGATTACAGGCGTGATGTTATGTAATTTTTAATTGTTATGATATGATATAAAAGATCTAGTCTAGAAATGAAGAATTATGGGTCCAATTAATTTGAAATAATGCCCTAAACGAAAAAGAACAAAAAAAAACAGTTGTTTAAAACAATTGAAATGTTCGTTTTATAAAATTTAAAAAAAAACCTTTTTTTCCAACCTTGCTTCCATGCCTCCATGTGGGAGCGCTGCTCGTCTCTTGTGCGCAGAGTGCGGATCAGCTCCAATACCGTTCTGAGTATGAAAACTATAGGTTGGACTGTCCTTATATGCGACACTGCTGTGACAGGTCAGTTACATATAGTGTGTAAGAATAGTCTCTTATAATATTGTAATGAATTGATTATGATTGAATATGATTTATTATTATTATTAATTAATTGGTGTTGATTTGTATTTATATTGTATTAATTTGTATGTGATTTTGTATTTTATTGATTAATTTAATAATGTTTCCAATATGGGTTATATACCTGTATTAATAGAATTTGAATTTGATAAAGTGAGATCGTAGTGACATAATTAATTCCTGAGAACCTTAAACCAGCGTAACATTAGGAAGACAGCAAGCGGGTATCGCAAGATTCATTAGATTATATATCATGTGTCATGTGAAATATGGCATAAATTGCCGTATCTAACCTACATTTTAGCGTTGTTGAAGATTTATGTCTCTATACAGGTTTGTAATTTAGTCACCTATATACTTTGAGGAGCTCGTGGCTATATAAAAACAGCCGCTCGGGTCAATCTTTAGGTTAAGTCGTGCTTGCCTAGGTTAGTCTGTGGATGGGTGACCACTTATTACATGCCTAGTTTCCTCCGTGCTTCGGAAAGCACGTTAAGCCGTTGGTCCCGGCTGTCATTTGTAGATCTTTGACAGTCGTTACAGGTAGTCAGTGGCCCAAAAAGTCTGAACACCAGTCTTACCAAGGGGTATCGTATTACCCAGTACAAACTGGGTAGTGGAGGTCAGATAGGCTGTCGCTCCATATATAATACTGGTATACAGCTGCATCCGGTTAGACTGGAAGCCGACCCTAACATAGTAGGGAAAAGGCTAGGCAGATGATGATAATTTGAGGAAGTAATTCCACCCGTTTTGTTAAACAACTTTCCCAGTAATAAGCATTTTGCTGTTGCGTAGTTATGTATGTATATATAATATACATATCTATAGAAGATAGGGAAATTCCTGATGGAAAAACACAATAATAAATTACCCGGCCCGGAAATCTAACCTAGGATCTCATGCGCAGCAGTCGCAATTGAGACCAGAAGACCAACGAAACGCTCTCTACGAACGAACTCTCACAAAGTCCTGCTTTGATAAAAGCCTCACTTAACAGTCATCTTATTATCAATATACTACACTAATTAAACCCCTAACAAAAAGGGACCATCTTGGTAAACAAACTCCTTTTGATAACCAAAATATTACCATAGTATTAGGGAATTATTAAGAAGAAATGAAACGTTCATATACTTCAAAGTAAGTTATTTCGGTAACCTTGACTATTTTGTGATAGCGAAAATTTAATTAAGTGTTTCGTTTTTGCGACATCCTTTTATGATGCTGGCGACAAACAAGCTAAAGAATTACTGGGTCTTCATTAAAATTAATTAACGAGTTTGGAATGAAAGGAATGTGTAGAAGAAGTGAACATAACATAACATTTATTTATTCTCAGGCAACTTTGACCCATAGATATTCGTGCGCGCACGTCTGTGACCTATCAGCTGTTAGCCGCGTGAGACCGTTCTTTGCAACAGTAGGTAGGCAGAGCACCCGCGCGGCTCACAATTTCATACGGCTGTTATGTTCTTGGGATAAAAGTGAATGAGTATAAAAAAATGTTTTGATAGTTGTTTGTTATCACGTGTTTAAGTATCGGTCACTAATTACCAGTCACCCCATATAAGCATATCTGCAATTATACAGAATTACAGACTAACATAAATATGATAAAATACAACTTGTATTAGTAAATAGAACCTTAAAACTGTGTTAGTAACACTTCACTTGTGCCCTATGTCACTGTGCCATATGCTGTGCCGGCCACAAATAAACTGGGATGAGGACAAGAGAATGATGATGATGTATCTTTTTAATGTTAATTTAGTCTATGTTACTGTGAAAAAAAACCTACCATTTAGAAAACGGCAGCTAAAAATTCTGTAATAAAATTTCCTTCACTTTCCAATACTCGCATAGTGCAGCTGTAGTAGGAAAATGTTCAAAAAAAGAGCGAGGCGAAGCGAGGTTTATTTTACACACGCCGAAGTGAAAATGCGAGCGGGACATAATTTTCCATTTTAAGGAGGAATTGCATCAGAGCGAGGCAAACGGAACTGAGATACTCGCCGAATGCACAGCTCCGTTTTTTTCATGAAGTCGGATAAAAACGATTAAGTATTTGCAGTCACTATACCCTAATTGGTATCTCATCGTTACACATTTTATTCGCTTCGCAAAATTATAAATTGTTTTCACCCAAGAAAATGTTTTTATTATTATTTACTTGCAAAATCGGATACGACACGGAAAACCATCACCATCTTTAAACCGGTTCTAAACAATGTTTTTCTTTTTATTTTATCGGCAAAAAAAATCACTTTTAATTATATTTTTTAAAGACTTCATTTTAAATATCCATTATAAAAAATGCTGTGGTCAATTTTAAAGATTCTAGACCCAGATTTTTAGGATTTTATTAAATGGAAGAGATTGAATGAAAACGAATGGATGCAGAATCATGGTAAAAAAGTTGGCCCCTGGCTAGAAGCCTTACACTCAAGGCACCCACAGGATAGTCCGGTTAAGCAGACGACAACCCACCTAGGCTGACCAGTGAGATGCAATACACAAAAAAAAAGTTAACACATAAAAGTATTACCATAAAACGATGTTAATGTCCTAATTCTCATTTAATTAACGACAAACCCAATAGATGGTTCCAGTTTCGGGAAATTTATCAAGGCTTATAAATAACGGATGTTCCAACCCATTTAAGACAATGGACCCGTGTTGGGCTAAATTTATTAACCCTACTTGGTAACAATTTACTGTCTTATGCACCTGGTTTGGTTTCCGGATCCAAGATCTGGGCGTAAGATGGTATGGATTCTGAACTAAAGTGTGTATAGTTTAGGCCTAATTGACAAATTAATGGTCCTTTTTACTATTTATTAGTTGTCCCTTTAAATGGTGTTCACTAAAGAGTACTCTGTTTTATCTAATGGGTGTTTTAACCATCTGCGGACGTGCCCCGAGTTTCGGTGTTCCGGTGTTAGGTGTAGTAAAAAACCTATAAGTACCTATTGTACGGTATACATTTATTTTTCACGTCAAAAACAACTGTTTATAATCAATCAATCTGGTGAAGTTAGTATAAAATTTCTGCAGACTTTACCAGGGTTTAAAGCTTTGAGTCGGATTATTTTAATTGCTCAATCTTGAGGTTCATCGACATTTCTGCTGAGCTCTTAATTACGAGAGGTTTATGGTAGTAATTAACGGGTTTTATTGAACGGTCGATTTACACTTTTAGGGCTTTGTTATTTGTTAAAAAACCCTGCACATTTCTGACTCCACAAACAAGTATGACGCAATGTTTGAGAAAATTTGTTACAAAAAAATCAATTTACAATTGAAAACTTGTAGACGTTACGAGTTAAAGATTTTAGTAAGTATTGTGGGTATTAGGGGTATCGTGTTACCCAGTGCAGTTACCGGGTAGGTTGTTGAGGTCAGATAGGCAGTGGCTCCCTGTAAAATTACTGGCATTCAGCGGAATCCGGTTAGACAGGAAGCCGACCCAACATAGTTGCGAGATGTCTAGGCAGATGAAGATGATTGGGATTCCCTACTTATTTTTTTTATGTATACGGCATAGAATAACATTCCCGGGTGGGGTAGTCCGTGAGTAAATTTTTTCCATCAAGAATTTCCCAGCAGCAACTCCAAACACAACATTCCAGAACTCAAGAGACTAATTTAAATACATATTGTCTGAATACAGTTTCAATTTTCCAACGTCCCCAGATTCTAAACTACAAACGGGCACTGGGTACTGTCGCTGTTAGGTGCAATCGCATATAAATTAGTCCCTAGCGATATTTTCTAGTGTAGTTTCTGCAGTGAAAAGCTCTGGAGTGTCCTGGAATGTAAATGTGGTTTATTTCCACACGATGGGATATCCTGCCTGTCTTGTTGTCAGCACGTTACAAGAACTGATGGACGTTAATGCATTATCAGCTTATAACCTTCCCACTGCTGGGGTACAGGCCTTGTCGCAATGAGAGAGAATGGGCTATCCAACACGCGGGCCCAGTGCGGATTTGTTGATGTTACATGTCTTTGAATTCTAGGTCATCCGGGTGTCCTCACGACGACTTCCTTTACCAGTATGAGAGCTGTCGTGATAAAATAAATAGGGAATGGGAACACGCCTGCCAGGTTTCAAAGTCACGATTCGTAAGTCTGGGCCGTCACTCTCGTCGCTACTAAATGTGCAGAACTCGTTGCCAAATTCTGTCGACTCAATTTAGATTGCCATCGACACTCTGAGAAGAGGATTGTAACAAATGGTTGACATGAATCCAGACTTGCAATTTGTTTTAAAGTTTCGAAGTCGTAACACCAATGAGCAATTTATTAAAATATGCTCTATTAAACTGTTTAGATTAGGAAAAGCTAATCCTCAAGGGCCTTCCAAAGCTCGTTAATGATTCAATTTTCTTGGGAAACATTTTTTAATTCCTTTAATATCTTACCCCAATAAACCATTTTTTTTAAATTATGTTTAACGAAAAAGGTTTTAAGGCTGAAAAGGTCTTAATTCTTGAACATGTAATGTTGGTTGTTCGTCGTCCTTGGTTCATTTTTCAATTCTGAGAAGTGAATGTTTATAATAATTGAATATTTAATTTTATGTTGGATTTTCCGCGTAGCAAAAAGTTGAAAGGAAATTAAAATATTTGAAAGCGTTTTTAATTTGAATGACAGTATCGTTTACATAGCTTACAAGGGCTTGACAACCATTCATAAATAACGATAACATAAATTCTCCGAAACACAAATTATTTATGAGTTACGCACAAACGAGGAAGGAAACTGTTCGTTAGCGAGTGTTTTTTAAATATAACACTCACTTTTTTTTTCATTCGTGAAAAAAATTACGATTTACAAAAGGGGTAAGTGGAAATTCGCGGCATTTAAAAGCGGTATGAAACAATTAAAACTCTCTGTATGATGTAAAACTTTATGCATAATTTAAAACTCCGCTTTCAGTCAGCTTAAGTCAATATTTACCGTTTAAACTAGACTAGATTTTAGTTATTTAATAGAGTTAGTTCTGAAACAGGAACTAAGGTTGTTTTTCAGATGAAAGCTTTGTTAAATTGCTTTGAGGAAGGTTGCTTATAAAATCAAATATTGCTATTACTTTGGCCAAGTTCAAAAATAAATGTTTATGTTCCTAAACAATCAGGGGAACCCCCCTGATTGTTTAGGAACATAAACATTTATTTTTAAAACAACCATTCATAAATAACGATAACATAAATTCTCCGAAACACAAATTATTTATGAGTTACGCACAAACGAGGAAGGAAACTGTTCGTTAGCGAGTGTTTTTTAAATATAACACTCACTTTTTTTTTCATTCGTGAAAAAAATTACGATTTACAAAAGGGGTAAGTGGAAATTCGCGGCATTTAAAAGCGGTATGAAACAATTAAAACTCTCTGTATGATGTAAAACTTTATGCATAATTTAAAACTCCGCTTTCAGTCAGCTTAAGTCAATATTTACCGTTTAAACTAGACTAGATTTTAGTTATTTAATAGAGTTAGTTCTGAAACAGGAACTAAGGTTGTTTTTCAGATGAAAGCTTTGTTAAATTGCTTTGAGGAAGGTTGCTTATAAAATCAAATATTGCTATTACTTTGGCCAAGTTCAAAAATAAATGTTTATGTTCCTAAACAATCAGGGGGGTTACTATGAAGTCTCAAACTAGGAGGAATTCCAGTGTGGGAAAGAGACAGGGCTGTACAGGTCGTCTAGCGCCATCTCTTTCTCACACTGGTATTATTCCTGCTTTGAGACATCATGGTAGGCCACCAGCTCAACGGAAATTGAAGACTGAGTATTAATACAGTTGAATGGGCAGTTCAGAGTTATGTGTTTTCCTATCGAAAGTAATCATCATCTGCCTAGCCTTTTCCCAACTGTATTGGGGTCGGCTTCCAGTCTAACCGGATGCAGCTGAATATTTATATTTTAAATGGAGCGACTGCCTATCTAGCCTCCACAACCCAGTTAGTACTGGGTAATACGATACCCCTTGGTAAGACTGGTTATCAGACTTTTTGGGCCACTGACTGCCTAACGACTGTCAAAGATCTACAAATGACAGCCGGGACCAACGGCTTAACGTGCTTTCCGAGCTACGGAGGGAACTCGGTATGTAATGGGCGGTCAACCATCCACAGACCAACCTAGGGTAGCACGGCTTAACCTAAAGATCGACCCGAGCGGCTGTTATTATTTAGCCACGAACTCCTATGTTTTCGTCCTATCGAAAGTAATCGATAGGACGTAAAACAATAACAGTAAGATAACTATCAATCTAAACCTAGATAAGTACCTAAATAGAACAACACGTGTGAATTCCGTATACTTCTCCGAAACAATTCTTCTTTTACGTCCATACATTGGATCAACATCATCATTGGACATATTATTTGTTATTTTTATTTACAAACAAACAAACAGTGTTGAAGTACATTACCAATAAGAACCGCCTTGTTGGTATAGTGGTCGCAAACACAACTGCTGAGCATGAGGTCGTGGGTTCTTCCATTATTGGAATTTTCATCAGGAATTTCTCAGTAGCGCGGAGTCTGGATTTAAGCCCAGTTAATGGTAATATGCCCTCTCTCTATTACATGGAGGGGGGACATCTCTACAGTACTTAAACATAACTGGCAAACTGTGGGTGTTTTATACCGAACACCCGTAGGGTACCAACCCTGCCTAACCCTTCGGGGACGACATTGATGTTATGTATCAGCATTTTGGTTAGTATTTGCCTCTTAAGAGCATCCTCTCCCATAAAATGGCACAATCAGTTAAAATGTAAATAAAATCATAACAATTTGAATGATTACCCTACAGACCTTGCTTTCGCAATAGTGAAATTTCTAATCCGATTAAGTTGTTCTAAAGAGGAATAACTTAATTTAATATCTTATCGCTAATTATACTATAACATAAACACTTCACAGCCCCTTGGGCCTTAGTTCTAGAGGCTAGTTAAAGCCTGCGCAAACCTGATTAGAATAAGCTACTCCATACAAATTGGTTCAAAGTTGGACTACACAATCTCCAGCTTTCGGTTATTATGATAATAACGATGAGTATTTTGCATAATAATATGACATCTTTGAATACGTTTATTTCCAGGGCCGTTTCAGTATGTAGATCTTTATCATGATTTTAAATATAATGAAAGCCCAATCCACATACATTACTGCAAGATTTTAACATAATTAAACCATATTGGTTTTGGTTAGACTGGAAGGCGACCTTAACATAGTTGGGAAAACTGGGAAAAGGCTACGCAGATAATGATGGTAACATACCTATTAGGTCTAAGAGGGTTGTATAAATACAATATAATTTTCCCAGACAACCGAGAATCCCGCGAGAATCCGGGAATTGTATATAATTCCTAGGAAATATATACAATTCCGAACCAACTAAGGAAATGTGTAAAATAATTTTGCAAAGATTCTTATTGTATGCAATTCTGAGATGATATTAGGGAATATATTAAAAGGAATGCTCTGTGTGAATAACATAAATAAAATTAAGGTCAAGATAAATATCAAAATCGGGGCTCCTATTTCTGTCTGCAGGGTTTAAAGTAACCTAACACGAAGCGGATGGCGGAGTCTTAGTTTGCTCACTTCGCTCGCTCTCAAGACCCCGCCATCCCCTTCGAACCTAACCGGTCCGGAGTCGGGGTGCCCCAAGTCCCGAGCGCGCTTCGCTCGCTCTTGCATCCTAAGTTTTTCTTCCCACAATGCCTTGTGTATGTTGGTATAGTGTGTAGTGTTTTTACGGTAACATAAAAAATAGGAGTACGATAGACTCTCTCGACTGTGTGTAGTCGCTGTTTGAAGTCGATAGCGGTGCGAGGGGCACCGCTATCCCCGCTGTACTTAAGAACATCAAGAATGTTATACATTTCTGATCGCTATTTAGTAAATGTATAGATTTCCTAGGAAAAGTGCATATTACAAAATAAATCATAGATTTCCTATCTATTTTAGGAAATACAAATGTATACAATGATGGTTTACATACTTTTCCGTTAACCTTTTAATACTTCGGTACAATCGACAAAGTTAGGCATATCCACATTAGAAATGAAAAAAAAAACTTAAAGATAGTAAAATTGCCTTTATTTAAGTCCCAAGGTAACTAGACCCTTGTCCATTTACAAAAAAACATGTCCTTCGACTCAGTCAACTTCCAAAACGTGCGTTGCTTATGAAAGAGCCTAAATTATTTATAGTTTTCTTGTACTATCCTGAAGCGTAATAAAAGCAAAACGATGTGGTCTAAAAGTAAACATTAGAGTTCTAAAACATTGGTAAATATAACGTAATATGCTGATACAGCGGTTTATAATATTCTTGTAAGTATGATGTACGACTTGACAGTATTAGATTACTACGGTGTTTACCAGTGAGTTTGCAGTTTGTGTCTTTTTAGATTAACTCGAGTGCTCGTGTGGCTCCATTGTTTGAGATTCTTAGTAACTTGAAAATTACACTATAATTGCATTAAAGCGGACACGTGCCCAGAGTTTTGTTGTAATTACAACTTAATCGCAATGTAATAGCGAGGGTGCATTCTGAAAGTAGGCAACGTCGCAAATAGCTGTCAAATATTTCTCTCTTTTGATTTTTTAATCAGTATTTATTACTCAATGAAATTATGAAATTCACTCTGTGTTGCACTAAAATATTGACCAACTGTTGCAATAATATCACTGGATACGGATGCTGTAATCGTTTTAGATGTAAAAAAGTATTCCGTAGATTCTCTTCAAGTGCTTTTTTTGCACCTAAAATATATTAGCTAGTTCAATTTATATGGGGTGGAAGGGACACCGACGCGAAAACGGTTACCACGTATTCAGTACATCATTCTGAGTTTTTCATCTAGAAATTTTTCATCGATTATTTAAAAAATCAGCTGTTCCATACATTTTAACCGTGTAGGTATTGCACTTTTGTAGGAAACAGGTTTTCTTTTTAATGACCGATGAAAAATTTCGGTGTGGAATGTGGGAGGGTCAGAATTATGTACTAAACACGTGGTAACCGTTTTCGCGTCGTTGTCCCTTCGACGCCGTAATTAATGTTTTAGTACAACACATATTTTGTTTTGTATTAAAAAACACATAATATCAGCGAAATATTTGACGTTGCCAACATTCAGAATGTACACTCTCAAGGATCGAACGATCTCAGTTCTGAACACGGACACTGACAGATACCTTTTGACCGAACGTTTAGATACTACAGCCCTATAGCATGCGTATACCGCATGCGGTGAGACATTTGTGGAAGGAGATATTGGCGCATGCCTTAACCTTTTTATACCGTGTTTTAAGCAAATAAATATATTATTATTATCCTTTATTTAACTTTACACAAAACCTTATATATTTTTAAATATTTCTTAAACTAAAAACAATATAAAAAAACATTTAAAATATAAAAAATTGTAGCCCACCGGTATCGGGAACAGGGTCCAAGCTACCGGCGGTCAGGGCTCCAGAGAGAGGAACCTCCTGACAATACGAGCCGTGTCCAGGAGTACCGCTTTCTGAATCAAACCCTTGATCCAGCTGCCTAACGAGAGCCTCCTCAGGTATTGGTGTTATTATTAAAATGGTCGCAGGCGCAGTCAATAATATGAATTGTCAATTTGTGACCAATTTACGATTTTTAACGTGATTAATAATTATTTCTTTCGTCTCGTCGTTATTTCTTTCGAATCGTTGTTCTGTTATGAATCTTTTAAAACAAGCTTTTTAAGGCCCCCAGTTTTAGCATGTACTGGTAAGGTATTCCTATTGTAGCGTCGAGTCTATCGTATTTGGGAATAAGAACTCAATCGAAACTTCAGTTTTTATATTTGCAGCCAGCACTGACAAGTCTAGCACGTGTACGCGTTTAGTTTTTCTTATAATTTTCATAACACGAGGCTACATACTCTATATACTCGTAATTCTCAGCAGGAAGATTAATACGTGTCTCCCAGATGCTTCGTGTATTCTGTTAACAGCGACATGTAAAGTAATGTGTTTCACAACCCCACGTTCTCATTATTTTTTACAAGACATTTTTGTAATTTTATTAATCTGAGAACTTTATGACTTTTTATTTTTTCCTTAGCTTATACTGTCCTACTGCTGGGCAAAGGCCTCCGCCATATCCCGATCATGACTTATAGGATAATTAAAACCGATTTTATATTTCGGGAAATCCGTCAGATTTTCAGGAGAGTTCGCTTGTGTACGACAACTATAAATAAAGTTTAAATAAATAGCCCACCTTGCAAAAGAAACGTAGGTAAATACTTAGAAACGAACACAGCTGAGTACTTATTTCAAGCTGAAAGGACTGATGCGAGAACCTTGCAAAAAGTAAATGGAGTCATTTGATTCCAACAGAACCCATTTGAGATGGGCTTGTTGTTTTTCATTAAGTTTTTCCAACTATACCAAACGTTGAGGAAAAGCAATACTAAAACATCGTTACATAAATGTTTCGGTATATGTTTAATAAGAGTAATTTAGTCGACTAATTCTGAACTAGACAAAATAACGATATAAGTTTCAATCTTCATGTTTATTTGTTATTTTTTTTTCAATCTAGATCTACTCTAGATAATACATTTATTTAATTAAGTAGAGTTAACTAACTAAATACATTATTAATTAAAAACTATTAAATAACCTAAAATAAATAAACTTAACTAACAACAAACAATAAAAGGGCATCAAAAAACTCCTTCTCAACGCTGTCAGCTGGTAATGTGCCCAAGAGACTGGCGGCATTGCCACGTTGTATGGCAATACTTAGCCTCTGGCCAAAGTAAAAGCCAGCCCTTGGGTCACGGGAAGCGTCAACTAGGCGTTTCGAAATTTCCTTAAACAGACTATGAGCACTCGGACCCCACGACCCCCAGAGTTTCAACCCCAAAGGGCTCGAAAATATAGTTACCACAAAGGTTTCTATATTTACGCCGCTTGAGGTTCTCTACAGCCGCAGCGGCAGCGTCAGCACAGCACGACGAGCTTGAAAGATGTGATGGCGCAAGAGTATCGACGCATGTTGCGTCCCACACTAAAGGCCTACCCATCTTCCAAGGAAACAACGACATGCCGTCCGGTCTCTTGCCATCGTTGCGTGCCAAGCCATGGGGTTCTAAAACAGCTGGAACGCCGACGGTGACAAGAGCTCGTCGGATGATGTCGTTTATGTTCGCCTGCCATGCAAAACGGCCCGCACTTCGGCTGCATGACAGGCGTGGTGACCGAGGTTGTTGACAGCTTCACCACAGTGATAGCGATGAGGAGAACAGCAGGCAGCACCAAGGCGTAAAGCAGTAGCGAGAAAAAAACAGATTGTAAGACTTCTTTAGCAGCTTTGAGCAAGAAGTAAAATAAGTTTAGTATAATCAGTCTACGATGCTTCCGCTTTTGGGACTTAGGCCCGGACTCCGGATTCAAAGCGGGGACGAGCGGAGATGTGCAAAGCGGAGCGGCGAGGAGATACGTAAAAGGGTGTAACCACTGAAGCTGTGCAGAGATGTGCAAAGAAGAGAGAATAAGTGCAAAGCGGCACGCCACTCACAACACACCGCTCACCGCACGCCGTTCACGTCTCTACTCGTCTCCGCTGGCCTAAATATTTACGATAATCTCCTCTCCTCTCCCCTTCGGTGAAATCCGGCCCTAAGGCCTCCTCTCTATAAGAGGAAATTCGTAGCCCCCACGCTGGCCTAGTACAGGTACGGTGATGTCACATGTTTTCGAAGTTTTCAGCTCGTAAACAGGCCGGTTTCCTCATTAAGTTTTCTTCCATCGGTTTGAAAGCAGTAAAACATGCAAATGACAAATAAATTCGTTTATTACGTCACAAAGTCTGTATCAGACGAGTCTGTATAGCAGGAGTTAGTGACCCCAGCCCACAACTAAACTGATAAAATACCTATATACTCGCCAACTCTCGATTTGCGTGGGACATGGTCCCAAGGCTGCAGATGTTACCGAGTTATCCTTTTCTTTTCGCACATGATCACATGTAACTGCATCAGCAAGTTCAGATCGAGTTGCCAAACTTTTGAAGTCATTAAAGACACATCTTCGTTGAACTTCGACGATAAATTCTTGAACTGTTTTGAATCGACTTATGAAAACTGGACGGATACCATTTACTCAATGGAAAACGTACTATGTTTGTTTTTCGATGACACGGAACCGATTATCTACAGTTGTTTCTCTTTTAGCGCGCTGGCAAAATCGAAACTACCTCCGCCATCTTGTTTTTCAATATTATTTCATGAAACACTTTTACAATTAATGCTAACCTACAACCCCGCCAGTCAAACGTCTTTCAAGCGCCTAAAGATTTATTTACACTTCAACCAACTTATCTGTGCAGGCGGGTAAACACAGAACATTATAAATGTACCAAATTTGACATATCGATGAAAACTTTCATGACAAGCAACGCCACCTTGAACTGTACACTTAAAGTGGTAAAACTATAGCATTGTATATGAATAAAACCCAACTGTACGTATCTAAACATTGGCAACCACGCGTTTTTATTCGTTACAATGATTTTCATCAAAATGCTGTCATTTTTGTTTTCCACGAGCACAATGTCACCAAAAAAGTTTAGTACGCAGACGAAACAAAAAATTTTATCGTTACAAGAATTGTCTATTCAGCACACGCACAAATGTTTCAAAAATAAGATTTATCTCCCAATATTATAAATCGATCTTTTTTGCTGATTTAACATAAATTACACTGTAGTGCTTTGACCAAATCTTTATAAATATATCATCACGCTTGTAATCGCAAAGGAGTGGGTATCGTACGGACACATTTAGCTATTTATGGTAAAGTCCCTAATAGGGAACGAATCTGTTGTCCTGATACAAATCATCAATTTATTAATTAATATTCCTGCCGAACTGACTACGATAGACTACCTCGTTGGTCTAGTGGTCGCAAGCGCGACTGCTGAGCATGAGGTCTTGGGTTCGATTCCCAGGTCGGACAAAGTGTTACTGAATTTTTCCATCAGGAATTTCTCTGTAGCAGTTACGGAGCCTGGATTTGCGACTGGTTGATGGCAATAGACTCGCCCTCTATTACATGGGACTTAAACATAACTGGCGACATGTGGGTGTACTATTAGGTACATCTCTGCCTAACCCTACTACTACAGGCGTGATGTTATTTTATTCCTGATAAAAAACCTCATATCTTTATCTCTCTAAAGTTGCTAACGTTTCCACTCTTTTCAGATTCCGGGAACATATCGTTGGATTCTGCATTCTGCGCGCTGATGGCCCCATCTCCACTACTAGAACTGAGCAGCATCTTCTTCTTCTTCGTCCCTGCGATTCTCATTCTCTGCTTATATGCGACAATGGGGTATCATATAAGGTACACATTGTTAGTATTTTCTTTTTATTAATACTTAGTAATTTAGCATAAGTTATTTATATTATAGACCGCTTTAATGAGGCCTCCGCCTTGCCCCATCTCACAAGTTATTTGCTTTAAAATAACCATAATCCACGTAGGTATCACGATAGTAATTGAACCAATACGTGATCAACCTTTAAATTGATACCTTCACGAGGACTCATTGAAGCGGTCGGTCTATAGGATATCGACACATAAAAGGTTACCAAGTATTCCGTAAGTTTCCGATCCCACATATAAATTTTTCCTCGGTAATTTTTAAAAAAAATCTGCTATTCCATACTTTTTTAGGACACAGCTGTTTGTTTTATGGGGTTGGAATGATGTGCTGCATACGTGGTAATCGTTTATGCGTCGGTGTCCTGTCCACCGTGTATATTGGCCCCAAACACATTGCAAATCTCCTTATCTTATCTTACTTTACTACTATTATAAATAAGAAAAATTGGGAGAATGGATATTTGTTACTCTATGATTTGGATGAAATTTTAAGCTTGGATGAACTTTGGATCCCGTGGAACAATTACCGAACTCCACGGGCGATGCCGGGGGCATCGCTTAGTAGTTAATATTCCCTTTCAAAATATTAGAGATAGGCTGACTAACATAAACAGCCCTTAGGCTTATTTCTGCTTATTACTTTAGCATAAACTATACCGTGCCCAAAACACATCACTTGATAAACCCTTTCTTAATACATGAAACTGACGGAGATAGGCCAACGATGACATACACAGCCTTTAGGCTTGGTTATCCTTATCATTTTCATGTCAATCATGTGGCTGGATAATAGATTGTAAGATGTTCAACTGATTTTAGATAGTGTAGGAAATTGAAGCTTATGATTAAAGCGAATTAAGCAACAGTTAAAAAGCGTTATTTAGAGATATTTTTTTAATTTTTACTCGTCAGAAAGTATTTAAAACAAAAAACTATATTAAGATGGTCGCTGCATGTAATATTGTCCATAGCTTTTTTAATCTTTTTGTAACACCTTTTATTTACATTGTGGAATGCAAATAAAATAAAGATGTATTTAGATGTCTTAACATTATTTGGAGCTTTCTCCGATAGTTTGGATAGCAACGTCCCAACTCCCAATGTCCCTAACCTTTTGCGAAAGGGAAACGTCCTCCTGACGTACTTGGCCTTTACGCAGAACGATACTTAATCGTACCAAAAAAATAATTAAGAAACATAATATTGAAACTCTAATTCATCACATAGACTTACTTATATTTATTCCGAGATCAAGCAAGTTTTCCATTAACGGAAACTGAGTAGAGCTGCAAGGAGCAGCGAACGTGTAGTTCGGATAGTTTTGTTGCTAGGCAAGTGCGCGAAAGCGGACACTTCTACGTTATCGGGATTGGTTTACCGTTTGTATATATACTTATTCCTTCAAGTTGACTTAACCAGTTATCAGGAGATAAGTAAAAGCGATATTTATTTCCTAATTTTTAATGGAAAAAGCTTGATAAAAACCACTGACGCCTGTCACCTACTTGAGTACTAAAAACACTTTATACTTACATGTATACATATATACATGTAAGTATAAAGTGTAACCCTACCACTATTATTTTATTGACCAATAGCGATATTAGGTTGATGCCAGCTGCTACAGGCCCATTGTATGTGGAGCCAACCAAGAGTTTCTGAGCGACTGTTCTGCCTGTCAAAAGACACGCTTATATGGTTTAGAACAATGTAATCGAATTTTGGAAGTCAATTTGTACGTATATGTAGCTCGGATGACAATACTATTATTTGGGGGTGGATAGGCGAACTCTTCAGTGGCTACTAGTAAACCCCTCGAGTGTCCGGTCATATGATTAGTTTTGATGATCCCAATAAATTGTACTCGGTGTTGTGGGTCTGATGTGATGATGGAGCCTGGAGGTGGATAGTGGAACTGTTCAGTAGCTACTAGTAAACCCCTGGAGTTTCAGGTCACATGATTAGTTTTAATAAGCCCAATAAATTGCACTTTTTGTTGTGGGTCTGATCGTGGATAGTGGAACTCATAATGAGTTTTATTTTGTGCGTGATAAAAACGTATTTTTAGTTTTTTTTAAACTATATAATGTTAAATAGGTCTGGTACTGGGGCTATCAATTATTTTCTCGCTCAAGACGAACAATAGGTGTACGATTAGAGCAAGAAAATAATACGTCGTCGTCGGTGAGACAGGACCTCAGTGAACATTCGTTGTACAATGAATTCCCCAACTATTGTAAATGTGATCGCCAGTGTCCGACCATGGGGTGTGTTGTCAGAATTCCTCCTCGTGTGCCTGACGGCTGCCGGTCCCTCTCGATACGTCTGGAGGGAATAGCAGCTGCTGGGCCGGTGCACCCTGGGCGTGGGCAGTATCCTTCCCCGAGGAATGGGAAGAGATTCTTATTCTTCGGGGAATGTTACTGTCCATGGCTAATATTCTGACATGGGAGGGGCCCATTGTGGGCCTAGGGGGCGTTGTTCCGCGTGACCCTCTGAAAAGCAGAGGGCACAGCGGAGGAGCAAGGGCGGGCTCGGTGTGCACTTACCCTGCCTCCGAGCAGAAGTGAAGGACTGTGTCCTTCACTGTCCCCGTCGATATCGTAATCCCTCCTTCGAAGTGTCGTGGAACACGTCTCGCGGCTTCGATTGGGACCGAGGGTCTTGGCTTAACCGCCCGGATCACGAGGTAGAAAACCTCTATAAAAAGTTACCCCGAATCTCAAGCGGCGGCGCACCGCGAGGAGATGTATGGCTGACGGGTTCCTATGGAAAATCAGTCGCTAGTGCGAACCACTGCCGGGCCTGGCTATGGCTTATCTGGACACAGGGGGCACTGCCCAGATGGACTTTTTATTTCCCCCATACTCGTGGGAACAGTATGGAAAATCACTTTACCCAAAATACGGCCGATAACGGCGAAGGAAGGAAGGAGAGAGATGCAGGGTCGGAGTCCGGCACCGCATCCAGTGACGTGAGCGCGGGAGGCTCAGAGAGCTCCCGGCGCGGGAGGCCCGGGGCTGCTGCGGGGAACACGGAGTTCCTGCGCAAGCGATGCAGGCCGGTAGGCGACCGAGAGTCGTCGTCAGAGGGGGAGCTGGCTTCGGCTCGCAAGATCCCCACCAGCAAGCGTGGCGGGATCCGTGGTAAGGGGAGAGGCCTCTCTGTCAGCGAGAGGTCGGCGCGGCTTGCCGAGGAGGGGCGCCACCCGGGGGTGGCCGGTCACGGGGTGGATCGTTCGGGCTCCTCTGGTGACAAGGCGGTCGCAGACGGCGGCTCAGATGCGGAGCGTAAGGCCGAGTTTGCGAAGGAGGTGGAGGTGGCGCTGAGGGCTGTGTCCTACAAGCAGAAGCCCTCTACTAGACAGAGGGCCATACCTGCAGCGGCCGCCTCCATCATAGCGGCAGCGAAGGCCAGATATGCGGGGCCTCCACCAGACGAAGTTGCCAAACTGCGGGCGGAGGTCGCTCGCCTGACGGCTGCTACGGAGCTTCTCCAAGAGGAGAACAAGAAGCTCCGAGCAGACCTGGCCGGTCTGCGCGAGTCCGGCTCTCGCAAGGCGCCCCAAAATGGGGGCCAGCAGCGACCAAGTCAGCCCGTGCCGGTGGAGAACCAGGTTCTGAACCTGGTTCGGCAGGAGCTGGCTGCCTTCCAGGCGCGGTTCTCCGTTCTGGAGGGCATTGTCCTGCGCCCCCCCCTGGCGGCAAACAAGGCCGCCACATATGCGGCTGCTGCGGCCTCCGCACCGGGGCCGTCCAGCAAGCCCTCCGGCAGGGTTACGTCGGCCCCCGAAAAGCCGGCTCTGGCGAAACCGGCTCCAGTCGGGAGGGCGGCGGCCCTAAGGCAGAGCAAGGCGGTGGCCCAAAAGAAGGGCAAGGCGGCGTGTGTACCGGCGCCAGCCGCGAGACAGCCGCCACCGCCGCCTCCCCCGCCCACTAAGCCTTCTGTGGCCGAGCCCGGGTGGCAGGTGGCCGGAGAAAGAGCGAGGGAGCGAAGGGCGGCAAAAAAGACCAGGAAGCGGGAGCGGAAGCGCCGACAAAAGGAGCGGAGCGTCGCGGCTGGGCTCAGCGCCCCGAAAACCGCAGCTGTAGTGATAACGCTACAGCCGGATGCGGAAAAGAGGGGCGTCACCTACCGCGACGTGCTCGCTAAAGCGAAGGCGACGGTGGATCTCAGAGAGCTCGGGATCGCCGGAGGCCTCCGGCTTAGAGTGACCGCAACAGGGCCTCGAGTGCTAGAGATCCCCGGCGAAACCCGTGGCTCGTCCGCTGACGCTCTGGCCGAAAAGCTTAGAGCGTCCCTAAATGCGGACGAGGCCCGAGTGTCCAGGCCCGTCAAATGCGCAGACCTGCGCATCCTTGGTCTGGACGACTCGGTGACCGAGGAGGAGGTGGTGGCCGCCGTCACCAGGACCGGTGGGTGTCCTGCCGAGCAGGTCAAGGCAGGCACCTTACGTCCGGATCTGTCGGGCATGCGAACCGTGACGGTAAGCTGCCCTGTGACGGCGGCGAAAGCCATTGTGGAGGGCCGAAGGCTCTTGGTGGGCTGGGTGTCAGCGCAGGTGAAGCTGCTGGAGCCCAGACCTCTGAGGTGCTTCCGCTGTCATGTAGGGCACCACGTGTCGGTCCGGTGCACCTCGGAGGTGGACCGCAGTGGCCTGTGCTTCCGCTGCGGCCAGCCCGGTCACATGGCCGCGGCCTGCTCTGCCACACCGCACTGTGCCGCATGTGCGGCAGCTGGCAAGCCAGCCGATCACCGGGCAGGGAGCAAGGCCTGCGGTATACCCGCCAAGGCCAGCAGCAAGGGAAGGCCCTCCGCCACCACCGCCAAAACCCCCACCGTCGCCACCACCGCAGCCGCCGCCACTGTTGCCGCCGGTGCCGTTACTGCTGCAATTTCCGCAGCGGGGCTCCTGCAGAGGGCCCGGGAGGGGACTGAAATGGAGTGCCAGTAACGGCCCCATTGCGCCTTCTCCAGGCGAACATCAACCACTGCGCCTGTGCTCAGGATCTGTTGCTCCAGAGCATGGCGCAGTGGTCGATTAACATCGCCGTGGTCGCTGAGCCGTACTTTGTCCCGCCCAGGGATGACTGGGTGGAGGACCATAGCGGCTCAGTGACCATAATTGCGTCGGCCGCCGCCGGTACCCCGACTCTTGAGAGTGTCAGGAAGGGTCATGGGTGCGTAGCAGCACGGTTCGGGGAGATCGTTGTAGTGGGAGTCTACTTCTCCCCGAGCCGAACTCTCGCCGAGTTCCACAACTCCCTCACGGAGTTGAGTGTCGTCATCGGAAGCCATTCCCTCCCCGTGCTTGTACTCGGGGACTTCAATGCCAAGAACTTGGCTTGGGGTTCTCGTTACACGGACGTGCGGGGTAGGATGGTGGAGGACTGGGCTCTGGAGACAGGTCTAGTCGTCCTAAATCGGGGTTCTGTCCCCACGTGCGTGCGGATGCGGGGCGAGTCGGTGGTGGACATATCGTTCGCTAGCCCCGCTCTGTCACCGCATGTCGTCGACTGGCGCGTCATGGAGGGGGTGGAGACCTATTCCGACCACCGGTACATCCGGTTCGACGTCTCCACTCAGACCTCAAGCGCACCGGTCCTACAGGCCCCGAGTGGTCCGCGATGGGCGCTGAAGCAGCTGGACCGGGAGCTCCTCCTGGAAGCCTCAATCGTGCAGGCCTGGGTGTCATCACCAGACAGGCCTGCCGACATCAACAACGAGGCGGGTTGGTTCCAGGAGGCCATGTCCGAGATTTGCGACGTGGCAATGCCCCGAGTTCGGCCAGGAAGCGCCCGGCGTCAGGTGTACTGGTGGTCGCAAGAGCTGACGTCTCTGCGCAAGGCGTGCGTTGCCGCGCGGCACCTGTACGCCAGGCATCGCAGGCTCCGCATCCGCCCTCCGGATGCGTCAGCCATTGAGGCGGAGCTGTACGAGGGGTACAGAGCGGCAAAGACCGCCCTCCAAGAGGCTGTCCGGCGGGCCAAGCATTTGGCCCGCGAGGAGATGCTGGAGTCTCTGAACGGAGATCCGTGGGGGCGCCCTTACAAGATGGTGCGGGACAAACTCCGCACCTGGGCCCCCCCGCTAACGCAGAGTCTCCGACCTGAGCTCGTGGAGGACGTGGTGAGCGTTCTGTTCCCTTCGCGAGGGGAGCATCCTCCCCCGCCTATGGCTCCGTAACCGCGTGCGGTGCCGGAAGCGGACCACACCGATGACGACGATGACGTTCCGGAGGTGACTGGGGTAGACCTGAGAGTGGCGGTACGCAGGCTGAAAGCCAGAAATACCGCCCCGGGACCCGATGGCTTGCCTGGCAAAGCCTGGGTCCTGGCCTCTGAGGCTCTCGGGCCCCGACTGGAAGGGCTCCTAAGCGCATGCTTGGAGAGAGGCCAGTTCCCGCTTCGTTGGAAGACGGGGAAGCTGGTCCTCATCCGGAAGCCAGGGCGCCCTGCGGACTCTCCGTCCGCATACCGGCCCATTGTGTTGCTCGACGAGGTGGGCAAGCTCTTTGAAAGAGTCATTGCCAACCGCCTCGCCGGGCACCTCGCAGGGATGGGGCCGGATCTTGCGGAACACCAGTTTGGTTTCCGCAAGGGGCGCTCGACGGTGGACGCCATCATGCGCGTGAGAGCCCTCACGACGGGGGACGCGGTGTCCCGGGGCGGGGTTGTCTTGGCGGTGTCTCTTGACGTCGCCAACGCCTTCAACTCCATGCCCTGGAGCTGCATTGCGGAGGCACTCCGGTATCACGGGGTGCCGACCTACCTTCGTCGTGTGGTCGGGGACTACCTGACGGATAGGGCCGTCATCTACCCCAGTCGGAGCGGAGAATGGAACCGGCGAGAGATGTCGTGCGGTGTTCCACAGGGTTCGGTTCTGGGGCCGGCCTTGTGGAACATCGGATACGACTGGGTGCTGCGCGCCGACCTCCCTACCGGCGTCAGTGTAGTTTGCTACGCTGACGACACGCTGGTACTGGCACAAGGGAGGTCGCACGAGGCGGCGGCCGAAAACATGACACGCGGGGTTGCGATAGTTGTGGAGAGGATCCGGCAATTGGGTCTCGAGGTGGCATTGCACAAGTCCGAGGCCATGTGTTTTCATGGGCCTCGGAATGCGCCACCGTCGGGATCCCTACTGACGGCAGGAGGGGTTTCCATCGGCGTCGGGTCGACGTTGAAGTACCTAGGACTCGTCCTCGACAGCCGGTGGAACTTCGTGGAGCACTTCCGACGTTTGGCTCCCAAACTGGAACGGGCAGGGGCTGCCTTCAAGCGGCTCTTGCCCAACCTGAGGGGTCCAAACGCCTCCTGCCGGAAGCTTTACGCGGGGGTCGTGCGGTCCATGGCCCTTTACGGGGCCCCGGTGTGGGCGCGTTCTTTGAGGCGGCAAGCCGCCCACTACCTGAACGCGCCCCAAAAGGTGATAGCCATAAGGCTAATCCGGGGGTACCGCACGATCTCCGGCGAGGCGGCTAGCCTCCTTGCCGGATTGCCGCCATGGGATCTGGAGGCGATAGTCCTTGCGCGCCTGCATGAATGGCGCGCGGAAGCACTATGTCGGGAGGAAACACCGCTGCCGCGACAAATTGCCGCTCAGCGGACAGACCTCCGGCGTGATCTCATGGCGACATGGAGAGAGCGACTGTCGCAATCCCGTGCGTGCAGGGCACGCCACCATAGTGGCGATAAGTCCCCTCTTTGAGGAGTGGCTAGAGAGGCGCCACGGCGCCCTCACCTACCGCCTGACGCAGGTCCTCACCGGACACGGTTGTTTCGGGAGGTTCCTGCACCGAATCGGGCGGGAGGAAACGCCCGGGTGTTTCCACTGCGAGGATCGTCCGGAGGACACGGTGGAACACACCGTGGAGGTCTGCCCCGCTTGGGCGGAGCACCGCCGTGTCCTCATAGCGGCGATTGGCGGCGACGATCTCTCGCGTCCGGCCCTGGTTCAAGCCATGGTCCGGAGCGAGAGGGAATGGGAAGCCGTCACCTCCTTCTGCGAAGCAGTCATGCTAGTGAAGGAGGTGGCAGGACGTGAGAGGGAAAGAACCTCACGTCCCAGCCGCCGCGGGAGACGCCCTGGGCGTCGGGGGTCACGTGGTGGCTTCCGACCACCGTAGGCGCTGGCCTGTGGACGGCGAGTTATGGGCTAGCTCGCCGTCCGGCCGTCTTATGACTACAGGCCGTGTCGACGGCGCGTTCGTGTTCCACGCGCGCCTCAAAGTGATGTCAGCAATCAAGTAGGGGTCCGCATGGACCGATGCCTGCCAGGGCTGCGGGACTGTTCGAAAGAGATACCGTGGCCCTGGAACATAAAGGGCAAAGAAGGAACATGGATGGGTTTTAGTCAGTACAAGTCTGACACTCCCCTCCGCTCCGCCCAGAGTGGGGGGGGTCATTTGATGATTTCCCATCCGGAAAAAAAAAAAAAAAAAAAAAAAAGTGTCCGACCATCTAACAAGATTCCCGAACTGTCTGTTCACATTCTACTTAAGTTACATTATTTTTTTTGGGAAATGTCCGGACCAATGGAGACAGCAATATATTTACGTCATAAGCAGAAATGATTGCTGATGTTTGATCTTTTGTATGATATTTGATCTTCGTTTAATATTAGATGTTATTGGATTGATATGTAGGTGTAGACGTGTAGGCTGTTGTTGCTACCAGTTTCTCTTTTGTAATGATAATGAAGCACGTTTTTTAAAAGTCCTTGATTTGGATTTTGTTTTGTCCTCTGAAAACACTGATCTTCAAGATCAGATACAGGTTTTTCGTTGTTTGAAGGATAGGTGTAAGGTCCCGTAGTAGTTGGTACCTTACACTTGTAGCTTTAAGTGAGAAGTGGTGAGTCAGTACTTGGAGTTAGGCGAGTTGATGTAAACACACACAGATTTGGTAACACTAAAGGTTTATTAGAGTACCGATCACAACAAAGTAAAAGTGGGTTGGATGCTAATCCGCGGTGTTCGCGTAAGTATATAATTCGTCAACTAACTTAAAATCATATTAAACATTGTTTTAAATACCAAAGAGAAAAGTAGGTTGCTGCGTTTGCAGCCTGACGGAATGTACGTAAACCGTACATGCTCCCGAGGGAAAAGGCGGGATGAGCATCCAGTACATAAAACGTTTTAAAGTAAAAATTCCAAAACGCAATAATAAAAAGGTATAGACCGTATAAAAGTAGGTTAAGTAAGTAAAAATATAAAAGTAAGACATCCCAGAACGTCACAATAAAAAGTAAAGACAGTAAAGTAAACATTAGTAAGTAAGTAAAATTAAACATGTACACATAAAAACAATAAGCTTTACTGCTCCTCAAAGTGAAACAGTTGTTTCGGCCTCGCGTCGCTGTATAGTGGCTCCGGCGGTGTCGAATGGCGTATTTCTTGCATCTCGATTTCGACTTTGTTGTCGATTCCTGTAGGTTGTCTTGTAGGTGGCCTTTTAGTTTTCTTATGCCATAGTCTCCTAATCCAAATGTAGACAGCAAACGAAGCAGCTCCTCCCAACAGCAGAGAAGTCACAGAGTAGAGATATATGTCGTGACTCGATATATCTATCCCTTGTGGTAGTCTTTCCTGCTCTTTCTGCTGAATTATTTGCTTATCTATGTTTCTGATATTTATTGCAGATGTATCCAGTTCTGTCATATTCAGCTGTGCGTTTTTCCAACTTAGATCAAATAAATTGTTGATAGTCGTGTTAAGTGTAGGTACTTCAATATCCGCCTCCATGTGAAATTTGCTTCCTAAGTGGTTATAGGTGAATATTGTCGCATCTTTCTTTTGTAGTATGCATTTTGGTTTCAAGGCAATCACCCCAGTACCGTTGATGACTGCTGGCGTAACTTGATCGCTACATATGACGCGCATCAGCTGTCTGTCGCATAATGTAAACAACCACCAGTTAGGTTTATGTAATTGGATCCAAGTTTCTTTGCAAGTTACATCATTGATGACACAGGATAATGAAGTTTGTTGACTGAATACCTTGGCCTCGCAAGGTGCGTCCTTGTCTTGTAAGCTAAATACCGGCTGACGTGAAATGCATGTGTACTCGTCTTCTCCGTATGGCGTGCATTGGCGCATGTCTTGCTCTTCCATAGTGATGTACGAATTTTTCACGAAGTTTATGGCGATATAATTGGAGAAAGGCTGCACGATTCTCAATTGTCCTTGTTTCTGGAATGGTATAGGTATTACCCGGTATATTTTGTAGTCCTCATCGCTCAAAAGTGGAATATGCAATTCGAAAAGTAGAAAGTTGTTTGTAATCCGAGCCTTGACATGGATTAGTTCGTAGATGTCACGGAAATCTTTTTGTATGTCCTTTATCGGTAAGGCTAGTCCCTGTGGAAGTTTTCCAGAGATGATGTTCAGCTGTTCTATTATTTGAGATGCAGGAAACAAGTGTGTATCCAAATGACCTCGATAAATGTTGGCGAGAGCATTCATTAGCATTTCTTGAATTCTATGCAAGTCGCTCAAAATTTAAGTTGATGATAAAGCGGCAGAGTTCACGTCATTTGCTGTGTATAAAATTTGTGCTCTGTTCTCAATTTTTGTGATTATGTTGCAAGTCTGATTTATGTAGGTTTGTATTGCGTGAAATTGTTTGTCCATAAATTCCGTATTGTTTTTAATTACATTGTTTTCAGCCTCTATGATCAAAGTTTGATTCTTCATCAACTGTAACAAGTAATTATCGTTGATTTGCAAGTTTTGGATATCCTTCTCGTACCTTTGCGCAAAGTCTTCATCCAAAACCCCGAAAAGTGTTCTGGCTAATTTTCCGATTCCATCAAAGTAGCCTCGTTTTTGTCGCGAATGCTGAGAAAGTAACATAGTGTTATAATTCTCAAGGTGATGCATTTCATGACGTAGGTGTCTGACAACTGCTTCGCATGGTGTAAACTCGTGCGCGATTCTTTGACAGAGTTTATCAATTTGGTTTATGTAGTCGTTCATGTTATTCGCAGCTTGCCAGTAGGACGTTAGGTTGTAATAGATCAGTAGAGTCCATTCATCATGTATAAGTTGCAGTTTTCCGGCTTCATCGAAATAAATAGGTTGATTGTTGGGTATAGAGGTCACCTTATAGTTGTTTGTTACTGGTGACGATTGTGCAGTTCCTAACATTCCTATTAAAGTTATAAGAGCGAAAGTCAGGAAACTGTACTTGTTGGTTCGCGTGCTCCTTTTTCTTCTTTGGTTTTCAGTTATTGTATCTTCTTCTCTTTTGTTATTTGTTGTTTCTTCGGTAGGTAGCAGTGTTTCTTGCTGTGGTAATGGAGTTAGTTTAACAGTGGGTCGTTTTATCACTCCAGTTTTTGTTTTAAGGGTGGCGACTCGTACTAGACCATCCTTACCGGGATGAGTTTCCATCACTCGTCCCATGGCCCATTTGCCAGGAGGTAAGTTTGTTTCCTTGATTAGGACCACGTCGTTTAGTTTGAGGTTTTGTACAGTTCTGTTCCACTTGCTTCTAGACTGTAAGGTGTTCAGGTAGTCATTGGACCAAGCTTTCCAGAATTGATCCAGCATGTGCTCCGTTAGTTGCCAACGTTTTCTCAGATCCATCTTTCTGTTGTCAGGCTCCGGTTGAGGTAGAGACAACGTAGCACTGCCAGTTAGAAAGTGGTCAGGAGTGAGAGTGCTGTAAAATTTCTCCGGATCTTCTTTTAGCTGACATAGAGGCCTCGAGTTTAGGCAGGCTTCTATTTTCGCTAGTAACGTAGTGAATTCTTCCCAGGTCAGTTTTTGATCCCCAAGAACCCGCTTCAAGTGGTGTTTTAATGATTTGACGGCTGCTTCGAATATCCCCCCCGCACTAGGCCAAGCAGGGGCGTTGAAGTGCCAATGAATTTCTAGTTTCCCAATCTCGTCAAAGAACTCAGGAGAGAGTAGCTTCTTGAAGTTACTGAAATCCTCTCTCAGTACTTTGGATGCTCCAACGAAGTTCGTGCCGTTGTCTGAGTACATGTGAGCAGGCGTTCCGCGCCTCGCGCACATTCTCTGAAGGGCCGCAATAAACGCTTCCGTGCTTAGTTCTGAGACTAATTCGATATGTACAGCTTTCGTAGCCATACAGACGAAGACCGCGATGTATGCTTTTGAGGTCTTCACTCCTCTTCCTTTGTTAAGTTTCACGTCTACGTGACCAGTAAAGTCAACACCAGTGTGAGTGAATGGACGGCTTGGTGTTACTCTTTGTTTTGGCAGATCGGCCATTAGTTGAGCATTGTCCGTAGAATTGTAACGATGACATTTCACACAGCGTCGTATTCTTCCCTTTACCGCCCGATTTCCAGAGACTATCCAGTATCGTTGCCGTATGTAAGTAAGGGTCAGACGGGCTCCTCCATGAAGCGTCATCGAATGTGCTTGGTCGATCAGTAGTTCAGTGAAGCGGCTGGAGTAGGGTACCACTGCGGGATTCTTCATATTTGCAGGAAGATCAGAGTGCTGTAGTCTTCCGCCTACGCGAATGATTCCCTTGCTATCCAGATAAGGTTTGAGTTTGTAAATGTTGCTTTTTGGTGACACAGTTTTATTTTGTTTCAACTGTTTGTGTTCTTGCGCAAACTCGCTTTGTTGAACATATTTTATTATATATTCTGCTGCGTATTGTAGGTCAGTTGTTGTTAGGTAAGTAGCGCTTGGTCGTAATTTTTGCTTTAGTGATGCAATATATCGCACAATTCGAGCAGTAATACAATAATTCAACAATATTTTCAGTGTTGTAGTTTTTCGAACTGACGTCATTGGGTTCGACCCTGTTTGCTTCGCTTGTAGTAAAGTGGCAATTCACATTATGAGGTGTTTCTGTTTCTGCAAAGTTTTTCAGAAACATAGGTCCGTTCCACCATAAGTTGAACTTGACTACTTTGCTCGGTAGCAAGCCTCTCGAAGCGCAGTCAGCTGGATTAAGTTCCGATCGTACATAACACCATTGTTGAGGTGGAATTACGTCTTTTATTTTCCCCACTCTGTTAGCTACGTATCTTTCCCATCTTGAGAGGTCTCCCTGAATCCAAGCTAGGACCACCTTGGAGTCACACCAACCATAAGCTGATATCTCATGCTCCGTTAGTGATTTCTTCACTTTTTCCATGAGTTGGGAGAGTAGTAGTGCTCCGCATAGCTCAAGTCTGGGCAATGAAGTTTTTTGAGTAATCGGCACTACCCTAGTTTTTGATACTAGTAATGTGATCCTTGGGTCGCCCTTTTCGTCGATTACTCGGCTGTATATGACGCAAGCGTATGCCTTTTCGCTTGCGTCACAAAATCCATGTAGTTGGATATTTTTCTGCGTACTGCCAATCCATCTGTTTATTTTAATGTTTTTAATTAGATGTAGTTCTTTGTTTAGATGCCGCCATTCGTCTTGTAACTCAGTAGGTAGTTCAGCATCCCAGTTTATTTTAGTTAGCCACACCCTTTAGAATAGTAGTTTAGCTGACACAGTTATAGGCGCCAGCCAACCCAAGGGGTCGTATAGTTTGGATATTTGTGATAGCAGGTTTCTTTTAGTTAGTGGTTCGTTGTTGTAGTCGTCTATGGACCAGTTGAATATGAAAACGTCATCTTTTGGATTCCAACTCAACCCCAACGTTTTCATTGATTCGTCGCCTCTAAAATCAAATGTACTTTTCGATATTTGATCTTCGTCTAAGTGTCGTAGAAGCTCAGGATCGTTGCTTGACCATTTTCGCAGATTCATTCCGCCTCCCTTCAGTAGTTTTATGATCGATGTTTGAATTTCCTTTGCTTGTTTTGTAGAGTTGTGGCCCTTTTCTTGTAGGCCGTTCAGGCTGTATCCCGTTTTAGTTTTCTGAGATGCATTGAAGACAACTCTGAGTTTCGTGGTAGTAGACTCTTCATGAAGTACTCCGTGGTGCGGTAAGAAACATTCAGTCGTTGAAGATGTCATGGGTTTAGCTAGTTTCATCTTGATTATAGATGATAGCTTCCTTGTAGTTCAAAAAATACCTTTTCGGAAAGTACCGAAGATCCTCCTTGTAGTTGAAGGCTCTTCCAGTAGTCGAAGGCTCCTCCAGTAGTCGAAGGCTCTTCCAGTAGTCGAAGGCTCTTCCAGTAGTCGAAGGCTCTTCCAGTAGTCGAAGGCTCTTCCAGTAGTCGAAGGCTCTTCCAGTAGTTGTAGTTATCTCCAGTAGTTGAAGGCTCTTCCAGTAGTCGAAGGCTCTTCCAGTAGTTTTAGTTATTTCTAGTAGTTGAAGGCTCTTCTAGTAGTCGAAGGCTCTTCCAGTAGTTGTAGTTAGTTTCAGTAGTTGAAGGCTCTTCCAGTAGTGGAAGGCTCTTCCAATAGTTGTAGTTAGTTCCAGTAGTTGAAAACTCTTCCAGTAATCGAAGGCTCTTCCAATAGTTGTAGTTAGTTCCAGTAGTTGAAGGCTCTTCCAGTAGTCGAAGGCTCTTCCAGTAGTTGTAGTTAGTTCCAGTAGTTGAAGGCTCTTCCAGTAGTCGAAGGCTCTTCCAGTAGTTTTAGTTATTTCTAGTAGTTGAAGGCTCTTCTAGTAGTCGAAGGCTCTTCCAGTAGTTGTAGTTAGTTTCAGCAGTTGAAGGCTCTTCTAGTAGTCGAAGGCTCTTCCAGTAGTTGTAGTTAGTTCCAGTAGTTGGTAGTTAGTACAGAGACGTTTGATTGACTCGAAGACTTCGTTTTGTGCAGTGATTTCGCTCATCTTGATGTAGTCGTTTCGGTAATCGAAAGTAGTAGTAGTAGTAAGATGTAGTAGTAAAGTAGGTATTGAAGAACACGTAGTTCGGTGTCTTCTAGTTTGTAGGCCTCGTATTACCCGCAGTTCACGTTGTAGTCCGGAAGCTGTAGTAGCAGTAGTCGTAGTAGTAGTTGGCTTGTTGCCGCAGTTGAGTCTTGTTTTTCCGCTTGATTCACGAAGAAGTTCCAAAGTATCCCCTCTTCGTTGATTGCTCAGAGCTCTTGTACTCTTTTTACGAATATGCGCGCTTTCTCAACTTGACTGGTGAGCTCCGCTTGTGGAAGGCCAGCCAAGCCGATTCGCTGTCGTTCCAAGAGATACAATTACCCCAAACTGTGAAATACTCGAAGGACCATTAAATGTAAGGTCCCGTAGTAGTTGGTACCTTACACTTGTAGCTTTAAGTGAGAAGTGGTGAGTCAGTACTTGGAGTTAGGCGAGTTGATGTAAACACACACAGATTTGGTAACACTAAAGGTTTATTAGAGTACCGATCACAACAAAGTAAAAGTGGGTTGGATGCTAATCCGCGGTGTTCGCGTAAGTATGTAATTCGTCAACTAACTTAAAATCATATTAAACATTGTTTTAAATACCAAAGAGAAAAGTAGGTTGCTGCGTTTGCAGCCTGACGGAATGTACGTAAACCGTACAATAGGGATATGATATAACCCATCTATACTTTAGTACTTTAGTAGCGTAGGCAACATGTTGGTGTTATCTAGCTTTTTGAAAAGTAAATGTTGTTTTCCAGCTTTAGATAGAGTGAGTTTCTTTCTTTATCGTGTGGTTAGTGCCTAACCTGGTGTCTGAGTTTGAATGCCTTTTTTTATTTTTTTTCGGATGGGAAATCATCAAATGACCCCCCCACTCTGGGCAGAGCGGAAGGGAGTGTCAGACTTGTACTGACTAAAACCCATCCATGTTCCTTCTTTGCCCTTTGTGTTCCAGGGCCACGGTATCTCTTTCGAACAGTCCCGCAGCTCTGGCAGGCGTCGGCCCATGCGGACCCCTACTCGGTTGCTGACATCTCTTTGAGGCGCCCGTGGAACACGAACGCGCCGTAGACACGGCCTGTCGTCATAAGACGGCCGGACGGCGAGCTAGCCCATAACTCGCCGTCCACAGGCCCGCGCCTACGGTGGCCGGGAGCCACCACGTGACCCCCGACGCCCAGGGCGTCTCCCGCGGCGACTGGGACGTGAGGTTCTTTCCCTCTCACGTCCCGCCACCTCCTTCACTAGCATAACTGGTTCGCAGTAGGTGGTGACGGCTTCCCATTCCCTCTCGCTCCGGACCATGGCTTGAACCAGGGCCGGAGAGTTTTAATGCCTTGACTTGGATATTCATGACGTCGAGAAATATCTCTCAGGCACGCTGGTTTCCTCACGATGTTTTTCCTTTACCGTTGTAAGTGATAAAATTATACAATACGCACATGAATCCGAAAAATCAGAGTTATGTGTCTTGGGTTCGAACTTGGGACCTATGACTTGGCAGTCCGACTACCACTAGATAATCACTGCTTTACTTTATTCTGAATTATAGCTTAATGTATACAGAGTGAGTCTAGTTTTGATCGTTTATCATAATAGCATAGCATAATGGGCCTATTAATGTTTCCACTGCTGGGACGCAGGCCTCCTCTCTATTAGAGGAAATGGGCTATTAATCCACCACGCGGGCCCAGTGCGGGTTGGTGGATGTCACATGTCTTCGAATTTTTGGTTCTAGGACATGCCGGTTTCCTCACGATGTTTTCCTTCACCGTTTTGAGAGCAGTGGTAATGAAATAACTTACACAAAGTAATGCGCCTGGCTGGGTTCGAACCCACGACTTACTGCTCGTAAGTCGAGGTCTCCACCACTGGGCCACCGCTGCTCCCGATCTATGTTTATGTAGCCAAAAATAATTGAAAAACGCTTTTAATTTTCATGAAAATAAGTCTCTCATATCGCTACTGTCCAGTGCTGAACAGTCTCATCATGCATAAATTCCTCCTCCCTCACAAATTATTTGCATTTTATGACGATCTTTTTCATCCATACCACAGAGTTACTAAACAAATATAGTTTTTTTTTTCCTCTCAGCTCTGTATTTATGTAGGTAATAGTCATTTATGAACTCTGACTAAGTTTACTGACTATTAAAAAGCAGATAAATAATAAAAACGACTCATTTACTTATTGTTAATACAGGCGTTAAATAAAATTTACGATAGAACATTTCCAGAACTGTTTCAGAATATAAAAACTTAAATATACTTCGAAGAATTACTGTCGTAGGTACTTTCGGAATTTTGATTTAATATCACATTACAATAACGACTTTTAGAAGCTTGGAAACAACATTTGTGATTGCCTACCATACACAGATGCGGGAAATTATGTTATCAAAAACATTACTTGGTTTTTGTTCCAAAGAGAAGTTAATAATTCGTATTCCTCGAATGTAGACACTTGAAACTTTCTACGCAAGTAGGCTGGTAAAGAATTTACGCCGAAATTTTACATTTGCTGAATTTTAAGGCTGAATTTATAAGCAGCAATGGAAGAGACCGTAATTCTTAAAGATAGTGTTCTTAAAGATACTTAGTTTCCAAGAAATGGTACATTAAACGCAGACATTACTGTTAAAAGCAAAAAGACTGGAGTATCCAGTTACAAATAGACCCTCAGAAAAAGTAAAAGCGAATTTATATATAGCATTGAAGCATACTGTAGCACCCGCTAAAACGTAGCTCCTCGCTATTAATAACAAAAAAAGTTGTAAATTTTCAATTACACTAGACAAAGCCCCTTTAAAACAGGTCGGTAATAAATGCTCCTTTGTCAGCGTTGGGTCGCGAAGTCAATTCAATTCGTCGTTATTAACAATTCTACGTGCCACATTTCTGATTTTTCAAGGTAAGCATTATAACTTTGTCAAGTCACGCCATTAGGGAAGTGCCGTTTCTTACGTTTATTATGTAAGGCAGGAGTTCTGAGGTTTTTGGTGGTAAATTCGACACCCTGCGCCTAATGCCGTAATTGGCCTCGCAAGGACATTTTTTTGACGAAATTTGTTTATTTTATACGTGACACGTTCAGTACCTCACCATGAAAGATGACACATCAGCAGCCTTGAAGAATTACTTTATTGCTCTTTTTTCACAAAGGTGTTATTTTACTTTTCCTTTTTATTGGATAGTATCAGAATTGCTCACACTTTACCGATCCAGTCAGCCAAATATTAGTGGGTTAACTTTTCATTGTCCATAAATACTTTTCGACTTACAGACAAGATCGAAATGAAATTTACCATTATAGTTTTTTGCAAAATAATAACAATAATCGTGAACTCGGCTATCATTGTGCCGATCGTGGTGACGGCCAATGGCCTTATAGCCAAGAGCCTCGACGACCATCTTTCGAGGCTCTCCTTAGGCAATTGGATCAAGGGCCTGATTCAGAAGGCAGTACTCCTCGATACTGCTCGCATTGTGAGGAGGTTCCTGTCTCTGTAACCACCGGTAGCTTGGACCCTGCTCCCGATACCGGCGGACCACTATTTTTTTATATTTTTAAATGATTTTTATATTGTTTTATATTAGAATATTTAAAAATGTATTTAATATGTTTAAAAAATAAATAAAGGAAATAATCGTAACTCTATTTGGAGCCCTGTTTCCTCAGATTTCATGAACATAATAATTTTCCGAAACAGTGTTTCCCTTGATAATAACCTTTCCAAGTTACTAAATTCGAAGCTTGCGGTAACTCTCAACACTTGTACTGCTTGGGTATATATAACAATTATAAACTTATGAACGTAGGTAAACTTAATCGGAGTGTCAAGTTTAATCAAGTGGTATATTAAAATCCTCTCGAGACTCTCCTTGCTGCAACAAATATCGTGTTTGGAGAGAGGTCGATGTCCTTTTAATCTTGCGTTGGGGGATATCAAATGATTATCCAATTAATTTTAGTTGATTCGAATTGACATTTTGGAATAGACTCGAATTGCATTTGAGTGATTTCGCAATCAACTATTATTTATTTTATTTTGTTTATTAGGGACAAAAAACAGTTACATGTTGAAGTAGGTATTATAAATCCTTAAACTATGTATTCATTTAGATTAAATAAATTAAACTACAATATTTTCGGATGACTATGTAATATGTATTTTGAAGATATTTGGCCAAAGGTTGAAGAAGAAGAAGAATGTATTTTGATCTTAGTTTCTGGTCTATGCTTGCCTGATAGATTGTCAGCACAACTACGTAGGGAGAGCTCATTTACGAAACATTAAATTCATTCAGTCGGTGCATTGACATTTACCACAAGAGTTCCCTATACCAATCTTATTCTTCTTTATCGAGTGTATCAGCTTTACATGCCTCCAAGAAATATCTCTCAGGCATGCTCGTTTTCCTTCACCATAGCAAGTGATATTATACGATACGCACATGAAGCCGAAAAATCAGAGGTGCGTGTCTTGGGGTCGAACTCGAGACTTATGACCTGGCAGTCCGACGGTTACACCACTAGACTATCACAGATATACCAACAACGATAACCTAGGAGGAGATTACTAAAGAAGATTTTATAAAATTCATCCCTCATTTTGTGATTTTGTAACAATATTTTGATTGAAAATTTGTCCATGGAGTTTCTTGACCATTCTTCTCCATAGAGATCTCCGCGTTGGAATGGGTAACTGCAGTACTTTCACAAGATATTATGCCTTGTGACTGTGACTGTAGCTTTGCTTTCTTTGTTTTTCTGGCATTCTAAAGTGCCTGTAATGGTCTAATTGAAATAAATTCTTTGAGTTTGAGTTTATGAAAGTTTGAATTGAAGTTCTTTACCGATGGGACATCCCGTCGGCCGCATGGTTTCTATCGACATAAATTAAACTAACACGGACTAACTAGTTCGTAAAGTTGTTAGCGGGACTGCCTGTCCAGTGAAAGATCACTGAATTATAAATATTATTCAATTACTTATAACTTTTGAAGTATTACTTGGGATATGCCCAATAGAGGTACCAGCAGTTTATACATAGATATGGTTTGCCTCTCATGAATGGTTTGTCTCGCTCTGCCGAGCAGAGACTATAGGGTTATTAACTACTTGGGATAAAGCAGGAAATGATAGCGTGGAAACTATACCCTGTGTTGGAAATAATATGAGCTATGCTATGACTAAAATTTGACTGATATCGATCCGACCTCTCCCAAAGTTGTGTAGCCTAATTGCTTATGGGTTCATTTATGTTCCTATTATAATTGTTACAGAATCGTGTTTCAATGTTTTCAGAACAACAATAGGCATTATTCTTGTTCAGTTGGTTTGGTACCATAATCGTTAATTTGTTTCGATGGTCTTATTGGTTGCAAGCGCGATTGATGAGCATAAGGATTTGCGTTCGATTCCCAGGTCAGGCAAAAAGAGTTATTGGGTTTTTCCATCAGGAATTTCTCAGTAGCAGCCACGGAGTTTGGATTTGTGCCCGGTTGTTGGCAATAGGCTGGCTTTATATTACATGGGACTTAAACACAACTGGCGAAATGTGGTTCTATTAGGTACACCTCTGCCTAACTCATCGGGGATTACAGGCGTGATGTAAGGTTATGTTGGTGTCAAAACCTATGTAGTCTGAATTGCAACTGAAGTTTCACATCACGATCAAAGTTTCTTTTTACTACAACCAATGTTGACAAAGCGTAATTGCGAATGTATCATACTTCTCTTTGTTTTTAAATCCATCCCGTCTTGTTTTTCTAAGCGATAACCGTCTACGAATCGTACATTGACCCCACGTTCATTCATTAATCAGAAAAAATACTGGCAAGTACAGCAGAATTACTTTTCCGATATTTTCCTCTTATTTCCGCCCGTTATTAATCCTAACGACTAACCACAAATTACAAGACACAAATTGGACTTGGAATGAGTTATTTTTCCCGTTTGTGTTTTTTTTTTAAGGAGCTTGTGGCTAAATAATAACAGCCGCTCGGGTCGAACTTCAGGTTAAGCCGCGCTTCCCTGGGTTGGTCCGTGGATGGGAGACCACCCATTACATACCGAGTTTCTCCCGTACCTCGAAAAGCACGTGAAGCCGTTGGTTCCGGCTGTCAATTGTAGATATTTGACAGTCGTTAGAGGTAGTTAGGGGGCCGAACTCTTACCAAAGGGTATCGTATAACCCAGTACTAATTAGATTGTGGAGGTCAGATAGGCAGTCGCTCCATGTAAAATACTGGTATTCAGCTGCAGGTAGATGATATATGTTTTTACTGAAAAAATATCTGGACCTGCAGCAAAATATTTTGTACCGTTTAAGAATAAACCCAAATAGTGAAAATTGAATGGCTCTCGTTTTAATATTACTGAAGCATTCACTTTGTGATTATAATATAGCAAAGTTGAGGACTACTTTTATGTCGTATCTGTTTCGAAAACACGATTCCATAAAATTTTCTGTATAAAAAAGTACCTCAAACATAAATTGTTAATGGATAATTTTCAATTAAAAACATTAAATTAAAAACTTTTAATTAAATTTAAAACATCAATTTAACAAGAAAAAAAAATAGGACTTACAAGATGAAAATCAAAAGTAATCTAGAAAATAGGCATTATAAGATGAAATTTATAAAAAGTAATCTAGGTATCTGGTGGGCAGTTACCAGTCTATGAAACTTTTATCCAGCCAATTTCCAAGAAAAAGCTCTACCCGGTATCCGTTCTGATTTTTTTTGTAGTATTTTTCTAGATCATTTGATAGTAATGTTACGTTTCAAAGTCCTAGGTGAAAGGTAATTCAGAACAGTATAGATTTCCTGGGGATGATAAGAGGTTATGTTTAGAAAAGTTGGAGACTAAAGTCATCTGTTTGGGCCCTGATTTTGAACAGTCTGGCTGTCAAAAGATATTTAGGAGGGATTACACGGATCGCGGTTGAGGAGCTCATAACTAAATAATAACAGCCACTCGAGTCTATATTTAGGTTAAGCCGTACTTCCCTAGGTTGGTCTGTGGATGAGTGACTACCCATTACATACCGAGTTTCCTCCGTGCCTCGGAAAGCACGTTAAGCCGTTGATCCCGGGTGTCTTTTGTAGATCTTTGACAGTCGTTACTGGTAGTCAGTGGCCTGAAAGTCTGAGAACCAGTCTTACTAAGGGGTATCGAATTACCCAGTTACTGGGTTGTAGAGGTCAGATAGGCAGTTGTTCCATGTAAAATAGTGATGCTCAGCTGCATACGGTTAGACTGGAAGTCGACCCCAACATAGTTTGGGAAATGGCTAGGCAGATGATTTCAATTATTTATATTAATAAATATTTATATTTTATATTAAGTTATTACTATTATTTTAATTTTACTATTATTTATAGGTAGAAATTTTAATTTTTTTGGTTTATTCTAAGCCAAAAATATGTTGTTTTGTACGCCATAAATGGCAAAACATGTAGATCTACCCATTATTTTTAAGACCTTGCACATATTATTTGATGTATACTCATGTTTTACAATAAAATATATTCTATTCTATTTACATTGTCAAGTACTGAAACTCACTACATCTCTATCAAACGTAAGGTAATCTGTAATTTACCTGTGTACCTGTAACGTGGGCGTTGTGTGGTTGTTCATCAATATCGAGTATCATCCCAAACCAGCTTGTCAAACAATATGATTGACAGCTGTATTCCCTACGCTAATTACCAATCGGAGTTCACTAATTGGTTTGTCAACTTACCAGGCGTCAGGTAATGGGGAATAATTAATTACATTTAGTTGTTGTTTTGAAAGCAGATGTTAGAGAGTTTATATGACCGTCTAAAATCAGTTTCATACAAAATTCTCACTGTAAGCGACCTCGTCTTCTTTCTTTATTGTATGGTTAGTGCCTAACCTGATGTCAGGGTTTTTATGCCGCCTGTCGGCCTCTGACTTGGCTTTACATGCCGTCGAGAAATATCTCTCAGTCATGCTGGTTTTCTTACGATTAAAGCAAGTGATAATTATACAAAATGCACATGAATCCGAAAAATCAGAGGTACTGATTTTGGGTTCGAACTCGAGACCGACAGTCGACTTCGTCGACCGACAGACTCGAGACTTGGCAGTCCGACGATCATAATATTAGGCTATCACTGATGGAGACCTCGTGACCCAAACTTTTACCAAGACAGCACATAATTGAAAAACCCCTAAAGTATTGAATCCATGGCAGAATATTATGTCAAGATCGCCCTATACAAAACACAAAGGCCAATATATGAGTCATTGACATGAAGACGAAGTTGTTTTATCTGATATTTCGGAGTTGGTCTCGTACTACAAATTTTCATATTCACGAGGTCTTTGCCCTCCCTGAAAGATTTGAAACGTATTCAAAATCTTGTACAATGAACCCTTACTTATTTCTCGACGATATGAAAGCAAAGCACGTCAATGCAAATACTGGTCTCCAAAGTTTAAGGCTGCATTTCCACCAGAGATGTGCGAGATGCGTAGCGAGGGATGTGTTTTTTACGAACCAATAGAATCATTTCATTTACCTAGCCTAGCTCAGCGCAGCTCTAGTGGAATCTGCTCAGCGGAGCGAGGTTTTTGTACATACAAAAGGGAAGGATGTGTGCAAGGGATATGTTGCAAGGCGTGTGTGCTACGGACGGACGCGAGTGAAAAAATAGCAGTCACCAGACGGTGTGGTTACCGCTCGCATCTGAAACGAACCCGCTACACATCCTCGCATCGCTCAGCAGCTAAGCATATATCTGGTGCAAACGCTCACACCGTTCCACAGCCTCGCTACGCATCCTCAAACGCCGAGGTAACTCGCACATCTCTGGTGGAAACGTAGCCTATAAAGACGATGTTATCGATGTTTTCAATACATACGGTCACGGCAAAAATATCTATAGTACACTTTACGCAAAATAAGCAATTTTCTCGAGGAAAACCTTACGAAATCATAAATAGAATAGTTTCTGAACATGCTTAAATCGTGTATCACTATTTTAGGAGTAGGCAAATAATTTTTTTATCTGTCGTAAGTATAAGGTATTTATGCTCGTAACTGTAGACGAAGTTACAGTCGCTTGAAACGTACTCAAATACAGGGTGTTAGGGGCAGCCCTCCACAAACTGACAGGGTGCATTCAGCTCCTTATATTGAATCATATTCCACCGGAAATTTTCTCAGGAAATTTTTCATTTTCCTGTATTTCAATGTAAAATTACATTCTCTAGACGCAGCACTCTATTTATGTAAATAATACGACTAAAATAAAAAACCCACAATGGATGTTGAAATATTCTAATGAACAACGCGTAAAATGAGCTCTTCACTTCCCGCCTATCTACAGAGTTCATCTAACTCGTCGTCGCGCTTACCGTTCGCTTTACGCGTTTTGCCACGGTAACGATACATTGCGTATGAGGGAATAAAACAAATCAAAATTGGATTCCCATAACGTTCCTGAAATAATTTCTTTTACCGGTCATCTTAGTATGATATACTGAATTCACCCCATCAGTCTGTGGAGGGCTGACCATTACACCCTGTATATCGTTCTTCACCTCTGTATGAGAAGTGGCCTTTGCCCGATATTCGGGCCATTACAGGCATTAAAAAAAACGGTTCAAAATTATTCAAGTGGTTAGAAATGTAACCTATTTATGTCACTTTTATTTTATATCCTAGCATTATCGATGCTTCTTTGTACACATCAATCATCTTAATGTTGATATTCTTAAATATAGAACCACTTCAGAAAGGGTTTTCGTAAGTAGGGCGTTTATTTTAGGCTATTCTGTCAATCAGCCTGATATGTTCTTATTTTGGAAACCTTACATTATAATAACTAACCTGAATGTATTTAAGTTCGTGTTTTGTGCGTTATAATGTTTATAAATTATAGCCTTAAGACCAAAATCAACGCCTTCGGATTTCGTCAGGTTAAGTTTTCGACCGATAAATCATTTCATATATAATCTTGTGTATTTTTTAATAACTTTCCGATGTAAAGTTCCGTTTCTCAAAAGGCCCAATAGCGTAAACTTAAGAGGAAATCTTTTCACAACATCCATCGCGTTATTTTCATTGCCGAATTACTCAATGGAGGTGCTGTTTAATGCTTGATGGTAGTGTTTAATAATCTAGACTAGTATTGCCCTCGGTTTTGCTCATTTGGCTGTGTATTCTATTGCCATTATATGTTAATGGGAACGTAAAACTATATTCGTAATATCCTTTACAACATAGCTCGATTTTGTTAAAATAAACTAACACACGGTACTTATTAGTTCATCGTTAAGGACACGCAAAAAAAGTTTGCAATTCCTAGTCATTTCATAGTGTAAATACTAATAATTCCACGAATGAACGATTACTCGCAATAACCAGGGAGGAATGGCCCAAAAGGGATAAGGTTACTGAGCAATGGTTGGAACTAGGCTGCTAATGATAATGATGATCAATATCTGAGGAGGCTCTCTTTAGGCAGTTGGATCAAGGGCTTGATTCAGATAGCGGTACTCCTGGACACGGCTCGTATCGTCAAGGTTCTTTTCTCTGGAGCTTTAACCGCCCGGTAGCTTGGACCCTGTTTGAATAATTCAAAATTTATAAAATTTGCAATTGAATGATGATGAACACTTACCTTCCTTGTTTACAGATCGACTCGTGTCATGGAAAAAACGAAGGTTGGCTTGCTAAACGGACACGTCCATGGCGAGACTCAACAGGTGAAATCTAGGAAAGCTATCATAAGAATGCTTGGTAAGTATACAAATGAATCTAGTATATTATTTAAAAACCGTATGTAGAACCTTTCTCGTGCCTTTTAATTTGAGCATGAAACAACATTTTATGCTAATCTTAACATAGGTACAAATGGTTTTATATATTATGGTTCTCCTATAACTGCTCCGGTGTCCTCGCGGTCGCAAGTGCGACAGCTGAGCGAGAAAATCTTGGGTTTGATTTCTGGGTCATTCATAAAATTTGATACCCCCGTGCTTCGGAATACACGTTACACCGTTGGTCATGTACCTCGTGCAGTCGTGTCGGATTGCTAGTCTCATCGGTCTATGAGACTGTGGGAAGAGAGAGGGCACCTCGTGTGTCTGCGAATACGCTTAGCCGTCGCGACCAAAAAACGATCAGGTGGCCTACCATGACGTCTTAAACCAGGATTAATACCAGTGTGGGAAAGAGATGGGCTACACGACCTGAATAGCTCTGTCTCTTTCCCACACTGGAATTACTCCTGCTTTAAATCATATCCCCCAGGATGACTATGATTATTATTCTCCTAGCTTTTGGCCGCGGCTTCGCTTTTAGTAGCCTATTTGTAATTTTAGGTATATCTGAGCAATAAACTTCCAAATTCAGCCAGTCGTTTCAGCGTGAAGAAGTAAGAAGCAAACACACACATACAAATTTTCGCATTATGTTTTAGAAAAAGACTACAAGTAGAAGCATGTTCTCCCAGTATTAAATATTTCAACGTTTATGAATTTAAATAGAATTCCCACCTGTTAGACACTAGGCATTTGCGATTATTTAAACCTTAATGTAGCGAGCCAGACAGAGGGCTTTTAGCGCGTTTACCCATATTTACGTAGATAGTTCTCATTACACAAGTTTTGAAAAAAGTCGAGAGGCGACGATTAAAAAAATAATATTATATTATATTAAACTAGGTACTCTCGAACCTTTGTGCTAGACAGGTCTTATACTATCCAACGAGCAATAAATTAGAGGTGGCATAAGTTCATTTATGCAAATTTCTCCAGCTAGACGGCAAGGCAACAATTTGTTCTTTTGAAAGCACTTATGTTGAACATTTTACCAGATATGCTGTTTTGAGATCTGACTAGATCTTTACGTCTTATAAAGGGTGTAAATAGATCCTTAACAAATCCTTAAGGTACTTGTTCTCCCCGTCTTTGCGCTCATTTTTTTGTTCTAGAAAATACCTGGGTACCTTCTATTTACGGAGATATTGGTGGTCCAAGTTCCAACTTTTTCACAAGTTTTTTTTAAATACATATTTTTAATGTAAGATTTTTTACTTTACACACCTTCACGACCCCCGTACTATTCAATCCAGCCATCAGCACAATGCTTTGAGTGCTTTACATCGAGTCCTACCGTAAAACGTGATTTTTCACGACAAAAAAAAAGTCGATTCCAAGCAATAATTTTTCCGTAAAGTTACATAGTTTGATGTACACAATGCTTGGTTGACGGTTTTGTGAAGGGTCTGTTTACACCCTGTATAATACCATAAACTTGTGTAGGCCCAAATGTTGTACCCATCCTAAGATAGACGTAGGAAATTAACTTAAAATATGATAAAACATAAAATTTTACATTTTACTTAAATTTACCGCATGTCATTACTTCCCAGAATTTGATTCTTAATGGCGACACTATCGAGTGGTGAATAATACAGTGTGTTTTTTGTTCAAAACCAATAGCTTCGATTCCTGGCCAGGAATATAAATATAATATATAATTGATATTTCAAAAATCCAACGATGCTGTTGTAGTTTTCATCAAAATCGGGCTCGGGACTCCTTTGAGTATTTTTAGATATTCCTCAGTTTCGGATTTGCCATCCACGCCCACTTCAAAAAGTCATCATGTATACAAGGTGTATGGCACACCGACACTAAAACGGTTACCATGTATTTGTAAAATTGCTGCTCCTTACATTTTGACCGGTTATGTGCAGTTTTGAAGGAAACAGCTGTTTTTTTTAATAACCGACAAACAATTTCTATGTCAGAGGTTCAGAATGATGTACTGAATACGTGGTAACCGTTTTAGCGTCGGTGACCCTTTCACCCTGTATACCCATGAAATTCAAAGAAAAACTGTTGTTCACTGGCTTTATCGTCGATAACACCATTTTTTTTTTTTTTTTTTTTCCGGATGGGAAATCATCAAATGACCCCCCCCCCACTCTGGGCGGAGCGGAGGGGAGTGTCAGACTTGTACTGACTAAAACCCATCCATGTTCCTTCTTTGCCCTTTATGTTCCAGGGCCACGGTATCTCTTTCGAACTGTCCCGCAGCCCTGGCAGGCATCGGTCCATGCGGACCCCTACTTGATTGCTTCCATAACACCATTAGGCTTAACTTTTGCGCTAAAAATAAGGAAGTTTATGTAACTGAAAACGAGGAAAGGTCCTCTGAATTTAAATTGCCACATTGTAAGAGCTCCATGACTATTTTCGTACTTTCTGTAGCAATAAGTCTAAATTTTAATTAGGTATGTCTGGAAACGTTTGCACTTCGCAATTCCATTATGTAGTTTCTCCCTATTTGTCATACAGATATACACGAATGTCTGTTGTAACACGTATACAAAAATATCCATATTCAGACTCATTTAAGAGGTCAGGAATATTTGTGGACTTTGTTTGTCGCTGACTCGCAATTATGAGTAAACTTAAATTACGTGAATAAGTTTGAAAATCGCTTTCCTTTGAGATTTGCTCTGGCTCTCTTACCAAAACTTTATGCAATCGAATCCCCGAAGTATTTCGGTATAATATGTACACCTCAGACAGTATTTCGTAATAAATATGTTTTAGTTATTAAATAACGATCACCTTTCTGGTAACGGGTGTAAAAACACCCTATACAAGCCGAAAGGTACTGTTCTTTCCGTCATTGCGATGTTTTTTTTTGGAGTGTACAATACCTGGGAACTGAGTAATCAAAGTTCCAACTTTTTCACACTATTTTAAGATAGAAATAATAGGAGCATAATTTAATACTTACTATAATTGTGATGATTTTCTGAGATAATAAAATATAAAAGTTAGAATCTTCGCCAGCGTTATATATACTTTATATGATTTTGTATCATACGAAACTGCTCTGTATTGATGTTAGCTATTTAATAATACATGTTTTATGCGTGGTTGATATTTTAAAAATAAATTAAAATGGTATTTTTAAAATAAAATAAAATTATGATTTTAAAATAAAATTAAATGATATTTTTTTAATAAAATTAAATGGTATTTTTAAAATATAATAAAATTATGTTTTTAAAATAAAATTAAATGGTATTTTTTAAATAAAATAAAATGGCTGAAGTTAGGCAGACCAGGCTTCATTAAAAAAAAATCAAATTCCTTTAGAGTCGTGACGGATAAGTATTCTATTCCTTTTACCTTGTTATGCGGCGAAACTAGCAACTTAGGGAAGTACAAATTGCAAAGCATTTAGTTATGAAAATGTATTACCGGCAATGACTGTTAACGTATCTTTAAGGAGGTAAAGTAAAATATAACAAACAGGTAAATTATTATAACTCATTGCAATAAAATAATATACATAACTGTGTTAGATTTATAATTAACTAAAATTAATTACATCCAACGTTTCAGAAGAGACACTTATTTTAATGGGAGTGCTTTAAATCAAACAATAAACTATTTTAGTGAAAACTGTGCAAGTGACATTTTTCATGTGTGACAACGATACCAGCTAACTGGTTTTATCAGTGAACGATGACACTGCTATTGAAGATGAGGGGACTTTGTCCAGCTGAGCTCAAGATGTTATATCGTATTGACGCTTAACTAAAATTAATTATATCGAACGTTCAGAAGAGACACTTGTTTTAATGGGAGTGCTTTAAATCAAACAATAAACTATTTTAGTGAAAACTGTGCAAGTGACGTTTTTTTATGTGTGACAACGATACCAGCTAACTGGTATTATCAGTGAACGATGACACTGCTATTGAAGATGAGGAGACTTTGTCCAGCTGAGCTCAAGATGTTATATCGTATTGACGCTTAACTAAAATTAATTATATCGAACGTTCAGAAGAGACACTTGTTTTAATGGGAGTGCTTTAAATCAAACAATAAACTATTTTAGTGAAAACTGTGCAAGTGACGTTTTTTATGTGTGACAACGATACCAGCTAACTGGTATTATCAGTGAACGATGACGCTGCTATTGAAGATGAGGAGACTTTGTCCAGCTGAGCTCAAGATGTTATATCGTATTGACGAGATTATAGAATACATTATGCTTGTACTGTCACTATCTGCGTTGATATATGGAGTGATATCGTGGTACGTCTTAAAGAAATTCCGCAACTACAGAAATTTTGTATTTCTCAACGCAATTTTGGTGAACTTTTTGCTGTATGTAACAATCAAAATCATGTTCATTCACGATGTACTAAGATTGAAAAAATCAGTGAAAACGAACTGGATATACCTAGTAATTAGTAATCTACATATATACTTCGTAACTGTCAAGAATCTGTGGCTGATAATCATAAGTCATATGTTTTACGTGGACTTAGTTAAAGTTTCCAATGTCCATATCCGAAGGAAATTTTTGAAGAGCAGCCTCTTTGCTTGGGGCGTTGCTTTGATAACAACGACCATGTTTGTCTTCGTATATAGGTGTTGTTTATATACAAAGATAAAAATACCTTCCTACGGCACTCTTCCGTTCGTTCCTTTCGAAGTTGAAGTCTCCATTGAAATATTACCTTTAATAGTCAACGTTTGTTTTTACATTGTAATTGTATTTTCACTTTGTCGTAGTTTTAACACGGGCGCACATACAGCTGCTAACATCCGGCGTCGCTTGTATATAGCCACTTTAATATTTTTATTAAGCGACGTCTTATTGGTGTCTGATTATGTTATTAACTTAACCGTCTCACCTCTCCGTAAGTTATCATTAACAACAGATATTATAGGAATTATATTATCTAACTTAAACGCATTTATTTTACCTGTTTTTTTGTTCGTTGTAAAGTGTAACCGAGAAAATTGGTACGAATTTTATTTGAGAAAAACCGACCGACCTCCTGTTGGAATTGGACCGTAACGGTTGTTTTATCATTTTGAAACGCTGGCGAAGAAAAAGTGGACGGCTATCGGGTGGATCCATGCCCAGCAGTGGGACAATACACGCTGAAAGAAAAAGAATAACGACTAAGAAATTTCATGAACATTTCCAACTATGTAGCTACCTATTGGGGTTCATGAGGCCCAGTTTTTTGACAGCAATGTACATACCTACTAGTATTAGATGTTTTTCTTGTTGTTGTTAAAAGTAATCGGGAAATATGGTATGATTGTAATGTTAGCATAAGCATAATAGCATAAGCATAATCAGCCTATTAATGTTCCCACTGCTGGGACGCAGGCCTCCTCTCTATGAGAGAGAATGGGCTATAATCCACCACGCGGGCCCAGTGCAGGTTAGTAGATGTCACATGTCTTTGAATTTTTGGTTCTAGGACATGCCGGTTTCCTCACTATGGTTTCCTTCACCGTTTTGAGAGCAGTGGTGATGAAATAACTTACACAAAGTAATGCGCCTGGCTGGGTTCGAACCCACGACTTAGTGCTCGTACGTCGGGGTCTCCACCACTGGGCCACCGCTGCTCTGTAATGTTAATCGTTTTAAAATTAGTTCATTATCAGTAAGGCATAGGGACCACGACATCCTCATGCAGGCAGGAATCCATTATGATCCTGCTGTTTACCACTGAGCGGTTCTTGTAGTATAAATAAAATATGTATGTAGAATTTTAATTAAAAACTCAAAGGGCTGTTTTTCAACTGTCGCGAGAGTACGTCTATGTACCTATGATTCTGCAACTGTAAAACTTCATCTGTTTCATTGACTCTGCCTTGTTTCCTAAACGTCTATTGAGTATTATTCACGTCTTGGCGGCCATTGTTTTCCGGAATAGAAATAAAACCGTGCAACAACGCGTTGCTGGCGTTTCTTTCGTGTTCTTTTCTTTTTTCAAAAAACGTTGTTTTGTACAAAAATATTATGGTCATCCCACACCACACACACACACACTCTCGTCACGGTATTGCTTTGCTCTACCCAGGCAAATTTCAGCCCAGACCATGAGCGTTCCGCCTTGGCAAAGATGAAGTTCGTGAGGATTCTGTAATCGGCTTTGGTGACCAGAAATTCGCCAAGTACGCACTCTCCTTGAACCAGCATGAAATTCGAAGAAAACTCAGTCACAAAACAGATTACATGACCACTGAGTGTCAGCCCCGTACGTAAACCCACCTAATGTATTCGAGTTGTGGTTAGTAATATTCATTTTTCAAAAATCCAATGGTGCAGTTTTATTTCTCGAGGCTCGTTTAAGTATTTTTTGCTATTCCTCATACTTTCGAATTCAACCATCCACGCCCCCTTGAAAAATTCACCCTGTATGCCTATAAAATTCAGATAGATACAAAAATACCTATCAAATAGCTAGATCGTAAATCGTGCTTGACACGAGGTTTAAGTTCTGGCATTTGCAATATACTGCAAAGTTTCAGCAGTTGGTAACTTCAGGCGATTCTCTTGAACCGTGTTGACAGTATTACATTCAGCACTGAAGTTCCTATTGCCAATACTCCTTAGCACGCTGTTGGTTAGTACTGCATCAATGATTTACACTGATCAATAAAATATTCACCGCTTTCAGAATTGGATTTTTCTTTGTATTTTTTTGGCTTGTTAATTTGTTATTAATATTACATAATTATCTACATTCTTCATACATTTATTTTACTTGTAGAAAGATACTCATTCAATGAATCATTCTAATGCACATTGTAATGAAAGTACATAATTATATACTCGTATATAGGGTAACTGATAATTAGTGACCGATACTTTATACACGTGATTATACTTATGATAACAAACAACTTTCCCAAAGAAACATTTTTTTTACACATATTCGTTTACTTTTATTCCAATAACACAACAGCTGTATAAAATTCGCGCTCGCGCGCCATTGACCTATCAGCTGTTAGCCGCGTGACGCTGTTCTGTCTCTTTACTATAACACCGTGCAACAGTAGGTAGGTAGAGCGGAGTCACGCGGCAGTGGGAGTGGAGAAGTCCACTGCTGGACATAGCCGTTCCTTCCACGTTGACAAGACTGACAAGACTGTTGTTACCAAAATTATACGTAAACTTGGGTAAGTTGTCGTATAATTTCAAACAGACAAATAACAAACCGACCAATTCATCCAAAATTCTTGTTTATTCACATTCACAAATATGTACCAGTGTTCCTACCTGCCTATAGTGCTATTTAAACACACAGAAACAATTTTGTCGATTGTTGGCCTGAACGTTCAACAATTGCCAATTTACAGTGTTGTGTAATTTCCTATTTGAATCGCTCGACTAATATTTGTATAGATCGGAATCTATTCTGGTGTTCAATTCAGAAATAATTGTAAATATTTGTAACTCAAACTCAATCAGCTGTGGTATTGTTGGAAATTGGATGAAACTAACCTGGATAACCAACCCAGTCAAGTGTGGCACAAAAAGGCACGCTTGGCGCAGTGGCTGAGCGACTGGCTGCTGTGCTGCGTGTCGCGGGTTCGATCCCCGCAACGAACAAATATTTGTATGGCCTACAGATAGTTGTTTCGGGTCTGGCTGTATGTGTGTAAGTTTAAATGTTTGTAAACGCACCCATGATACAGGAGAAATTCCTAGTGTGGGGGGCAATGTTTTTATAAAAAAAAAATACAATCGATTTGAGGACCTTCTCCCTTTTTTGAAGTCGGTTATAAATAGGCTGGAGTCCCGTACTCAGAAGTGGTTGGGACAATTCTGCAAATGATGCTAAATAAATGATGTAGTAAAAAAGTTTTTTGTTCATGCGATAAAATATTCAACACATAAAATAAAAATCGGATCGAATTTCTTAATGAAGTGGTCTGCCAGACAAATTGTCTGGAATAAGATTACCATTCCCACCAATAATTTTATAGTGAAAAGGTTAAAATGTCAGTCGCTAACGAATTTTTCCGGATTAATGTGAGTACCCATTGTGAGGATACCAGCATGTCTGAGAGATATTTCTCGACGGCATAGAAAGCCAAGTCAGAGGTCCATGGGCGGCATAGAATCTCTGACACCAGGTTAGGCATTAACCACACGAAAAATAAAGAAAGAAGTCTACAAATAACTCAGTCTTATTTATTGTGTTGAACTAAGACGTAAATTAAACCCACCTACGCAGTTTTCTTGTCGTAAGCTAAAGAGACATTATTTATGCATGCAAATTGCAAATCGTCCGCCGCTTCCAACGGCCAAGGTTGCTGTGAAAATTGTCATCTTTCTTGTAGTAACTTATGCTTAAATAATAATGAACATCATAGTAACATCACGCCGATGTAATCCCCGAGGGGTTAGGCAGAGGTGTACCCTAGTACACCTACATTTCGCCAGTTATGTTTAAGTCCCATGTAATAGGGGGCTAGCCTATTGCCATCAACCGAGCACAAATTTAGATTCCGAGGCTGCTACTGAAACATTCATGATGGAAAAACCCAATAACATTACCCGACCCAGGAATCGAACCCAGGACCTCATGCTCAGCAGTCGCGCTTGCGACCACTAGACCACCGAGTTACGAGGAAGTTAAAGAATAATGATGTACATGTAAACACAAGTAGTTACACAAATGAACATAATTGATTGTCTCTGACTCATCTTCTTAGCGAATCGATGCGAAGCAGGACCCAAATTATTTTAAAAGTCAGCTACGCGAACATGGCTTACAGAAGCAGTCATAGAGTTCATCAAGTGCACAGGAGACATGGTCTACTATTCTGCTATAATATTCAAAACTATTAGAATTTTGATAGGAATTGTCATGGGTTTCCATTTGTATCAGTTTCATTATTGACGTAGAAGTGACTTAAGTAGTTTTTTGGTTTGTCTCACTGCTGCGCAAAGGCCTCCCCATGTCTTTCCAATGCTGTTTACAATTTGCCCTCTCTGACCAATCCTTTAAAAATGAGTCCAGATCGTCACGCCAGCGTTTATAGGACCTGCCTCGGTTACGACGGCCGTCTTCAGGCACCCACTGTGTGACTATCTTCGCCCATCTGTCCGGGTTCATCCTAAACACGTGATCCATTCCCATTTCAGCTTCGCATACTTATCGCCACACTTAAGTTATTTTAGAAAAAAAAGTTGTTCATTAATAGATAGTAGAAAGGATTCCCAGGAATTCCAACGAACAGAGATTAATCAAAACGATGATCGAGAGCAGTTCAAAACACTTTACCGAAAATAAATCCCCTTGTACAACTCTCAGATTGGTTATTATTAATTAACCAAAACAAGCGAACCGGATTACATCAAGTTTCAATAATCTCGGTAATCCAATCAAGCAGTTACGAATTTATTAATTAATTTTAAGGACTTTCCTTAATTTGAGAAGCTCGTGGCTAAGTCACAAGCCACGAGCCGCTCAGGTCGATCTTCAGGTTAAGCCGCTCCTGCCTAGGTTGGTCCATGGATGGATGACCACCCTTTACATACCGAATTTCCTCCGTGCATCGGAAAGCACTTTAAGTCGTTGGTACCGGCTGTCATTTATAGATCTTTGACAGTCGTTACAGGTAATCAGTGACCCGAAAGTCTGACAAACAGTCTTACCAAGGTGTATCGACAGGCAGTCGCTCCATGTAAAATACTGGTATTCAACTGAATCTGGTAAGACTGGAAGCCGACCCCAACATACTTGGAAAAAGGCTAGGCAGATGATGATGTGGTATTTTTTTCGAAAGGATAATGTGCAAAAGTAATGCGTTTTTTTATAATCATAAATCAATCTTGATGTTTTGACATGGGGTGGGTCGCTAATATTCTTAGATTTCATTATAAAAAAGTATTTAATACTCAACCATCATCAATAAGTAAGTCTAAATACCATTGTTCATACATATGATGGGGCATAACCTCTATGAAAACGACCCCTATATGTGTTGTAGGTGTCATAGTGAATATCTTTCTAAAACTGTAAACTGTATACATTTACGCCCGGGTATTGTACAAGATGTGCAATAGAATAGAATAGAATATATTTTTTTTATTTTAGACCGGAGTCCATAGAGTTAGTAACAATTTTACTTAACAACAATGGCCACAAATAAATAAATACATTAATTGTGTAACTTATCCGTAAACGAACTACAAAGGGTAGGTATAAAGGGTTAAAGATACATGTCTTTAACCCTTTTTTAATGTGGTCACAAATGAGTTTGTTGTAGAAACAAGAACGACAACGGAATACTAATTAAACATTCTTTGACTTGAAATTCGACACACGGATAGCGTTTTCTTGCGTCTCTAACGTTTGTAACTGAAACCTCATTAAGATGGCGACTTTGTTCTTTATTTAATAAATACCTTTGTTTTTTTTTTAAATCTTTATATCTTTATTGGTGGGTGCCTGAAGTACTGTTCAATGCTTTGTTTATAGACGTCGTGTTTCTAGACAGTACATATTTTTCTTTTATAAAACCTACACACCGCCTTCAATTGATATGTTACCGACATGTCGGTTTTGGTAGCTCTATGTAAACAATGTAACGTGTTGTACTTACTAAAACTTTGACATTTTTTTTAAATGTTACAGCACCAAGCTGAGATAGAGGCCTTTTGGTCTCGTACAGGACCAAGTTAGTTTAATGTATATCTTATTTTTAAAGATTTGTTTTTGGCAGTTTTATTTTTAGTTAATTTGATTTTATTGTTTTATCCTGTGCGAGTCAAATAAATTCTCTTTTTTATAAGGAAAAAAGTATTCTGTTAATAGATAGAATTTTTTTTCTGTTTGTTTTTCCTATGTCGGTTATAGTATTTTTATAATTATGATTATCACCTTTGTATCAGCTTTTTAATCACACTTAATCTAAATACATACCCACACTCAGACGTCCGAAGTAACACGTTCTGTTCTGCACCTGATACCTTTCGTAAATTCAATTAAAACCTTTGGATTTGAAACCTGTCACACGCAGGTATTATCAGCACATTAATGTGTAATCCGATTTAAAGTAAATGGATTTTCTAAATAAATGAAAAAGGAGCTAAATGTTGGTTGACCTTTATAAAAGCTTGTACCCTTGGCATATGAGCAGCTGTTAGTTTCAAGTTTTCTGAAATGTCTTCTTTCACTAGTATTTACACCGGTATTCATACATTTCAACCCGGAAATCAGCAACGCTGCTTGACGAAACAAATAAGTACGATAGTGGAACTGCCCCTGCTACCCCAAGTCGCAGCTAGACTTAAAGCGTAATGACCTTAAAGCTAGGCCACCTGCAGCTACACCCTACAATTTCGTCAATGGTGTTCTGACTTGTCTGCTTTCTGCTCGGAGATTCTCGGCTAAAGTTAGGTATGTTAGCCACTTGAGAGCACATGATAGATCAGCACACCAAAGCTCTCGACAACCTCCCTAGAAAGCCATCGAATGCAGTCGCTGTGGCCGAAATCGGCTAGACGGCATCATTATCATCACTTCCCAAAGTATAAGCAACAAATACATGTACCTAGATCTCAATACACGAACAGTAAAGCAAGAAATGAGTCGGCATGGCGTAAGATATCAGAAAAGACTTGCACAACACACAAGTGAACTAGTACTGAGTAGAGAAGGAGTACCACAGCACACGAGGCTGAAGAGATCTGACATCCTCAGTCTCAGCGACAGATTCGCATAGAAAGATGAGAGCTACGCCACACAAATAGAAGCTCTCTCTCGCTCTCATAATAATAATAAAACCATTTAGTACAATATATAAGATAGTAGTATCAGCCCATAGCTTAATTGCAAAGAGCCTCGATCAATACCTGAGGAGGCTCTCGTTAGGCAGCTAGACCAAGGGCTTGATTCAGAAGGCGGTACTACTGGACAAGGCTCGTATTGTTAGGAGGTTCCTCTCTCTGGAATCCTGACCGCCGGTAGCAAGGACCCTGTTTGTAGAAAAATTAAAAATATAAAAAATTGTAGCCCACCGGGGGCTACAATTTTTTATATTTTTAATTTTTCTTATTCTTTTAAAGGAATATTTAAAAACGTATAAAATTTGTGTAGAAATAAATAAAGAGAATAATTAAATCAAATAAACTCGACTGTTCTTCGACAGATTGCCATAGTGCATGGTAAGAAAGGAACAAAAATATAGGTAGAACTACCCCGGACTCTCTCACAAAGAGCTCCTACTACCAAAACGTTTACAACGTTTATAGTCTAGTCGCCACTAAGTTTTATAGTCTAGCCGTCAAACCAGACACGCTAATTCATCTCCAAATCTGGAATAATCGAGTTTGTCTGGGAACTTTCGAAGCCACTGTGCCTAAAATTGTATACCAATACACCTATTTCAATGCGCCCTTCAAAATGGTGTCCCTAAACGAATTAGCCGACCTCAAACAAAACGGCCAAGATGTTACATCGGGGGGGCTAAGGTTTTAGTAATCGTCGCCATAATTTAGTTAAATTGATCCTTAACTTGGAGAACGTAGGGTTGTAAGTAAAGAACTTAGTTGGGAGGTTTATGAAATATGGGGAGCGCCTGACTTACTACTTAGGCAATGTTTACAGATTAAGAAACGTGTTTTTTTTACATAACTTAGAATGACTAAAAATATTGAACTAGTAAGTACCTAAAGGAGATGGCGGAACGAACTGGATGTCTTCCTTGAGGATTGGAAAGAAGTAGCGCAGAATCGTGACAGTTGGAATCAATTGAGGGAGGCCTTGGCAGTGGGACTATGGTCTAGCAATCATAAATATTAATAAAGTACCTACCTAAAATAGATTTATTATAACTTGATATTTACGGATTTGAAAATAAAATCATAGTAATAGTACACCAACATTTCGCCAGTTATGTTTTTGAGTCCCATGTAATAGGGGGGCGAGCCTATTGCCATCAACCGAGCACAAATCCAGACTCCGTGGCTGCTACTGAGAAATTCTTGATGGAAGAACCTAACAACACTGCCCGACTTGGGAATCGAACCCGCTCACACGCGCGCATTGCTGCTTTAATTCTACCTTTTTGTTATTATAGTCCCGTACTATTTGTTTTCCCGAAATTATTATCAGACAATCTCAAACAAAACCTTAAGTAAAAGCTGAAAATAAATTGGGGGTCACGAATGTTACAACATATCTTTTAATAAACGAATCCTTGAACAGAAGACAAACACAGAAACGAGAATACATTCTGTGGATATACAAGTATTACGTAAATCAAGTGTATTGTCAATGGAAACCGCGGATTATTTGTTTTGCCGCCACAAACCAGACAAGACGGGGTTTAATCTACTGAAAAGCTTTTACTTTCTTCAAATAGAGGGTATTTCGTGAACAGTGGCGGTATTGTTTGAGAACTTTGATTTATTTGTTTTTACGTTTTTTTTTTGTATTTAAATACTTTATAATCAGAGAGCTAAGTTTTAATAGTTGTTATTTTCAATAGTTGGTTATTATGGCAACTATACAGGATGAATTTTTTAAATGGGCGTGATAACTAAAATTGCATCCCAGAATTTTATCCCTATTAACGACACTATCGAATGGTGTAATAATACAATGTGTAGTTTTTTTCTTCTTCAAAATCAATGGGTTCGAATCCTGGCTAGGAATATTGATTTTTCAAAAATCCAATGATTCAGTTTTAGTTTTCATCAAAATCGGGCTCGAGACTCCTTTTAGTATTTTTCGGTATTACTCGTAGTTTCGGATTTGGTCATCCACGTCCACTTGAAAAATTCACGTATGTATTAAAACAATGCCAAAGTTCATAACGGTCGATTGATAGTATTGTCTTGGAATTTTAATAAACCATTTTTTTTAATAAACCATTGTCAATAGTCAAAGAAAAGTCAACATAATAGAGAGAGAGTGTTTCAAACAATCGTGCATACGCCAGGCCAATGACGTTTCAGTGGCACGCCATCAGAATACCTAAATGGCATCTAAGGGATTAGCAAAACTACCAAAATCAACAATTACGGTGGTAATGATCAGTCATTCTGTTACAATTTCATAAGTAACCCGAGTCCCTGGACACATATGATTTTGTTTACAAGCTTTAAATAAACTAAATGAAGCTACACATCTCAGTAATTATGTGTTTTCGGAGCAAATTACACTAAAAATCTTTGCAAAATATAGATTAGATTTGGGTTGGGTAAAAAGCCAGTTTTTGGATACCAGAAAAATCTGTGTTGCTTGCTATTCACAATCCTTAAATAGGTAACTGATAGTGTTATTGCTGGAAATAAGTTCATTTTCTTAAATTCATGTTACTGTTACGTGAAAATGGTGTACTCTGAGGTATTTTTACCACGTCCATTGGTAAAAATGAACCCGAAAACTGAATTATGTCCATAAAATGTTTGCATAAAAGATTTCATCACTGGCTCACTCCATTTTCCAAACAAATATTAAAATACATTAAATAAAGACGTTCGGGATCTTTTTTCTTTTGTTGCTCGTAAAATATAGGCATCATTGTATCACTTTTATAGCGCTAAAGAAAATTAAATCGTGTACAAAAATTCACACATACGAGTATTATACCTCGATCGGCTGAATTGTATAGTATCGCTTTTATTGTAAAAATAAAATGCCTTTACGTGAATGTTGCACTGCCATATTTCATGTTTAAATTGTGAAATATTTATCTCTTTGTCGTCATTGGTCAATGGACAGGATCAGCTTTTTATAAGCTTAGCTTGATAAACACTCTTTTTACTTCTTTCATGACGAAACGTATTTTTTACGGTCATGAAACTCATGGTGGACATTTTACTATTCAAAAATTATACTTCTGATTTAACAGTAGAAGTATTATTTTATTATTAAGTAGCCTATTTAAAAAACTAGAAAGTATACATTCTCTTTTTAAATTAGCTAGCGATACTTTACGAACATTGTTGCCATTGCGGGAATACCCTGGATGAGGCTATCCAGGGTATATAAGCAAAGAAAGGCCTATACCCAGCAGTGGGTGGTGATGATGATGACTTTACAGACATTACGGATTTCAGCATTCGTTAGCAATAAAATAAGAAAAGCACCGTACACTGTATAAAAACCGGCCACCAAGGGAGCAGTATTAACTTCATAATGCTGGCCGGTTTTTTTGTTACTAAACTAAACTGCATATTTACAGTTTTTAAATTTGTTCCTTTACATGTGCTGTAAGACATTGCTTCTTGATTCTAGGTCAACGGGTAGTACCCTCTAGGTTTTGATTTCCTTGTGATTTCGCTAAATATGCGACATAAAGGGTCATATTTTTTTATGGCATTGACTTACATATTTGATTACAGCTAAAAGAGACCGTAGACCCGAGTATTTTGATTTAAATTTCAACTTGATACCTCTACGCGTTCCTGAGAAAACGGATCTTGACAGACAACAAGGTGACCCTATAAGGGTTCCTTTTTGTTTTTGAGGTACGGAACTCTAATAACACAGATTTTTCAAGAAATAGCCTTTCTTTTGTTACCTTTAGGTACACACCGTTGAGTGCTTCCAGCTCCACTTAATTTCAAAATACCGTGTATAAAACACGTAACACAGACGTGCAATAAACATTCTACGATGAGAATATTCTCCATTCTTTAAGCAGGGTGTTACAAAGCTTCCTCATAACATTAATGCTTGTTCTGAAATGCTCTCTGACATAATAATATGTTCCCACTTAGTTCACGTCATGCTCACAGAATAATATTTCAATATGACAACACGTCCTGAACTGCTGAATAATGTACAGTCAACAAATGAGAGTAATATGCACACACTTTGTCACCACCAAAATATAGGCTGAACATGTTTGGGCCATTTTACAAGTAATTCGCTGACTGTTTTGTATTTTTTTTTTGTATGTGTTGTTTTTGTTGTATGTGTTTTAATTGTATGTTATGTACTATAATAATACTTTTCTTGAATTTGGTAAAAATCGTTGGAAGTGTAGTAAAAACCCACTAAACACGGAAATGTTTGTCATTGTTCTTTTTTTTGGGTCAAGCCCGCCACACTATTTACTATTCCCAAACCACAGCAACTCCTGAAAGTCAGAATCAACAGTGGCGACCACCAGAAAAGCACTCAGACAATAAAACTCGACGAAGTCCCAGAAATCAATTATCTGTCTTGGATCCCGCAACCACATTATTGAGAAAAGAATAGCCAAGGAGTAGAAAAACCATGATTTCCACTTGTTATTGCTTGTTCAATATCTCTTCCTGAATAGCAAACTCTTTTGTTGACTGTACAAAGTGATTTGCAGTATTAGTTTGCATTATTCTTGAACTACTGAGAGTAACAAATGAAGGGAAGTAGGTGTTAGATTTCCGTTTTTATACAATAATATTTACGCAAAAGACTGGCATGGATAGGTCCATGCCAGTCTTTTATGGGTACAATTTTGTCTAACCTTTCGTGGGGATAATGCGTGACGTCATGACGTGACGTAGTGAAAATCTTTTCTCATTCATGTCTACGCCTCTAGTGAAGTGGAAATACCAACTGTTAAGCCTTTAGAAATAACATCCGTTTTGGAAATGGATTGGAGCTATTTAAGTGTTATTTATAGGTTTCAATCCTTTAAGAACTGTCAGTCAAAAGAAACGTAACTTATTGTCTCGATTTGGTTTTTTCTACATTTTGATTCAACAAACACCCATAAAAGAAATTAAGAACCCTTATGAGATCACTTTGTTGTCCGCCTTTTTCTCAGGAACACGTAGAGGTATCAAGCTGAAATTAATAAATATCAAATACTCAAGTCTGCTACCCCTTAGAGCAGTGAAGAAAAAAACAAATTTGTAAGTCAACGAGATCAAAAGATATACGTTTATGTCGTATACTTTACGATTTCCCAAGGGAATCAAAACCGGGTACTTCCCGTTGACGTATAATCATAAAATTTGGCAAGAAGCAATGTCTTACAGCACATGTAAAGGAACAAATCTGAAAAAAAAAATACCACTATCACTATAAAACAAAGTCGCTTCCCGCTGTCTGTCTGTCTTTAAAACTAAGCAACGGATCTTGATCCGGTTTTAAGTAATAGATAAAGTGATTCAAGGGGAAGGTTTATATATATATATATATATATATTGCACCCGTGCGAAGCTGGGGCGGGCTAGTGTAGAATAAGCGCGAGTCCATCTCGAACTTGGCCGGTTTTTTTTCTGATTACTCCGTGCTCTTTATCATTTTTTTCTCTATTAACGATCTTTCAAATATTTATTCACATCTTGCTATGGATATACGATCCGGCTGGTATTTTCTTAATCAACCCAGCTTTCATCATCTGCCTAGCCTTTTCCCAACTATGTTGAGGTCGGCTTCCAGTCTAACCGGATGCAGCTGAATACCAGTATTTTACATGGAGCGACTGCCTATCTGACCTCCACAACCCAGTTATTACTGGGTAATACGATACCCCTTGGAAAGACTGGTTGTCAGACTTTTAGGGCCACTGACTACCTAACGACTGTCAAAGATCTACAAATGACACCCAGGACCAACAGCTTAACGTGCTTTCCGAGGCACGGAGGAAACTCGGTAAGTAACGGGTGGTCACCCATCCACAGACCAACCTAGGCAAGCACAGCTTAACCTAAAGATCAACCTGAGCGGCTGTTATTATTTAGCCACGAGCTCCTCCTAATCAACCCAGCTTTATCTTACATAATGATGTTCCCATTTGGGTCAAGGGATCAACTGTCAATAACGATTTTCCCTTAAATATTCTATTACAATTTCATGCGAATTTCCTCTTTACATTGTATTACAACGGGTCATCTTTCTCCATTAAGGTCACGCAGATTACCATTTTCAAATATTGTTATCAAATCCGAGGCAGTTAGGCGTTATCTACAAAGGAATAAAGAGGGTTTATATCTAACATTACGCTTGGACGATTTTTATATCATTTGGAGGAAATTACACCCTATAAAACCACAGCAACAAAAAGTAATTAGGGGCTTTGTAAACTCCAGATCTACTTAATATTTATAATGATGTCATAATTTTTGATGATTTTTGTTGATTTTTTGTTTGTGAAAAAGTTGAAACTTTCATCCCCGATATCTCCATAACTAGACGGTTCCCAGCACACGCAGCATGACTACCGTAGAAACGGATTTTGTGGACTGAAGAATCGACAAAATGTCAGATTACTTTTGATGATCTGTCATTTTGTCGATTCTTCCGTCGATAAAACCGGTTTCTACGGTGATCATGCTACGCGTGCTGGTAGGGTCTAGAATAAAAAAAATTATCGCAATTATGGAGAGAAGAAGTTCATTTCGACTTCTACTGGCATCCGGGTCTGTTTGTGTGTATATGTGAGTTTAAATGTTTGTAAACGCTGGGTGAGTTTATAAAAATTTGAAAACGATATTGGTGAAATTTCTAGTGTGGGGCTAGGATTAATTTAGGAATTAGGAATTAGATTGGATTTTTTTGGATTTTGGATTGAATTTTCGGTTGGGTATTTTTATTTTTTTTGGGAATTTTTAGGGATTTCGGATTGATTTTTTTGGATTGGGTTATTTTGGGTTTTTTCTTATTAAAAAAAAAATCTTAAATAAGTATTGCCCATAATGTTCCTACTACTAAGTATCAAGGCTCTTAAAAAAACCACAGCAAGAAATAGTAATGTGATCACAAATAGTAGTGTGATCACCATCATTTCGACAAATAATAAAATTCTCATTAAAGATATGTACTCCGGCTTACCTCTTACAAAAATTGACCCTTCGCTACTGCTATCTATCTATCTAAACCTATGTGTGCGTAGATATTTAAAAACGAAATTCGTTTTGCTACATGTTAAACAAATGTAAGAATGAATGAGTGAATACTCCCTTATACTACATCATACCCTCAATAACTTTACATTAAATTACAAAAGATCAAACACAAATCGCATAATCGATATTGAACGCATTCGATTCAATGATAATTGGACAAAGCTGCGATAAACGATTCGATTACCATTCGATATAAGTAGTCAGCATTTCAATCTTTGATATTTTCAATGGTGAATATTTGTATAAATGTAAAATAATGTATTCAAACGTTGCCTGCATTTAAATTAATTCTGTTTGTTTTAATTTCATGTTTAAAACATTCAAACGAATTGTGTAGAAAATGTAATGCGTTTTTTTATTTTTGTTTCTAAACGAAATAGACATAAAACTTTGCGAATCGTTGTTTTATTCTGAAACCAACTAATTGTACACTCCTCCACTTTTTACTATTAACGTCCCATCATCAACTGCCTAGCCTTTTCCTAACTATGTTGGGCTCGACTTACAGTGTAGCCGGATGCAGCTGAACATCAGCAACAGCCTATCTGATCTCTACAGCTCAGTTATTGAGTAATACGATACCCCTTGGTAAGACTGGTTGTCAGAATCTCAATTACCAAAAACGATCCTTTCACTCTGCAAAATATCGTTCACTCATCTATACTAATGTTATAAAGAGGTAAGATTTGTTTGTTTGTAAGTTTGTATGTAGGGGGTAATCTCCGGAACTAATGATCCAATTCTAAAAGTTCTTTCACTGACAGAAATATAAATTTTTCGTGGCTGCTATAGGCTATAAATTATATTTATATCATGCATATTAACCGATCTATCACAATTTACGTACTGAACTAAGACTCCTCAACACTACTTCTCGATACCTGGAATCCATTGGCACTACCATAACTATCTCCTCGGGGTAAATGATGACACGAGTTTTGTTTATTTTTATTGTAACTTCATTGTGTTTATTCAGTCTACTAAAAATGTTTTCTTTATTCTTCACGTCTATCATATTGTTTACTTCCTAAATTTATTACTATTTTTAATTCCGATTTTGATTTTTATGTATAATTTGCTGCAGTTTTACTTGATTTTTTTTATGTTCAAATAACTTGTATTTGTGGTGTAAACTGTAAGTATAAGTTGGTTATAAATAAATATTTTTTTGCGGATGAAGTCACAGCGAAGTGTAGTAGGTTAGTACATACTACAGTAATTCGCACTTTCCGGCAGCGATGGTAGTAAAGAAAAGCGATAAAAAGCTTCCCCATCCATAAGAGCTTCACTTAGTCTTTGTCAGCCGTATCTTTGTAAAACGTTCAAAGGAAATAGGAAGCTTTAAAAGTGTAGATGTGCTCGCCAAATCTATTGTAGGGAAATATGGCAGTTCGCTTCTTTTAGAATGTTAAACTGCTTGACCTATTTTTGAATAGCGCCTATCAATCATAATAGCATGGTAGAAAATAAACTTGAAGTTTTGGATAAGCTTTCAACAAAAGAAAAATCTTACGATCCAGTCAATTTTGATGATTTTGGCCAACACAGGGCCCGTGTGGTCAATTCCTGTCCACTCCCTCACATACAGAGGAGGCATTCCTCTCATCAGTTGGACCGTTGTAGGCTGATCAAGATAACAACATCATCATCTGCCCAGCCTTTTCCCAACTATATTTGAATCTGCTTCCAGTCTAACAGGATGCACCGGAATACCTGTATTGTACATGGAGCGACTGCCTGTCTGACCTTCTCAACCCAGTTAGTACTAGGTAATACGATACCCCTTGGTAAGACTGGTTGTTCGACTTTTTGGGCCACTGACTACTTGTAACAACAGTCAAAGATCTACAAATGACAGCCGGGACCTTTCTGAGGCACGGAAGAAAGTCGGTATGTAATGGGTCACCAATCAACGCACCTACCTAGGCAAGTACGCCTTAACCTAAAGATCGACCCAGGCGTATGTTATTATTTAGCTGCAGCGACGAGCTCCTCGAGCGCGAGCTGATTATGATAACGACACATTGACAAATAAGTTATCTGGCGCTGGCGGCAATTGGAGGCAATAATTTTATCTGAGTTGAAACATGACTTCAACTCAGATAAAATTATTGCCTCCAATAGTACGCTAAACGTGCAATATTTATGAATAATCCCGAGATCAAACTTTCTAAAACCGAAATCCTAATTTAGCTATACAGATATAAAATGAACTAACCAACTGTTTTTAAACTCTAATAAATTACCTATTTTCAAATAAATCGAGTCTAACGCCTCTATTCGTACAAATTAAAATTACTAGTTAGCCGAAATCCTAAGGCTTAAGTAGCTTAGCACTTAAATTTAGCAATTTTGGAAAAATTACCAAATGTTTTGTAATATAAAATGCACTAGAATTGGTCCTATTTATTTGATAAAAGGATTTACACATATTTGTACTGAGTCAAAACAATTCGCACTAGGTTTATTTTTCTTACAATAAAACGAATTAATTGAATTAGAATTCCCAGTGTGGCTTTAGTTTAATTAAGGTCTAAAACAATAAAATTATTTTAATTGAAAATGTTCAATTGTGTGACTGGAATTTTATAAATTGAGACGCAGGGACAATTATAGAATAAACTTAGACTGTTGTATTGTATAACGGGCTGGTGTCCGCAACTCCACGTCAAAGCGCGTATTTTGCGTGCGGGTGGGAAAATTATTCGATCCACCCTAACTCCCCGAGAAAGGCCAGCAGCGCCTTGGTGTTGCTGACAATCTCGCGGAGAGTACCTGGGGTACCAAAGTACTTTGCCCTGTATGTTGCAACCACTGGGCAGTGTAGAAGCACGTGGGCTGCTGTTTCGTCTTCCTCCATGCAGGCTCGGCACAGGGGGCTGTCTGTGACTCCTATGACAAAGAGGTGTTTATTAAAAGAGCCGTGTCCAGTGATGGCGGCTGTAAGTGTGCGCAGTTGTAGTTTGGTCAGCCGAAGCGCTCGTTTGGTGAGGCGGCCATCGATAGTAGGGAGTGGTTCCTTGGCCTGCCTGCACTCGCCATGGTCCAGCCACAGCTTGTGGTGTTGTTCACTGGTTCGTTTTCTTACCAGTGTGCGTAGATACCCGAAAGGGAGTGGCACGATGGGTTCAGGTCCCGCTGCTGCCATGCTCGATCCCCTTCTAGCGAGTTCGTCCGCTGCATCATTGCCTCGGGAATCACTGTGTCCTTTGATCCATTGGATGGTTATATTGTTGAGATTACCAACCTGGTTCAGGCGTTGATGACACTCGTATATTAACCCGGAGTTTACTGCGTGGTTGTTTAGTGCTAGCAGTACAGCCATGCTGTCTGAGAGTATGCGAATTGAGTGGCCCTCAACCTTCCTGACTAACATGGCTGATGCCGCCAGAGAAATGCCCATGCATTCTGCCTGAAATACTGTGTTGAATTGGTCCTATTTATTTGATAAAAGGATTTACACATATTTGTACTGAATCAAAACAATTCACACTAGGTTTATTTTTCTTACAATAAAACGAATTAATTGAATTAGAATTCCCAGTGTGGCTTTAGTTTAATTAAGGTCTAAAACAATAAAATTAGTTTAATTGAAAATGTTCAATTGTGTGACTGGAATTTTATAAATTGAGACGCAGGGACAATTATAGAATAAACTTAGACTGTTGTAATGGTAAACTTTTTACTATGTTGAAATTATGAAATTAATTATACTGGTGTGCTAGATACTATTTAAATACATAAATTTTCAAATATTCGAACTTTTCCAAATCGTCATGAGCCAGACCGTCGTGTAATAACTTAAAGTTATCGACACAGTCATTTGTAATATTCTTAAAAAATGTGTAAACTTCAAGTTTCTATGTACCTACATACACGGAGTACAAATCATTGGTGTTAGTGTAGAGGTACCTACTTGAATTCTTATATTTCGAATAATCACTGTATTGTGTCGTTTCCATGTAGTAAAACTTTTAATTTATTTTATATTTACTCTGCCCTGAAATGTAAATGTGGTGTTGCCCCACAAACTATGGGACACTTGATATCGTGTCCTGCCTGTCCTGTTGTTTGCAAATCACAGGAGCTTATGGACACTACTGAAAGTGCCAAACTCGTCGACAAGTTTTGGGCTGATTTAATTTGAATTGTCATCGACAAGCTAAGAAGTTTAATCACACACCAAAATTACTTGTTGATTTCGGGACAATAGATCGAAAATATACTAGTAGTAGTAGATTAGACATTCAGTTTATTTCCAAACAATTTCCCTGAAACGACTCTATTTATAGTTTGAAATAATCCTCCTCTAATTTAACGAAGTTTGACGGATATTGTAACAAGTTTTCAGTTTGGTTTAATTAATCTCATTAATTTTAGACAGTGTTAAATCGGTACGTGTCATGAATTCTTTAGAACCGGAAAACTCTGAAACGCCTTGTTTTTCCGGAGGTCACTCACCTAATATCGTCTGGAAGTTTTAAAACACTGCTGAAATGTTTTGTTGTTTTTTCTCAGACACCCGTCGTTGTTGTACCTTTGCTAAGACCTAAATAAAACACAATGCTACTGAGTATACAATTTTAGTGAGCCATTTATCATTTAATTAATGTTCTTATTTGAAGCTTTAGTTTAAATTAGACATAAAATGATGTCATTATTGATAGTCATGTTTTTAGTATCCTCTTCTTCTTAGCGAATCGATGGCAATCTAAATTAATTCAGCTCAGAATTTGGCACTGTCAGTATGTCCATCAGCGTCTGTATTGTACGAGCAACAGGACCGGCAGAACACGATGTTAAATGCCCCATTGTTTGTGGAACAGGAACACATTTACATTCCAGGGCAGAGTCATCTATGAATCTCCACCTGAACAGGATCTCTTTGCTTCGGCCAACCAGTATCCGAAGTCTATTTAAAGACTTCAAGGTTAGCCATGGCAACTCGTGTGTAGGAGGAAGATTCTCATTATAATATTCACTTTGGTATTTAAAGTATCTAATTAGGGTTACCATCCATCCAGATTTCTCCGGCCTTGTCATTTGCCTGGACGTTTACAAATTCCTTAGACTAAATTTCTTAGAAAATTATTAAGATAATTGAATCCTAAAATTTGGAAGATTTATTAATAAGTTAAAAGCCCAGACTTTTTAGGAAATATCCGTTTTGTTGCCGGGACATCGTAAATTTCGAACTAGGAACCCTTTATGCAATACACTTAAACAAGAATGTCAAAAGAATCAGTTTAAATACAAATGTGTGCAATACTACGCAGCTAAGGCGTTAGCCTTGATATCACAACTAAAAATCTTAAAACATTTGCTATATATCACTTACGTTCACTACAGTATCACTAACCAAGTAACCATTGCTCTAAGTAGAAAAAAAAACTTTTAACGGCCTCCTAACTTTTGGCTCGAACATTACGGGCACTGTAACAAACCTCCGGGGTATTATCAAGCTTACATTATGCAAAACAAAAGTTATCCTACATGAATTTATGTAGCTAACTGATGTTTTAGTAACTTTATCTGTTGTATCAGAGTTTTGAATAACAAACTCTTCTCGCGTGCTTTTATCCTTTATTTTTTGTTTCCTATGTTTCCAATCTGTTTAGTTTTTTGTACAAAATTAGCAAACATACAATCATTATAACTAGAAGACGGAATATTTACCATGTTTATTGTTTTCTTTGAGTTCCCGATATTTCGGCGCTGTTGCAAGCACCATGATCACGGATAAACTGAAGTTATTGCGGTTGGGTGTTTATGAGCAGACAAATCGGTCTACCCTCTTTCTTGTTCGTTTTTTGCACTCAGTACCGCTACCACTGTCACTCACAACTCGATTCTGTTCCCGACACACGAAACTCACTGTGTCTGCTCGCGAACTTTTTTCGGCACTATTCCGCTTTTTACACAGCTGGACCACTGGTTTCCAGGCTTTCGACAGTTGAAACCCATCCTCCCGATTGAAGTTCCTATATTTGGTGATCTCAATAGCTTCTCTAACGAGTCTAGGGATATAGTGGCGTTCTGTCGAGATGACCTGAGGGTTGTGGTTATCCTATCCAGTGGTTCGATCCTGATTCCAGGAGATGTTGAGCTATGGCTGATTTTTAGGTGTCGTTGTTCTTCACCGCCCTGATATGTTCCGATATTCGACAAGCCACCGTACGTTTCGTCTGACCGATATAAGACTTGCCGCAACTGCAGTCCACTTTGTAAACACCGGGCTTTTCCAGTGGAAAATTATCCTTCGGCAAACGCAGCATCTGAGACACTTTTTTGAAAGGAGTGAAGATAGTCTTTACGGCGTATTTCCGAAGAATGTTGGCAACCTTACCTGTAACTCCCCTCACGTATGGCAAAAAATAAATAATGGTAAATATCCCGTCTTCTAGTTATAATAATTTTAGTGACCATGAAAGTTTAAAATAATAAACATACAATCTTTGCCAATCTACATACTAAAAGTCTTATTATGTCAGAGAAAGTTGAAAATGCTTCCCCTCCAGTGCTCGCTCGTCGGTGACGTAGTTTTAATTAATTGACTGAGCGAGCGATCAATCGTTCGGCAGTCCAACCATCATCACTGTACAAACCCCCACAAGCGAGCAAGCGTATGTTCGGTAAATAAAAACTCATTTACCGCGCGAACTGTTCAGAACGCTATGTGAAAACGCAGCTTTAGACGAACGAATGTAACGTCATTTTTGGTGATCGGGCACACAGTTTGTATAACAAATTAATAATTTGTATATCCCATCGAAAACCTCAGCAGAATTTGCAATTAAATGCTCTTTTTTTGTCCACAGCCGCAGTAGTGATAGCGTTCTTCGTGTGCTGGGCGCCGTTCCACGTGCAGCGCCTGTTCTTCATCTACGGCTACAACCTGCCGCAGTTCCACGTCATCAACGAACATCTCTTCAATGTAGCTGGAGCGCTATACTACGTGTCGGCGACTGTCAACCCCATACTCTACAATGTTATGAGTGGCAGGTGAGAGACTGTGTTATTTTTACATGAGGCATCAAAGAAATGGGAACAGAATATAAATGGTCGGCTAAGGTAAGGCCGTCTTTTCCATTGGGTACTCTGGGCTCTGCCCAGGGCCCTACGATCCACGGAGCTAACGCTACAACGTTGATAGGAACGTTAGCGACTGTCAAAAGAGAACCTGACCATCCAAGGCCTGCTGGTGAGGTGCTAAAGTATTAAGCCCGCAACGCTTACTCTTGATGTAAATATTTTTTTTTAATCTGAGTTATTTCTGCGTTAGTCCATAAAGTTACTTCTTTTTATGAATGAATGGTTAAAAGGAAAGCTGTATGAGGCAGGTCCAAGAATTCGGTCCGGAGGTTTTTGCAGCCTACATTCTTCTATAGGATTCCATATCCAAATGTTCCCAGGGCCTACAGTAGGTTAAAAACGACGTTCCTTGCAATGACAGCCTACCTGGTGGTTTTGTCGCGGACTCAAAACGATCTCGTTCTCAGCGTGCATAATGTATATGAAATAGTCATGTTGTCGAAAAGAGCATACTTCACCGAACAAGCCTTTTCATAAAAATGAATGATTTCATTTTCTGCGATACAATTTTTCAGTAACACCTTTCTCTCTAAGCTACTACACCATTGTATTGTGTAACGAGCTGGTGTCCGCAAATCCACGTCCAAAGCGCGTATTCTGCGTACTTTACTACACTCTTAAAGGAGCAGTTGATTTTTGACACTTTTTTACTACACCCGTAATAAGTGTCAAAAATCAACTGTTACTTTTGGTCGTCATGTAACAAATGATTTTGTCAACTCCAATGATAGTATATTGAACATCAGAATTATCCCTAGAGCCTTCCGAAGTTTAATCAAACACTGGCGACAAATAACCTTCCTCACCTCACAGCGAGGGACCGTTGATACAAGTGGCTTGCCATTAATTTACCACCCACGTATTTGATGGCCTATTTACTCTATGTGATCGGACTATTGTCAAGCACCGACCTTTGCTAAGAGGAAAATTATGTTGGTAGTCACAACAAAGCCAAATAAACAGGAGTAAAAGCCACTTCATTATACCTACTATACATGTTAGGTAAAGATCGCTTTTCGTTAATGCGTTGTTTATTTTAACTGCGCAACGGTTTTTGATGTGATTTTCAACATATTTTAGAGGATTATTTTTGAAAGGTTTATGTGTTTTTTAATACATTGATATTAAACTTCCATAAAATAATGTCGTAAAAGAGTGCGAAACAGGTGGGTCGCTAGTGAAATAATACTAAACTTATAATGTCACTTCCGTGATATCCCTTAAGTGACAGTATAAATTTAGTTGTGAACCGTAAAAGCTTAAAACAGTGTTTGTTATTTCAAACACTGTTTTAAGCTTTTACGGTTTTACCGTCTCGAAAACACAACTTTTCTCCAGGCGTTAAATTTCCATCGTAATTGCATCTACACCTGCAGAATAAACTGCATTCTATAAAAAAAACTTCATATTTTGTTTTCTCAAAAAAAGTAAAAACTCGACATTTATTGCCGCTTTCAACGTCTGTAAATGTCAATTATTTTCCAAGTTACGGCGAAAAATACCTACGATGAATGTAGAAAATGTAATACAAATCAAACCAGAATAACTTAGTTATATCTGTCCGACAGATATTCAATAAAACAATGTTCCTTTCCACTGGTATTTTATATAAAATACGTTTATAATAAAACACGTTTATTTTATTTAATTATTAAAACCATAAGCACAAGTAAGAAACTGTACAAAGGCGGACTTAATGCCATAGGCATTTTCTACCAGTCTACCTTAGGGTGATGCAGAGACAATTACCAACCACCAGCACCATACCAACAACCACCACCACCGTACCACCACCAAACACCATTCCAACACAACTACCATATACCGCCACGGTATGGTTTACCATTCGATTTATTTTTCTTTGTTTTGTGTCAGGTATTTACAACTTATCAGTTTTTAATTTGACATGGCTACTTTTTTAGTACATAAAACTGTTTACCCATGAACAATAAAATATATCGAAAGCGAAAAGCAAATAGGGCTTAATAATAAGAGCCGCAAGGTTCGATCGAAGCTACGCGTGCCAAGGTCAGTTTGTGGACGGACAGTGTGCGGAGTCTCGATGTAATCGGTAATGAATGATCTCCCACCATTCATTAAAGATCTGGTTTCTTTCGTGCCTCAGAAAGCACGTTAAGCCGTTGGTCTCGCTGTCATTTGTAGATCTTAGACAGTCTTTACAGCCCCCGTAGCTTGACCACCGTAGACAAGGATTTCTTTGACAGAAGAATCGACAAAATGACAGATAGTCGAGTCGTAGTGGCCCGAAAGTCTGACAACCAGTCTTACCAAGGGGTATCGTATTACCCAGTACTAACTGGATTGTGGAGGTTATATAGGCAGTCGCCCTTTATAAATATATGTATTCTACTACATCTGGTTTGATTGAAAGCCAACCGTAACATAGATAGGAAAAGGTTAGCCAGATGATGAGTAGATATCCTGTTTCATGTACTTATATTGTGTTTTCTTACATCTTGAAATGGATATTGAATAATAGGATCAGAATAACTGAATAACCACCTCGATAACAATGTCATGTAATAGCTATAGTTGGATACCATGTAGTAACACTTCGTTATAGGTGGTAGTATCGTTTTCATAGAAATTCGAGTGTTCCCAAGGGCGAAATATATATGTGATTTTCATTCTTCCATACTAACAAAATACACGCAAAAGTGACTTCTTGTCTGTTACCTTTTCACTCTTGTAAACATCTGAATTGATTTCGATAAAAGAAGGCTGGCGAGGTTCCATGTATTTTGGGACCCACTCTTAGAGGTAGCATTCATTATGGCAACTTATACATAGTTGTAAATTGTCCTCCTTTGGCTTATAGCTTGCCTGCCTTTGTGTGTAACCTACTAACACTAGAAGTTAAATAAAATTGTTACTAACCCTATGGACTCCGATCTGAAATAAAAAGCTTTCTATTCTATCCTATAGGTCGACTATGACCAGAGGGGAGGGCTCAGGATTTTAATTAATTTATCCCGGTAGTACATTCTCTTGGGATATTTTCCGACCTACACGCGGGCGAAATAGCGGGTAGAAGCTAGTCTATACTAATATTATAAAGTGGTATTTGTTTGTAAGTTTGTATGTAGGGGATAATCTTCGGAACTACTGATCCGATTTCGAAAATTCATTCACTATCGGGAAGCTACATTATCCCCGAGTGTCACAGACTACATTTAAAACGTTACCGTGGGTTAATTTCCGTATAAAAGGTGTAAATAGACCCTTAACATAGCCGAAAGGCACTTGTTCTCCCCGTCTTTGCGATAATTTTTTTGTTCTAGACCATACCTGGGAACCTTCTAGTTACGGAGATATTGGGGGTCAAAGTTCCAACTTTTTCACAAGTTTTTTTTTAAATACATGTTTTCAATGTACGATTTTTACTTTACACACATCCACGACCCCCGTACTATTCAATCCATCCATCAGCACAATGCTTTGAGTGCTTTCAATCGAATCCTACCGTAAAACGTGATTTTTCACCCAAAAAAAAAGTCGATTCTCAGCAATAATTTTTGCGTAAAGTTACTTAGTTTGATGTACAGAATGCTTGGTTGACGGCTTCGTGAAGGGTCCGTTTATATCCTGTATAAGGGGGGCAAAGCCGCGGGTAAAAGTAAGTATAACCTCAGGAAAATTGGTACCAATAAGTATACGGTTACAAATTAACTCATCATCATCTGCATAGCCTTTTCCCAACTATGTTGGGGTCGGCTTCCAGTCTAACCGGATGCTGCTGAATACCAGTATTCTACATGGAGTGACTGCCTATCTGACCTTCACAACCCAGTAATACGATACCCCTTGGTAAGACTGGTTGTCAGACTTTTTGGGCGACTGACTACCTAACGACTGTCAAAGATCTACAAATGACACCCGGGACTAACGGCTTAACGTGCTTTTCGAGGCACGGAGGAAACTCGGTATGTAATGGGTGGTCACCCATCCACAGACCAACCTAGGCAAGCACGGCTTAACCTAAAGATCGATTCGAGCGGCTGTTATTATTTAGACACGAGCTTCACGGTTACAAATTAACTATCCACAAAATATTTTGAAAACAGTTACTGAAATATTACTCGTATCCTGTTACTTAGCTCTAGTAAATTGTTTCTATTAAAATTAACTACATTTGTTCTACGAGTTAGTTCCCGTTTATTAACCCGAGCATAGTCGGAGCTTTTGTCGCAATTTATTATAGTTAAGAGTACAATAAAAAGTGGTGTGGGTTCTGTCTAAACTAGTTTAGTACTAAAAGTTAACATCGTTTCCAGGATATGTTAACCGAATTTCGTATTACGATACATAAAATCTATGTGGATATAACTCTGCTAACCGCTATGTTATGTTTTTGTTTTTTGTGGAAATCATCTTTTACAATGTGACTAGGGTACCAACCTAGTCACATCATAGTTTCTGCGTCAAATAGTTACATTCCTATCGTTTTGACAGCCGAAAGGATCCGATTGCATACGAAGACAGGCGAACGGAGCCCATCGCTGGTCGCAGCATACTCTCGGCTACGATCGCGTGTCGCAGAAAATGCCCGCGGTCGTGCTGCTGTGCGCGGCTTGGTAATATAGACTTTAAATACTGTGTACACGATTTAATATCGTTTAAAGATTGTAAAATTCATTCCTATCCGATGCGATGCGAACCGTTTGGTAGAAATCATCCTTAAAACAAGTAGACTCTCGTTTTATATTCTGACTAGGTTAACAATAAAAAGTTAAAGTTCTGATATCGAGGAAACGAAAAATTAGACTCGCACAGGACAAAACAATACAGCAAAATTAAATTAAAAAAAACAACAAAAATTATAAAATTAAATAAAAACTTATTTATGACATACAATAAACTAAATTGGTTCTAAACGAGGCCAAAAAACCCCTGTCTCAGCATGGTGCTGTAACATTTAAAAATGTCACAGTGGTATTTGGGAACGGCGCAGGATGTCTTTTTCTCCCACGCCTGCTTAGCTCTAGTTTTCATGTCAGTCTAGCCACACTCTTTCTAGCCATACCGTCTTTCACACAGTCCGTTCATCATTTATTTGGTCCCTTCTTTTTACGAACATTTACGTTTAAACTCAGAACTTCCTCACAGTATTTTCCTCCCTGGCGGCATTTTCCTTCCTCACGACATTTTCCTCCCTCACGGCATTTTCCTTCCTCACAGCATTTTCCTTACTCACGGCATTTTCCTCCCTCACGGCATTTTCCTTCCTCACAGCATTTTCCTCATTTTTCCACAACACATCCCCATTGGGTATTGGTATGACAACTGATTTCCACCCAACGTTTCCAGTAAACGTAATAACCACTTTTCGTATTACAATAAATGAAGCGTACATCAAATTATACCTTTTACATACATGAACCTGTGCACGAAACGGAGAAACAATAAATGTTATCTATGGTCAATTATTAACTACATTATTACCCAACATCACGCTTTTATTTCCCTAAAGGATGAGACAGATTTATACCTAACTAGCGACCGGCCCCTGCTTCGCACGGGTGCATGTTATACATACAGGGTGTAAACAGACCCTTCATATAGCCGTCAACCAAGCATTCTGTACATCAAACTAAGTAACTTTACGCTAAAATTATTGCTAGGAATCGACTTTTTTTTTTGGGGTTAAAAATCACGTTTTAGGGTAGGACTTGATGAAAAGCTCTCAAAGCATTGTGCTGATGGATGGATTGAATAGTACGGGGTTCGTGGAGGTGTGTAAATTAAAAATCTTACATTAAAAACATGTATTTAAAAAAAAAATATTGTGGAAAAGTTGGAACTTTGACGCCCAATATCTTCGTAACTAGAAGGTTCCTAGGTATGGTCTAGAACAAAAAAATGATCGCAAAGACGGGGAGAACAAGTGCCTTTCGGTTATGTTAAGGGTCTATTTACACCCTTTATAAACCTTTCTCTTGATCACTATTTATTACTGAAAACTACATTAAAATCCGTTGCGAAATTTAAACGATCTAAGCGTACTGACAGCGGGAGCGACTTTGTTTTTATTCTATTTAAAGAAGTACACTTACATTTTGCATCAACCGGCGATAAATCGGAAATCCGGACTGTTTCTAAAAAAGTTAGGAAAGTGCAATAACAGTTTACCCATATGAAACGAACCCAGGACTCCATGTCTCCAACCTCGTTAGCTCAGCATTAAGCACTAATGCTGAGCTAATGAGGTTGGCGACCACACGATCCGCGAGGCAGTCAAAACTAGTCTAGTGGTTGGTTAAAACTACCAAATATCAGAACTGTACTCTCTAGTACTTACTAATGTATTATTCATTACAGTACTCAGTGCTAATTGCAGTCCATTTGGCTTGACTTTAGGACTCAAAGGATCTGCATCAACTTAAATCAGCCACAACTTGAAATGCCTGAATTGATCGTTGAGTTAATTTGAAAATTGCCTTTTGAGAGATATATTCATATGGCGTTGGAACGACGCAATGAGTGTCTGAACATAAGTGATGTATATTCATCACCATCAGCCTTTCTAACCTTTTCCCAAAGTTAAGGTCGGCTGATCTGCGTCGACTAGGTAGACTGGAAGCCGACCTCAACTGAACACCAGTATTTTACACAGGGCGACTGACTATCTGAACTCCATAATCCTGTTTCTGGGTGATATGATTCCACTCGAAAAGACTGGGTTGTCGGACTTTCGGGCCATTGACTACCTGTAACGACCTTCGAAGATCTACAAATGACAGTCGGGGTTAGGGTTGTAATGAACACGGATCTATAGTGTTCGGAATGCAGGAGGAATTAGGGAATGCAATCTTACAGCAAAAAATCTATATCAGTATTTGCGAGATTCAGGAGTTCTCATCTTACAAATGCCGAGATTTAGGAAGAATTGTAAAAACTCCGCATATAAAAAAAAAAGAGAAAAGTAACCCAGTCGGTAGTAAAATATTCTCTTTTTATAAAGTAAAATTAGCAAAAAAGTATCAAAATCGATAAAATTACTGCACAATTTAAAGAAAAGTCTGGAATTTTGTGCAAATGTACGGGATTTTTCTTCATTAAAAAACGTCATAGATCAGGCAGGATCAACCCTAGCCGGGACCAGCCTTAGAGCAGGTAACACACAGGAATAACTGACTGTTATTGTGGTGTATGAAATCTTAAACTGCTGTGACAGAAAGCTACGTAATTGATAAAGATGTGTGGTGGTAATCCGCTGAAGATTTATGTGGAAACGTTTCAGTGCGTCTAGATTACGTATGTTGCTATGGGATTAGGCTGTTCCTAACTTCTTAGACGTTGTTAGTGTATATTCTAAAAACTATGTATAGCCTTCCAAGCAATACTTATAATCTACTAGCCTATGGCCGCGGTTTCGCCCGCGTGGTGGTCCATAATTGCCCCACGGGATCATATTACCGGGATAAAAAGTATCCTATGTGTTAATCCAGATTATAAACTATCTGTGTGTTAAATTTCATCTAAATCCGTTCAGTAGTTTTCGCAATAGTAACAAACGTCCATCCATCCATCCTCACAAACTTTCGCATTTATAATATTAAGTAGGATATGTATTGACTAGTGGGGTATTGATTAGTAGTAGTAGTTCATAATACATCTTTGACATCACTAACTCATACTTATAACATAACATCACGCCTGTACTCCCCGAAAGGCCAGGCAGAGGTGTACCTATTTTTTTTTTTTTTTTTAGCCTATGCTGTCCCACTGCTGGGCAAAGGCCTCCCCCAATTCTTTCCATGTGCTCTTTTCCCGCGCCTCCTCGAACCAGCCTTCCAGATCATCTCGCCACCTCTTTCTGGGCCGGCCTCGGCGGCGTATAATGGTGTAATATGATATGATATGATGTAATATGATAATGGCGTAATATGGGTGTACCTAATAGTACACCCATATTTCTCCTTTTTTATTTTCATTATGTTTAAGTCCCATGATTGTCTGGTTTTCGATTTAGAGATGGGCTTCGCGTAGAACTAGAATTAACTATCGTTTAGTCTTGTTTTTGTTGCTGACGTGTTAAACTGTCTTATCTCCTGTTTCTAAAGTACATTTTTGACTGGAATTTATCTATTCGATAATGTTATTGGTTCGATATCTCGAAACTTTGCTGTCCTGAACACCTTGCAATAAATAACTGAGCTAAAACTTGTCTGTTGTCGTATGGATAACAATATACCTTGCATAATCATATATACACATGATTAATCAAATAAAGGAATCTTATTGAACTTTGGAGGTTTACCTGGGGACATCAGATACCGCATAAGTAAAACTAATGATACCTTTAACTTAACACAACATCACGCCTGTAATCCCCGAAAGGTTTGGTAGAGGTGAATATAATAGTACACCCACATTTCGCCAGTTATGTTTAAGTCCCATACAATAGGGGGCGAGCCTGTTGCCATCAACCGGGCGCAAATCCAGACTCCGTGGTTGCTACTGAAAAATTACTGATGGAATATATGACCCAATATCACTTTACCCGACTCGGGAATCGAACCCATGACCTCATGCTCAGCAGTCGATCTTGCGACCACTAAACTAACGAGGCAGTCACTCGCACAGGCAGTGACTCACACTCATATCAGTATATTTTGCGTAAAACTAGTCTGTATATGTAATTCTTTTGATGTCCGTACATTAAAATTAGAACCGAATATTAATAATGTCAAAATTCCGTAATTTTAATAACACCCTCTAAAAGTTCCCAAATAAATTCTAAAAACAACGGCTACGCCTCTAGATTTCTGTTCAATCAGCTGCAATGGAATCTGAAAGGTCATTCGAAATGACTACCAGTGGTGAAGGTTCCATACAACTCGATTCCTACCGGTTTCCCTTTGAAAAATGGCACAGTCAGTATTCTATAGACAAATAATATAATCACATTAAAGATATGTACTCCGGCTTACCTTTTACAATTAACCCTTCGCTACTGCTGACTACTCTATACCACTGACGAACAATTCGACCGACGAGGTCTGCAATTACATGACATCACACCTGTATACCACGGAGGGGGAAGAAGAGGTGTACTAATCATCTATCTGGTTAGTAAACCCATTTTCGTGAATAGCCTGGTATTACCGTGTTATCACACTTCAGGCTATGTAATTATTGCAAATGTTTCCTCTTATCCTCTGATAAGGTTCCCCATTAAAAGGTACACGTGCGCACAAATATTTATGGTCGCTGTTTAATTTTGTTTTCTGGTATCGTGCCATTTTTATGAACTCGTGGCCAAATTGTCGTGTTGTGAAAATACCACAAGATAAGGGAAAAATTATTCAAAGATTAATGTTTTTAAATGGAATTTTTGGCTAGTGAGCTTTTACCGTTAATTTTTTAATGCATGTATTTAGAAGTTATCTGCCTCGTTGGTCTAGTGGCCGCAAGCGCGACGGCTGAGTATGAGGTCCTGGGTTCTATTCCCAGGTCGGGAAAAGTGTTATTGGCTTTTTCCATCAAGAATTTCTGTACATCTCTGCCTTGACCTTCTGGGATTACAGACGTGATGTTATGTTATGTAATATATTTAGAAGTTACTGAAGTTAGAAGGTACTGTTATCATGAATGTTGCTTATACGGTATCGGAGGTCCTCAGGTAAACCTCCATAGTTCAATAAGATTCTTTTATTTGTTTAAACATCTGTAAGCAAGATTTTATTGCTATTCATACGAAAAATATTTATTTATTTATTTATTCACATGACATGTTTCCTTTGCCATTACAGATGAAATCTAATGCGAAAAAGTAACTTAAAATATACTTAACTATACCTTACATGCTACACAGTATGTGGCCCTTGTGAACTCACCCAGTGTACAGTTGAATATATCTGTTACCGGCCAAACCCGATTTCAGGCCAAACTAGTTTGTCCTAGGCCAAACCAGTTCACGTGAACACAAACAAAGCAATTACAATGCGCCCAACTTTGCTGTGGGGCTCATCGGCCTTCTATGCGCCCTCGGCTCGCGCGTGGTGGGTCACAGTTCTAACCTAATCTAACCCATTTAGTCAGAGTGCCTAGTTTGGCCTAGGACAAACTAGTTTGGCCTGAAATCGGGTTTGGCCGGTAACATATCTATGACATCCGCTACCGTGTTTAGAGTGTAGCTAAGTTATTTAATGCTAAGCGTTCAAAACAGCAAAGTACAGAGATATTGAACCAATAACTTTATCTAATAGATACATTTCAGTCAAGATTGTACCTTAGAAACAGGACATAAGACATTGTAACGCATCAGCAACAAAAACAAGACTAGACGATAGTTAATCCTGGTTCGAAGAAAAACCCATCTCTAAACCGAAAACCAGTTTCAATCAATCAAGCCTTCTTATCAGAATCTCAGGACTAATGTCTCCCCCAGGTTGCGCAATAGCCTCATCGCCTACGACAATTTGTCTTCGACCAATGTATTTAGGTAACACGTGCCTAGAATAGGGATTTCGGGAAAAAATCACGTATATTAATCGGTAGTTAGGTACAGAATCTGCGAAAAGAATTAATTTGATAGCTAACAATGAAAGTAGCCGGAGTTTCAAAACATGTTTGTGGCTTTGTAGCAGTGCATTAAATTGTTTTCATAAATCAAAAGTTGATAAACATAACATCATAACATCACTCCTGCATCCCCGATGGGTTAGGCTGAGGCGTACCTAACACATTTCGCAAGTTACGTTTAAGTCACATGTAATAGGGGGTGAGCCTATTGCCATCAACCGGGCACACATCCAGACTCCGTGGCTGCTACTGAGAAATTTCTAATGGAAAAAGCCAATAACACTTTGCCCAACCTTGGAATCGAACCCAGGAAGTGTTTAACAGTCGCGCTAGCGACCAATAGAGTAACGATGCAGTCAAAAGGTGAAATCCATATTTTATCCGACCATCTGTCTTGCCTGGCCATTTACAACAGCTATTAGGTAACCTATAACAAAACCACATTTAGTATTAACTCCTAAAACATTTGATATTCGCTAGTAAACTTGAATTCAAACTTCGATACCTCAAATGCCTTAAGCTATCTAAGTTTTACCAAAGTCATGACCTACTTTTATTCATCTTAAGATGGGCGCTTATTGTACTTAGTTAGGTCGTGGGTAAAAGTTTTACAATTGTGATTTTACATCTATTTCGTATTTTATTTATATGATCGGGGGGTGCCCCGTTCCCTACGCCACTGTTTACGTAACTTTTTTTAAATAGTTTAAATTGTATTCTGTGGAGGACGTAGTGGGTAGCATAATTGTTTTAAAATGTAACATAAGATAGTATGACTTATTCTTATTGTGCTACTGTTTATTTTTCCTTAAATAAATAAAACTTTGTGTGGGTGACCAATTAAGGGTTAATTTAACGGTTTAAATCTTTGACAACAAGACTATGCAAATGTAGTACAACGCTTGTCACGACTCAAAATGGCGTCGAAAATGAGGTGAGACTGAGTGGAAAGAAAGTGCTGGGCTTGCCGAGGTTACAACAATGAGTGATGTGGTTCCTTTTGACACTCCTAATGAAATGTAGTGGCTAGAATGGCCTAGATGCTTTTAGCTGTAAACGGATTCTTATAACTTAATATCCTCCGCTGTATACTTGTGCTCGATATACTTACAATTCTTGGATTCATAATGGTGGATAATGTCGGGGATTGTTTTATAATCTTGACTTCGTTTTATTTCTCATTCTTCAACACTAGCGCAGCAACTGGCAACACTAGCGCAGTAAACATCGCCTACGAAATTAAAATAAATAAATAAACAAACAAAAGTTTTAATAGTGAATACTATGCTAGACTAAATTGCAAATATAGGACTACATAAGTGACAGTGTTAGTGACTTTTAAAACTAAGTAATATCCCACATAAATTAGTGTTAAGTAAAAACAGTGCCTTTTTCCTCGAAATGGTGAAATTGAACAATGAGTGTTTTGGCTGAACAATGAAATATATAGAAACTATATTTAAAACTAAAATTAATAACGCAGTGTGACAAAATTGGACCAAACAGTGAAATTAATCAATGATAAATGATTGTCAAGCAGTAACTAGAAAATACGTTATTTGAATAGTGACCTCTGTACCCTAACTAACGCCTCCAGTGGCGAAAAGTTCAATTAAATTAAAATTTAGTGACATTAATTATGGGGTTGCAGATGTGAAAAATAAACAGAATTTAACTAAAACTGTAAACAGCGCCATCCAGTGGTGAGAAGATCAATTAAATGACATTAATTCTAGGGTTGCAGATGTGAAAAAATAATCATAATCGTATAAAACTGTAAAGAACGCCATCTAGTGGCGAGTAGCGTAACAAGAAGTCACACTGGTGAACATTGATCGATTGATTGGTGAATCATTATTCTAAAGTGATACCATACCAACATTTAGCGGCAAACGGACAAGCTAATATATACAGGCAACTATCAAGTCCATATATTTGGGTACTTTTTGGTCCGCACCTCAACAACACTGTAAAATGAATTTCTTTGATAACATCACGTTTAGACGTAACCGTTCAAAGTCTGAAACAAATACCAATGATACAGATGATGACACTTTGTTAACGACCTCAGCGATAGATGGCACCACAACCAGCTTACCTGACATGTCTGATGACGAAGATGACCAGATTATCAAATTAAAACATCAATTGGAACAATTAACTCTTCAACTCAATAGTGCCCACAACGAAATAGAATCCTTAACTCTGGAAAATACGAAGCTCACCCACATTAACCAGGAGCTACAAAAGCAGAATGTGCTGTACAAAACAGTAGCATGCTCCCCCGCTAAGTTAAAGCCACAAACACCAAAAATTAAGAAAAAATCTGCAAAAATCAACCAGTATGTGAGAAAAAACACAGAAAAGTCTGGTGAATGTGAAGCATTTACCACTAGAGCTAAGAAATCCACATCGCCAACCAGTGTTCAAAATCATCAACAGTTGGATAAATCGATCACAGATGGCGTTATCCACAGTAATGGCAAAAAAGAAAGAAAGACTAAAGCACAACTTACACAATTAAACTATAACAGTAAACCGAACGAAACTAGAATTGGTAAATTATGTATTCTAAGTAGCAATAAAAATAATAAAATGTTAGAAATTGCAGAACATATATTCCCTAACTATGGAATCTGCCACTACCTGACACCCAACTGTGGTGTTAAGTACCTTATCTCTGACTTGGATCTTAAATTAAAGGACTACAATATGAATGACTACTGCCTGATATTTGTCGGGGAAGAAGACTTTCGTCGGACAAATAACTATGTCGAACTAACTGTCAGTATTCGTGAAACGCTGTCAAAATTACAGCACACAAATATCATATTATGTGCTCCTACGTTCAAACTTAATGATTACTCTACAATGTTTAATTCGAGAATTGAAACCTTTAACAGTTTAATCTATTTGGATGCTTGTTCATATAATTATGCTTACTTGTTTGATTCTAATTATTATCTTGATTATGATTTTGGTATGTTTACGAAGAGTAGTAGTTCTGTAAATAATCGCGGTATGGCCAACATATTGCATAATATAAGTTTAATGATTAATGAATTTACACTGTATAGTGACTTAAATTCGTGTAATTCTTCTGATAAAGTTACTAATTTGCCTCTCACTGTACCCAGCAATGTTACTGGTGAAAATGAACTGTTTTTTCTCTAATAGATATATCAGCATTTTGCATCAAAATATAGCAGGCTTGATAAATAAAGCAGATGATCTGTTGGTATGTCTAGAGGAGCTATCTAATAAAGGGACAAATGTTGATATCTTGTGTATTACGGAGCACTTTATCATGGAAGGTTATCAACAATTATTATTTTTACCTAACTATAATTTGGCTGCATATTATTGTAGAATAGAACAAAAAAGGGGTGGTGCATGTATTCTTGTAAAAAATGGGCTTCAATGGAAAGAATTGCCAAAAGTAGCAAAGTTATCAACTCCTGGCATATTTGAGTGCTGTGGCGTAGAACTGACTAGTTATAAGATAATAATTGTGTGTATTTATAGAATCCCGAACTTAAATAATTTAAATTATTGCTTCGACAAACTTGAATTGCTCTTGCAGGAAATGTTACGGACATGCTGTAAGAAAATTGTTATCTGCGGTGATTTTAACATTGATGTACTCAAGCAAAATAGAGCAACTAATGACTTTGAATGTCTTTTAACGAGTTACAATATGAAACTTGCTTTGAAACAACCAACTCGCATGGCCAGTTTGTCGTGCATTGACAACTTTGCGCATAACTTTAACTCATGTAAGACAGAAGTACTAGAATGGGCATTATCGGATCATACAGCACAGCTGCTTTAGTGTCCAGTACAAAAAATATGTTGCATTAAGTATTGGTACGCAACTAGAAGGGACTATAGTTCGGAAAATATAGTAAAATTTAAAAACCATATAATGAATCTTGCCTTTTCAGAACTATATGACACGGATGACCCTAACGTAGCTTATAATCATTTCATTGAGATTTTCAAGCTATTATACGATCTGTGTTTTCCATTAAAAGTGGTTAAAATAAATACAATAAGAAGAACTAAGTGGTTGTCAAAAGGGATCAAACTATGCAGTAAAAAGAAAAGGAAACTACTATGGCAGTTTAGACTTAATCGTAGTAATATTAATAAAACCATATTATATAATTATTCTAAAATTTACAAAAAAATTATTCACTTCACACAGAAAGCACAAAACAATTACAATATAAGAACATCTAAAAATAAATCGAAAACTGCGTGGCAAATTATCAATCGTGCAAAGTATAACGTACCTAAAACTAACATAAATAAAATTAAAATGGGTGGCTGCGTCATATCTCATCACAAGGCTATTGCAGAAGCATTTAATGATTTTTTTATTGATAAAATACAGCCAAAACTAGATGTCGACTGCAGACCTGTGGCGTGTACAATAGATTTCAATAACAAAACTATGTTTATGGCCCCTAGTATACCAGATGATATTAAAAAGATAATAATGTCCTTGAATAATACAAGCAGTGTAGGATATGACGGTATTGCTACTTTTATTCTAAAACATGTTGCGGATGAAATCTGCGGTCACTTGAGTCATGTCATCAATCTCAGCATTAGCGCAGGTATTTACCCTGATGCTCTAAAAGTTTCTATCGTCAAGCCACTATTTAAGAAAGCAGATAGGGAGTTAATGGAGAACTATCGGCCTATATCACTAATTCCTATAATTTCCAAAATATTTGAGAAATACATTTATAAGGAACTAAATTCATTTATAGAAAGACATAATATTATTTGTGAGGAACAGAAAGGATTTAGAATTGGTAAAAATATTAATATGGCCATTTATGACTTTTTATATAATGTGACATTAAACGTGGATAAGAGGAATCCGGTTTGTGGCGTTTTTTGTGACATGACGCAAGCTTTTGACTATGTCCATTATGGCACACTCTTAAATAAACTTGAAGCATATGGAATTAGAGGAAATGTCAATAATCTAATCAAATCTTACTTACTTAACAGAACCCAAATAACAAATACAAACCACGTTAATATGAAAAGTAAACATGAAATTGTATTTCAATCTCCAGAACGCATAGTTTCGTTTGGTGTGCCACAGGGGAGTGTTCTAGGGCCTCCGTTATTTATATTATATATTAATGATCTACCGAAAAGCATCCCTCAACCTCTTACACTATTTGCCGATGATAGCACTATAACGATACCCTGTAAAAGTGTTGATACTTATGAAAGTGACATAAATGATTCTATAAATCTAATGGTAAAGTGGCTAGATGACAATAACTTAAAAATTAACCTGACAAAAACTAAATTAATACATTTTAATCAACGGATCAATAGTAAGAGTAATTTAAATATACACTACGATGACCAGCCTATAGAAGAGGTAGAAACAACAAAATTTTTAGGTCTCCACATTGACAAAAAACTGAACTGGAAAACCCATATCGAGATCTTGTGCAAGAAGATCAGTAAATCTGCCTATGCCCTGCACACATTGTCGTCTATAATAAGTGTGGAGGCATTACTTACAGCCTACTATGGTTTAACAGAATCTCATCTACGCTATGGTGTCATTTTTTGGGGCAACTCAACGGAAAAAGACACGGTGTTCCTGTTCAAGGCTCAAAAGAGATGCGTTCGTTCAATATTTAAAATTAAACCTACTGATAGTTGCGTGCCATACTTTAAAAAATATAAAATACTTACATTGCCATGTCTGTACATTTTAGAGGTAGCTGTTTTTGTCAAAACAAATCCACACCGATTTAAACGATTAGGTGAAGTAGTCCCGCGTAATAGGCGCGACAACAGTAGGATATGCTCTCATACTACGAGAACTACCCTCATGCGCAAAAGTGTCTTCTGTATGGCTCCTATAATATTTAATAAATTACCTAAAAGTTGGAGAGAACTGCCCTTGTCAGTTTTCAAAAATAAGCTAAGAAATTTTTTAATCAGTAAAGTGTATTACAATGTTATAGATTTTTTAAATGAAAAGGACTTTTCTATTCTGACTAGTAATATGTATAGTAAATAATAACAATTTAATCATGTGAATCTTAAATCAATTGGCGTTTGACTGCTTACTATTGAATATTCTGGACATAATTTAATCTATTTTGACTATAATTTACTTATACTATAATATCTTGACATCAATTATTATTTATTTGTTTTGTATTTTGTAATGAAATTTAGAATTACTATAATTATGTAAAATGCAATTAAATATAATTTTTTATAATACCTACAAAATTTGTACGCCGTTAGTGGCAAAACATGGACGCACACAACATCTATTAATTCAATACCTTGCATGTCTGATTAGTCAGTTTATGTAAACGCATGTTTGACAAATAAATTATCTTTATCTTTATCTTTATCTTTATCTTCCTCTTCCAACTATTTCGGGATCGGCTTCCAGTCTAACCGGATGCAGTTTAATACAATAATTTACATGGAACGATTGCGTATCTGATCTCCACAACCCTGTAACTGGGTAGTCATCCCACTGCTTGGCAAAGTCCTCTCCCCATAACTTCCAGTTGTTTCGATCCTGGGCTAATGTGTGTCGTTTGTTTTGTCCAGCTCATCCCGCCATTTTCTACGAGGTCTGCCGCGACGCCTTCTGGCTGTGTCAGGTTCCAGAAAGTGGTTATTTTGGCCACAACTGATGAGGAATTTAATTAAAACTGGTTGTCAGCTTCCGGTTTTCTCATTACCCATAACGACTGTCAAAGATCTGCAAATGACAGCCGGGACCAATGGCTCTTTCCGAGGCACGGAATAAACTCGGTATGTAATCCACGAACCGACCTCAGTCGACCCGTCCAGCTGTTATTATTTAGTCACGAGTTCCTCCGTTCCCTTTCTTATTCTAACCTAAAAATAATAAGTGAAATGCCTTACTGCTTTAGCAGTGATTGCTTCATTTTAGTCATAGAAACTCGACAGGACAATGTAAATACTTGTAGAGACTAGACTTTCGTTATTTCTTTGTTTGTCATTACTGGTATGGTATGGTTTTACATATCCAATACTATAAAGATGTTAAAACATTTAATTTTATAGTAATATTTGATGTCCTTCTTGAGCCTAGGACACTATGGAGAGGATGACACTAAGGACATTGCCCTTTTTGCTTACCTTATTTGAATTCCAGAACCTACGAACAAAAAGTTCTTTGATTCAAAAAAATCAAAATCATCAAAATCAAAGCATTTATTTCAAGTAGGCCAGTTACAGGCAATTTTTCTTTGTCGAAACAAAGACAACAGTAAAAAATAGCTACAGTCCCAGTCACAAGGCACAAAAACTGTGAAAGTACTGTAGTTGCCCATTCCCTAACGTAGATCTCTATGGAGAAGAACGGGCAAGAAACTCCATGGACACTCTTTTAAATCAGAATACTTCATTTTACTTACCGGATATAATATTTTGAACTTCGTTTCAAAACTATGTTTAGTACTCCTTTTGAAGGTCAAAAGGTAGTGAAAATAATTAGAATGCTAGCTATATTAAATACTTAGAACAGAAACAGTAATGAAATAATTATATTTTCAAGTCTATAACATTTTAATATTACAACAGTATGATTCATCATTCTTACGAAGAAAGTGGCCTGTCAAGCCACAATATGTATAAATAAATTGGTTCCTTATCATCGTTTAATAATATACTTTTTTAGTGTTTCTGCCTGTTGCGTCTGTAGACACTCATTAGGAATCTCAGTAAATATTTATTATTTATTCAATGACGAAAAGATATTCTCTAGAGGAAAATCCAGAAGAAATATAATATTTAATTTGTAAGCTTAACACTGGATCCGCTTTTTATTAAAGGTCACTGAGTAATTGAGTATATTCAAATTGAATTCCACTGAAAATTATTTCGAAATAAAAATGACTAGATATTAACAGAAAGACTTTTTTATACGAAGAATCATGTCAAAGGATTTTACGATTAAGCTTCAAATCAAGTGAAGGACTAGACAAGCCAAGAAACACCTTTCCTATATACAATGAGTCCGGTCATGAACTAGCGTTATTCTAGGTATTTATAAAACAATAATTTTAATACACAAATACACTACACACTTGGGTCCAATCCACTTCCCTGCTATTGGCAGCCATTTTGTTTTTTCATCCAAATAAAATCCTATCTCTCAAAGTTTTGGTCTTACTGAGACCAAAATAGGCTTATTCTTTGCTAATCAGCAAATTTATATTATAGAATTGTTGTGATATAAGTACCTAAAGTTTCGCTAGTCCAAAACCGAACACATTGTATAAATCGACCCATACTTTGACTTAGACATATCCCCGTCTCTATTTTGTACTTATTATAAGATAGTGTGCGACATTGACAAGAATAACGCTTAGCCAAAGTTCGGACTAAGTTACGATTATAAATCTCGGCCTTATATTTCTCGACTCAGATTTATACGTCTTTGATGTCGAAAGGAATTATATCGGCGTTTCCAGTTTTATCGGATTCGCTCCAGTTTCACAAAGTGTGGTGAGTTTTTAGTGACTTCAATCCCATTCTTTAAAAACTTACATTAACCCTGATTTGTCGATAGTGTGATAAATTGTTCCAATGCTTTTTCAAGCTAGCACACCATTAATCTTAGCTAGAAATTTTTCTATGATTTTCACAATAGGGTTTAAAAATTTTAGTTCTACTTAAAAAAAAATGGAAAAAGCTTTTTATTGTGATTTAGGTCTTGAGTTTTCTGGAATGAATACGACTTCTAGAAGAATTCTTTTGAGTCGACAGTAGGAAATATCATAGTTGGTTTGATTAAAAGCTGCTACGATTTTTAGCTAGTTGCAAAAAGAGAATACAAACAACTTACCCGCAGCTTTGTCATCGCAATGGTTCTAAGAAAAATGTATAGTTTACATCTTACCTTTTTTTCGATAACTGTCTTGGCTGAAAACATTTGCTAACCCACGACAAAATGTTATCTGAAACAAAAATACTATGAAATCACAACTACAATTAAGTATTTATTTATCACAGCATCATCATCATCATCATTTCAGTCGAAAGACGTCCACTGCTGGACATAGGCCTCCCCCAAGTGTCATACAAAGTGTCGCCACATATTCATCACAGCGTCTACGTATAATTCTAACTCAAATTTGCAGTTACACAGATTATATGCTTTCTCTTTAGTTAGATGACAAAATACATATTAATAAATGCCTCAGTCTTACCATGAAACTTCTAACCGACACTTTCAACTTTCACCATTACTTATAGGAGATTATAAAACAATTAATTTGCGGAAACACCCTTTACATTTAGCAAGTATTACCTCAAGAGAGAAACCAATTGTTTGTAGGCTTAAATATACCTTTCAAGAAGATGTTAGTTATAGTTTTAGGCCATACTCGAGGTTAGTAGGTACTTACTATATTAATAAAATATCCATTAAATATTTTATACGTGTATAAATGACCTGAGGCCCTAGCAAGAGCGCGCGGTGTAAACGTAACGTAAATACGTCGAGTTTTGTATCGAAAGTTGGAGTTTCCTTGCATGATCGAATCAGAAACGAAGAAATCTGCAAGAGAACCAAGGTTACCGGCGTAGCCCGAAGAATTGGCAATCTTAAGTGGCAGTGGGCAGGCCACATTGCTCGCAGAACGAATGGCCGATGGGGCCGAAGAGTTCTGAAGTTCTAGGTGGACCGATGACCTCATGAAGATTGCGGAGATCCGCTGGATGCGAGACGCACGAGACCGGTCAATGGGGCGACACTTGGGGGAGGCCTAAGGCCAGTGAACGTCTTTTGGTTGAAATGATGATGATGACCGCAGACTGTGCAGTTAATTTTACCATCACGTCACATCACGTGGAACTCTAACTAATTTAATTTAACCTTGTATACTCTGATGCTTTTCTAACAATAATAGAAAAAAAAATGAGACATTTATTTAATTTTCCTCCCGTTTTCATCTCTTTCACCGTTGACAGACATGTTAATTCTATTTTTTTCACAAATTAGTTCACTTGATTGCTTTTTCGTGTTCGAACGAAGTATTATATTTGGCGATTCAAACAAAAGGTTTTATTTAGAGCTTTTACGCTAAAAGCTTAATTTGACGAGTTTTTTGCTGTAGTTGTGGTAAAAAATGGGTTTTTTTACCGGCGGTATTTTCTTTTTGTTATTTACTAAGTATATACTGTCAGACAGATTGGCAGCAGCAATTACTACTGAGTTACACGTTACTTCTGAGTTGATCTACATTAGCTACACATGTTGAAACTGGCTGCTCTGGTCCTTCAAATGCCTGAGGTCTACCTCATCTCAAGCGTGCTACATGATCTGAACAAGATAATGTCTAGATTTGAAAAAAGACTGACCTCTCAATTTGTTTCGGTGTTTCTTGTCAGAGTAGTCAGACATGGAATACCAAAATCATAAAGTAAAATAAAGTTGACTTGTTAAAGTGTTAGTACAAACTTACTTACCTACTGAAATAAATATCAATTTGTTTAATGGAGTCTAAAAGGTAGCAAGAGAGGTAATTCTGTCATTTTTCGCTTTTAAGAACAGAAAAAATACTCTGGGTCGGGTAGTATTATGTTAATAACCGAGATAACGAGGATTTTATAACTAAATACGATACCATAATATTATATGAGTCAATCTTTTACAAACCATCTTATACACTTAACACAGGTAGCTAAGTTTAACGAGAATAAGCTCTTCTCTATTTAAGTTAACAGCGCGAGGCTTTAATATTCATTTAACTAGAATTTCAATCTGACATTGTGTAAGTTGACGTACTGTGTGCTTGTTTTAATAATCCTTGTTGGTTATATCTCCGTGTAACTTAGATTGTTCTTGACACAAACATTTATTGACATTTACTTTGTCTGAGTTGTATACACAGTTGTCAATTTGCTGAAGGTAAATGAACTATCAACTTCCTAACGGTTGCAGGGTATCAACCCCTTAGCTGAAGTATTAGTAATTTTGTATGCGTGGGTGCTAGTCAATTTACTGAGAGCGTCTGATCATTCTACATTTTAATTTAAGATCTGCATTGCGCAGTAAAATTCCAAGAAAGCGATAAATACGAGTATAGCAGTGGTCGCCCTCTTTATATTATAAATATATGTTGGATTCGGTCGTTAGTATAGACAAAATGAATAGCAAGCGCACCAGTGGTGACATCACGCGACTTACTTACAAGTCTACCCACACCTACAGCGCGCTTCTACGGTCGTGATGTTTTCTTCTTCTAAAAATGGTGAAGGAACATAACATGAGGTAACTAGCTTGTCCTGGGGTCAAAATGGGTAACAAAACTTGCACAGCAGTTTGACACCCACAATTTGACATCAAGCCTGTAATTCCCAAAGGATTAGGCAGAGGTGTAGGTATGTAATACCACACCCACATTTTTTCAGATATGTTTAAGTCCCATGGTGGCGAGGCTATTGCCATCGACCGGCGTGGCCTAGGACCAAAACTTCTAATACAGGTGCCATCCACCAACCCGTACTTGTCCAATCTGCAGGATTAAGTCCCACCCCCTCCCGTGTCCCAGCTGTGGTAACATTTTAGGCTGAATACAGGGTGTAAGGGACAGCCCTCCACAAACTGACAGGGTGCATTCAGCTCCTTATTTTGAATCATATTCCACCGGAATTTTTATCCGTAACTTTTTTTTTTCAGTTACTATTCCTTTACACTCCATTTATGTAAATAATTCGGCTAAAGTAAATAATCCACAATGGATGTTGAAATACTCTAACGAACGACGCGTGAAATCAGCTGTACACTTACACTGCCTAGCTACAGAGTTCATCGAACTCGTCGTCGCGCTTGCCGTTCGCTACGTGCCTTTTGCCACGGTAACGATACATTATGTATGAGGAAAGAAAACAAATCAAATTTATTGGTCTATCTAATCGGCCATCTTAGTGTGATATTGTGAATTCACCCCATCAGTTTGTGGAGAGCTGTCCCTTACACCCTGTATACTATGGGACATAACATTTTTCCACAAGCTTTCCTTAAATCTCAATAAAGTGTCCTGGGAGACCCATACAATTTTCTACATAATACCTATATGCCTTCTTGTTTCCGTAATCTGTACTTAATCTTCCCATAGATTTATTTGTAATCCTAATAAGTACTCTTCTCCTTATGTGCCTCAAACCACATTCCTGGCTAGTTAAGATTTCCAGGAAATATTCAGGAATACGACGCCTTCCGTTCGTAAACTTATCAAAGAGACACCAATTCATTTTTATTGCTTTTAAAATTAATTGTTAAAGGGAAATCGTTAAATTGTCTGACGCAGGTATTATGGCGGAGCTGAGAATTATAATGAAAATAATTGAATGAAATTACTTGTGATATTTATGCATTCATTTGAATACATTATTCTTCTTAGCCATGTCGATGACTCGATGGCAATCTAAATTATATTGGCCTAGAACTGAGCTACTATAGTTTGGCGCTTTTCAGTACCGTCCATCAGTTCCTGTAGTGAACAAACAACAGGACACCTGTACATAAAAATTAACAAAATTGAAGTCTGTTTGTTATATCAAATAACAGCTTTTTACTGAATGCATATAAAAATATATGCGGCACTTATAACAAAAACACATGTTTTTAAATTTTTGTCTCTCTGTCTGTTAGTTACGGCTACTATACGAAACGGCTGGACCGATTTTGACGGGACTTTTACTGGCAGATATCTGATGTTATAAGGTCTAACTAAGGCTACTTTTATTCCAGAAAAATAATTAGGGTTCCGTGCAAAAAAATTAAAACCTTGAAATTGTTAACAAAATCCGACTAAAAAAGGGACGTTATATTTTTTTATAATGAAGGTCACGGGCAACAGCTAGTATATAATAAAATAGTTGACGCTCTTTTTGATTGCTCGAATATAAAGTCAGTTTACTGCAGTATGCTCAACAGATCATAAAAACAATGACAAGAGTAAAAACGGGCCATTACTACTAGCGATATTAACCAAAAGAACAAGTTTCTACGACTTCCATTAATTATTTCGAAACGATCCTATTTCAACAGAATCTGTGATAAATTGTACCCAATAACTGTCGGTAACTGATACTAATAGGTACAAAAAGATGTTATAGTTATTGCCTGTAACTTTTATTGAAGCAAAACGACACTTATAGATGTTAAATTGATTACCCACATTAAGAATCTTATTGTTTTTTTATGTTGCTGGTAAGTGATCTTCACAATTTCCTATCACATCGAACTTATGCCTCGTTTACACTATGAGAGAGTCTTACTAGCCGAAAAGCTGATCCTGGCTTTGCCATGGTTTGAATTGTGATCAACTATTATATATTTTATTTGAAGTGTTCCTGAAATTAGGCGAAGGTCGGCGATAACCGCAGGAGTGGTGAAGGCGACATACCTAACTCTTTATCTTTATGGAGTGATGGCAATATCAGTAAAAAAACTAGCTAGGATTCGGAAGCGAGAATCACAGGTGGACGTTCTATTGGTTTAAAAATTTAATTAGTCGAGAGGATAAACTGACTTAAGTCATCGACGCTTTGTTGAATTCAATTTATTGAAAGTAGTTCCCAATCCAAACATTTTATTTCACATAGGCCTAGATGAGCACTTATAAAACGTAGACAAAAAGGTGCACGGTTCGGGTTGGTCGTTTCCTAGAGAGAAGAACCGGCAAGAAACTCCATGGTTACTCTTTTCAAATCATTTGGTATTACAATATTATCATGTTGCAGTATTTGTACCTGAGAATTCCCCCAAATTTTTAGTTTAGCCTCCAAATTCAAATCACATTATTGCCCAGCGGGTTATAATGATAATTGGTACAAGGCCTCCGCTCACAGCGCCAGTGTTATAATGACTTTCTTAAAATTAAGCTTTGACATAAAATTTGACAGTACCGAGAACGTGGGGTGAAAATAACATTGTTAACTTCAGGTCATGAACACCTAATCGATAAAGCCTGACAATAGGTTTGTTAATTGGATATTGTAGTAGGTAGAACCTAATCGCGTTATCCCGAATCGCCACGCAATAGTTCATGCCCAACCATCCGATTAAGAACAGTTAGACAATGCACTGATTAGGAGACAGGCCTGGTAATCAGGGATACAAAACTTGCACAGCATTGTTGGATATCCACAATATAACATCAAACCTGTAATTCCCAAAGGGTTAGGCAATGGTAGAGGTATTAAATATCACACCCACATTTTGCCGGATAAGTTTAAGACATGAGTCCCATGTACTAGGAGACGAAGCTTTTGCCATGACCGGGCATAAATCCAGAAAAAAACCCAATAAAACTTTGCTTTATTTGTTGAAAACACGTAACTGAAAATATCGCATGAAGTTTGTTTGAGAAACATGATGAACAAACTATGTTCCACCTCCTATCTCTCCCTCTGGGCCCTACAACATGCAGTCAAAGCAAAGATCTTTTATGTAAAAGTGAACTCTGCACTACCGTCTGCCACCGACGACGACGCCGTGAAAGTGGTGAAGATCACATTGTTTATTCAAACTCTGTATGTTTTTGGATAAATAAAGATTATTAGATATTAGAGATATGAGATGAAGGCTAGTTATTCTTCTGCCAGGGCTGCGGGACTGTTCGAAAGAGGTACCGCGGCCCTGGAACACAAAGGGCAAAGAAGGAACATGGATGGGTTTTAGTCAATAGAAGTCTGACACTCCCTTCCGCTCCGCCCAGAGCGGGGGGGGGGGGGAGGGTTGCTTGATAATTACCCACACAAAAAAAAAACAAGGCCAGTTAAACTTTATTTAAACTACCACTTTTACTAACTTTATTAATAAAACTATAAAAGCAAGCTTTTGTTTAAAATAAATCATTTATTTTAAAGAAAGCAATAACGGCCGCTCGTGTCGATCTTCAGGTTAAGCTGTGCTTGTCTTGCCAAGGGGTATCGTATTATTTAGTACTAACTGGGTTGTGGAGGTCAAATAGGCAATCGCTCCTTGTAAAATACGGGTATTCAGCTGTATCCTGTTAAACAGGAAGCCGACCTCAAAATAGTTGGGAAAAAGCTAGGCAGATGACGATTTATTTGAAAATAATCTCATTTTTGTGAAAATTTTAATTAGAGCCTAAAACTTACCTATGTATAAGTACATCAAAACAGGAATGAAAGTTGAACACAAAACATCCACTCAAATAGGGCATCATTAGAATTTCTTCCTGTTCGCAAAACTTAATTCTTCAGAAAGGGCCGGCAGCAAACTTAGTTTGAAACTGTTGATAGTAAATTGGATTACCTTAGTTGAGAGCACGAGAATCCAATATTTACTATGGAACCTCTCGAACGAACGAGCGATCTTCATTTTTAATATAAACCATTTGGTTCATAGGCGAAGGCGTAGACACTTTGATCAATTTTCTTGATTATCCTTCGAAGCCTAGTATGTAACACTGTATAAGATAATGTTCTGTTTTACTTCATATCATTTGCATGACAAATATATCGTGGCGGTAATTCATATAACTTTAAATTAACGTAATCATCATCTGCCTAGCGTTTTCTCAACTATGTTGGGGTCGGTTGAGCGTAGTTACTTCCTTAATATATTATTTATTTATATTATAAGGTATAATTAGTAAATTAAATCAATATTGTATAAACAAACCAACAAAATGTAGCATTTACACTAAATGTTATAATATAACTATACGCTATACGCACTTAAATGTAAATGTCGAATTGTCAGGATATATTCCGTTAGGCTCGTACATCATGTGGGCAGAAGATGGGTTTCGTGCAATGAAAACATGTAAGTAGGTCCCGTGATGTCACCCACTGGCGTACTTGCGATTCATTTTAATTCCGACCAGATCCGACATATATGTAACTAAAAACTTAATTATAACCTAATATTATGTAACTATTTTTATGCCACAAATTAAAAATTAAGACACTAGTACAAACGGATAATTTTGTTATTATATATATTTTTATGTAGTTTATGCGGAATGCGGACCGGTTAAATGAGCGAGCGCCCACGCCTTGTCTGTCTATCTCTTACAAACTCACGGCGCTCGCAGGCATTAGTCGAGAAAAGTCACGGGTCGCAAGCGCATGTCGTTCTTGCTCGTATACGGTAAACTCTCGACAATAAGTACCTAGTGTGCTTATAAACTTTTATCTAGTGCTTTCCAAAGACTTGTAGACGTGCTACGTAGTGTTGAACTATTATATACCGACCGCTTTAATGAGTCCTCGCGAAGGTATAAATTTAAATGTAATATTCTGAAGGTTGATCACGTATTGGTTTAATTAGTACCGTAATAAAAAAAAACTTACGTGGGTTATGGTTATTTTAAAGCAAATAACCTGTGGGATATTGTTAGGACTTTGTGAACGCTTACTGTGCCTTTGATGGGGCAAGGTGGAGGACTCATTAAAGCGGTCGGTCTATAACTGTGCCTACCGCTTTCTTTCTGTGCTCTTCATTTTGCCTTCTATCGTGCTATCTGTGTCCTGTGAGCTTTGCAAGCTTTTGGACAATATATTTCTTCTTCTACGTAAGCTGTTGTGTTTGCTTATTTACTGCAATCCTTAACCGCTTCAGGCTTCCAGTCTAACCGGATGCAACTGAATAGCAGTAAGCGGAGCGACTGCTTATCTGAACACCATGGTAAGACTGGTTGTTAGACTTTTGGGCCGTTGACTACCTGTAACGACTATCAAAAATCTACAAATGACAGCCGGGATCAACGACTTAACACGGATGAAACTCGGTATGTAATGTGTGGTCACCGATCCACAGACCAACCTTGGCAAGCGCGGCTTAACCTGAAGATTGATCCGAGCGGATGTTATTATTTAGCCACGCTCTTCTCACTTTAAATTAACGTAATGTAGACGCATAAATAGTTCTCTGTCTACAAGTGGCTTTGTCATATTTATTACAGGGAAAAATACGTTTTGTGCTAAAACAAGAGTACATAAATAAAACACGATATAAACAAAAAGTTCTAGCTACGTAAAACAAATTGAAAAACGTAAAATATGATCACAAAAATATTTTTGTAATCTTAAACTTTGTATCCGTTCGCTTCGATTGCGATGCAATCAACTATTACAGAAACTTTAATATATCAATATTTTCGAAGTTCTAGTCGCCTCTAATCAAGATATATTTTCTAAAGTTAAAAATATTTCCAACATATTTCGTAGAAAAAGAAAATATCTAACGAAGATGTTTGAACTTGTTTGTTAGTTTTTAAAATACAGAATGTTTGATGGGACATGATTTTGTTATAAAAACATATCATTAGTTTATCAGATTTACAAAATTGCTACGTTTAAGTAAAAAAATCAGCATTGTGTAGCTTCGTAGGCAGCTTCAATTCTCGTAGCACATTGGCTACGCGGCTACGATTCCCGTAGCAAATTCTCGTAGCGGGCTACGAGGTTGCTACAGTGGATTTCGTAACGGTAGTTGAGTTACAGAGCAACCTCAAAACTTAATTAATAGAGCATTAGAGTCACCGTACTAAGCGATGCACAGAAGGCATACTTGGAAGAGACTTGGTAAAAATGCATTCATTTCAAAACTCTCTCTAACTATGTATTTATTGAATACAATTCGGGCTAAGTAAGTTTGTAATGGTTGCTGATAAAAAGATTTTATTGAGAAGCTTTAAAAATATGCGTATTTTATTCAAACGCAGATACGCAGTGTTCGATTAATTTATTTTTAATTAGTGACCGATACTTAAACACTTGATTGTACCCGTGATGACAAAAACCTTTCTCAAAAATACATTTTTGAAATTCGGGCGCGCGCTCCTGTGACCTATCAGCTGTTAGCCGCCGTTCTATCTCATTACTATCGTACCGTGCAACAGTGGGTAGGCACCCGCGCGGCTTGCGATTTCATACGACTGTTGTGTTATTCTGATAAAAGTGAATGAGTATAAAAAAAATGTTTCTTTTGGAAAGTTGTTTGTTATCATGAGTACCATCACGTGTTTAAGTATCGGTCTCTAATTACCAGTCACGCTATATAATACCCTTCAGATGGATTGAATCTTCTTTACCTTCACCATGTAGTCGTAAATGTTTCCTCATATTGAATTAGGCCAACCGGCGTACTAAACGGTCCAGTGTCACTTAGTTATACAGCTTGTTAACTCATTCAATTTGTGACGGAGAGCTTCCTTGCGTGACTGAATCTGATATTGGGTAATTTAGAAAATCAAGACGTGGTACATGTTTTTATTTGATACCAGCTGCCTGCGACCTTCGTCCAAGTGAAATTATTATAAAAATATTACTTACCTATTTGAATCTGATTTTGTTAACAATTCCGAGGGTTTTGACTTTTTTGCACGGAACCCTAATCCTTTTTCTAAAATAAATGTACCCTCAGTTACTCTCTATAACATCAGCTATTTGCCATTTTTTAATCCCCAGTCAAAATCGGTTCAGCCGTTTCGGTGATTAGCCGGAAAATTTACAAAAATTTTTTTGGTACTACTACCGTATATACTTTCAGTCTTCTTGTTAGCATGTCGCTGGCAAATTTTTATTAAATATATTTGGCCCAGAATTCAGCTGTGCGAACTCCGCTCGCTGATGCAGTCATAAGATCGTCAAGTGCGCAGGTTAGGGCATGCGCAAAATAGAAGGTGGACCATTGTCTGTGGAGACACACCACATACACACTTGAGATATGAGCCGTTCATTAAGCACCATCTGAAGACATTGTCTTGATACTGCGGAGAAAATTAATAAAAGAAGTTGCTTAGCTTTTGAAAATCAACGGTACTCACGCGAAGGAAAAGTGACACCCCTGCACGTAACTTTACGCTAGTCGCGCATCGGCCGAGGTTGTGATCGGAGCTCCATACGCCAACATTACCAAAACAAATAAAGAGAACCATTCCTGATATAATTTCACCAAATTGAACTCGGAAAATAATCTTTATCCAATTTTCTTGAGAACACTGTTCACTTAGAATTCAAAATAAGCCGGTGTGAATATACAAGTACCCACCTGTAAAAAGGATTTACTGGGGCGTACAAGACTTTGAATGTATCAGTGTAGGAGTTTTGTTATTAGTTCTTAACTAGCTTCTGTCCGCCGCTTCGCTCGCGTGGATGTCGGCAGTTAGCCAACAGGGGTCCAAAGTCCTTTCGCGATAAGAAGATCCTAAATCCTTGTCACGGTCTTTCCATATTCGCCAAATTTTATTGAAATCTTCTCAAAAGGAGGTGTGGCCAACAAACAAACTCACTTTCATATTTATTATAAGTATTGTTTAGGAAGATAAAATATTAGAATAGAATATACTTCCTTTATTGTACAAAAAAATTGAAACATAACTGTTAACTTGTGCGAGACAAATAAAAGCATTTATTTGTCTCGCACAAGACAAAAATAAAATGATTAAATTAAGAATAAAACAAAATTATGTAAAAGTAAACAAGAAAAAATAAGACATTCATTAAACTAAATTGGTCCAGTAAAAGGCCAAAAGGCCTCAACATGATGCTGTAACATTAAAAAAAAATGTCACAGCGCTGTTATTCTGATAGGGGCCCCCAAAGTAGGCTAATACTATGAATAAAATTGCGGTCTTATCGCTGATAGCGATATATTTTCCAGACAACCTAAAGCTTACCTAGTAGTCGCAAACCTTCGGTAGGTAAATCAGAAACAAAATTGAAGTCGGTAGACATTGACGACAGATGTAAAGCCTATTTCGAAAGTAAATATTTATATTTGTTCAAAGAAAATTGTTGCCTATTGCCGAAGAAGATTACTTTCGTACCTAACTTTTTTATTCCCAAGTTAAACCTTGAAATAGAATGGATTGTTAACTTATATTAACCCAATGACTTTTCGGTTTGTTTTGGTAATTCTGTTTAGAGGTAAGTAGTCAGGAATCCCTTATGCCGTTTATGTAAGTCATTTAAAATATTTTCTAAGACCGATAATTTTCTTTGCTTCTTCGTGCATTCAGCACCTCATTTTGCATCATATTCCACCGGAATGTTTTCACCAGACTTTTTTTTTTCCAGTTACTATTCCTTTTTCAATGTAAAATTACATTCCCTGTACGCAGCACTGCATTTATGTAAATAATACGGCTAAAATAAAAAATCAACAATAGATGTTGAAATACTCTAACGAACGCGTGAAATCACCTGTTCACTTCGTGCCTAGCTACAGAGTTCGTCGAACTCGTCGTCGTGCTTGCCGTTTGCTACGTGCATTTTGCCACGGTAACGATACATTGGGTATGAGGAAATAAAACAAATCAATTTTTTTTGGATTCCCAAAACATTCCTGAAATAATTTCTTGTACCGGTCATGAGGTCATCTTAGTATGATATATTTAATTTACACCATCAGTTTGTGGAGGGCTGTCCCTTACACCCTGTAGACAGTAATGATATTGGTTTGGTTCCTGCCCGGGACTCATGGTTTTTTTTGTTTAAAATAAAATCCTACGAACTTCTGCGTGCGACTTGCAAGGAAACATACACAATGGAAATTATGGCATTTGGTAATAGTGTATATTTATTACAGTGATAGATTTTTTTTTAATCAAAGAGTAGTCCGGATAATACTTCCTACATCCAAACTTACAAACTATACCTCTTTATAATATTTTTAACGACACTAAAAAAAGTTTACTTTTCTATCAGTGCCAACATTTTCGTAATCGGTACTCCCATTCATTAACTTTTACAAACAATTTTATATAAGTTACACGTAAATATTAAAAAGATACTCTGCAAACATTTCTATGATTAACACAACGTAAATGTTTACACAAGACTTTCGATTTAAAAAATGTTTACCTTCTCGGGTCAGAGCCTTGGTAAGGGTCAGACTAACAATTTTTAAAGGAATAATTTTGTTCGGCGTTGACCTCAAGCCGTCCTCCTTTTCAGGATTAATGGTAGTTGTTTTAATAATAAAACAAAATCGTTAACTTAACCCTCAACAAGTCTAAATTAGCATAACAAAATTGTTTAGCCTACAAAAAGTTTCATACTTCAAGGGTGAAGTTGAAACGATATTAAAGTAATATCTCACTATGTAAAGTAGTCTGATCGCTATAACTACAGCAAATTTTACATAAAAAACAGCCAAGTGCGAGATGGACTCGTGCACCGAGGGTTCCGTATCTTGTAGGTATTTTGTTATTAAATTACATCATTACGGTTTTTAGATTTTTTCCTATACATATGCTGTAAGACATTGTGTCTTATCAAATTTCATGATTCTAGGTTCACGGGTACTTACCCTATGGTTTTGATTCCCTTGTCAAATTGCATAATATGCGACATAAACGGTCATATCTTTTGATCGCGTTGACTTACAAATTTGATTTTTTCCACTGCTCCAAGGGGTGGCAGACTTGAGTATTTGATACTAATTTCAGCTTGATACGTCCACGCGTTCCCGAGAAAAAGGGTCGTGACAGACGGACAGACAAACAGACGGGCAACAACGTGATCGCATAAGGGTTCCGTTTTTGCCGACTGAGATACAGTCCCTAAAAATGTCTACTCACTAGTGTTCCATGATTTTTCTGACAGTCACAACTAGCACAGTCATCTTGTTTTTTCTATATAATTTCCATAGATAATTCTCATAGCTCTCTGAGTTTGTTTTTCAAACAAAACCTAACAAATAAATATAAAGAAAGGGGTTGGTAACACGTGGCTAACTTTTGTTACGGCATTGAGTTTCCTTGTTGAAAAATACATTCATGTTTGTGCTAGCAATGGCAATTCTTAAAGATACGTGTTCTGTGGTATAATATCGGAATCGCTTTGTTTTGAAACATTTGTTAGGAAAAGTTTATACGAAGATTTTGCACGTCAAAGTTATTGAATAATTTTTTAACTTTCCTGGATCTTTAGACCGACTTTAGAATACTCTTGTTGAAAATTAAAAGCAAAACCAGGTATTTTACTCTATCATTGTACCACCAACGTAATTTACTTTACTGTACTGTATTTTCAGGAATTTTTCTGTCGCGAAAATTTTATGGAGTCGTGTTTTCGAAACATATACAACATAGAAAGTAGTCCTCAACTTTGCTATATATTAATCACAAAGTGAATGCTTCAGTATTATTAAAACGAGAGCAAAATCAAAATCGATCAAAATCAAAGCATTTATTTCAAGTAGACCGGTTACAGGCACTTTTGAATTGTCGAAACAAAGACAACAATGAAATGTAGCTACAGTCCCAGTAGCGAAGCATGAAAACTGTTCAAAGTACTGTAGTTGCCCATTCCCTAAAGTAGATCAAGAGAAGAACGGGCAAGAAACTCCATGGACACTCTTTTAAATCAGAATACTTTTACAAAACCTTTGTTACATCATTCATGTTGAGATGGTACATTATGTGAGAACGATGTAGCAAGATGTGTACGTTAAAAGTGTCCACATTAAAAACAATTCAAAAATAAAATAATTAATTCAAATAATCTAATTCCATTTTCGTTAGAGCCATTCAATTTTCTCAATTTGGGGTTATTCATGCCCATAAAGGCTTACAATGTATAACGATATTTAATTACTTTCAGGAACGTAGACTGTTAACTTATTACCTAGGAACAATGGCCGCCGAAAATCTTGCCGCATTAGAATAGCAATTGTAATTCATAAATCACCATATTATTATAGGGCTCTGTCACTCAAAGATGGATGATAAACATTAAATAATTACCATTACCGTTACATTATATAATTAATTTTTGCTTGGCCAGGGACATAAATAGTAAAAAAAATTAGGGTTGAATTATAAAAGGTCTATATTAAATATGTGAAGCATCACAATAAATTCAATATTAGATCTGTCTAGTCTGACAGCTAAGATCTAAATATACTTTAGGTATACCGAGTAATTGTAAACAATTTTGTAGCATTTTTATATGACAGACCTTTAAAAATGTTGTTAGCAACGACAGATTGGATTCTAACGGAAAATATGCTTGGCACTTTGTCAGAACCTCGTTTTTTAAGTCTGAAATTCCTCGAAACTACTACCAATAAAATATAATCTGTAAGTAAATAAAAGGCACCAACCCGCACTGGGCCCGCGTGGTGGATTATAGCCCATTCCCTCTCATGGAGAGGAGGCCTCTGTCCCAGCAGTGGGAACATTATAGGCTGCTGCTATGCTAAATAAAAGGCATTTGTTAAATGACTAGCGACCCGCCCCGGCTTCGCACGGGTGCAATATAGACATATATAAAAACCTTCCTCTTAAATCACTCTAAATATTACTGAAAACCGCATCAAAATCCGTTGCGTAGTTTTAAAGATCTAAGCATACATAGGGACAGACAGACAGCGGGAAGCGACTTTGTTTTATACTATGTAGTGATACGTATCCCAATACATACATAAATAGAAACCTATCTGATCTGTTCCCGGGATACCAATACTATTTACTATAACCACTATATTCAAAATCTTAGTACTTAGCTTAAATCAAACATACACATAAACCACAGACCTTAGTACCATATCGATCAGGTATGACGAATGATTAATTACAGAGACTTAATCGTCTTAACTTGCTGTCTTGTTAATCGAGTAGGTCTCATAGACTGGCAATGTTGATGTGGTTAATTAGTTCAGGAGATTTAGGTAGCAGGAGCTACTCTAAAGTTAGGAATGAGCACTTTGTTAAGAGCTAGAGTGATTTATGGTGAGATTTGTAGGTAAGTGACTTCATTTGTCGTGCCTATAGGCACAGATAATATAATTAGGGTTGTTCCTGGGTATGTCATAGGAATTCTACAGCATGTATCAGACTGCCTCGTAACTCTTGTGGTCGCAAGTGCGACTGCTGAGCATGAGGTCCTCGGTTCGGTCTTCGGTCGGACAACTTTTTTTTTTGGTTTTGCCATCAGCAATTTCTCAGTACCAGCCACGAGTCTGGATTTATGCCCGGTTGATGGCAATAGGCTCACTTGCTATTACATGTAATGGACTTAAACAAAACTGCGAAATGAGGGTTTACAATAGTACATAGTGTAGAGGTGTACCTATACCTAATAAGGTACACCTCTACCTAACCCTTCGGTTATTACAGGTGTGATGTTATGTTATGTGTGAATTGAAAGGTTGACTAGTAGAAAATGCCTATGGCATTAAGTCCGCCTCTGTACTTTGTGCTTGAAGTGTTAAATAAATAAATAAATAAATTGACAATCCAACACATTTTTACCATCATCACTTATCGCGAATAGAATATCATTTGGTATAGCTGGACCCTCTATTTCTACATGATAATTTATCTGTACCGTAGTAGGTCAGCGATGTTTAATATTGACTTGAGTATACTGGGTACAGTAGTACGCACATAGGTAAACAACTCACGACAGATTAGGACATGATCCTACATGCATAATACATTTGCCACAATAGGTACCTAGGTCATGGATGACGTGCTACGGACGTGGAGTTGCGGTCACCAGCCCGTTATACAATACAATAGGTACCTAGGTGTGGGAGTGGGCTATTCATACACCGTTTGCCTGTGTATACACTTACGTGCAACTCGGTAGTGTCAATAGTATTTTACTGTTCCAATTCCACCCCTTTGTTCGTACGAATTAACGGTTGTAACTTGTAACAGTAATACGGCGAACACGAACCAGCGAAGTACCATTTTTTTTTTTTTTCATGTCGGAAAACTTCAAATGACCCCCTCCCCCCCTCCCCCCTCCCCCCCTCCACTCCGGCTGAGTGGAAGGGAGTGTCAGACTTGTACTGACTAAAACCCATCCATGTTCCTTCTTTGCCCTTTGTGTTCAAGGGCCACGGTATCTCTTTCGAACAGTCCCGCAGCTCGCGCGGAGTACCTTAACGTTACGAAAAAAAATTAAAGAGAATTTAAAACTGGTACAACACAACACCGGTACCCGTTCAGGTTGGTTATTTTTTTCAGCATAAAAAAACCAACATGCCACAGGATTTTGGATTAAAAATCGTTGACAATCACCACATTCACGGCCTAAAGCGAGGCGACTTGTGACGTAACTTGCATCAAGCTACAAGCGCGTGCGTCACTGGTTTCTAGTGTCTGACCGACTGTAGGTTTGTGGCCGAAGCCGAAGCCAATGGATTAGTAACCCTGAGAAACTTAGATCAAGATTTGATTAAAAGTTTATGTTGACTAAATATAAACAACTTAACGAGATTTTTTAATTTACTTTAAAACTCTATCAAAAATAATAACACTTCAAAATGTGTGAGGCCTGACTCCACTCGCCACTCCTTCCATCGCACTCTCGCATGTTCGTAACAATTCGTTCAATTTCGGCGCTTGCTAGAAACCTTCGACTTCGACCAAACCTTTGGCCCATTTTGGCCAAAGCCAAAGCTTCGGTCGGGAACTACTTGTTTCCTTCGCGTCATTATGTACCGTTGCGTTGGATGAAGATGCGTCGGTAATAGCTCGTGGTCTAGGCTCCAAGCAATTCCTTGCAAGTGTTTTCTCTCGCTATAACGACATGCGAGCTGCTTCTGCGCGAACCTCGTGGCCAAGCGTACGTACCAGAGCTTTAGATCTGTACAGTCTAGCACTAATATGTATACACGTAGCGCAATTCAAAAGCTATTTCTTCGTGGAATAACAATAGTTAGGTACTTTGAGAAAAATACTTTTTTCGTAATAGTTTCGGTTCCAAAATACCATGTTTGTAACAAAATTAAATTGCAATCGATACAGTAGGCGGAAACTTGTGAAAATTGCTACATGTGTCATATTAGTGCGCTTGACTGTACACAGTGACACGAACAAAACATTTCACATTAATTGTGACATTATTCCTTTTGTGATGTTTCATCCAAATCACTGTCAATTACTAACATTTCATGTGTTTTTGACCGAGTCCAACTGTTAAGTACTTCTATGTTTATAAATAAGGAATTTTATTGTCTAAATAACTAAAGGTACTCGATAGTTGTATTTGTCGGATCCGGTCTTTGGTACGGGCTTAAAATGAATCGCAAGTTCGCAAGTACGCCAGTGGTGACATCACGCGACCTACTTACAAGTCTATCCACACCACAGCGTGCTTCTACAGAGCCCTGATGTTGACAGCTCGAGGAGAGGGCGACAATCAATGTCTGATCGCAGCGCAGTTGAGACGTCCTGGAACTGTACCCGATTCATTGTGCCCCGTGTTATTGTGTTAAATTGTATTTTCAAGTAATTTGTTAGTTTAATAGAAACAGTGTATCGCACGCAGTGTATTTTCAGTGCACGAGACCCATCTTCTGCCCACATGATCTAAGAGCCTAACGGAATAAACCCCGACAATCCGACATATTAATAACAAACAATTATATATACGTATAGCCTACAAGATTCCAGTATGTGTATATAAGATTTTGTGTCTGCAAACGCACACTTATAAAGATAAAATTGTTATGTTGAAGCAATAGATATTCCTATAGTCCTCCTAACCGATTTCGGTAACGGCGATCCTTTAATGCTATTTCCTTGCGTGTGCCCTTATATGGCTGGCCAGACCGAATTTGCTCTTAAATACCCGGTCACAACTAAAGCAGTAGAGTTTACCGGTGGATTTATAAGTGTAGGTGTAGGTGTACGTATTTGGTGCTTTTCGTTCAATGTATCGAGTCGCTAGATAGATATTAATAAGAGATAGAAAAACACAATATATCTACTTAATATTTTTATCAAAACACTCCAGATAGTCTGTTCATATTTGTAGCAGAAAAGAGAATGCCTACCAACATAGTTTATTCCCAAAAGACTACGTATACCAAGGATAGTACCTACTAATATGTACTTACGGCCGAAGCCAAAAAGATATAGCTTATTCAAATATTTCAAATATTTCAAATTATTCTACGAAATTATGCTTGAAAGGAATCAAAATATTCGGCGTTGAAACATCTATAACGTTATATTTGCTTTCAGAATTCAGAATTTCATCCTTGTGACAATATTTAAGACGTCTTTATTTAAATATTTTATGTTTCTGTATCGACATAGATAATACTAAGACTTCTACCATATTACTAGAAATATCATTACTATTGTCGAATCATATGGAATACTAACTGTTGCTTGCGACCTTCATTCGCTTGAAATTATTAAAAAAAAAAATACTTCCCTATTTGAATCGGATTTTGTTAAAAAAAATTGCGCGGTACCCTAATTCTTTTTCAAAAATAAAATTAGCCGAAGTTCAGCTATGCCATTAAAAGTACAGTCAAAATTGGTCCAGCCGTTTCGGAGATTAACCGGAACGAACAGACAAAAATTTTAAGACATGTTTTTTGTTATAAGTACCGTATATACTTTCATATTGCATTCAGTAAAAACCTTTTATTTTGAAAGTACAAACAGACTCTTCAATTTTATTTATTTGTACCTAGGTAACAGACTATGGAAACCGGCCAACTGCATCACAACACGCACAGTGAATGGTTCCGTACACGGGATGAATTTTAAAAATTAAATAATTTTTCATAATTTTTATAATTTTTTCTAATTTTTAATTATATATTGTGATAAAAGTGAATAAGTATTAAAAAAAAATGTTTCTTTGGGAAAGTTGTTTGTTATCATGAGTACAATCACGTGCTTAAGTATCGGTCACTAATTACCAGTCCCCTATATAGATAAGCATTATACCCATCTTAGAATGTTCAAAATAAATGAATAATTAGGGCCATACACAACATCCAAAGCGTGGTTTCTAAACCAGTGAAATCCTTTTAAATAAAATTAACAGAGGCGACATCAGCAGACCGAGACAAGCTTAGTTAATTGAATTAATGGAAAAGGGGATTTCAATGAAAACCGTGGAAATCAGGGGCATGTCGGTACACATTTAACATTTGTTTAACTTGACGTGATTTAACGAAGCTAGAAAAATCAAGATTTAGGTGAACGTGGTGTAGTAATTTATTCGCAGCAACATAACATCACGCCTGTAATCCCGGAAGGGTTAGGCAGAGGTGTACGTAATAGTACATCCACATTTCGCCGGTAATGTTTTAATTCTCATGTAATAGGGGCGCGCCTATTGCCATCAACCGGACACAAATCCAGAATCCGTGGCTGCTACTGAGGAATTTCTGATGGAAAAACCTAATAACACTTTGCCCGACCCGGGGAATCGAACCCAAGACCTTATGCTCAGCAGTCACTCGCAGTTCGAAGGTTTATTTGAAACTAGATAACCCGATAGACATTATCCTGTCCATTCCACGGTTCGAATCTTGTGTGGTTTATACAAAAATTCAAAAAATCCCATGAAATAAAGCATAGGTCTAAAATGGCCGCTTTAGAAGAATAATTATAATAGGATAATGGTATGAACCACGTTAAAGTTTTTAAAATGAACACAGAGGCAGCAAATTTTTTTTAAACTGAAACACTCACGTAACCTAATTCATATTCATATTATTATCCTATTGTGATTCTGCTAAAGCGGCCATTTTAGCTCCGTCGCTTTCTTCTATAAGGTTTTGTTTTCAATTTTCCGCGCAATTTTCCATATTTTATTCCCTAGTAACCTATATCAGAAAGGATTATTAAAAAAAAACAAATCGGTTCAGCTATTCTTAAGTGACGCGCTTTCTAACATGCCGCATTTATCTTTTATCATATAGACTGTTACTGCGCTCAAGTCAAACCACTAGAATAGTACACAAAATCTGACCTATTTTATCTAAAGAAATCAGGTAAACGTTCAGCAGCTCGTGGCTAAATAGTAACAACCGCACGGGTTGACCTTCAAGGTTAAGCCATGCTTACCGAGGTTGGCCCGTGGATGGGTGACCATCATTACATACCGAGTTTCCTCCGTGCCTCGGAAAGCACGTTAAGCCGTTGGTCCCGGCTGTCATTTGTAGATATTCAGAGACAGTCGTTACGAGTAGTCAGAAATCGTATACATGTCCGGTTAGACTGGAAGCCGACCTCAACATCATTTTAGGAAAAGGCTAGGCAGATGATGAAGTCAGGTAAAAGTTCAAAGATCTAGGTCATAAACAAAAGGGTCAAAACCAGGCTTCTTCTTTATCGTGTGGTTAGTTCCTAACCTGGTGTCAGAGTTTTTATGCCGCCCATGGGCCTCTGACTTGGCTTAACATGCCGTTAAGAAATATCTCTCAGGCATGCTGGTTTCCTCACGATGTTTTCCCTCACCGAAGCAAGTGATGATTATACAATACGCACATGAATCCGAAAAGTCAGAGATGCGTGCCTTGGGTTCGAACTCGAGACCTATGACTTGGCAGTCCGACGGTCACACCACTAGGCTGTCACTGCTAGGCTGTCAAAACCAGGCTCAAAAAGTTATATTAAAAAAGATAAAGCTACATAAGACACATGTATTTCTGTCGTTTCAATTGCAAATGCCTAAGGGTTAAGAATCTCTTTGAATTCTCTGGAGTCCTAAAATTCCTGCGACAAGGTCATGACACCGCAAACATCCCTAATACGTTGGGGACCTGTTTAATGTTCGTTGCTTTTTGTAACGTATTTAAATTGTGGTTGGTGTCAAAACATTAAGAACGTTCATTTACTTTGCATATTTGAGCTTTAAAAATAACAGAGGGCCTGGATTCGTGCCCGGTTGATGGCAATAGGCTTGCCCCATATTACATGAGACTTTAACATCCATCACTGGCGAAATGTGGGTGTAATGTCTCTGCCTAAACCTTCGCGGATTGCACGGCTGATGTTATGTATGTTTTTGTAATATAATATCACGAGTGTATTCAATGAAAATGTAGGTAGAAGTGTTGGGTTGTACATTCACATTCCGCCAGAGATATAGGTTTTCGACCCGTGTAAAGCCTATTGTCTTTAACTAGAAATTAATACAGGGTGTTCCAAATAAAAAAAAAACTAAATTAATCATACCTTTGATTTCGGGATCGAAACCAAAACCACACAAACAATATTATAACACGGTTTAGTTTCCTCCACGTGTTGTGATAAGTATGTAATTACCGTTGCTGGGTAACTTATGTTACTCAGCATGATTTATTTTTACTAAAAAAAAAAAAGTTAAAAGTTAAAGTTTAAAAAAAAACGTATAGGATTTTTTTTTAAACTTTTTAACCGACTTCTATGAATGGAACTTTTATAGAAGTCGTTTTTTATGTATGTAGACCGATTTATCTGTGATTACTAGTCTGATTTTCGTGATTCTTTTTTCATTTGTTACTGGAAGTTCGCGCGGTTGTCCCATATATATTTTAGTAACTTTGGGTCGTTATCGTCTATAATTCGTATTTTTCTTCTTCGTCTATGTTGATGACATGATGATATCTTATTAACTTCTCGTTACAAAGTAAAATTTATTTACGACAAGAATTTGTGTAGGATATCTCAACTAAAAATGGGTAAAATAAAAATATGAATTCAAAAACAAATAACCGACTTCCAAAAAAGTGGCAATAAAATCAATGTAACAATCAAAGTCATCGACTTCCGAAAGCACGTTCTTTATCTTTTCATCCCTAAAAAAACAATATGGTTTTTAAAAGAAGAAGATCAAAGTAACTACTATCCTAGTGGATACTTAATCTTATCAACAGGTCCCTAATAAAGTTTCGAATAACTTTGACCTGTTGAAAAAGTAAGGGCAAAGTTAAAAGGACCTCTAGTTATTGGTTCTTTTTTCTTACTTTTAGAAATTTCTTTACAGTGAACACGTAGTTCTATTGGTATTTTTTATGCTTTAGATGTGTCCTTGGAAGGCTCGTGTTAACGTTATCAGCGAATCGTCTCCATGTCTGACGTTTGTAAGAAAATACACAATTCAAATATCGTAAATGTGTTTAGAAAAAATTACCGTTAAATTAATAATGGATGTTTCCTTTTAATTACTCTTTAAAGTAGGAATTTTATATTTATTTGTAAACTAGCTGTTGCCCGCGACATTTTTGACAATTTACGCGGACGAATCCGCGTAAATTTATTATAAAAATATTACTTCCCTATTTGAATCGGATTTCATTAACAATTTCAAGGGTTTTAATTTTTTTTTAACCCGAAACCCTAATCCTTTTTCCAAATTAAAAATTAAGCTAGTCCTTATAACATAAGCTCTCTGCCAGTAAAAATCGCGTCGAAATCAGGCCAGCCGTTTCGTAGATTAGCCGGAACAAACAGACAGACAAAAATTAAAAGAAATGTTATTTTTTAAACTAAAAAAACGAAAAAATAAATAAGTAAAATAGGTTTAGGCGGCTAAAACTAGGTGTAGCCGCACTTCGGCTATTAGCCGTAACATATGTATTGTATGGGTAACAATTATACCTTTTATTATTCAAAACTCTATTAGTAAATAGCTGAATTTATTTTAATATCCCGTGTTAGCTTCAAGCTTGTATACTTAGTACATAATAGGATACTTGCTGAGTAAATATAGATACGAATGTCATCGCCTATCCCTTCAGGGATAACAGGCGTGATGTTATATGTATATTATCAATCATCAATTCGTCATTCAACCAAATATTACAGTATCTTTGCAGACCGTTACCGAAAACTTGTCAACATTATAATGAATGTAGCTTGATTTATTGTACAAGAAACAAAAACAGCTTCCCATTTTGCAAATAAGTAACTCGGACATTTATGATTTACATTACGTCCTACAAAAATAATAAGCTTTTCTGAAAAAAATATGGGCTTAAACAATTTACAAGGAAGGAAGTTGATATTCTAATGAAAATGAATAAAGCCAATTTTGCTTAGTCACAAAAAATAATGTAATAACTTTTGAAATAAAATACATAACATAACATCACGCCTGTAATCCCCGAATGGTTAGGCAGAGTTGTACACCCACATTTCGCCAGGTATAGTCCCATAAAATAGAGGGCGACCCTGTTGCCATCAACCGGGCGCAAATCCAGACTCCGTGGGTGCTACTGAGAAACTCCTGATGAAAAAACCAAATATCACTTTGCCAGACCAGGGAATCGAACCCAGGACCTCATGCTCAGCAGTCGCGCTTTGCGACCACTAGACCAACGAGGCAGTCATCATCATCATCATCTACCTAGCCTTTTCCCAACTATGTTGGGGTCGGCTTCCAGTCTAACCAGATGCAGCAGAATACCAGTATTTTACATGGAGCGACTGAAATATTTTTTTTTAAAATTTATTTCACACAGTTAGTTAATCTGTGTATTAGCATTTATGCTGAATACTTACAAGCGAAAAAGGTTTTTTGATAAATTGTTTTATTTAATAAGTTCTTATTATTAAGGGTGTGACAAAACCCTTAACGACGCCGAAAGGCACTTGTTCTCCCCGTCACTGCGATCATTTTTTTGTTCTAGACCATACCTGGGAACCTTCTAGTTACGGTGATATTGGGGGTCAAAGTTACAACTTTTACTCATGTTTTTTTTTAAGTACATGTTTTTAATGTAAAATATACCTCCACGACCCCCGCACTAGTAATTCCATCCCTTTAGCACAATGTTTTGAGTGCGTTACATTGAGTCCAACCGTAAAACGTGGCTTTTCACCCCAAAAAAAAATCGTTTCCCAGCAATAATTTTTACATAAAATTATTTAGTTTGATATACATAATGCATTTTTTTCGGCTGGGAAATCATCAAATGACCTCCCCCACTCTGGGCGGAGCGGAAGGGAGTGTCAGACTTGTACTGACTAAAACCCATTCATGTTCCTTCTTTGCCCTTTGTGTTCCAGGGCCACGGTATCTCTTTCGAACAGTCCCGCAGATACATAATGCTTGGTTGACGGTTCCGTGAAGGGTCCATTTACACCCTGTATTATAACTTTCTGCGTAATGGCATATAATCCTTATCTACTTTTTCTCAAAATACATTTCTTTTTTGTACAGACTAATATTCGAATTTTCAGATGCCTAGTCCTTCTAGAAAAGGCTCCATTACTGCAATAAAACGACCCGACTCAAGATTTAATATCGCTGTAGGTACTATTATACGGCCACCAACCTAATTACGTTTCACACTTAAGTACAAAGGCTATCCCTTTCATTTTAAATATTCAACTATTTTGCGTGAACATAATATAACATCATTGCGGTAATCCCCGAAGGGTTAGGCAGAAGTGTACCCTGTAGTTCACCCATATTTCGCCAGTTATGTTTACGTCCCATGTAATAGAGGGCGAGCCTATTGCCATCAACCGGGCTCGAATCCAGACATCGACTACCGCAGAGGAATTCCTGGTGGTAAAACCAAATAACACTTTGCTCGACACGGGAATCGAACCTTGAATCTCATGTTCAGTAATAGCGCAACAGTGCTGTTATGTAGATTTAAGACGTAACCTAATTAAACGATAATGAATACGCGTTTGCTCAATAGGTGGGGCAATCAGGTACGCTGTCAAGCAGACGAATTTTCAAACATATTATGAAGCAATATGGATGTTGAAGGAATATAACATTGTTGTTAAATAACACACTCCCCAGCGACCATCATCATTACTCTCTTTCCCCAAGATATTTGAGACACGGCAACAGCATGATTATCACCAACACACTAGGTGGACCGATGACCTGGTGAAGGTTGCGGGGATCCGCTGGATGCGAGATCCCCGCAACCTTCAACACGACGCAAGGACCGGTCAATGTGGCGATACTTGGGGGGGCCTATGTCCAGGAGTGGACATCTTTGATGATTGCCACCTAAAATATGCTCAAAATTAACTCTTATTTCACTTCACTAAGAGCATCAATTTGTTACAGATACCGCATCGCGTTCCAAGAGACGCTCCTCTGCAGGAAGGTAAACGGCCGCCGCGATTCCCGCATCATCAATCTAGACCACACCGTCTGCAGGGAGGTGACAACCGTAGCGAGCGTGCACACAGCTAGCACCAAGCGAGAATCGAGGATATCATTCATAAGTAAAGTCGATTTCGTGAAGGATCCAACACCATATTGCGTTGGTGATGGGGAAGATAGAGATTGTGAAGAACCTGTATTTAAAAGTTTTTCGAAAACTTGAACAAATTTTTAGTGTGTCATGGTAAACGAGACAAATGTATTAATAAAACTAATTGTTACTCTGCATAGACATCCTTTTTCTATTTAAGTTATTAAGATAACAAATAAAAAAAACTAAGTAATTAACTTAACTAGTTACTTAATGCTATTTATATTGTAAAGTTATTTTAAGAACGATGAAAATGCTTCCTCCTAAGCTAATTAAGATTACCAACGAAGTTACAAGTTGAATTTTAATTAAGTAAATATTTCTTCTAACTTTTTTTATTTGAACTCTTCAGGAAAGTATTTTTTTTTTGTTTATCTTGTTAATTAAAACTTTTAGGACTTGTACTTCATTAAAATTTAATTAAGAAGAACTTTATTTATGCACATTTTATTACAGCTTAAAGTTTTACAGCTCCGTGACTAAAAAAAATAAAGTACTGTAGGCGAAATAGATAAGCAAACATCTATGGAAAAAAAACATCTGAATTTCAACGCGATGTCAATAATACTTACTTAATAATATTTACTTATAATATTTACTTTTAATAGTACTCAGACAGTGTGTGAGAGACATCGATGCTCAGCTTGTCGTCTTGAAATCAAACAAAAGATAACCAAACCAATACGTACGGTTCAGATGTGTGGAACTGAAGAATTTCAATGCTTATGGTCTCATGAATAGAGAATAATATGCAGGTACTGAACTCATGGTAACAGGTTGTGCATCAATGTATTAAACCCTGTATTTTTTCAGGCTGAGCACGACTTATTCATGGGAATAAATTACATCATCATCATCTGCCTAGCCTTTTCCCAACTATGTTGGGGCCGGCTTCCAGTCTAACCGGATGCAGCTGAATTTATTTAAAGTATAAATTAAATTGAGAATAAATTACATAAATGTATTATTTCTATAGCAGTTTCTTTGTTGTCATAAAGATAGGTAGGTAAATAACCGTTAGTACCAAAATAATTGTAAATATTTTGATGTAAATTCATTCAATTAAATTGTTAGGTGTTAAATAAAGATATTTTTAATATTGAATGAATCAAATTATTAAATGTATTTAAAGCTAACCGTATTTAAAACATCACACCTTTTAACGATTGACAGAAACGATATTTTAAATACGTTTAGAGCAAAATTCATATTTTAGTAATTTGTTGTGTAAGCAACTCTTAGGCCCCTAGGAGTAAGACTATGGATGAAATCACATTTGCATGCACGGATCAGTGTTTTCGAGTACTTCTATCTCATTCTGTCGTGGAGCGAGAAGTCGCAGGTATCATCATTCATTCGATGGCAACAACAAATCTAGTAAGAAATTATGTTGGAAGAGGAGGTAATTACTGGAGAAGAAGTAATTACCATCCCATATTGGAATAATCTTCCAATATGGGATGGTAATTACTTCTTCTTCAAACTTTATAACATCGCCATTGGACCTCTCACTTTGGTTGGTGGCAATTCTAAGTATCAGGAAGGGACAAAACAAGAAAATGCTGATCTGTGCGTATAAATATGTTTTCGCCCTATATCTGCTAGGAGAAATTAGCATTTCTAGCCTAGAAAAAATAATTAATTCTGACTACAGTAATGGATGAACTAAGTACAGTATAAACTAGTGAAAGGAACTTTAGGGTTCAGTTAATTAATTGTTAAACTAGGATTTAAGTCGAATTTAGGAGATTTGTATTTAAGATTTAGTTTTAAGACTAATCCAGCATTTACTCTTCTTGAGAGTGTTTTATTGTGTAAAAACCACCTTTTACATAATTTTCAAAATTTCAATTGTGGACAAGGTCTTAGTATGCGAATTAAAAATTGAATTTTCTTTGAGTACCCTACTTGTAAAATCTGTTTTGCTGAAAAAAATATTCTGAACATTTCAAGCGTAATCTAGTTTAGTTGAAGATCTTTTTACCTGACTGCGGCGAAACCCAAAAGGAGGGTTATGTTTTTGACCTGTATGTATGTACGTCCGTTTCTATGTCCCCTTGTAACTTCTTAACGGATGGACGGATTTAGATAATTTTTCTGTTTTTAGTGTTAGCTTACGATTTATTTATTTATTTATTTTAAGGTTGCGGCCCTCTTATGTTTTTTGTCTTAAAAATAAAAGTAATTCTTGAAACTTATAAATTAATACAAGAACTACCGGAAATTAAGAAATACAGAAATAAAGTTTACTATGTATATTGCACAGCAAAATTGTTATGAATCTCATTATCAATATTTTAAAATCTAGATAGCAGTATTATCGCTGAAAGGTGAAATATGTTGCTGCTGTCTACAGTGGAAACGGTTTGGGTTGATACCGAATACTGTAAATATAAACTACAACTGGAAGTAAGTGAAACTTTGTTAACATAAATTATACTCAAAGTTAATGTTCCATAAGTTCAAAAGATATTTAAGACGTCTGCAGTTCTACGAAACTTGTGTACTGCGGTTTTCAATGTACAAAGTTTAGAAATGTTTCATGTTGTTGGTGTTAGTGTAGTGTTTTAGGTTTCAAATACAAAAATTCAAATAATATTGGTAAAGAAAGTTTAGATTACTAAAGATCACTTGAATTATTAATAGTAAAATAAGTCGCTTAAGATTCTCTAATATCTATAATTCTGTAATAATGTTTAAGATTCGCTGTTAAGCTATCTAAGATACTAATTTTGATATAAATGTAATATTTTGTTTATAAAATACACTTGAAAATGTCTCCGCTGTTTAATTTCTTAATCTTGAACTGAGCTTAACGATTTAGACAAGTGCCAAAACTAATGTCAGGTTTAAGAAACTTTTAAACCAGGTCAAAAGGAATTTCATACAACGAGTCAACACGTGCGTAGTTCATTTCATTAAGATACATAAGTCTAAAGATTTAACAGAGAACTTTTCGAAATGTCTTTAAATAAAAAAGATAATTGGAAATTTCTGTTTCTATGGAAAATCTAAAATCGGTCTAATTTTGCTGTAACACTATTTTTCGAAAAGTTCTCTCTCAAATCTTTAGACTTATGTATCCTGCTTATGTGTACGAAGTTTCATTCAAATCGGTTCAGTCATTTCAAAACAAAATCATGTGAAAGTTTTTATGAAATGCCGTAAGACGTTAACGATCTTAAGTCAAGAATTCTAGGACAATAATCTCTAAAATATTTGAGGCTGAGGCGAATAGTAATCAAATGTTTATTTACTACTTGTATTTATCTTGGTTGACAGACTACTGCAACTTCTTTATGTCAATTTATATGTCTGTACATTAACATTTTCCATAGCAACGAATAGAGCATTCTTTATAACCGCGTTTATCATTTTAATGGGGTTATAACATTTAATATGAACCACTACGTAAGATAATTTACCACCACAATGCTCTACTAGACAAAATTATACGTATCATTCGCTATTCTTGCTCGTCCGTATGACCGTTGCTTCCAAACTACGCCACGGAATTTCATGCGGGTTACACCATTCTTTAGAGAATTTATTTAGAAAGGTTTATTTGTGTAACACATCGAGGAGCTCGTGTTAAATAATAGTCGTTCGGGTCGATCTTTACGTTAAGCCGTGATTACGTGGTTAGTCCAGCCATTATATACCTAGTTTTCTCCGTGCCTCGGAAAGCACGTTAAGCCGTTGGTCCCGTCTGTCTTTTGTAGATCTTTGACGGTCGTTACAGGTAGTCAGTAGCCCGAAAATCTGACAACCAGTCTTACCAAGGGGTATTTACCCTTACCCCAATATAGTTGGGAAAAGGCTAGGCAGATGATGATGCTATGGTATATGTTAATTTCACGCGAACGAAGTCACGGACACTAGTAAGTTTGTAGCTAGCAAAAATATTCAGGAAATTGTGTTTCTATGATAAATAATTCGTCCGAAATCTTTGTCTTTGATCAGCGAAACGCGTAGGCATTTCCAACGAACAAATCCCATTTCTTATATCGATAAACATAATTGAATTCTTTAAGGATATTGTGTAACATTTCCTTATTACATATTTGTGTCTCAATGTCAGTGCCTATCGGAACCTTTTGACTCTGTTTCATTATGTTTAAGAACGGTTTCCGGGAAACAAGAAAAATGGCAGGATGAAAAAAGTGCTGAATAACTTATAGTTTGCCTAATCCAGATATTTTAATGTGCAAAACTCTTCAGTATCATTGAAATGATTGAAATAATTACGGTGCTCTACAGGGAAGCATCGTTGGGCTTATCCTGTTTCTTCTTAGTTTTTTTTAAAATAAGATATCCTCCCCAAATAATACTATAATATTTTACAGTATCTTACGTATTTTTTATGTTATATGATACGTAAGTAAACAAAAACACACCTTTGCACATGAAAGTTATACTGCTTAACCTTGAGTTATTTTTGAGGGCGTGTCAGTCGGAGTGTGGATTTTGCTACTGATATGTTATTTAAACGATATTGGAAGGCACACATACAATGTTTCTACTTTTATTTGAGGACACGTTACTGTTATTTCATGAGATTAGCCTGAATAAACAGCACAAGGATACGTGTAATTAGGCGATAAAGGCTACAGGTGGTTGGGTGACTAGACTTTCGTGTTCAAAAAGATGCCCCTGATATTTAATTTCAACAATTTAACTAGTTACAATTAAACTATTTCATAAAACAACTGATAGAAATATACGGCTGGACATAGTTTCAAACTCTCCATAATAGTTTATATCCAGAGAAGATCGTCGTTAGTAATTTGATAGTAGTATTTCGGTAAAACTTGACCTACATATTTTGTGAAATTTACTAAAGGCTTATTGACTAGAAACAAATCTATATCTTTAGTAAAATTATCCAGGTTAATCATAATTTTCATTTCGGGAGGTGTTCAAATAGTTTTGAAAGTACCCTGAGCAGTACTAATAATACTTTTTTTTTTTTTTCTCTTTATTTAAAGGGGCTTGTTCAATTTGAACATGTCACCCCTGTAATACAAATTACAAAATATTACAAAACACAATTACACGGTAAATTCAGCTACGTTATTCTATTTTTGATTCCCATTTGAGCGAGCCTGTACAGCAGTCTGGCCCCCTTCGATAAAGGAAAGGACAAAACGCTGTTACACCAGTACTAATAATACTTGACTACCTTCTATATTTATAAGCTTTGTAACCATGATTTTATCAAATACTACGAGGATCTTTGATCAGATATCTAGAATATTTGTCTGCCTTGCTGGTTACAAGCGTTAGGTACCGTTGGCTGAGCCTGAGGCCCTGGGTTCGATTCCCAGATCGGGCAAAGTGTTATTTTGTTTATCATTAGAAATTTCTCAGTAACAACTCGGAGCACATACATTGTACATTTTGTACTCGATTAATGGCAATAAACTCGCCCCTATTACCTACATGGAACTTAAACTTATATTGGCGGAATGTGGGTGAACTATACGTATAGGTACATCGGCGCTTAACCCGTTGGGGGTTACAGAGGTTGAATGTGAATGAATTTTAATAATTTGATGTGAATGAATTATATGTTATTTCCCTTATTGACAATCCTTTAATGTTCCCTACTCCGCGTTTAAAAATACTCTGTTCACGTATAGTATTTTCATACTATACGAATTTTTCATATCTATGGATGATACTTATTGTTCTTGTTGCAAAAAAAATAACTAAAATGCAATAGAATCATAGTATGTTCGATTAAAAAACGACGTATTTACGTTATGTTTACACCGTGAGCTCGTGCTAGGGCCTCGGTTCAATAAAAGTCTAAGTATAGACTTGAGTTTACACATAAAACTATAATTCCACAAGGCTGATTATGGACTGCTAACCTTGATAGTTAGCTGTAAAACCTAGGTACACTAGAAAAGGCACTAAAACTTGCTATAAACATGCAGTAAGCACTCAGCTATCTATGGTACTAACCAAGTATTAAAGAGAGCTCAAACTGCGGTTTCAAAACACGATGACTTTGTTTTTAAGTTGAAGAACTTAGGAATATCTGCTTCTACTTTTTGGTTGTTGAAAATGTTTTTCTGTTTTAAATGCCTCGTTGGTCTAGTAATCGCAAGAGAGCAAAGTGTTATTGGGCTTTTCCTTCAGGAATTTCTTAGTAGCAGCCACGGAGTGTTCCCTCTATTAATGGGACTTTAAGTCCCAAAAATGTAACTGGCGAAATGTGGTTATACTATTACGTAAATCTCTGCCTAACCCTTAAGAGTAAGAAGGCGTGATGCATTGTACCGGCCGGCTCGCAGCGGCATGTCGTCAGCGTCATGCGCGAGCCAAGCGAGCTCCAGCTTGGGATGTCCGCGCGCGCTGCAGCGCAGGCGCACGCCTGCCGTGATCTGCACTCGCGCCGGCGGCTCCTCCACCAGCGCAGGGCCCAGCATCTCCACCTTACTGCAGCACACTGACACACACACACACCAAGTACAAAGGCGGGATGTGTAAATAAAATTATAGTGTATTCTAAGCTAAACGAATGTCAATATGGAAAACGCAATAACCTATTTCAAATAAAACAGGTGTACCCAACACCTCTGCTGTCACCTTCTTTTGAAAAGTTAATGTAGATCCCACTTGCCTTCGCCCACTCAAAATGGTTTACCGTTAAGCGACATTTAGGTAAGTCCATTTGAATTACGTCTTGGGCTCACAAAGCGTTCTCTACCAAATTGAAAGGTTGGAAAACAATTTAAGAAATACAGTTGTTTACGTCTGGTTCCAAACGGTTTTTGTTCTTTAATTATTCTTTAGGTTTTTTCACCCAGATCCAGCTGCTTCATCTATACAACTAAATTAAATTGCAGTGTCTGTTTGTAATTTTAAAATAACAGCCTTTTACTGAATACTAAAAAGTAAAGAAAGAAAGAAAGAAAGTACTTACAGTACCTATAATATTTTTTTTTTTATTTATTAAATTTTGTTAATCTCCGAAACAGTTACACCGATTTTGACGGGACTTTTACTGGTAGATAGCTCATGTTATATGGAGTAACTTAGGCTATAAAAAAGGGATTAGAATGAAACCTTATTAAAATAGGGAAGTAATATAATTTTTTATAATAATTTCACGCTAATGAAGGGCGACCTTCATTTCAGGTAACAGCTAATGTAAATATAAACTAGGTACTACAGGGCGTAAACGGATCCTCCGCGAAGCCGTCAACCAAGCACGTGAAACTTAGTAACTTTACGCACAAATTATTACTGGGAAACGACTTTTTATTGGGGTGAAAAATCATGTTTTACGGTAGGAATCAATGTAACGCATTCAAAACATTGTGCTGATGGATTGATTGAATAGTACGGGGGTCGTGGAGGTGTTTAAATTAAAAATCTATATCAATGTGTCACGCAAATATTGTTATTTATAACTAAGCTAAGTTAATATAACAATTACAATTATGATATACACGAGTTAGGGCAGGGGTTACTTTGTTTGTTTACAATCACTTACAGAGCATATTGTTTACCTCCGACCTCGTTCTATTTACATCAGTAACTAGCTGAACACGTGCCGACATCAATCAAATATGTAGGCCAACAATTACATAGGCCAGTAGGTAAATATCGTAAACAATGCTACATCATTATCAATCAATGTTATTTGATTTGTTTCATCTTAAAGTTCCGAGAGATTAAATAATGCATAGCTAAGGCTAGCTTCCAGGGCTGCGGGACTGTTCGAAAGGGATACCGCGGTCCTGGAAGAAAAAGGGCAAAGAAGGAACATGGAGGGGTTTTAGTCAGTAGAAGTCTGACATCATTCGATGATTTCCCACCACAAAAAAAAAATGCTAGCTTAAGAAGATACTTATTTCTTCCATGGTTAGTCTGTGGATGGGTGACCAGGACCACCCATTACGTACCGAGTTTCCTCCGTGCCTCGGAAAGCAAGTTAAGCCATTGGTCCAGATCTTTGACAGTCATTACAGTTAGTCAGTGGCACGAAACTATTTTTTACACAAAAAAAAGACTAAATCCACAAAAAGCACTTTGCATGGATGTGAAAACAAGGCAAAGTGCTATTAAATCTTAAGAACCAGATTCAATAAGGGAAAAGGTATAAAATGTTATTTTAAATTGGATCTTTACATTTCAAGTAACTGTGATGGATGGCCATTGGCCACAGGTGCCTACGTGCTACGAGGTTTTGACCGAAAATATTTTATGAAAACCTAAATCGTCATGATTTTCTAAACTATGTTGGCTTTTAGTTCAACAGAATGCACCTGAATACTAGTATTTACATTTATATACGGAGTGACATCAGTGGCGTTCCTCATCATCATCATCATCATTTTTCTTAGTTTTTATAAATGATTTGGGTTGCAAAATTAGTTCGGAATATAAACTTTTTGCAGATGATTTAAAAATATACCGAACTGTATACAACGAATCCGATATTAATCAGTTTCAGCTAGATTTAAATAACGTGCACAGTTGGTGCATACAAAATAAAATGTCATTAAATCAAAACAAATGTTACTTTATCAAATTTAGCAGAAAAAGGAAAACATGTGAATATTGATTGATAACAGCCCGCTCCAAGAAGTTGATACTATTAGGGACCTCGGTGTTTTAGTAGATAGTAGTTTAAGTTTTAGGAGTCATTACGACCAAATTATTGGTCGGGCATCTAAATTGTCGGGTTTCATCGTCAGGGAAATGAAAATTTTTAAAGAACCAATTCTGACTATTTCCATTTACAACAGCGTTATTCGAAGTATTCTGGAGTATGGTAGTACGGTGTGAAACCCGTTTTATCAGGTGCACTCTGATCGGATTGAACGTGTTCAAAAAAGGTTCTTATACCACTTAAATTTCTCGGATAACAAGTGTCGTAGTCTGAACACGTATAACTCTAGGCTGAGCTATTATTAAATTAAATCTTTGAGCGCACGAAGGAAATCTCTGGACTTCATGTTTTTGTTTAAACTGATAAATGGGATAATAGATTCTCCTGAGCTTTTAGAAAAAGTGAAATTTAGTATCCCACGTAGTAGTAGCCGCTTAATTAACCGAAGGACTTTCGTACTGCCTTATAGTCGAACTAATATAGGTAATTTTTCACCCATTTACCGCATGCTCTCTATTGCCAACTCCATTCGTAGTGAAATAGTGGTCTTTACTGGTTCTGTGGCCTCAGTTAGGACTAAACTTAGAGTATTAATCGTGTTATATGTTTTTATAGTTTTTTTTTTAATATTTCTTTCTTATGTTTAATTTTTTTTCCCAAAAGTTTTTTATTATTTGAAAAAGTCACAACTTGTAATTTTTCGTTTAGCCAATTGTCTTTTTATTTTTTTTTGTCAAATTGTAAGTGTTTTACATAAAAATATGCATGCTAGATTCACATCTAGTAGATGGCAATCAGAAATATTGTTTTGTAACTTTTTTTTTATTGCATTTGTGATTGTACATCGGTTTTGTGAAATAAATAAAAAAAAAAAAAAAAAAAAAAAAATACATTTCAGCCGAAAGACGTCCACTGCTGGACGTAGGCCTCCCTCAGATGGGGGGGTTTTGCCATATGCCATATTTCGCCATGATTGGCAGGCGGGTTGGCGATCGCAATACAGTTGTTAAAAAAGCACAGAGAACGCTGCTGCCCATTCTCTGGTAAGTCCCTTAGTCGCCTCTTACAACACCCACGGGAAGATATGGGATGGTGCTATTCTTTACGTCCGACACCATACAATGGCGTTCCTAGGAGCCAACAATACGGCAAGCCCATAAGGCAAGCAGACTGAAGAAACGAAGAAACCATAATATCATGAGGAGTAGTAGGCTATAAGGGCAAGCCAAGTTTTTTAGGTTTCCGTAGTGAACAAGGAAAGGAACTCTTATAGTATCGCCATGTCCGTCTGTCTGTCCGCAGCTTAGCTCAAAGACTCTTAGTATTAGAAAGCTGTAATTTGGCATGAATATACAGGATAACATATTTTCCTGAACATAATGTATGGGAGCATAGGTTTTTCAACTGGAAATGTAAGTTTTTTTTTATTATTACAATAAAAATCATCCTTTGGTAGCAAATCCGCATATTTTGATGGGTAACTACGGAACCCTACATTGTGCGTGACCCGACACTCACTTGGCCGGAAAGTACCGTCACTAAACGACATGGCAATGCCGTGTAAATAAAGCTGGTACTTTGACCTCCACAACCCAGTCCTTAGGTAACACAATAACCCTTGTTAAGGATCTGGTAATCAGACTTTCTGGAATGTTATATCTAGTAACGGTTGCATCTGTGACGGCGTTTGACCCAAATCCAGCTTAAAATTAAAATTTGGTACGCGAAAATCTTGGTTACGAATGAATATAACTTCAATGATATTGGATTCTTTTGTGTTTTATACGTTTGATTAAATTATAGAGCTTAACATATAATATCACGCCTAATATCCCCGAAGGGGAAAACGAGAGATGTACATAACAGTACACTCTCGTTTTGCAAGTGGTTTTTAAGTCCCATATAATAGGGGGTGAGCCTATTGTTATCAACCGGGCACAAATGCAGACTCCGTGGCTGCTACTGCGAAATTCCTGATAGCAGCCACGGAGTCTTTAATTGTGCCCGGTTGATGGTAGTAGGCTCGCCCTCTAATACATGGGACTTAAAACATAACTGGCGAAATGTGGGTGGTACTCCTCTGCCGAACTCTTCACTACAGGCGTGATGTTATGTATATTAAAATATAACGAGACGCTTGGCAATCGCCTAATATTAAGATTATCCGTTTGACGTCAATACAATATTTTTATGTTCTTATTAGAGTCTAAGGAATTTAGTATGATCTGTTATTAATTTATTTCATAATTTCATCACACATTGTTCAGCTCCGGTTTACAAAATTTTAGCGTTTTCCAGATCTGATGAATTGGGAATTAGGTTTTCGGAAACCCATGCGTCATCATCAGAGGTCGGAATTAGGTAGAGTTATTTGTGTACTTACACTGATTTCATACAGCGAAAGAATAAAGTGAATATGCCTCAAATCCCGAGATAAATTTTAAGGAGCAGAAAAATCCCGTGATTTATTAAATAAAAAAGTTATTTACACAATTTAAACTATCCGACATCGGACATCATGCGCACGCAGCGCAGCAGTTAATGAAAAAGTGTCGCGGGTTCGATTCCCGCACGGAACAAATATTTGTATGATCTACAAGTAGTTGTTCCGGGTCTGGGTATTTGTGTATGTGTGAGTTGAAATCTTTGTAAACGCATCCACGTTACAGGAAAAATTCCTAGAGTGGGGTAACGTAAATAAAAAATTGTATTGTGAATTAATGTAAATACTTATAAAAATTATATGTTAATTTTCTTTGTTTTATTTGTCTAATCCATCTCTGAGGTTTTTATTATTATTTATTTGTAATATTGTTGGCCACACGGGATTGTATTATAAATCCCGGGAAGATCCATATTAATATCAACATTTCGATGCAAGTACATAAATAACTCTACCTAATTCCGACATCATTAACACGTAGATGTGAAATTCTGAATGATGCTTCCCAAAAGCTGCTTTAATAGTCAAACAGTATTAGACTATCGATTGGAATTTTGTGGAGTTATTAGTAGATAGAAACGCTGACTAAGTATACAACATTTGTTTTAGTATATGCGAAACCTGAAACACGTGTCTAGTATGTTTATATAAAGAATCTATGTACAAAATTTCAAAACTGTATCACGAAAAATCACAAAGTTATAAGCTTGTTCTGCCACGTTTTTGTAGCTGTCCACACAAAAACACAACTTGTAGCCTTTTTTAAATATTTTAGGGACAAAATAAAAATGGTTCAAAAATGATTGAAAGCGATTAATTACTTATTCTGAACAAACTATATTCAGGTTTCACATATACTAAAAATAATGTTGTATATGTTACGGCTAACCTAAAAACCTAAGTTTAGCCGGCTTATCTTAAGTTTATTTTCACCAACCTTTAGCCGTAACATATACATATATATAGTCCTCCTGACTGTTTTCGGTGACCGTGGCTAATCTCAGCGGTATAGTGTACAAGTATGTGCGCAGGCACAGGTGCACTCTCTGTTCCTTTAGTCTGATAGCCCGATGGGACGGCAATCCGACACAATCGGGCAGAGATCAGGCGCAGGACCAACGGCTTAACGTGGGTATCATACCGCCAACTTCCAAACTCCGGGCTGCTATCATCATTTCAGCCGAAAGACGTCCACTGCTGTAGGCCTCCCTCAAGTGTCGCCACATTGACCGGGCTGCTATACTACTGAGAAATTTCTAATGGTAAAACCCTGTAGCACTTTTTACCCGACCCGGAAATCGAACCCAGGGCCCCACAGCACTCAGTCAGCAATCACACTTGTGACCACGAGACCAACGGGACAATCTTAGTGTATATTTAGTCAGCGTTTCCATCTACTAAAGGAAAAGATATCGTTTCGACGTATTCCATGGGTTATACCATGAAGGACTTTGAAAAAATGACACTTTTAATGAACATTTGTAAAACAGTGAAAATACGCGCCAAAGGATTTTTGAACAGTTTTACTGACTGAATAGTGTAGTATATAGTTTTACAAGAATCTTTTGGCGTGTGGACAAAATATGAACTAACGCCATCGTGTTTGTGTTTTTAGGGCTCCGTTGCCAAATGGCAAATACGGAACCCTCATAGATTGGTCCTGTGTAAAGTCTGCTTCTAAAGTCATAAAAATTGTGTGCCTTCCTCCCTCTAATTTCTAAGTAAAAGTAAAATTCCTAAAAAAATGAATTTGTAGAACGTAAAAAGAACTTTCGACGAAAATTGGTCTGAATAAGATTTGATATTTAATTTTGGAGATATGGGACTTTTTCGTAAAACTGAAGCAGTAACATTGCTTTTCATTAGCATACTATGAAAAACAAATTTATTTTTACTGTTGAGTGCAAATTGACATATGAATGAGCGTTAAAAACATTCTTATTATATTGTTTGTTGGTATGGAACCATTTGAGCGCGTGGCCGACTCGCGCTTGAACGGTTTTTGTAATAAATTTTCACAAAACCATTTCTCAATTTATCAACAAAGCGCTCCTGTATCAAAATCATTTGAACGTTAAAAAATCTCAGCAGCACTCTCTCTATTGAGGTCAGTCAGTCGGTTACCAAGAAGACGAAACCAAATTAATTTTACTTTCCTCCTTGATCGACATTGAATAGAAACACATCACAAAAGCGACAAGCACTAAAAAGATGGCATCTCACGTTCCCGGCATTTTAACCAAAGTAATAACATTTTTGGGAAACTGATTTACGAATTCTCGAAAGCGAAAAGTTTTACCTACAATTTATATGTCTCCGTCTCGCTGGCTGGTTGAAATTCCACATAAGTTAGTATGAGTTAATATTAGGACCACCCACAACATTTACCACGGTAAATGTTGTTGTTGTTCCTTCATAAGTTATAGTTATGTAGCATGAATATAATTCATAATATTAGAGTAAAATAGTGAGATATAACTAACGTATGTAATAAGACATAAACCGAGGGTCAAAATGTTCTTCACGGTATTGCGTACCTACCTACTTTTTTTGTCTTTACCGCTCTTATTTTCTGGTTACAGAGAAAAGGACGGTCAAAGTTACAGTTTTTTCAATAAAACAACAAGTTTAAAATAATGTTTTTAATTATTTTATTCGTGTTTTGAAACCATTAACAGACATTAAATAACAGTAAAAATATTTACATGAATCATAAGATCGCATCGCGGTCAATTAAAAAAAAATGCTGTGAACATTGCCACGTAGGATGGCAATTCTAATTCTTTGGCCATAAAATAACATAAGTCAGCCCTGTGGTGACGTGAAGAGTCTACCAACCGCTTGGCCCTGGTGTTCTAACCCACACGGCTCAAACACAACACACCAATTAGGTTATTACCCATTGTTTTGTTACAACTATAAGGTTTTTTTCTATACTTCACAAGTTTGATGTACAGAATATTACGAAGACTCTGTAAGGGGTCTCTTTTACCTATCATTTATTCCTATTTAGGGTTCCGTACCGGGATTCTATTACGAAGCCTGCTCTGTCCGTCCGTCAGCGGGCTGTACCTATCTCATGATCCGTAATTAGGTAGACAGTTGAAATGTTCACAGGACGTGTATTTCTGTTACCCATATCACAACAAATAATAAATATAAATTAAAAATGAAAGGGGCAGCCCCCTTTTTTTTTTTCGGATGGGAAATCATCAAATGACCCCCCCACTCTGGGCGGAGCGGAAGGGAGTGTCAGACTTGTACGGTACTGACTAAAACCCATCCATGTTCCTTCTTTGCCCTTTGTGTTCCAGGGCCACGGTATCTCTTTCGAACAGTCCCGCAGCCCTGGCAGGCATCGGCCCTTGCGGACCCCTACTTGTTTGCTGACATCTCTTTGAGGCGCACGTGGAACACGAACGCGCCGTGACACGGCCTGTCGTCATAAGACGGCCGGACGGCGGGCTGGCCCATAACTCGCCGTCCGCAGGCCCGCGCCTACGGTGGCCGGGAGCCACCAAGTGACCCCCGACGCCCAGGGCGTCTCCCGCGGCGGCTGGGACGAGAGGTTATTTCCCTCTCACGTCCCACCACCTCCTTCAGGGGGCAGCCCCCTTTCATTTTTAATTTATGCTACTACGATGGTACGGAACCCTACATGCGACTCGCACTTGGCCCGTTTTTTCTTGCATATCATTGCTCACACAATCCATCCATCGTTTCTTTGGTCTTCCTCTCCCTCTCCATCCATCAACATTTATGAATTTTAATATTTACCATAAAGATTAAAAAGTAAAATAAGAGACCACATTTAGGTTCCTGAAAACATCTGCCAAGATTGAATTCTAACAAATTGTGATTGACATTTGTACAATTCGGGAAGAGTTATGATTAATTAAAGATATTAATAGAATTAATTACAATCTGGGAATAACTGTCTAAGTGTCTATCATTAATAAAATTTCAGGAATAAAATCAAGGTTTTCTGGTATTATGTATTTAGTTTATGTATAAACGCGAAATAGTAGAAAATTAGCAGGATCGAGCACCGCAACATGACGGTCTACGTAGCTGTTGGTTCCCCTATGAGAAAACGATGCGAGTTAACGTTATTCTATTATTATTTCCGGATCAGTCCAGCAACAGGAAAGTATCCTTTTGCCCGACCCGGGAATCGAACCCAGGACCTCATGCTCAGCTGTCGCGCTTGCGACTACTCGACCAACGAGGTAGTTGGTGTCCTCATCAAAAGCATGTATAAATATACAGGGTGGAAAACACAAAGACACGAAAACGGTTATCATGTATTCAGTACATCATTCTGAGACCATAGAAATTTTTCATCGGTTATTTTAACCGTTTTCGTGTCGGTGTCCATTCCACCCTGTTTATACCCTGAAGATATAGGTAGAGGTGTAAGAGTTTACTATTGTATACACACATTTCGATAGATATTTTCAGTCCCATGTAATTACGGCGAGCCTATTTACAGCTGTTACTGAGAAATTCCTTTTTCATCATCATCTGTCTAGCCTTTTCCCAACTACGTTGAGATCGGCTACCAGTGTTACCAGATGCAGATGAATACCAGTATTTCACATGAAGTGACTGCCTATCTGACCTTCACAACCCACTTATTACTGGGTAATACTGGTTATCAGACTTTCAGGCTACTGACTAACTGTAACGACTGCCAAAGATCTATAAATGACAGCCGGGACCAACGGTTTGAGGAAACTCGGTATGTAATAAATGGTCACCCATCCACGGACCAACCTAACCTAGGCAAGCGCGGCTTAATGGAAAGATCGACCCGAGCAGCTATTATTATTTAGATACGAGTGCCTGAGAAATTCCTTATTGTGACTCAAAAAAACCCTTTGAAAAGTTAACGTTGTTCGTTAAAAAGTGTTTTTGTTTTAATTATTCTGTGAATTTTACATTGAATGAATGTTAGTTTCATCCTTCGAACTATCCGCCAACAGTTGAGTCCGCCAGTGTTTTAATAAATGTTACACAGATAACTGGAACTTTGCTCATATCGTGTAGTTGGCTTGTTAGTGTTACTACCTCAAATAAATGTTCTTGTTGGGACACAGTTTACTGGTCACACAAAGTTTGTTAGTACCTACATGAATGGAATTATTTAGTCCTAGGGTACAGGAGATCAAATTTACGTTAGGAAGTTCCGTGTTTGTTTGTCTGCCGGACAGACAAACACGGAAGCCTTAGTCCCGGTCTCCACCTAAACGGAGACGAGCGGAGATGTGCGAAGCGGAGAGGAGAGGAGATGCGTAAAAGCTAGCGTGTATCCACCGAAGGTGTGCGGAGATGCCAAAGCGGCACGCCGCTCACAGCTCGTCGTTCACCACACGCCGCTTACAGCTCACCACTCATAGAACACCGCACAATAATCTTCTTGTCTCCGCTGGCCTAAAAAAATACGAGACATCACCTCTCCTCTCTGCTCAACCGTTTCCACTACAGCCAAACGGAGACGAGTAGTGTAAATAACGAAATTCTGTTGGAGGTTCTCGTTCTCGTCTCGTCTCCGGTTCGATGATGTCCGACCCTAAATCACCGACAGGCATAATTTTTCTGTCCATATAGGTACACCGTGACTTTTAAGTCGTCTTATAACGGCAGCCTACTTCATGTATCCAATGACTACTAAACATTCACAAAAAAATGGTTATTTATGAGATTTTCATAATTTAAAAATAAAAATATTATTCACTACCTAACGTACCTATTATGACGCAAGGCGTAGTTAGAACACCCTGTTGCGAGCGATGGTCTACTGGACTCGATCGCTGGGTAGTTCTCCCGTTTGACACTTAAACATCATTAACAGTGTGTTTCATAATTTTATTCAAACTCAAAGCATTTATTTCAATTAGACCATTACAGGTACTTTTGATTGTCAAAAAAAACAAGGAGTTTATACTCGCTACAAACTAATTCTAATGACGAGGCCAGGAATATTCATAAAGTGTTAATAAATGTCAAGCCTCATAAAATATGGCGTTTCGGAAAGTAATTAAATACTTTAATTAAGATGTAAATCAAGTGAATAAACCACATTTAATTTAATTACAAAAATAATGAAGACGGTACTGTTTAGATAATTAAAGTTACAGCATTATTTTAGATACAGAAAAACGCTTTTTCAGTAATTGAACCACACTGACAGTTGAGAAAATTTATACAAAAACCAAACTTATATGTGTGGGATGCCCTTTAAGGTCATTCCACACATATAAGTCTTTTACCGGATCAGCATTGCCTTAAATCGAACTGTTTGTATTCTAATATGAAACTATATTACAATACAACGCTCACTTATAAGCATCGTAAAAGTATCGGCAGCACCTCAGATTGGGATGAGCTGGTAAATGAGCTTAGGTCTGAGCGTCGCCCCGCTTACGGCGAGTCGTGGTCTCTCTACTACTTTTTCCTAGGGCTGCTATACTTGCCATACGTCCGGAAAGCGGGGAGCATTCTAAGGGTGTCCGCTAAACCACGAGCGGGTGCTAGCGCGAGTGCATGCTCACGTGTCTTTATCGAAAATAAGTATGAACAGCGCTAAAACGCGCGGGCGCGTATGACTGGTTTTCTAAGGAAAATTTGACTGCGGGCTCCGGTGCGTGCACCCGCGCGAGTTTTAGCGGACGCCCTGTTAAACCGCAGGATTTTTTTTTTTTTTTACTTAAAACCGTCTATCGTCATATAAATAAACCTATTACAATAAAATATGAATCAACCGTATCAAAACGTAAGTTATGTTTACGTTTTACTTTTTAAGCAGAACGCAATGTTCTGCAACAAACCTTACCCTATTAAAGAAAGGTAGTTAAACAATTTCAGAATAAAATTGTCCAGAATTTTCTTCAAATGTTCGGGATTTTCTTCAAATGTTCGGAATTTTCTTCGGAAATCGTCTGGGAACCCTGTTCATCTAACCATAAACGAGGCTAAGTCCCGCCGAAAGCTTGGTGACAACTCGGAGTTGCTGAGCCGGTTCGTGCTTACGTGGGGTTGCATTGTTGACGACGACCGATGACGCTAGATGTTTCCGATTTGGTGCAGAGTTTGTAAGTGTGCGTTGACCTTTGAACAATATTTACAATAAGTTCATAATTATATTGAACTTACACATAAACATCGAAGGAGCTCGTGGCTAAATAATAACAGCCGCTCGGGTCGATCTTTAGGTTAAGCCGTGCTTGCCTAGGTTGGTCTGTGGATGCCTCGGAAAGCACGTTAAGCTGTTGGTCCCTGGTGTCATTTGTAGATCTTGGACAGTCGTTAGGTCGTTAGTGGCCCGAAAAGTCTGACAACCAGTCTTTCCAAGGGGTATCGTATTACCCAGTACTAACTGGGTTGTGGAGGTCAAATAGGCAGTCGCTCCATGTAAAATACTGGTATTCAGCTGCATCCGGTTAGACTGGAAGCCGACCCCAACATAGTTGGCAAAAGGCTAGGCAGATGATGATGATGACATAAACATCGCTAAACTCCGTTGTTTTGCGATGTTGGTTTGGTGTGTAAGTTCAATATTCGGTAATACTGTTATTATCGCATAACAATAACACTCGAACTGCCATTATCGATATGTCTCGTCTTTGTTCACTAGTGTTTTGAGTCCACAATTTCTACTTAAGGAGAGGTTCTTGACCTCTGGTGAACTGCAGAAAACTGAATGGTTAACATAATAATGGCTAAACATTGTTAAACGTCGTATATGTACCTATATATAAGACGGTTAACAATGTTTCATGAATTTGTAAACGTGTCCACGAAAGAAATCGCGTAGCGTGATCATACCATTATACCAATTAAACCTAAGGTTAGTAACCAATATTTATAAATGACTATCTTATGCTCGAACTTCAGTTAGTTCGATAACTGTCACACGGGATCATACTACCGAGATAATAAAGTATCCTAATGTTAATCCAGGTTATAAACTATCTGTGTGCTAAAGTTCATCCAAATCCGTTCAGTAGTTTTTGCGTGAAAGAGTAACAAACATCTATCCATCCATCCATTCATGTAAAATCACGTTTTACAGTAGGACTCAATATAAAACACTCAAAACATTGTGCTGATGAATGCATTGAATAGTACAGGGGTCGTTTAGGTATTTAAAGTAAAGTTATAACATTAAATACTTGTACTTACCTAAAAAACTTGTTAAAAAGTTGTAACTTTGACCGCTAATATTTCCTTAACTAGAAAGTTCCCAGGTAATGTCTAAAACGAAAAAAATATCGCAATGACGGGGACAACAAGTGCCTTTCGGCTTCGTTAAGGGTGGTTTACGCCCATTATACAGATTTAGCCGAGGTTTCCATCAAAGACTAATTAAAACACATTTAATATTGAATAACATACAAAGGATTATGAAAGTACAAGACGTCAGTCCCAGATCTCTTTTGATTAACAAAATATCGGCACCTATTGTATTAATCAAGGTCAGATTGTTCTAATTAAAGCCACCTGTCTCTATTATTCAATATCGGATAACGGCGTATCCGAAATTGAATAGATCAAACCCTTCCCGACTGGGTGGATTTCGGATGGAAGTAATTATAGAAGTTAATCAATTCATGAGCTTTGTAATCAAAATGGCCGCTGTTTAGGACAAGTGGGAATTGCTTTCAAAGTGTTTCGTACTTCTTACTACCTATCACGACTTAAGATCGGTGACAGCCGAGACACGAAGGGGTCTCGGTATGATAGGAATGGTCTCCCATCCATAGATCGACCTCGGCAAACGGAGCTTAGCCACAAAAGTCACCCAGCGCGGCTCTTTATTTAGCCACGAGGCTAAGTAACAGGTGTTTTAGGCTTGGAAAGTTAAAATAATTAGGTACCTACTTGGGTAAATGCGTGGGACTTGCTTAGGTATCCCGCAAAATTGAAATTTTCTTAGATTTTTTGCAATTTTCAGGTCAGTGTCAGGCTGTATGTTCAAGAAAATATGAATCGCGTCCGTAACACGTATGTAGTTACAATATTAAAACCATCAAATCCAGCCCTCTAAGTTCAGTTAATCTCATTCAATGACTATTTCATGAAAACGTCATTCAATGCCATTAAATGAACTTACCACTTTAACACCTTAATAAAGCTCTTCAATTATTTAATCGTTCAAGTTTAGACATGAACGAGATCAGGGTTGAAGGCTAAAGGCGAAGTTGAACGATCAGCATTGTAAACTATTTACCTTACGTTCAAGGTTGCTTAGGATCAACCACAATTTTATATACCGTATGTAAATGACGGTAGATGTGACGAGGGTCAAATCTTATTGGAATTCTGGATGTTAAGAATGCTCTTACAGCTAAATCTGATTAAATAGAACTTACTTAAATACAGGTAAAGATTGTGAATGAACCAGATTTAGACGGATAAATTATACTTTATTGTACACCAAAACTATCCTGGTCTTGTAGTCGCAAGCGTGACTGCTTAGAATGAGGCTCTGGGTTCGATTCCCAGGTCGGGTCGGAAAGGTTGGATCTTCCGTCAGGAATTTCTCTCAGTAGCAGCCACGGAGTTTGGATTTGTGCCCGGTTGATGGCAATAGGCTCTCCCCCAAATACATGGGATTGAAACATAACAGGCGAAATGTGGGTGTAGTGTTATTAGGTACACCTCTGCTTAATCCTTCGGGTATTAGAGACGTGATGCTATGATGTTACGTATATCAAAATTATTACACAACTCTTTTTCAATTTTACTAATTTGACGTTGGCGGTTTTATCGCTGATAGCGATGTCTTCCAGACGACCTTTGGATGGACTGATCGCAGATTTTTCTTCAATGCTTGCAGCTTTTCGAAATCTTGTAACCAGCAATTATGCTTAGCTTGTTTCGGAGCCTAAGGGCACAAGATATAGTTATAATCTCTGAATACTTACTACTCGAATATACAAACATGAGAAAGATTCATGTATTTATTTAAACATATTGACGGAAGCCCAAATATCAACAAGAGATCGACAAATACGCTGCAAAAACCGATTTCACATATCAGACGAAGGAAATTGGGACCACGTCAACAGTTTTGATATTTTGCTTTTTTGGAGGAAAATCGTGATATTACCTACACACTCGAATAACTCGGGAAATTATTTGAAGACCTTTTAACTAAAATACGAATGAATTTTGTAAATAATGCTTACAAAATATGATAACAATGAAGCTTGTTCTCATATTTTGCAAGAATTATGTGCCTTAAATTATTCAGAAGCATCTGAATGATGGCAGCATCAAAAATTCGAAATACTTGAGTTCATTATTCCAAATATTTTGTCGTTCAACGTACAAATTCAGGTTCTTGATTGTTTTGTTGAGTTTGACAGGTGAAATTAGAAATTCATGACTTCTAATGTAGGAATTTTGGCGCTGAAACCATAGCCATAATGTCTCATGGACTCATCACAACGTATTATTATAACTTCACCCTTCACTTCTTCTCCTGCACTAGCCGAAGGGTTAGGTAAAGATATTTCGACTTTTAGTAGGTACACCCGGGTTTCTCCAGTTTTGTTAAAGTCTCAAGTACCTACCTAATAGGGGGCGAGGTAATTGCCATCATCCGGGAACAAATTACAACTGCGGGCTGCTTCTGTGACTGTTAATAAAATTACTTAGCAGGACGTATGTAAAATAAGGCAATATACAAATTGATAAGTTTCTCTCCAAACTTAATGACTAACTGGTAATCTTAAACGGCAGTGTAATACGATAATTTTATTTCACTAATAACATCACAGCCTTTTCTACCGAGGGATAAACGAGGAACATAAACATCGGCATCGCAAATAAACAAAAATAATGTCGTCGCAGATAAATAAAAATAATGTTATCCTAATCCCAAAGAAAATGAGTTTGATTGTTTGTTTGTCACCCCGCGAACACTGCACGAATTTTTGTAAATTGGTTAATAGACCATGAACGTGTTAGGACAAGGAGGAGCTCGTGGCTAAATAATAACAGCCGCTCGGATCGATCGTCAAGTTAAGCTGCGTTTGCCTGGGTTGGTCCGTGGATGGATGACTACCCATTACATACCGAATTTCCTCCGTGCCGCGGAAAGCACGTTAAGCCGTGGGTCCCGGCTGTCATTTGTAGATCTTTGACAGTCGTTACAGGCGCAAAAGTCTGACAACCGGTCTCACCCAGTTCTAACTGGGTTGTGGAGGTCAGATAGGCAGTCGCTCCATGTAAAATACTGCTATTCAACTGCATTAGGTTAGACTGGGAGCCGACCCCAATAGTTGGGAAAAGGCTAGGCAGATGATGAGCTGAGTTACGACAAAGAATACTTTTTATCCCGATACACCAACGGAACGAGGCGGCCCGTTTGACAACATCCGAGCTCCACGCGAGCAAAGCCGCAGGCACAATGTTGTAAGTAAATAAATGTACCGTGGAAGCGTGGACCTATTTTCGTCACACGTTTCCAAGATTTCTTAGAAAAAAACTTAATGAACCGCCATGATTTCTCAACGGATTTACGAAAACATATTTCGTTCAAGATACACGTAGATAAAGAAATATAATTAAGATTGTATGCAGACACAAACAATAATAAATAAACTGAAATAGGTAGATACTAGATAACTTAATTACGGTTTAGAACTTTAGACTGTCTTAGGTCAATAACACAGAGTACAAAGGGCTCAAGTTTAGCTATTTACACCATCCTACAAAATACTAAGTTAACAATAGTTTCAAGGTAGTCCGTCACTTAAAACTGTGGCTTATTTAAAAAAAAAAGTGTTTAGTTTAGACTAGAACTAAAATTATGTTTAGGATGTTTATTTTGAAGAACATGACAAGCTAAATAGCTTCTAGTAATGATAAACCTTTTTCCATAATACCTACTTATACTTGTGTTGGAAAAACGAAAATATCTTTTGAAATTCTTTTTTTTTTACTTAGCCTCTATTGTCCCACTGCTGGACAAAGGCCTTCCATTCTTCTCTCCGTGCGGTTTTCGCTGGCCAATCTCTCACAAACGCGGCTAGGTTTACACCAGCGTAGCGCCAGCGTTTGAAATTCTAAACAAGTTTATAAGTTAATTTTTGGTTCGGTTTTAAGATTGTCAGAAACAGTAATTCATTAGTTAGTATGTTTCTTGGAATATCTTTTGTAATTGAACCATGTGTATTGTACACTATACAAGATTTTCCCCACTTCACTTATTTTTAAAGATTGTAGTCAACCTTTATCAGAAGTTCAAAATTTCTGAAATAAAAACAAGATCAACTAATTTTTCTTTTCCAAGAAAATAATAAGTAACGTCCAAATCCTAATAGAAATATTGACTCCCTTGTAATATTAGTTGTCAATTTTTACCCTGATTTTTACCCTTTTTTTTCCCTGACTATTTTATGTAAGACATTTTCCTGGTTGCTTTCTACGAATTTCAATTTAGTAAGCAGGTAAGTAAATGCTGAAGATGAGCAGTGGTGGCCTAGTGTTGGCCCCGACTTACGATTATATAGTTCGTGGGTTTGATCCCAGACAGGCGCATGACTTTTATGTTTATGTATTTCATCACCACTGGTCTCAAAAAGGTAAAGGAAACCATCGTGAGACAACTGTGCCAGAAACAAACATTTCATGATATGTGACATCTGCCAATCCACACAGGCAGAGGTGTACTGTGTAATACTCCACAATTCGCTAGTTTATTATAGTTACGTTAAAGTCCCACGGGGTGAGTCTATTGCCATTCAGACTTGGGCCTGCCACTGAAAAATTCCTGATGTAAAACTTTGCCCGACCAGGGAATCAAACCTCATGCTCAACACATGTCCGGTATGGATTGCCTTTGAAATACAAATGCTGTAACATTTTGGCTACTCAATGGTAATTTGAGATTGTAACACGTTAATTTTAAGTAGCATATTGGACGAGGGGTCTTGCTCTAAATCAAAATGTACCTATGTTCGTACTAATTAGAGCTTTTTTTTTCTAATTCACTTTATGAAATACACGTTCCTGGTCCAATTCTACGAATTTATATTCTCTTAGTAACTTTAGTCGGTAAATGTTTTGTAAATGAGGCCTGACCTTGGGTAAGTGAGACGTAACTTCGGACAGCTGGACATTTCCTGTTTGAAATATCATTCTGGGGTTTGCAGACGTGATCAGATTAATGGTCTGATTAAAGGTACAGTCCCGCAGGTAACCGCAAACAGCAATGACAAGACTGTAAAAATTTTCTTCGATGTGGGGGCCTCCAAAGCGCGATGTGGGCTCCGGCGCAAGCTGCTTAAGTCCCCTGACATTTTCATGATGAAGATCCAACCATCTGAGAGCCTTCCACCTGGGCACGCGCTGCCGTCACCGACTTGGAAGTCTCTAAGCAGACTTCGAACCCAACTCGGCCGGAGCAAAGACAATCTGAACGGCTTGGGGTCCACGAACCGCGCAGATGTCAAGTGCATATGCTGCGGCGTCTCTTCCTGTAGACACCACCCCCACCACCTTACATCTTGATGACTTTTTGAACTTTTTGCCATGAAGGAATTTTTGTCAAGAAGGCAAACGACAACGCCACGACTAATTTCAATGAAGGTAACTCTGTGAAATTAGAGACAGGATGTAATATTGCCATCTTCTGAAACAATTGCATCTGTCAGGGCAATTGGGGCGGCTTCGCTGTCGCGGTTTACCGTACTGGTCGGCTTCAGAATTGTACCGTAAATTACTACCTGAAAGATTAGAGTTTGGCCGTAATAGATCATGTTACCGGAAGGCAAAATATTTATGCTTAGTAGAAGTAGTTTTTGAAGGCCATACAAAGAGTTCCGTGCAGGAATCTAACGATAAACCGCATTTAAATAAAAAACGAAAGACTTTTGATTAACATACCTAATGCTAATCACGGATGCCATGGATTAGTCACAAAAGCTTGCTTACTGCTGTGATGAGAAAATCTTCTCACCTCTTGACCACGTCGGAGTTTCACGAGACGCAAGTTGCGTTGGAAGTCGCCTCGCATGTTGTCGTACAAGAGCCTTTAAACAAAGCACGTCGATTGTGTGGTACCACTGGTACCTGACCATTTTATGGAAGCGAGTAAAGTTATTAATATTTTGCGAACAAAACAAGTAACTCACAGCAAAACAATTAATTCATGTAACAAAATTATAACTGATCTGTCCAATTTTGAAGTAACAGCTAAATCACTTTGTCGAAACCCGTAAAGTTGACAAAAGAAGTCATTAGAAACGGTAACCAATTATTAATGATCTCCAGTCAATCATAACCCTTCATAACTTCGCTCAATGTCCATGGTTTATTGATAAAAGGTTCTCATAATTGAAAGGGTTCGTTACCGTTTTGAGTTTTCCAATTTATTAGGAAGTGCCTATTATAAAAGGTCTATTCATGTCTGAATGGCAAAACATTCATGATTTATGTATTGGGGTATATTTGATGTTCCGCGATGAGAATAAATGTTGGATGATTTAGCTGGTTGGTTTGTTAATAAAAAATATTGTGAAAATGTCGAGTTTTGTACATATTATAAATTAAAATAACCCAAAGTAACTTACTTCACAATAAACTAAAAAATGGCGTCAAAAAATTCCTTCTCAACGCTGTCAACTGGTAATATCCCCAAGATACTGGCGACGTTGCCACGTTGTATGGCAACGCTAAGCCTCTGCCCAAGAAAAAAGCCAGCCCTTGGGGCACGGGAAAGCGTTTTGAAATTTCCTTGAAAAGGTTTTGTACATACTGACTATAATATATACATCAACTCATGCGTTTATCCTATGGAATAGGCAGAAACTATAAACGCCATCATTGCATTGTACTCGATGTAAAACGACGTTGTTTTACTATGGACACTTTTAACGTACACATCTTGCTGCATCGTTCTCACATAATGTACCATCTCAAAATGAATGATGTAACCAAGGTTTTGTTAAAGTATTCTGATTTAAAAGAGTGTCCATGGAGTTTCTTGCCCGTTCTTCTCCATAGAGATCTACGTTAGGGAATGGGCAACTACAGTACTTTCACAGTTTTTGTGCCTTGTGACTGGGACTGTAGCTATATTTTACTGTTGTCTTTGTTTCGACAATTCAAAAGTGCCTGTAACTGGCCTACTTGAAATAAATGCTTTGATTTTGATTTTGATTTTGTTGTCCTTCTATGGCGCCCCCTGCCGGGCGTTTCCACTCACATCAGCCTCGAAAAACATCTTTTGTTGATCGCCTATCATTAATTCCGGCAACATGACCAAACGATTTAAGCACACTCTTTAATTAATTAATTTTTTTTTTGTCCTTCAGTTAGTAAACTGACGGTAATGTTTATCGTGGTTCGTCTAAACTTTTCTTCAGATAAAAATCATTAAAGATGACGAAAAATAACAAGCAGCATTCTTAGAAAAAAAACTGTTCTCGATTTGAATAAATAAAATACAATAACAGCTGCTAACGATTTTTTTTAAACGTCTACGAAAGTTATCGTAAGCAATTATACCTAAGTTAAAAGTAAGTTAATTCCAATTCATTGAACTTTGTAATAAACGAAGTAAGGGATTTAATAAAAAATAAAACTACAAGAGGAGGATAGGAATCTACGCCAAAAGCTCAATAATATTGGACGAGCTTTACTAAAGTTTAACTGTGTACTACGTACTTAGTATTTACATTTTACATTAAAAAAAAAACTTAAAATCTCAACTCATGAATTTAAATTGTCCTGAAATAAAAATAATGATCGAAGTTATGCTTAAAGATTGTAAAAGATAGCCCCAAAAAGTATTGCAAATTTTATTATTTTTATTTTGAGTAATTTTCCAAACAAAGCATGTACATTGTACAACGTATTCTTTATTCTGTCTATTTCATTAAGCAAAATAAGAGACTCTTCACCATATTTACTTAATATGTCTTAAAATCTACATAAAAATAGACCATGATATTATACAGAAATTATCTTCCAAAATAATATCTATATTTTCCTTCCAACAAAATAAAAGTTAAACCATAATGGTAGCGATTATTTCTCATTGCGGGTCTTATTTCCAATGGACTGAATAGGGTCTCATCACATTTGACGGCTGGCCGCGTGTGTCACCGAAGGCACAAAGATATTGTTCACACTTGGCTGACAAACGCTGCTTTTGACGGTTCTAATATCTCTTTTTGCTTAGTAATAATAGAATTTAATCTTTCTTGTAGATATTAATTGTTTCAAGCTATTGTTACAAATTCTGTTAGGGACGGACATCGTGACACAAAGAATCAACTGTTTATACAAAACGGCAATACTTAGACAGTCAAAATGTATGGAACAGCTGGAGAGGTCTAGAATCACGTGCTGAATCTATGGTTTGAACTTGTTTTCAAGCGGTCTCTTACACTTCCTTAATACTGGAAAGCCGATGGTCAAATCAAAATTGGGAGAGGACAGTCAAGGCTTGATTCCTAATTTAGCCAAGGACTTCTATAGATGACCACGAGAGCCCATTTGAATGAAATATCTGGTTCGCTAACAATTAATCTGTCTATAATGTGCCCTCTGCTGGAACCAAAGAGATTTAAAAGACTTATAGAGCGGACATTGGGAATATTTTCATTCAATAATTTTGATCCCGAACATTTTTGATTATGACACACGAATGCTACCTGACAAGCGGGCGTATGATACTAGACAGGCTAATTTGTTGTAGGTGGTAAAAAGTATTGAATTTTGATTTTCTTCGTCTTTTCCCATCTTTCGCTCGTAAATATTTGAATGTCTTTGTTGTAACACGATACATAGTTGTCTTCTAAAGTTACATGATACTTACGTTATACATATATACGTGGCTAATAACAGCCACTCGGGTCGATCTTAAGGTTAAGCCGTGCTTGCTTAGGGTGGTCCGTGGATGGGTGACTACCCATTACATACCGAGTTTCCTCCGTGCCTCGAAAGCCGTTGGTCCCAGCTGTATTTATAGATCTTTGACAGTCGTTACAAGTGGCCTGAAAGTCTGACAACTAGTCTTACCATAGGGTATCGTATTACAAAGTACGTGGAGGTCAGACACGCAGTCGCTCCATGTAAAATACGGGTATTCAGCTGCATCCGGTTGGACTGGAAGCCGACCCCAACACAGCTATGTTTTTCTCAATTGAGAAAAGACTAGGCAGATAATATAAGGTCTAACTATTCATACACGAAATATTTTCAGGGAATCATCTAACAGCTATAACAAAGCCATTTCAAGGGTTTTTTTTTTATCTGAGTATATTTTTTATAAAAAATATATAATTTAAAATTACTGGACCCACAAAATAAATACTGGCTCCTTATTTTTAAGCATCCATTACGCTAGATTACTACGTCGTATTTACCTACTGTCATTGTTAGAATGTGGGAGTAAAAGTTTTATGCAAAAAGTCTCAAAAAATTTTAGAATTATAATAATTTCGTAAAAAAAAAGTTTTTTTTTTTTTTCGTTGCTATGGCGAATTTACGACTTATAGAAGTTACTCTTAAAATATTTCGTGTTTGAAAAGATAGACCTTATATAACCGACTATTTTCTGATGGATTCATGACCTCCTCACACAGTGATGTCGCCGCGTTCACATTTTAATCATAAATGCCACACACGAAAGGTTTTACATAAAAAACACTTTCCTTAACCAAACCCTTGAATACTCAAACGTGACATAACTAAAGGATGTAACAAAACCCTTAAAGAAGCCGAAAGGCACTTGTCCTCCCCGTCATTGCGATCATTTTTTTGTTCTAGATCTAGACCATACCTGGGAACCTTCACAATTTAATTATTTAAGACCTGTATTATGTACCTACCTATGTTCCACAATAAAGATATTTATTGATTAAACCTTCTAGTTATGGAGATATTGGGGGTCAAAGATCCAATGATTCACAAGTTTTTTTTTTTAAATACATGTTTTTAATGTAAGATTTTTACTTTAAACATGTCCACGACCCCCGTACTATTCAATCCGTCCATCAGCACGTTTTGAGTGCGTTTCATTGCGTCCTACCGTAAAACGTGATTTTTCATTAAAAAAAAAAAAGTCATTTCCCAGCAACAATTTTTGCGTAAACTTACTTAGTTTGATGTACATAATGCTTGGTTGACGGCTTCGTGAAGGGTCTTGTTACAACCTGTATAACCACGAGTTTCACCCGCCCACAAACGTTGAGAAACTTGTTTTTAGCGAGTCTTAGCGAAAATAAAGGTCAGAAATATGTCGTGTACATAAATAAAACTTGTATCATTTAAATGTACTGATGTTGTTTAAAAAATGTATTGTTAACTGTTCTGTTCACCTTTTTGACAAATTCTGTATACAATTTGTTTTAGGTGTAAACAATAAACGAAACTGGTATACTATACGCAACTTGTACATATCATAACATCACGCCTGTAATACCCGAAGGGTTGGGCAGAGGTGTGCCTAATAGTACGCCCACATTACGCCAGTTATGTTTAAGTCCCATGTTATAAGGGGCCGATTGCCAGTCACAAATCCAGTCTCCGTGGCTGCTACTGAGAAATTTTTGATGGAACAACCCAATTAAAATTTTCCCAGGAATCGAACCCAGGACCTCATGCTAAACAGTTTGCGATTGCGACCACTAAACCAACGAGGCAGTCTGCATACAATACATAACTTGGTGGTGACACCGTGGGGTTAAAAGTATTTCTATCGCAACAAAACTCTTTTGGCGCAAATTATACAGAAACGGCGTAAGGTGAAGGCGCGGCGCAGGCACAGCACAGGCGTGGAATTTATAACGAAACGAAATAACGGCGTGCCTGCGAAAAAACGTTTTCATACAAATTACACGCCGTTCTTTCGTTTCGTTATAAATTGCACGCCTGCGCTGCGCCAGCGCCGCACCATCATCTTACGCCGTGAAGGCGCGGTCCAGGCATGATGCAGCTTCAAAACGTTTTCATACAAAATGTACGTAGGCGACGTGTCGTGAATTACACTCAAACAGCGCGGCGCAGGAATGCCGTTCTATCGTTTCCTTATAAAATACACGCCTGCGCTGTGCCTGCGCCGCGCCTTCACCTTAGGCGCGATTTATACAGAAAAGGCGTAAGGTGAAGGTGTGGCGTTTCTCTATAATTCGCGTCTAAGTGACTGAGACCAGCATGTGACATTATGAAAAACAGAAGAAAAATTGAATTGCGACCTAAAATTCGGCCGAATAGCTCTTACTTTCTAAACACATAGGTACTTTTAAAAGTTCTCCGAAAGGGAACAAACAGCTCAAATGGTGTTTCCAGCATAGTTTAACGTTACACGTTGAATACTTCGCGTTTTGTTCGCTTTTATTACGCTGCGAAGGAATTTAATTACACTGCGTAGGTAGTCTGATATCCAGCAGACAGAAGAAAAATTCTACCTACATATTGTATAATAGGTAGTGTTACAAGGTTGATATTATGATAAAGTAATAAGTTTTTGAAAAGACCCTGTAGCAGGTGTGGTGCACAGGTTGGTTCTCCATCCTCCATTGACAAGGGAAGATCCTCAACCAGACGAGTATTATGTCTGATGTATACAAGACGTAAATAGACCCTTCACGAAGCCGTCAACCAAGCATTCTATACATCAAACTAAGTAACCCTACGCAAAAATTATTGCTGGGAAAAGAGTTTTTTTTGGTTTCAAAAATCACCTTTTACGGTAAAATCAATGTTATGCACTTAAAACATTGTGCTGATAGTTGCATTGAATAGATAGTACTCGTAAACGAATCATGGAGATATTTAAAGTAAAGTTATAACCTTGGAACTTTGACCTCAAATATCTCCGTAACTAGAAGGTTCCTAGGTATGGTCTGGAACAAAAAATGATCGCAATGGCGGGGAGAACTAGGTCGGGACATGGAGCGACTGCCTATCTGACCTCCACAACCCAATTAGTCCTGGGTAATACGATTGGTAAAAAAAAACATGATAGAAATTAAAAATTAATTTATTAAAAAAAAAAACATATCAGCACATAATTTTGTTTCACAAAATGATAAAATACAGATACTCCATGGCACAAAAACATATCATAATTTTATATAAAACTTATAACAATGTTAGGTTTGGTTTCTTTAACATATATTTTTATTGGTTCCTATTGGCTAAGGAGAGCTTTTTCTTTAGAAAATTATAAATTATATCGTAGCCTAAAAGTGTTATAGTATAATAGGAGAGATAGATATCTTAAGTGGTAATAAAATAAATTCAAAGGAGTTTTAAACATCCAAAACTTTGAATTTTGCGAAAAGTGTCAGAGGACTATAAAATAAATTGTTTTGAATTTCATTCACATCTGTACTTACTAATCCACTAAATACTTTCTTAACCTAACAATATTTAAAATTATAAAACTAATCTAAATTATAAATTTTACGGCAAACGAAGGGGTGCGGGGGGGGGGTTTATTTTCCAATATGGCGAAGGATTGTTTGAAATACAATAGACACATAGATAATATACATACATTTTATTGTATACCAGAACAAATTACATATTTATTTGCTTTAATAAGATACTCAAACAATTAAAGGAAAAACTAAGTCATCAAAAAAAAGGTTCCTTCTCTTGAGACACGAAACCTCAAAAACTATATAAAAAAACCAGCATAGCCTGATGCCCGAAGACATCAGCTTTTTTATTTCCTAAAACCAATTTACTTCGGTAAAAGTATCCACGCCTGCATGTCAAGCAGGAGATCAGGGGGGTTCAATTCCCGATTAGGAGAATCTGTGGCTGGTGGCTGACCTGCGAGATCAAGCTAGGCTTGCCAAATGCGGTCTATGGATGGGTGACCAATTTGTTGACAATTAAGACCAACCGTGCTTCGGAGGGCACAGAAAGCCGTCGGTCCTGTGTTTGATCTCTCACCGGTAGAGGGGGAAACGAGTGTTCCCATGCATACGATTTCATTGTGCACTCTATGTCTTGCGTGGTCCAGTTTATCTCCGTTGAGATTTTAAGATGTTTTCCATGACAAAAGCTGTCCCTAAATACCCAAGACTTTAATCTTATTTTAATAAAGAAAATTTTGTAAAACTAAAAAACGAAAAAAAAAATCTTTAAAAAAAAATCTGGGGAGTATATTCTATGTTCTACGAAACTAACATACTATGATGTACATGATATATATACGAGTACATAGTTAGTTTTAAGCAAGCTGTCTTTACCGAGTTTATCATTTAGATATTTAATTTGAGGGCTATTCCTTAAAAAGTAACGAACTAAAAAATACATTACGATTATTTAATTTTATATTACCTACTCTAAATTGGAGGCAAAAGTAAAGTATTATCGTCTTCCATCCTATCATCCTAGTCTTATCTCTAATTGCAAGTTTTATATGCTTAAAACTAATTATACAGGAGCACTTTGCGCTTTCTAAATTACTTAAACCTAATGTAACATATACAGGGTGGGAAAAAATCGTGGATCAAACGAAACAAGGCGATAGTTGGGGTTATTTGCGGTAAAAAATATCTTTGAGGCAGTGCCCTAACTTGATCTCCATAAAAGTTATGACTATTTGAGTGTTTTTTTTAAGAAAATACCAAAATTTGTAATAAAAAGGCAAATAGAGTAAAATAGGTACCTATTTAAAAACAATAAATGGTGTTTAGTTGCTTCTAGGAAATGTATCATCACTACTAAAGTGCTTTAATGACAGTGGGTACCATTATGTATGAGTATTGGCACTTTTTTCAATATCTTTTAAGTCTCACGAAAAATTATTTGTAACTTTAGAACATTACTGAAAAAAAAAAAAATATCCTGATAACCCCCAACTATCGCCCTGTTTCGTTTGATTCACGATTTTTTACCCACCCTGTATACGACATCCCACACGAGTGAGAATATCATCACGGGAATTAACAGGCAATAAAAAACTAAAGCGGAACTAACCAAAAATCTTATATTCTTTGTAAAATGTGCAAAAGATGACAATGTTTGTTTCCCTGAAGGGCTGGGCAGAGGTTATAGAGGTATAACGTATGGCAGGGTCACCAGTATAAGGGTATGAGGAACAGGGTATCAGGTTCCTCACCCTCCATTGAAAAGGGAGGATCCTCCGACCAGATGGGTGTTGTATCTGGTGGGCTACTGCTCAAAATGTTGTCGAGTTCTTGTATATTTTGCTAATATCGCGGATGACTCGGCTTGCACGATGCAGGCATTTTAGTTCGTGTGTTGCGAAATAGATGTCGCTACAAAGGTCTGTAAACATTGCTCATATTACTCTTTTCGAGTGTGTGATGAGTGTCTAGAGTAGGCCACTAATACGCAGAGTAGAAGAAGAAACCAGTTGCTCTGACCCCAAATCAATTGGGATCACGGCACAGTGTAGCTTTAATGAAATACTGAATACCTTGATAGATATCATTCACAGCCAAATTATGCAATAATGTAGGGGTTTTTCTCTCTTTTTATTTCAGTACATAGACTCATCCTTATTACTGAATATTTTTGTAGGTATTTTAAGGTTTTTTTTTTTGTGAAAATTTTAATTGATGAACGCATTTGATGCTTAAAAGCGCTATAATTCAACACACTGCTTGATGACATGAAGACAAAATATTTTTTTTAATTAGTCGAATTTATAACCAATTTAAAAAAGGAGGATGTTCTCTATTCGTCTGATTTGCGTTCAAAACAATTATTGTTATGTGTAGTGCACATTTTAAAAAGATTATATCTTGGTAATTATTCTTATTCTTATCCTATTCTTGCTTTATTATAATTGCGTTACACTCTTAGAACTAAAACACGTTCAGTGTTTTTTAATATAATAATCGACTATAAGTGTGACCGAACTCTGTTTTCCTGATCATTTTACTCAGGAATTTAATCGTAACTTATTTCTTCTTACTTATACATGAACCAATTACTATCGCTTAATTTTTATCTTAAATTAAATATTAATTTATTGAAGTGTTCGTGTGAAGTTCGTGTGTTCCTGTTCACGCATATTTACATCTTAAAATATCTAAAGTACTAGTGAATCCAATCAATCCTTTCATGAACAATGAACAAGAAGAGTTTTTTTAATGAATTGTGAATCATGAGATGACGAGTAATAGAGAAATATGGAAGAAGAAGACATGCTGCGCCGACCCCAAATAAATTGGGATAAGGGCATGAGAATGATGCAATGATTATGAATAATAATAAGCTAAAATATTTTAGATGAAATATGTATTTTTGCAATGCATTTTCTTTAGTTGACAATGGATAATCACAATTTTAGTGTAATTTGAGCTAAACATTTTTTTTAATCAATTTTGTAAATTCCTTGAGGCATGTTAGTTATTTAATAATTGTGAATCTTTGTTTTATTTTGCTTATAATAATTAGTAAGTGTGTAAAATAGCATTTCTAGAAATAATACTGATGAAGAAACTTGCAACAGTTTTTTCTTTATGATTTTGGTTAAAACTAACAGAATCATGTTTTTTTTTCAATTTTTTATTTTTATTTTTATAATGGGCAAGTCAATGGAATTCAGAAGTACCCTCTATTACCTATTTACTTAAAATGAATTCCCTATTTGGTATACAAGCGATCATCCCGCGAATAATAAATCAATCATACAGCTACTCCTAAACTAAAAATTCAGATCAATTTCATCACCTGAAGTTTTAATGTTTAACTTTAGTTCTTTCGATCTTAACCCTTAACTTATAAATATTAGTGCGTAAGCCCTTTTTAATCTAATTTAGTAATGTCATACCGCTTATTGCGAAATATTATCGTAATACATTCAAACGGGTATCAATATTTCCGCCAAGTAAACAGTTAATGTTTTAGAAATCTGAGTTTATTGAAAAAATACTGTTTTATTGCATTTAATAACATTTTTAGATATTACTGAAACTGTGTAAGATGACACAAAATGATTAAAAGGGTCAAAAAAAATATATCTGTTCGTTTAAACAGAATGTGATTATTTAAATATTTTATTTGTATTTTGTATTTAGACAAATTTAATGACGATGAAAATATAATAAAACCTTCTTCAAAGGTTGCCACGTTTTCCATTACAAATATAAATAATTAATTTTGAAAATTGATACGTCCTTTCACTATACTATATTTTATTCATGATTTCGTTATTTAATGTCTGTGCTTATTATTCAGTTTATTATGTTGAAAGGACAAATTAATGAAAGAACAATTTTAAATAAATGGAAACCTGATTCGGCGGAAATATAAAAACCAACTAGAAATTATTAAATATATTTCTAGTTCTAGTCTATAACATTGCACAAAAAAACGAAGCGGGGCGGAAATGGACGAACCACGAAACGAAATGAACCGAAGAGTCTTTAAAAACCCGCAGAGTAGGTTTCAAACAGTTCATATGTTAGTAACGTAAGGAATCTCGAGTAAACTAAACTACGCTGTAAAATACGCTGACATACATTACACCTGTAAGATTTTTCATCAGTGTGCATTTAAAAATGCTTGTTCACTTTTTCGAGGCAAACTACGCTGACATACATAACACCTGTAAGGTTTTTCACCAGTGTGCATTTGTAAATGCCTGTTCAAATTACTTATTCGAGTAAAGCTACGCTGACATATATCACACTTGTAAGGTTTTTCACGAGTGTGCATTTGAAAATGACTGTTCAAACGACTTTTTCGAGTAAAACTTCGCTGACATACATTACACCTGTAAGGTTTTTTACCAGTGTGCATTTGAAAATGCCTGTTCAAATTACTTTTTCGAGTAAAACTACGCTGACATACATTACACCTGTAAGGTTTTTCAGTAGTGTGCATTCGAAAAATGTCTGTTCAAATGACTTTTTCGAGTAAAACTACGCTGACATACATTACACTTGTAACGTTTTTCGCCAGTGTGCATTTGAAAATGCCTGTTCAAATTACTTTTTCGAGTAAAACTTCGCTGACATACATTACACTTGTAAGTTTTTTCGCCAGTGTGCATTCGAAAATGCCTGATCAAATGACTTTTTCGAGTAAAACTACGCTGGCATATATCGCACTTGCAAGGTTTTACACCAATAAATATTCGAAAGTAGTTGTATTATATTCGGCATTAAGCTGCATCCGGCTAAACTGGAAGCCGACCCCAACATAGTTGGGAAAAGGCTTTAGCGTAACTGCACGGATAAAGTAATTCCGTAGATGTTACTATATCTATTTGTTTGGTCGCTGATGGTATTTTTACTTATTTCTCAGACTTTGAACCAAAAATGCAAAAGATTTACCTTTTCAATCGTCAGGATAGTTGAGTACGTTATTCAACAATAAGATAACTTTTGGGAGTTGCGGTCATCGTCATTTAAGCCCAGATAGAAAATGTAGCGAAAGCTGTAGCTTATTCTACAATAAGGCCAGCAATGCCTTGTGTCCAAGCGCAACTCTCAAACAAGTTTCTTAGTATTACAAATTATACTCGTGTTTAAAGATGTTTATGTAATTTCTCGAATAAGGTTCTTGGCAATAATTGATGCAAAATCAGAAAGAGATTAGCAATGATTTCACCTCTTCAAAAACTACTCTGACATACAACACACCTGTAAGGTTTTTCACCAGTGTGCATTCGAAAATGTCTGTTGAAATTACTTTTTCGATTATAACTACGCTGACATACATTACACTTGTAAGGTTTTTCACGAGTGCGTATACGATATCTGTTTAAATGATTTTTCGAGTAAAAGTATGTATTTCACCAGTGTGTGTTCGAACATGTCGTGTTAAATAACTTTTCCGAGTAAAACTACGCTGGCATATATCACACTTGGAAGGTGTTACACCAGTCTGTATTCAAAAAAAGCCTGTTCAAACGACTTTATTCGGTATTTAACTGCATCCGTCTAAACTGGAAGCCGACCCCAACATAGTTGGGAAAAAGCTTTAGCGTAACCGCGCGGATAAAGTAATTCAGTAGATGTTCCTATATCTACTTGCTTTCACCGAGGGTATTTTTGCTTGTTCCTCAGATTTTGAACCAAAAATACAAAAGATTAACCTTTATAATCATCAGTATCATTGAGTACGTTATTCAAGACTGGGAGAACTTTTGAGAGTTGCGGTCATCATCATTTAAGCCCAGATAGAAAATATAGCGAAAGCCGTAGCTTATTCTACAATAAGGCAAGCAATGCCTTTCGTCCAAGCGCAACTCTCAAACAAGTTTCTTAGTCTTAAAAATATACTAGTGTTCAAAAGATGTTTTTGTAATTTCTCGAATTAGGCTTAGGATTGATTCAAAATCAGAAAGAGATTAGCAATGATTTCAGGTCTTCTAAAACTATTCTGACATACATTACAGTTGTACGGTTTTTCACGAGTGTGTATCGAATGTGCATGTTTAAATGACTTTTCGGGTAAATGTATGTATTTCACCAGTGTGTATTCGAACATGTCGTGTTAAATAACTTTTCCGAGTAAAACCACGCTGGCTTATTCGAATATGCTTGTTCAAATGACTTTTTATTCGGTATTAAGCTGCATCCGGCTAGACTGGAAGCCGACCCCAACATAGTTGGGAAAAGGCTTTAGCGTAACTGCACGGATAAAGTAATTCCGTAGATGTTACAATATATCTCTCTTTGCTTTCGCTGATAGTATTAGCCATTGCTTTGCTTTGACCACAGCGTTTTTATGTGGTGCTTTTTCGGTGTAAATTATTCTGTTCCGGTTTAACTTTTAATCTAGGCATATGAAGGTTCAAGTTTAAAATAATTATCATTAACATAAAATAAATAATTTACAATAAAATTGCTAAAATCCGTAGTCATTCCGTATCCGGAATTCCGCTTCGTTTAGTTGTAGCTTAAAAAAAAAGAAAGACTTAAAAAAAAGAAAGGAAAATTGCATATTGGCAGTTTAACATACCATTAAACATATTTTTAAATTAAACTAAAACTCTTTTCGCGTAATCCTTAATTATCACTGGGAATAGATGAATTATATTTCTTAAAAGTAAACTTAATACTAATAGGCGTTTTGCCTAAACACTTATCTATTTCATTTCAATACCACAAGACGGGTTCACCCGATTTTTACATAAATTATACTTACAGTAAATACCACGTACGTTACCAAGTTCGAAGATTTATACAGATTAACTTAAGCGGAAGAGTAGAACGCCTAGTAATTATAGTACAAAAATCACGAATACAAAGAAATTTTCAGTGGTATAAAAGAGTGAGTTATGAAGAAAAGTCGATATCGTGAACATGACTGTGTAAGATTAAGATTATGATTTTGTTATGAACAATGCGTTATGATTTTATGATGAACATGTGTAGTACGCGACACGGTACATTGATAGCAGTCGATATTGCTGTATTCAAACTTTTAGTTAGTATAGACAAATAATATCTTTTTTTTTCAGTTTGATCTATTCTTGACATTTAAAATATTAAAAAAAAAAAATTAACTAAAAAAATATTCAACAAAACTGTTACCCAGAATAACTTTTTATTTAACAGGTTATGCGTTCTTGTGATAGTTTCTTTGGAAGTTGAAATAAATAGAAAAAACTCGGGAGAAAATGACCCGGGCTCATGAAGACACTTTAAAATCTGTAGGAAATGAGAAAATCCTTTCTGCATTTAAGTTCACAAAGAAAAAGATTCGTGTCGCGTACTGTTATGAAGAAAAGGTATTATGAAAAACATGACATGTTATCGAAAAGTCTGATTTTAAAGATTTTTTTTAATGTTTCTTTTTTTATTTTTTATTTTATGATTATGAAGAACATGAGTTTTGAAAAGTGTTATTGTCTCAAGAATTCAATTCAGGAGTTATAGATGTTAAATAATTTTACATATTTTGTTTTATAAATTTTTTCTATCACTCAGTCAGCCAGACAAAATTTTGAATGACATATTTTTAAAATAAAAACATACTGGTTTGAATCTTAAAATAGCTTTTTCACGTATTTCTACCCTTACTTTTAGGCTTAAGTTTGTCCAAATTTGAAGTTAATGGGTGCAAATGATCTTCCTGAATTTTCAACCGATACAAGCTCCGATGAGAAGCCAAATGCTTCAAAATCGCCAGTTCATGTTACTCCGTAGGCCGTTGGAACATATTAATGTTTTCCTCATAAAAATCAATATTATCCCACTAATCCTCCTAATATTATAAATGCGAAAGTTTGTGAGGATGGATGGATGGATGTTTGTTACTCTTTCACGCAAAAACTACTGACCGGTTTTGGATGATATTTGGCACACAGATAGTTTATAACCTGGATTAACTCTTAGGATACTTTTCATCCCAGTAGTACAATCTCGTAGGACATTATTGACGCGGGCCAAGCCGCTAGCATAAGCTAGTTAACAATATATCTGAAAGCGGCAGAGTTGATAAATGTTTTGTTTGACAACGCTGTTTCTATCAGACATTTGTGGAGAACCGCAAAGGTACCCAAGTCTAGAGTCAGCTGGTTGCCTTCGGAAGAACTGTCTAAAATCTATATTTTCTGTTAATCCTTTTGCAGGTTTTTCTTTTGCTAAAATATTATAACTTTTTTGGCATATGGATAGACCTCGACCTAAGTTAGGATAACGGACAAATTTTATCCCAGATACCGTTTTCATCCTGACTTCCACGCAGGCAAAGCCACTGCCAAATTTTGTATGAAATATTTTTAAAATATGTATTATTTTGCAGGAATTTTCTCCAAATCAGTAATGATTCTTACCGCAGTAACAGTTTCTGTGCAAAGTTCACTGTAGTTTAAGATTACTGTAAACAATTTTGGCCAGTCCAATGCGCGCGCAGTTTTCTTTTAGATTTCGATTTTAGATCATTCTGCTTCATAAAAGTAGGATGCTGCAGCGCGATAGCAGTGAAATAGTCAACGGTAGCTTTGGATTCCTCTAAATTCGTAGTAACAACGTACTCTTGTTTTTTTTTTTAATGCTTCATTGGAGGTGACTGCTGAGATGAAGTAATAGAGAAGTATGGAAGAAGATATACTGCGTCGACCCCAAATAAACTGGTAGAAGTGCAGGAGACTGATGATTGAATGGATGATAATAAAGATGAATAGTTATTATACGAGTATATTTTAAAGAATCTGGAGATGATTTGTCGACGTGATTATTTATTACTTTTTTTTTAGTTATGATGTTTTAGAAGAAGAAATTAGAGCATTCAAGTAAGATACTTTTCATTCGCACACACACAAGAAGCAAAGACGAAAAAAAAAAAAATTGTGTACGTATGCAAAAAAGATATTTAATAATATATCGTATTATTAATCCTACTCTACGTAAAGTTAATTTCTAAAGTACTTTTTTTGGAAATGCGACTACCATCTTTATTTCTTATGTACACTTATTTTATTAATTATAAATAAATATTATCCAGTCATACGTTGTCAATAAAATTAAAAGGAGAATAGCTGAACAGTAAACTAAGGATTAAAATATATTTTTATTTTGTAGTTTGACCGTATGGCTAGATTACACGTTTATATATATAACCTTATGTATACGTATGTACATGTAGGTAAAGCAGCCAAATAAGCCAAGCATATATATATTTCTGTAAATCTTAAACGAGCACTGTTGTTATTCCCGGTACCATTACCTGATTTTTGTCTTTATATTTTTTTTTTTTTTTAAATTTTTATTTTAAGTAAATTAACCTTTTCCTATGTATGATAAAAAATATCCACCATGTCCGCCATGGTTTTTGATTGTATGACGGAAAATATTCGTAAAAAAATATCCTTTCTTTTATTTTAGAAGTTTGCAAAGTAAAAAACTAGAATAAATTAAAATGGTTAATGGTACAGGTTTACGTTAATAATGAACCAAAAATACCCTGAACTAAAAAAAAAAAGTAGAAATTTACCGAAGTCCTTTACTTTAATCTAGCTGACAGATAGTTGTTCCGGGTCTGGCTGTTTGTGTATGTGTGATTGCATGTTTGTAAACGCACCCACGATACCTACAGGAGAAATTCCTAGTGTGAGGCAACGTTTTTTAAGAGAAAAGAAAATGCGGTCTTTTCAAGGTGCGGAACACTTAGATTGCAAGTCAGGCTCGACGTTTGCCGGATTTAGACTGCTTTACCAAGAAACCTTAAATATTAACACAATCTCACTCATACTTTCTAGCCTTACCATTGATACTAATTCACCCATAAATTCTTACTTAATCGAACACTTAGAACCGAATATATCTATTATATTTAAACGATATACCTACTTTGGATACTATACAGGCTATAAACAGACCCTTCACGAAGCCGTCAATCATATTATTACCATTCTGTACACCAAACTAAGTAACTTTACGCAAAAATTATTGCTGGAAAACGACTTTTTTTTTGGTGTGAAAAATCACGTTTTCCGGTAGGATTCGATGGAAAGCACTCAAAGCATTGTGCTGATGGATGGATTGACAGTACGGGGGTCGTGGAGGTGTTTAAAGTTAAAATCTTACATTAAAAACATGTATTTAAAAAAAAAAACTTGTGAAAAATTTGGAATTTTGACCCCCAATATCTCCGTAACGAGAACGTTCCCAGGTATGGTCTAGAACAAAAAATTATCGCAAAGACGAGGAGAACAAGTGACTTTCGGCTTCGTTAAGGGTCTAATTACACCCTTTATACAGTTATTTCTTACTTAATATGTTGTTAATTACAGTCCTGTTGCGGTAAGGAAATATGCATATCTTATAGATAACATCTATACTATTTGTATAGTTGAATGAGCAATGAGTGTTTCTTGATTATTAATTGAGCTACAGTGAATGACAGAAGATATATATCACTTTATTGTATATTATTTAATAATATCAGATTAATATTAAATTATAGATAGATAGATATCAGCTGCGCATTGGTTTTTAGAGATTTCTAATCATTAAAATGTCTTACCTAAGATCTGTTAATGTGTAGGAGCGCTGACACAGGATTTTGTATGCGTCGTACGCGCAGCGCTCAGCGACTCCAGTTCGCCCGTAACCGCCATTAGCTACAGAAGCGCTTTTAACCTAAATAAGTACTCCGTTGTAAGATTTGTAACACATTTTGCAAGTAAAGAAATATCCAAGTTCCGTCGCATTTTATTTCTTTCCGTACACACACACCATAAACACAACATATATATATACGCACACAAAATTGGTGACCCCGACGTGATCAACTGAGAACCGAAGTGATTTAAAAAATGACAAACTTGACTTTATCAGCAGTGATTTTTAAAGACAGTGTGTGTACGTGATCGAGAGCGGGCAACTCAAACAATATCAGCGGTCTATGGTGCGGAACTCTCATTACTTGCTCAAGAAAAAACGTAACAGAGTGAGAAGAACAGTATGGAAGACAAAATCACAGCAGACGAATATTCCCTCTAACCCGTCTCCATTACCGACAAGATTGAAGATTTTTGGCCCGAGGGCACCGGAATTGTGGACCACCAAAGCAGAGGCGATAATAAATTCTGTTCTTGTTAGGGCAGAATCTTTCAACTTCTCTACCGGTATACAAGATGTTATCACAAAAAATCTAAACTAATATTATAAATGCGAAAGTAACTCTGTTTGTTTGTTTTTTACCCCTTCTCGACTAAACGCCTGATCGGATCGTAACGAAATATAGCAAGGAGATAGGCTATATATCCTGGGGAAGGACATAAGCTTTTTTTCTCACAAATACACATCAAAATTTCAACGCGAACGAAGTCGCGGACAACAGCTAGTTTAAAAAATGTGAGAATTTGTGAATATGTTTAGATATTTAGTTTCTCATTACTAGTATCTGATTGTTGTTTCTTTTTTTTCTATAAAATCTATGGTAGTTGATGTTCAATTTAACATAATTTTCTTTACTTTTTTTGTGTTTTTGCTGTTCAAAATTGAGCATTACAACATTTTATGTCTAAATTATTATTTATTTATTTATTTAAACTTCATGTACAATAGTGGTACATAGGCGGACTTAATGCCACAAGGCATTCTCTACCAGTCAACCTTTGGGTTAAATAAGAAAACATTGAAAACACAACACATACAAACATGCAACACACATGTATGCATGTGCATGCATGCATGCATTGAATTATCATACAATTTTAAATATTACACAAAGATTTCTACTGAAATCATTTTTCTAAAATGTCTCTTCTATGGCCTTTACTATGCACAGAATAATATGTATCTTCTGTCTTTCATGTAGCTCAAATAAAACAATTGTTTAATAATAGTGAATTAAGAATAATTATTTGAATACGTATTTTGATGCGCACAATGAAAGCTAAATGTAATTAACCTAATGCCGACTTCGATACTTTTAAACGTTACCTAAATCTTATCCTAAATATTATACCAGTTTTAATTAGTTTTAATTAGTTATTTCCGCACGAACACACCATTTTTTATTTAATTATATAATTAAGTATAATTATTTTAAAATAACCTGTTTTCGATTTTTAGCCCAGTTGCATCGGTTTTTTTTTTTTGCTTAAAATATAATTGAAACTTACAGTGACGATAACTAAGACATGCTTATTTTTCAAACACAAATAATGACGAATTATTTATGTCTGAAAAATTTCATCAATTTATGGTTCTACACTTTTGACGAGATCTACCTTATCACATCGTTGAGATAACATAATCTAGAATACTACCTTAGAAAGTATATATAAACCTACTTATTATCAAAGCGCTATTGTGTCCCATACACGAAAAACTTCATTCACAAAAATATTGTTTTTAATCGATAATATTTTACCTGTCCTGGATGACTGACACCAGTATGCCTGAGAGATATTTCTAGACGGCATGTAAAGCCAAGTCAGAGGCCCATGAGCCGCATAAAAACTCTGACACCAGGTTAGGCACTAACCACACGATAAAGAAAGAAAAAGGATAAGTGTTATTATTTTCCGAGAAGTTCTTTTGTTTTGATCTTTACAAATAAATAAAACTGAAGTGTCTGTTTATAATGTCAAAATAACAGCTTTTTACTGAATGCATATGAAAGTATATACGGTACTTATGAGAACTTTTTTTATTTTTTGTCTGCCTGTCTGTTTGTTTGTTCCGAAAAACATTACGGTTCCTTGCAAAAAAAAATTAAAACCCATGAAAATGTTAACAAAATTCAATTCAAATAGGTAAGTAGGCAACAGCTTGTTTTTTTAATAAATTTAGACTGAGGTTTGATATTGTGTGTAAAACCTTTGGGATTGACCTTTACATAAAAAGCCGTCGTTTCACTGCCGTGTCGTTGCGGTTCGGCTTTGCAGTTGCGGTCGATTGAACCTTGAAAATGTAATACTATACACACACAAATGTAGAAGGAAGGTCTTATTTTTAGCCTCAACTGCATTCTGCGTGTTAAACCATGATGTAACAAAAAACAAATACTGCGGCAAGGAGTTAATTTCGAAATTTACAAGAAAAATTATAAAATTTATAATTTTTCTTTCTTTTAAATTTCGAAAAGTAACTCTTCGCTGCAGTCTAAAAGTTTTTTTAGAATACCTACCTATTAAAATAAAATATTGTAGGTAAATTTCAAAGAAAAAAAAAACAATTATTAATTTGGCGTATGTAAGATATCATATATGTTTAATAAAAATAAAAAAAAATATTAAAAATTAAATGATTTTTATACATTTAACATTTGATGATGACCACTCATCCTCTGAATACATAAAATGTGTGATGATAATATTTTTAATGCTGATGAAATGATGTTTTTTTTTTTGTGTATGATTACTTTTTTTGGTAATATAAAATATAATAAGATGTTATATCCGAAGTTTAAAACTTAAATATGATTATTATGAACACGGTTATCACCGGTGGTAATACCTATTTTGACATTTTATTAGTAACTCAAGTAAAAAAAAAAAATTGCTCCGACGACTAAACCGTTTTGATTTTAAAATTTAAAATAAAAATTATTTTTAGTTAATGAGTGGCGTTTGCTTTTGGCATGGCATACAATAATCAATTCTATTTCCTTATCAATTTTGACTTTTAAAAGTGCTTCACAGATAATGGCTTAATTGAAATATATGGTACATAAAACATCTTTTTATTTGCGGAAAAAAAATTTCAATAGGTAGTTAATTTTATTTAGTTTGCATGAATGTCTTTTCTTCTTTTACTCCTTTTAAGATTAAGGGCTGTATTTCGAGTTTCGTGTATGGGACTACATGACTTATAACTAAATAACCTAGTTGAGGTGGATTTCCTTTTGGTTGTATGAAGTATTTTCATTTTTATTTAGCCAATCACACTATGTGAAATACTACAACGATGTTAAGTAGCAAAGAAATATCGAGAAAATTAAAGGTAGAAAAAAACAGCAGTTTCCTTAACTATGAACGTCGTTTTCTTACCCTAATACTGCCATTATGTCTAATAGAAAAAAAATATTTACGAACCTTACATTTAAAAAAAAAAATCTGTTGCGTTTTCAATAGTTGTTGCAATTTTTAAAACTAATTTCTAAAATAAAACTTATTTAAAAAGTACTAAAAGACAAACATTTAAGAAATAGGTACTTAAACCAATAAACTTTTATTAAAACGAACGCAGAACACGAAGGGAAAATATTTAAAATATGGAAACTAAATAATAATGAATAAACCTAAGGCGGATTGCCGACAAAGTTGACAACTAAACTATTTTTATCCATCAGGAATGAGTTGTTCTGTAAGAAAAAAAAAATCTTTTGGTCGTTTTAGTGATGTAATTATATAAAAATTTTATTGCACACTTCATATTTGTTAATTTGTTTTTTTTTTAATATTTTTTATAATTTTTCTGAGTTTTAAAATTATATGTAGGTTATTATTTATTAAATGTCATTGTAAGTTATTTTAAATATTGATAAGACTAATTCCTGATAAAAATAAAGATTATAATATAAAGTAAAAGCGTATAGTATAAGACTATTCAGCCACGTCAAAATATATTTCTAAATAATAGAAAACTAAATCAAATTAAAAACTAATAATTGAACGGTAAAGAGTGTTTTCTTCTTCAAATAAAAAAACTTATATATTAAAATGGTATTAAATACCTATTAAAAATTAAAAGAATTATCTTAAAAGTTTTGATTTTATTCTGTTTCAGTGAAATTTATGAAGTCGTTTATTTGTTGTTGGCATTATTTGACTTGGCATTATTTTTATCTGCTATTTTTATATTAGTATCCATATACTCCTAATAATCTATGCACGTTTCAGTGTTCTTATAATTATTTTTATATCTAATCATCGGCTCGTGTGGTTTTTATTCTTAATAATTGTAAGTAAAGACTATGAATGAAAAAGATACTTATAATAAAAATGCAAACTCAATCTAAAAACTATGTAGCAACTATGTATAAATCTGCATTTTATGTACATATTGTTCAGTACACGTAACAATAAAACGCCATATTCAAAATGGCGACTAAAAGAAAAACTCTATGATTTTATCACTCAGTTGACGAGTAGCCGTTTACGACTTTAATGATAATGCTTAAATTAATAAAAAAAAAATATTAAAAAAAATTATTAACTATTTAAAAATGTTTAAAATTATTCGATGCTACGTGCTAATTAAATATGTTACATAAGTGTGCGCGTACTCTTACAGAAAGAAGATTATGAATGAAACATGAAAGATGGAACATGAAGATGAAATTACAAAGTCCGAAATGTGAAGATGGTAAAAAAAACATTTTTTACATAAGAATAATTATAAAACTACAACATTACATAAAAAAATTGCATACAATAAAAAAAAAACTACAGTTTTCTAGTAAAAGCGCGCGCACCGCATTCTTTTAGACATCATTGGAACAAGCCCTTAGAATACATTTTCATACACACACCAAAACAAAATCGCATCAAAATTTCATTCATACTCTGATTTAGTGGTTCCCAAACTTCTTTTTACCAGGGACTACTTTGGGTTCTTTTTTACCCGACTACGGCAAAGCCAAAAGGAAGGGTTATGATCTTAACAGTCCCTGTATGTATGTTTGTAACATTTTTATATGCCACGGTAGTTGTTATCAGGTTTGAGAAAAATAAACTGTGTCAATCTAAAAATTAACTTCGAATGTTGGTGCTTTTACAGTAGATACTATTGTAGAAAATACAATATTTTTCATAGAATAAAAAAAAATCGGTTTGTATTACTGTTATTTTTGGGTTTGCATCTTTTAAACAAAAATTTAAAAAGGTTATCTTTTTAAACCTTCTGCGGACCGTGAGCGCGAGGTCTTGTGGGGCACTCTTGGTCTGCGAACCATAGGTTGGGAACCAATGCCATTCAAATGCCATTTTATTCTTATTTGAGTAAATATTATTCACTCATTCATTCCGTTTACGGAGATTCTTACTTAACTATTTTAGAATACGTTTCGTACACTCACTTATATAATCTTCACTCAAAAAGCGCTCTAATTTTCTACAACTTAAGATCTATTAGACATTTCTCGCGCAGGTTATTTTCAATATATTTACACACTACTTACTAATTATGGGTATGGGGAATGCATAAATCCCGTTATTTCTTTTGACAAAATATATATACAGTATTTTTTTTTTCTTATACTTATATTCTACTATGACTTTATATTTATCACAATTATACGTAAAAATTAAATAATGTAAGGTAGATTCTAGTAAGTTAACACTTCATGCCAGTTTTTTATTCGACTATTAAAATAACTAGAAGTGTTAACGAAACTACCTAAACAAAAGGGTGTTTTTTTTTTCTTTTTTATATTTCAGTCAGATAAAACTGAAAATTGATGATTGTTGATTAAAAAACTCGTTTTTGCGAATATTAAAAGAGCGGTAAGACAGCTTGCGTTTTTTTCTTTGTTTCCCCTTAAATATACGATAGTAATTAAATTATTTAATTAAACACATTTAAACCTTACACTTAAAGCCTTAAAAAACTTAAATAAAATAATTGTTCAAGGTCTAACCCTAAAAAATACGAAATTAAATTGTACTCTATTATTGAACGAAAGTCACACAATACGATACGAAACATAAAAGAAATTAAAACGAAAACGCGCATCTAACGACGATAAACAATTCCGACATTGCAAAGGATTAATATACACTCCTTAAAAAGGACCTCCCCTTATATTAATATTTAGGATACAGCCATATAAAAATAGTTGCCTAAAAATATTTTTCGAAAAATAATGATATTCAAAGTTACACACACGCTTAAAAAACTTCCTTTAGCTCTACCCAAAACTTAAATCACGATTTTAAAATAAAATCTAACTAAATTGGCATTGAATACCTTATAAATTCGATATCGAACTTCACGCAATGAATATACAAAAGTTAAAATTATAAAATAAACATAAACTTAATCTTTTAATTGAAACTTTGGGAATTTTGAAAACGAATAAAATGAATAAACCTTATAAAATATTTTGGCCAAACAACATTAATCATTCTGTTTCAGAATTTTGATAAAATAAAATACCTAATATACCAGTATCCTTCGATTCACACTATCGTTTTGCTCACAATTTAACCATATTATTTTTCCGATTTACACATTTATTTTTTTTCTGACCTTTTTTGTCCTGTATTTTCAATATTAAAGCTTTCAAGGGACGTTTGCCAATACGTACACAAAAAGGGACAAATGGGACGAAGAAAATCAGAGTAGTACATACGGCGACATATCCAGTATAACATGGCCTCGCATTGTATAGATTTCCCGTACAATGAGAGATCCGCTTATACTGGTTATGCATAGGTTGATTGGTCGTCGTGTGTATAGTTCCCCAGAGCAGCTCAGAAAAGTTGAGCTAAAGCGTCTAGAAATAGTACACACAGCGTCAGTATGTGCTAACCCCTCAAGCTTTAAAATGGTAAAAATTGAGTGGTTAGCACTTACTGACGCTGTGTAACTCGAGTTGGTACAAAAAGAGATGAAACAGTGTAATACAGGTGGTGTTTTATACTTTCGATAGAGACAAATGTACGTGATTTCATCGTTTTCTGTACCGGTTGGAAGTGACACTATCATAGCTCATCTTTGCTCAGCGGCTGATGCTCCACATTTTTAAAGTGAGCTCTTGTACCCATGACGATGATCCCTTATTTTTTCAGTGTTTAAAACAGCCAGTATTTAAGGTTGTTCGATGATCCCTTTTTTGATGACATTTATGTGTGTCATGGATATTGCAATTGAAAAGTTTCCTGTACTTTTTCTATAGGCGACAACGTTCAAATTTTTTTTTTGGAGTCCAGTAACGTTTTTAATCATTTCTTCAAGCCTAAATAGACGCCAATCTTTTCAATGAACTTGTGCCTAAAAGTTGACGAGGACCGAAAAGGCACGGTTGAGGTAAATTAACCAACAGCAGAACGGAGTGTAGTTGAGCGAAGTTGACCTAAAGCTTCTAGAAATTGGACCTTGCGCTGAGCGGTACAAATAAGTGTTGAAACAGTGAGGTACAGGTCATATGTGTACTATATATGTGGACGTGATTACAACGCTTTTTGTACCACAGCAACCAGTATTAAAAGTTGGAAGTTACACTATCGTAGCTCAACTTAACTCATAACACAACGTTTCATATCTCTATGGAAAACTGTGTCTTTCATAGAACGATGACTTTTTGGTTGAATGTTTAACAGTGCTAAGAATAAATTCTCCGTACCTCATTAATTGAATATTTTACGTTTTGAATTCAGATGATCTTACAGATTTTGTAGGTGACCAAGTTTTTAACATTTCTCCACTACTACGGATGTTTATTTTTACGACAGACGCCTGCTTAACAGTAGTTTGGCGTTGGCTGAAGAAGATGAGCGGTATGAGGGTAAGAAAGGCAGTGTAGCAGGTTGTTGTAGTAACGAAACCAAGAGCAGAGCAGAGTTAAGCTGAGTAAAGTTGAGTTAAAGAGTCTAAAAATCGTACCTGGCAATGAGCGGTACAAAGAAGGGTTGAAATTGGCATATAGGTGGCATTTGTACTTTTTTTAGATATGTAAACGTGATTTCGACGCTTTTTGTACCGTTTCAAACAGTAATGTGAAAGTTGGAAATTACGCTATCTTAGCTCAACTTAACTCAGCAGACAACGCTTTACAATTTTATCGAAAGATATGCAACTAGTTCTCAAAATGCTCATCAACTTTTGAAACCATTTTCATTTGAATGTCCATCGGATTTTGGACGACAAAAAATCAGATTTTGTTCCGTTTAAGTAATATCGTTCGAAGAAGTAATGGATCTTTGATGTTTTGCTTTTTGAAGTCCTGCAGTTTTCAACTTTGTTCATGTTTTCATAAGGTGTTTGATCGTCGAAAATTTAAATGGTCCGCAAAAAATCAGTAGATATTGTTCCATTGAAGTTGCTGGTGAAATTCATCCCTGTAGTCCGTCTGTTGGTTCCAAAACCGCATCGTACGAGATCCCCACAACAGTGTGAATCGTCTTTTCTCCATTCCTTACATATTAGTTACAGCTACGGCGTAATTAAAGTAAAACACACAAAGAAGCTATGTTAAAAAGGATTTACTCTCCTCCTGCTTGACGATCCCCATCTCCTGGAGCACGGCTTCCAGACCTTCCGGCATCCTGCCCTGGTCTAGCTCCAAGTTCCACTTGTAGTACTGGAATAGAAGAGAAAATATTTTTTAAGACCTGGTATTTGGAGCATTTCGTTATGAATCGCCGTTGGGCAACAAGTAAGACGTTTGTATGAGAGAGTTTTAGAACTTCAACCAATCATTTTTAAATACAGTAGACTCATCAGCACAAAGTACAGGACCCTGAGCAATTACCTGAATCTGCTATTACTATTTATTCCTACCACCTCGCACTTGAAATTTGATTCCTCACGAAAAGCTCATATTCAATAGACAATAGACTTCATTTTCGTTCATTCCTGTTTCATATGCTTGTTTCAGAAGAAAAATGTGGAGTTCGTATACCTTAAGGTACCTTGAGGTATACGAACTCCTGCTGGGTTCTTATTCGAAGACTATACGGTGCTGGTGTAATGACAAGCGTATAAGACAATTCAGTTTTGTCTCAGAATTGGCCGAATAGAACAGGTTTTATTGTGGTATGCCGTCTCGGGTTTTGCAGATGTCCCTGAGAGTCAGTGAGAGACCACTTACCATTAAATGGAGAGCCACCTTTGTATACCACCCAATATCCTCAAAACAGCTGCATTGGTGTGTTAGAGCCTCCGATTTTGCGGCAAGATGGCGGTGCCCAGAGGAGCTCGTGGCTAAATGATAACAGGCGCTCGGATCGGTCTTTAGGTTAAGCCGTGCTTGCCTAGGTTGCTCTGTGGATGGGTGACCACCCATTACATACCGAATTTCCTCCGTGCCTCGGAAAGCACGTTAAGCCGTTGGTCCCAGCTGTCATTTGTAGATCTTTGACAGTCGTTACAGGTAGTCCAGTGGCTCAAAAAGTCTGACAACCAGTTTTACCAAGGAGTTACCTAGTATTAGCTGGGTTGTGGAGGTCAGATAGGTAGTCGCTCCATGTAAAATACGGGTATTCAGCTGCATCCGGTTACCGCCGACCCCAACATAGTTGGGAAAAGGCTAGGCAGATGATGATGGCGGTGCCCAGTTTCGTCACACAAAAGAATACAAAGAGTATCACATACAGACCTTATCCAGCTCCTTCCGCAGCGTCAGAACAGACCGCTCGCGGTCCGCAACCAGCTCCTCCAGGTACTGGTAGCGGAGCTTCTTGCGCGCGCGACATTCCCGCGCTGACTGTCTACTGCGTTCTGCTTGAACATGTGAAGAGGGAACCACGTTAGGCTTGAGATCATACAGTGAAAATGGAACTTAAAGCCCTGAACAGACGATGGACTATTTGTTTGCCGGACAGAAATGACCGCAGTATTGAATTTTGGTCTATTTGTTGCCGCGTAATTTTTCCGTCCATTGGGTATGGCAAATAGTCTACCATCTGCTCAGCGCGTAACGGTGAGATGATCGATAAGACAGATTTATTGTAGAAATATTGACGTTATGTCATTTGTTTGAGTGGAGTAAGAAATTGAAGTCGATTGTTTAGGGTTCGTTGTAGCAATATTTAATAATATCTATGTCATTATCATAAGAGTAGTACACTGGGACTACACCTCCCCAGTCGCACCCACACGACTTCAAAAATGATCTCTGTGATTGTTCCCAAATTAACTTAGGCTGATGAAAGTTCAATGTGTCTTTTTTTAATCTACCCTAGACTTCCTGAGTTCCTGAACATTTCTGAGCTTCGTTTAAAAAAATATCCGCAGAATGGATGGTATTTTAAACCCGGGAGCATATGAATTTTCGATATCTGCCAAGCTTCGTTGTGTGCAAAACTGGATTTGAGGATAATACTCAACGAAAAATAATAACAGCCGCTCGGGTCGATCTTTAGGTTAAATCGTGCTTGCCTAGGTTGGTCTGTGGATGGGTGACCGCCTGTTACATACCGAGTTTCCTCCGTGCCTCGGAAAGCACGTTAAGCCGTTGGTCCCGGGTGTCATTTGTAGATCTTTGACAGTCGTTAGGTAGTCAGTGGTCCAAAAAGTCTGACAACCAGTCTTACCAAGGGGTATCGTATTACCCAGTACTAACTGGGTTGTGAAGGTCAGATAGGCAGTCGCTCCATGTAAAATACTGGTATTCAGCTGCATCCGGTCAGACGGGAAGCCGACCCCAATATAGTTGGGAAAAGGCTAGGCAGATGATGACTCAACGAAAGTGATTAGGTACATTAATCCTTATTACTATCACTGATAGTCGCACATTATTGAAGACACAACATAATAATGTTTTGTTTGGTATTACCTATGACGTGGCTTTCTATCTATATTCTCACATCTAAATTAATTTGTAGGCTGGTAGCTGATAGACACAACATAACATCACGGCTGTATTCCCCGAAGGGTTAAGTAGATGTGTACCTAATAGTACACCTACATAATAGGGGATGATTAGAATTTAATTTCTATCCTGTTCGTTAACATATCTGTCGGACTCTTTTTAAGTTACATTGGTAAGGTCACAATTGGAGTATGCAGTACCCGTGTGGAACCCCTACTACAATAAATACAGTGAGTGTATAGAAAGCATACAGCGCAAATTTCTGAAGTCTATGCATTATCGTTGCTTAAAGAGTTGTTATCTCTCTTATAGTGAGCTACTTAAAAAGTACAATCTGCTTTCCTTGAGTTCAAGGCGTACTTATCTTGAAACCAAATTTTTGTATGACTTGTGCAATAACTTGTATGATTGCTTAGATATTAGTAACAGGCTATGTTATATAGTTCCCAGGACATGCCAGGGACGACAGGTGCGGGCACGACCTGTATTCGCCACTACTACCAGTCGTACGAATGCCGGCTTGCGTGCACCTATTCGTCGCCTTACGAGCAATTATAATAAAAAATTCTGTAGCTTAGATCTGTTTGCTTTACCCCAGGGAAGGTTTAGACAAATGTTGCTTGATTTATTGAAAAACTAATATTACTTTGTAATTTCATTGAGCAACACTAAATAGCTTCATTGTTGGTGTTGTTGATGCTTCACTATTTGTAATTATCTTTTTTGTTATTTACCATATTGTCTCATTGTTTATCTGTGGAAAACGTGGTTGATTTCACATTTGTATCATTTTTTAATCTTATTATTATTTTTTTTTTTGTTAGCCTCAATGTGTAATTGTTTGTTTTCCCTAATAAGTAAAATAAAAATAAGTAAAATACATTCAAATTATTTAACGTTTAGACAGCCACAGCGTAATCGCACGTGCGTGCTCTCCACGCCAAGTCACAATTTCACCTACCATATTGTCACATATTTGTGTCGTTTGACGTACAGGGCAAGCGTTTGCTTGTCACGTATACATATGTGACTATGGCGGTAAAAAGGTTAAGGTGTGTTGTTCCAATTCAAACAAAAGAGCATCATTAGTTAGATTGACCTTAACTCGTCTATGTTGAAATACCACATAACGGTGAAAGGTACGTTCTACAACTGCCATAGACCACGTTATTGTAACACGGATGTAGAAACGAAAACGATTGTTTCTATTTTACATCCGTCACCGTTTTTGTGCAAAGATTCTACAAGATAATAATAATAACAATACTTTATTGATTCAAGTCCTTACAATATGGAGTTTTTTGCCCGTTCTTCTCCATAGAGATCTACGTTAGGGAATGGGCAACTACAGTACTTTCACAGTTTTTGTGCCTTGTGACTGGGACTGTAGCTTTATTTTACTGTTGTCTTTGTTTCGACAATTCAAAAGTGCCTGTAACTGGCCTACTTGAAATAAATGCTTTGATTTTGATTTTATGCTTAGCTAAAGTTCTCAATAATTAAAAACGCACAGAAGTTGAAACCCTGACTTCTAAACTAGGAATACTTGTGTCTTAGGAGTCAGTGTTCTACTGCCACTTGGACTCAATGACTTATGCGTAGAAAAGTCGTCATATTTCGGGCTGTGGCTAAATGTACTTCAGCTTTCACCACCGTGATCATCAGCCTACAGCAGTCCACTGCTGGACATAGCCTCAATCGCACGCTGCTCAACTCGATTCTCAGTAACTCTCATTCAGTTGCTACCAGCCACTCTTCCAAGATCGTCACTCCACCGAGCCTGAGGGCGTCCCACCTTACGCTTGCCGATTCGCAGTCTCAAGAACACGTCTACCTTCAGCTTTACTGATGTTATTCTGTCTGTTGTCCGTCTATCGGCATTGCAAGTTTTTTTCCATATCAGTAAAAGTAAGTTTTCATAACTCTAAAAGTAAGATTTGGTTTCCTGAGATCAATTGCCTGTAGCTACAGGAGTTAGTCTGGTGACCTTTAATGCCCCATCTCTAATTACCACTTGTGCGTAGGGTATCGTGTTACCCAGTATTGCAGTGGGATGTAGTCAGATAGACTGCCACTCAATAAAAATACTGGTATTCCGCTCATCAGGTTGATGGAGACGGAGAGGAAGACCAAGGGAACGATGGCTGGATTGTGCAAAGAATGATATGAAAGAAAAAGGAGTAAATGATAGCGAGACGGTTGACAGAAAGAATGAAAGAAAAAAACGTGTTGTGCTGATACCAAGTAACATGGGACTAGGGCAGGTAGATAATAATTCCGCTGCATCAGGTTATAATGGAAGCCGACTCCAACATAGTTGAGAGGGGAAAAAGGCTAAGCAGATGATGACTCCAAAGCTGTCCTAAAGAACCAAAATGTGTTGCTCCGATTCAAACCCACGAAGGACAAGAGCAGGAAGATGATGTAACTCCTTAAAAGCTGTATTATTGATCCTTACCTAGCTTCGCCTTCATGTCCTGTTTGTCGAGCTGTGCCTTGCGGCCAGGCCTGCGCCCGCGCTTGCCTGACTCACGCCTTTCCCCGCCCTCCGCACCCGACGCCCCCACCGAGCCGTACACCCCGCCACCCAGCGACTCCTGGAAAAAAAGACAGATCCTGTGAGCATTTTTTTTTGAAAACAGGATATTATTATGCTTACATAAACAGCCTAGTTTGTCCTCACTGCTGGGACAGGCCTTCCCTCAATAAAAGGCAACGAGCCACATTCCATCACGCAGATTACTTCGTTGATGGTAAAACATTTAGGGACATGATAGTCCCAAAACATTGCCAGTACCTCTAGTTCCCCCCCCCCCTCCATTAATTGAAAGGATCAAGGAAAAAAGTGTTAATTCTAAAAAACATAGAAAACCAAAAATCAAGCAGATTCAATACTGCAAGTACTATATCCCAAAGAAAAAGAAAGTCTTTTCAAAGGGTCTCATAATAATGGCTATGCCCGCGGCTTCGTCCGCGTGGAGTTCGGTAATCCAAGTGTGCTATGTGTTAATCCAGGTTATAAACTATCTGTGTGCCAAATTTCATCCAAATCCGGTCAGTAGTTTTTGTGTGAGAGAGTAACAAACATCCAGACATCCATACATCCTTACCAACTTTCGCATTTATAATCTTAGTAGGACTGTTTTTTTTTTAGAATGATTGTATAAAAATATAAAATTTGTAAAGAAGGAATACTAATCTTTTATTTATGACTCAAAAAGGTGTCCCAACCATTGAACAATCTTAAAAGTTCATAAAGAAGTCAACCATCGGCCACGGTTCAATCAATAAATCAATCAATTACCACGAGTTCAATTCGATTTCAAAATCAATGCTAACAGACATACTACGCACGTGAACTATGTCTTGGCAGAGGAGACAATGAGCTCACGACAGTAAGACGAAACGCAATACGTCTAAATATGTCCCATTCATATACTATTATTAGTTACTGGTAAAATTTTCCCTGAAGACTTTGGGCCATTAGGAACTACCGTGTGAAGACAAGACGTAATGATGGACATATGTCACATTTTTTTTTTGACAAATTCTCAGTTAGTGACACGACAAAACAAGAACGATTAAAGTTGTAGAGAAAACGATTTTATGTTTTTTGGAAGAACAACTTTATTACCCACACATACATGATGGAGGAACTCGTGGCTAAATAATAACAGCCGCTCGGATCGATCTTTAGGTTAAGCCGTGCTTGCCTAGGTTGGTCTGTGGATGGGTGACCACCCATTACATATAGAGTTTCCTTCGTGCCTCGGAAACACGTTAAGCCGTTGGTCCCGGCTGTCATTTGTAGATCTTTGACAGTCGTTACAGGTAGTCAAGTGGCTCAAAAAGTCTGACAACCAGTCTTACCAAGGGGTATCGTATTACCCAGTACTGGGTTGTGGAGGTCAGATAGGCAGTCGCTCCATGTAAAATACTGGTATTCAGCTGCATCCGGTGAGACTGGAAGCCAACCCCAATATAGTTGGGAAAAGGCTAGGCAGATGAAGACATACATGACGTTCTTGATTGCGCTAAAATTTCAAAGATTGTTCGAAAGTCATTGTAATATCAACGTATATTGCAAGATTTTAAAGCTAAGTGTTCAATAGTTGGCTGTATTTGTTATCTAAGAACCTGCCAAACTTAGACCAAATCAAAACTTGCTAAATGCATCATTTGATAGGTAATCTTAAGATCAATTAGTTGATAAGATCCTTATAAGTCCCGCAAATGTTTCCTTACAAGATACTGTAGATTACAAAGGCCGAAATTATCATATAGTAGTTTTAGTTGATGCAAAAAGACTCGCATATTATCACGCCTGTAATCCTCGAAGGGTTAGGCAGAGGTGTACCTAATAGTACACCCACATATCACCAGTTAGTTTAAGTACCATGTAGGCGAGCCTATGGTGCTGTGGGGGCGAGCCTATTGCCATCAACCGGACACAAATCCAGACTCAGTTGCTGCTACTGAGAAATTCCTGATGGAAAAACCCAATAACACTTTGCCCGACCCGGAAATCGTACGCAGGACCTCATGCTCAGCAGTCGCGTTTGCGTCCACTCGACCAACGAGGCAGTGAAGAAAGACATACTTCTACACTATTAATATAAATTCGAAGTAGCTCAGACTGGCTGTCCATCTGTCACCATATAATGCCTTAACGGCTAAACAGATTTCGAAAAAAATTGGCGGAAGGATAGACCATGACCTGGTTTAGGACATAGGATACTTTTTATCTAAGTGGTACGTTCCCGAGGGATAATTTCTGACTTCAGAAGCAGGTACTTACTGCCATAAACATAAACTAACAACCATTGGTTTGTCACACATGAAAGAAAACAAAGTAAGACAATGTTTTGTTATTTATGTTTAAACAAACAGTCACTAGCCTAAATATGTAGGAAATAGTCACTTTTTTACATTACAATAAATTACTCAAATTTTCGGTGCGCGTTGTATGTATGTTCCACGAATGTCCTAACAGCTGAACGGATGTTTAAATAACATTTTCACAAGTAAATTATACGTCATTTGTTTGGCAGGTCATTCGGGCTAATGGCGGCCATAATCACATGGCGCTTTGTTTGTAAGCTTTTGAATGGAAGTGAAACAAGGTACAATCCAAGGTATAATATACTTCGCCTGGTATTCTCTTCCCACGATGGCCCAAGACTACGTCACGATAAGTGTTACCATTGATTGTCCTTTTCAGTAAATTTAGGGACTTTCATTTAGTGAATGAAAATAAAATAAATTACTAACTAGCTTAACTATTAAGTAACTCGTGTGATTCATATATTTAGTTTTAAATTAATTTGAATATTGAATTATTAGTTCATAGTTGCTTTGTTAAGTTAAAAAATGCATGTTGCTCGGGTAATTCAATCACACACCGTGGCAACACATAGACAGCATCGCAACTGATGCCGTATTCTTGGGCCAATCACGTGACCCAGCTGTCACGGGAAGAGAATACCAGGCGAAGTTTATTATTATACCATGGTACAATCATTATGGTGTTTAGCTCGTTCTTGTCTATAGAGATCTATGTTTTGGAGTGGGCAATTAGGTTCAACTTTCTGACGGTATAACTGACTGCTTGATAATTTGAAAGTGTCTGTACAACAGTGGCGAAGGTTCCATACAGCTCAATTCCTACCGGCTTCCCTTTGAAAACTGGCGCAATCAGTATTCCATAGACAAATAATGAAATCACATTTAAGACATTGTACTCCGGCTTACCTCTTAAAAAATTAACACTTCGCTACTACTGTACAATGTACAGTCAGTATAGCTTGATGTGTCGCCGTGTGTCCAGTCGCCAGTGCATCAAATTAGCACAAACTGTCAAATTTCTCCAAATAATTTTAAACAATAAAATGTTGATGGTTAGGTTCAAAATCGATTGAGAAAATTTGACAGTTTGTCATAACTTGATGGACTGGCGACTGTACACATGGCGACACATCAAGCTATACATATCCAGTATTATAACCTGTCCTCGCTTTGTATTAGCTTCCCGTACAATGAGAGATCAGCTTAATTTTGTTTTGCATAGCTTAATTATTGGTCGTGGTGCGTACATAGTAAGACCGCGAACAGGAAGACGCTGCGTTGGAAGGCCTCCCACTAGGTGGACCGATGACCTGGTGAAGGTTGCAGGGATCAGCTGGAAGCGAGTCGCACAGAACCGGTCAATGTAGCGACACTTGGGGGAGGCCTATGTCCAGCAGTGGACGTCTTTCGACTGAAATGATGATGATGATGCGTACATCATTTAATTGAAATTAATGCTTTGACTTTGAATGAAAACTAATAACGTCCTCTCTGAACTGTGTGTACACAGACGGTTTTGAGTAAGCACTCATTTGAACACTATGGAGCCGAGCTAGTGGCGTGCTTAGAGGCCAACTATACGGCAAGCTCATAAGGCTAGCAGACTGTTCAGACACCCTAACGTCATGAGGAGTAGGCTATAAAGGCAAGTCAAGCTTTTAGTTTTCTATGAAACTTACTGCCACTAAGCTGAGCTCATTCATAAACAATCTAAGCAACATCTGATTGAGGCTCCAAAATGAGAGGCCGCTTAATAATCATTAAAAAACTAGATGACCTCCTCCTTTTTTAGAAGTCGGGTAAAAATTGACATTCCTTTCAATATTGTTCCAATATCTAAACTAATAACCACGCCATAACAGCAGGGGTAAAACTAATTACTTACAAAGGCATTTCATTACATTACAGCGCAATACAAACCCAGTACATACGTATGGCAACATTGGCAACTACGCAACTCACGCGAACAAAAGTCCTTGATACAGCCCTTTATTCCTTATCGCTAACTTTTAATTGCTCACAAAAATGCACGCAACACACGTGGAAATTAAAAATCAAACGTAAAACAATGATGTAACAACTGCGTAATACCACAGAGACATTATTACCGTGGCAATACAAACCAAATTCGCGTGACATTTGTACACAAACACGCAAAAAAAACCAAGGCAAACATCTATACAGTGCCTGTCGGTTCGTTGACACTAAAACCTCATTGGAAACACATACTTGAATGCACATTGGTTAGAGTACTTATTGTAATGGGGTAAGGTTTAGAATTGAGTGCATGATCGAACAATAACCCTACTGTTTGGTACCGTGACTGCTCTAAATGAGGGTAATTGTTTTAAGAGCCACGTTTCCACTGCGTGTGAGGAGATGCGGTGACATAAACACAATTCATTTGAGAAAACATGATTTTTTATGTTTGCGTGGTTTTTTTGTATTTGTGGACTAATGTTTAAAAGCTGACTGCTGTCTGCAGGTCTTGTTGCAAGCGCAACTGCTGAGCGTGAGGTCTTGGGTTCGATTCCCAGGCCAAGCAAAGTGTTATTGGGTTTTTCCATCCGAAATTTCTCAGTAGCAGCCACGGAGTCTGGATTTGTGCCCGTTTAATGGCAATAGGCTCGACCCTTATTACATGAGACTTAAACATAACTGGAGAAATTTTAGTGTACTTAGCTACACCTTTGCCTAACTCTTCGGAGACTAGGCGTGATGTTTTGTTATGTGTTATTTAAAAGCTTTTGGTCTGAAAACCAGTCTTACCAAGTGGTAGTGTTGGATCAGAAACGAAACTGGGTGTTTACCAATAAAATCTCAGATCCTCGAGTCCCCTCAATTTTCGCACCAGGATACTGAACTACTCGACATGAAGATTGATCGTTAATCAGGAAGTGTATGCAGTTTATGCATTTGACATTCTAGAAGGGGACTGGGGTGAGTAAGTGGAATCAGCGCGCTACGATGCGTTGAGTTGCGAAGGACAAAATAATACTGATGATCACGCTTGATGGGTCCCTAACGGGCTGCGGGACTGTTCGAAAGAGATACCGTGGCCCTGGAACACAAAGGGCAAAGTAGGAACCGCTCCGCCCAGACTGGGGGCACTCTGGGCGGAGCGGAAGGGAGTGTCAGATTTGTACTGACTAAAACCCATCCATGTTCCTTCTTTGCCCTTTGTGTTCCAGGGCCACGGTATCTCTTTCGAACAGTCCCGCAGCCCTGGCAGGCATCGGCCCATGCGGACCCCTACTTATTTGCTGACATCTCTTTGAGGCGCACGTGGATCACGAAAGCGCATTTGATGATTTTCTATCCAAAAAAAAAAATGGGTCCCTCATGCAAGTGAATCGGATCAGTATTTACGAGTACATTATAAAAGAGTCTGTCTACAACAGACGTATAATCGTGAGAAAAATCGACCCAAATGTATCGGACAATGATTGGCGATTTTTTTTTTCGTGATGTTGGTGGTGGTCCCATAGCCGCCCGGATCGATCTTTAGGTTAAGCCGTGCTTGTCTAGGTTGGTCTGTGGATGGGTGACCACCCATTACATACCGAGTTTCCTCCGTGCCTCGGAAAGCACGTTAAGCCGTTGGTCCCGGGTGTCATTTGTAGATCTTTGACAGTCGTTAGGTAGTCAGTGGCCCAAAAAGTCTGACAACCAGTCTTACCAAGGGGTATCGTATAACCCAGTACTAACTGGGTTGTGGAGGTCAGATAGGCAGTCGCTCCATGTAAAATACTGGTATTCAGCTGCATCCGGTTAGACTGGAAGCCGACCCCAATATAGTTGGGAAAAGGCTAGGCAGATGATGGTGGTGGTCCCATAGAGGAATTTGTTCAGTTTTATGATCTGAATCACATCCTGAAATATGACCACACCTTTCTGGTGCACGCTGTAAGATTTGCATACCTATGTTAGGCAAACTATTATTTTGTACTGCGTGTGATGTGTGATTTGCGAATCTAGACAATTAATATAAAGAGTAAAATTACAGCTGTTTTGACATGGAAAGAAAAATTCTAGTGCGAGCAGGGTTTGAAGCTGCGACCTTCCGAAAAAAAAAAAAAAAATTCGAGATCTGTGAGCAGGGTGCGATGGTCTAATTGGTTAAGACGGCCGGTGTACTAGAATTTTTCTTTCCATGTCAAAACAGCTGTAATTTTACTGTTTATATTAATTTCTTATATGTTGTAGCATCGTATTGGACTTGGTCTGTAATGTGGCTATAATTTGGTAGTAAATAAATAAAATAAAATAAATCAGAGCGCTTTATTTAGGCATAATGGAAATTGTCTAGATTCGCAAATCACACATCACACGCAGTACAAAATAATAGTTTGCCTAACATAGGTAGGCAAATCTTACGCAGGGTTTGTGTAGAAAAATTAGTAAAATTACATTTAAAAAAAAATCTTAAAAATTATGATGATGAATTATCAAAGCTAAACCTAACCTCAAAAAAAAATAAAATTCTAAGAGTAAATATCTAAGAAGTGATTTAGGTGTCGCTTGGTTTTACAAAACGAGCAGTTCCTACTTCTGTTGTTCACGATACCAAAATCAGGATTTTATGAAAATAAGAATAAGTAAGTACCTACTACCGCGCCCACTAACTGTCGACCACTTTTCACCCTTATGCCCTGAACAATAAGGTTGAAAACTGGTCGACCGATAGTGAACGCGGTAGGTACCTACATGATGAGTTATCGAGATGGAATTCAAGGAAAATCTTTTTGGTCAAGAAAGATCGTTACATTTTTCTACAACCGAATACGGATTTCCGGTAATAATGCTCTATTTATTTAGTAGTTTTGCTTTTCATCCTAAAGTCCTACGTCAAAAATTCATCGAATCTATTTTCAACTAACGGTTATTATCTCAGACATTAAGCACATAAACATCACGCCTGTAATCCCCAAAGAATAAGGCAGAGGTGTAGCTAGTACAGCCACATTTCGCCAGTTATGTTTAAGATCCATGTAATAGTACTAGATACAACTTAGGACGACCAATCAAGCTATACAAAACCAGTTTATGTGGATCTCTTAGTGTAGGTGAAATCTATACAAAGCGAGGCCATGTTATACTGGAAATGTATAGCTTGATGTGTCCCCGTGTGTACCAGGACCAATATAACCACCAAAGTACTTTAAGAATACTTGGGAGTAACACACGTTACATGGCACTTGGCAGATCACGTATGAGCACTGAAGGATTTACAAGGGTAAGCACATTTCATGTTATTGATCATAAAATATATAAAACATAAGTGCTGTATTTATTCTACATAGGTAGTGAAGTTATTTACATGTGGTTGTATATTTGGATACTAAATCTTGAAATTTTCGTACGCCAGATTCGAACCCAGGAATATTCACAAAAAGTCTTGAAGGATACGGATTTTTTTCGCATCGTTGATTTTTATTATATTAATTGTAACAAATATCCTAAAAACAAAGACCTAATGGCATTTACAATATCGCATAAAAAGTCAAAATAGTACCGAAATCGAATTAGAGCCACGCAACAAAATCTTTAACAAAATGATACCGATCCTATTCGTATCGTTGATTTATTATATCAATACTGACAAATCTAAAATCCGCAATCAAATAACTGCGCACCTGAAAAACCCCACAACAAAAACAAAATCAAATCAAAGAACTCACCTGAAATCCAACGACCAAATTCAAAAGAAAAAAGAAAAAACTACAATTGAACACACATCTTGCCAGCACCACACCTCGAATCAGACTAAATAATTTTAATGGGGCTGCAATGCCTTTGTCATCTCCGATTCCCGGGCGTAGCTAACACTTCTCCAGCCACCCGACCTCACCCGGGCCGTGCAGCGATCAATACTGCATCCTGAATTGCTATTTCCGTACGAGAGGGGATGGGGCGAAGCTGCGTAGCCTAGACGTCTGGCGCAAACCGGTTACCTATAGGTACGGGTTTCTAGGTAGACAGCGGAGGAGGGGTTAGATCGGCAGATGGGGATTATTATTAAATATTTTTGATGTCTAGACAGGGTTGCTTTTGATGGGGGAGATCAGATATGCTTTGGGAAAACGATTTTAATGTAAAACGGGTAAAGACTAGATTCGTTTGATGTCCTTTGTTTGCCTTTGTTAGGGGATTTACGGAGAAGCCGTTGAAAAACCGTTTCAATATTTTCAATTCATATTTCATTAGTGCTCTTATCTTTAGAAAACTTTACTTGTTTTGTTGTTATTGAGAATTCCTGGAAATTTTTCAGAAATCCTTATATTGCACAATGACTGCGACATCAGTTTCGAAATTAAACAGTAAAAATCGCATCTACTTTTCGTCTGAATTCAAATATCTTATGACAGGTTCGAGAACAGCAGAGGAATGTGATAGGCCTCGTTGATTGCACACTCCTTATCAGTAATAATAATACACAACGCGAGTCGCACCTTTGTTATGACGAGAGGCGATAATATATGTGGGCGACAAAGACCATCTCGAACGCCAACCTACTTGGTCCTCAATCTTCATACAATGTAAAAGAGGCTGTGACCTCTTAGTTTGTTTCTGCTTAGAGTAGTCGGATAGAAAACTATACTTACTACTTATCGATCACTAATTATCATAATTAGCTTATTTCTAATTCGACTACATAGTTGCGACTGTTTTTTAAAAAGGAACATTTTCAATTCCGCCAATTTGAACTATTTCCCCAAAAAACGTTCGTAAATCAACTATAATTTTGCTCATAAATTGGCATTATCTCTGGTCGATCTACATTTTTATAAAACAAAAATCTACGCTCGATGAACGGCAATGTTGTGAAAATTTTCAATGACGTAATCGCAATTCAAAATATTGGAACTGCGTAGTCGGCGCAGCGCGTTCTCAATCCCGAGACTACTAACAAACCGTAAAAATAACGACCGTTTCAGCATTTAATGATCCATCGCTTTCTACGCAACACATTTTCGATCACCTAGCTATACAAAAAACGCGATGGACGTTAAACTCAACAATATTCCATACTGACTATTATATCGTCGTTGATTTGACTACGTGCAACACTGCAATGGGCTTTTAGGTCGCAAATTACATAGACTACTCGCAATTAGATTGAAACTGGCTGCCGCTACCTCTGTTCGAAAATTGAAAATCAATATTGTCATGGCCGCCATGCATCTTTTATGCGTTGCCTGCATGTAGGTGCCAGACGAAAAAGGTTTTAATGGGGGGTTTTATTATGTATGGGTTTTACCTGGGTTTCCACTTAGCTTGGATCGATACTAGAAATTGTATTTTACAGGTGCAATGCGTTACAGGCTGTGTATTTGTACGTTTAAATTATGAATTTACTATAAAACTAACGCTTTTTTGCTCAAGGACGTATCAATTTACAGATTTTAATGTGCTCATCACGAAAGATTTGCTGAGATTGAGAGAATGTAAAACACTAGTAAGAAACGGATGCTGCGTTTAAGTTTCCCATAATATTATTATTATGCGCCTGATGAGTCCCACTGCAGGGCAAAGGCCTTTCCCATAATACGTAGTAATTAATTCAATCGCAATAATTCTGCAATTTAAAAAAAAGCAATATTAATACTCATTATGGAACTATTTTTCTACACCTAGTATTAAATAACTCAGTTGCCAATTGGCAACATGTACCTATTTAAAGAAACGTGAATTCTTAACGTCACCTTGGTAAAATTTATTTCATACCGTCTGACAATAGCTCCCAGCCTCGTGGTAACTTTTATGGAAACCATACAAAAGCTTGGTCTCTCAACATCTGTACTTATTTTCATGCGAATTTCGATACTGGTCTTACCGACCAAACTCGAAGGTCACCCTCACCCTGTCGAGACCATGAACGGGTAAAAAATTAAAAAGTTATAGACTTTTGTAGGTATCTTTTACAAAACGGCTCCCCTCGGGCTCAAAAACGTTACTAATGGGGTGTTTCAAGGTCCTGCGAATTCAAATGTTGCCATGGGGGATTCGAGCTTTCAACGTCGCAATAGTTACTGCGTATTTTATTTAAATTAATAATAATGGGAATAATTCGAAGGACGACGATGACGCAATATGGCAAACCGTTTTTGTTTCTGACGATTAAAATGGGTTAAGGAACATCGAAGCGCAAATTATTAGAATTAATTCAGTAGGTACATGATTCTAGATTCTTCATAACAGCGTTAAAATTTTCATGGCCCTTACATCGCGTACTTATAAAAATGAATTTCATTATTAACTAAAATGCCACAGAAAAAATAGTAAACACTGTTAAAACTGACTTGAAGTGAATAAATGCGGTTCTTTGTTCAAGCTTTGTGTCGAAAAGGGAAGACTTATTCAATAATTAAATTATTACATTAGTTAATAAATACAATCGTAGCAACTCAATCAAATGAACACAATACCAAAATGCTTTAGTATATTAGCGACCCGCCCCGGCATCGCACGGGTGCGATATACAAGATGGTGAGAGGATGTTTTCCTCTTGAATCACTCTACCTATTACTGAAAACTTCATTAAAATCCGTTACTTAGTTTATAAGATCTAAGCGTACAGACAGCGGGAGCGACTTTGTTTTATACTATGTAAAGATAAATATTATAAAGCATTGTTTAAAAATAATGTGCCAATGTATTGTCTTATTAAATTCATCGTTCAACGAAAAAAACAGTCATCGTTAAACCGTAAAACACAATTTACAATTAAAGTTATTTACTGTTGCAGTGACTGCTAAAAACCAGTCAATTCTGAAGTTGTCTGATTCATCCGGTCAGGCAATAAAGTTAGATTTTTTTTTGTTTTTACTTACTTATGTTTCCGTAAGTAGTAGTATTTTCTTATTAGAAATATATTACCACGTACGAGGTAATTCTTCTTTCCATTAATAAAGCTTTAGTTAACACGTTGATGGATAGTACTATATCACTGGTTGCGGCTACTGAGACACTACTTATTTCCATACATTGCCCAAGGGCGTAGTGTCACAACGCATGGTTAATACACGCCAACGTGTTAATGCTGAGAAAAGTCTACAAGCAATTAAATACAGCCGCATGAACTTATAGAAAACCTATTATTTTAATATAAGTACAATGCATAAAGGGCAATTGATAACACGTCTGTCAACGCGAACTGACATGACGACAGATTGTTGCTGAGGGCATTATAACAATAATTATAATTTTCCAAGAGTAGCCATGCAGGCGTTTTACTTTGTACAATTTATTTCTTCACCACTGCTCTCAAAACTTTGAAGGAAAACGTAGTGAGAAAACCGCCATAATCTGGAATAGACCCGAAAATTGGAAAACTTGTAACAGCCATCTACCAAACCGCACTGGACCCGTGTGGTGGATTGATTAGGAACTCATCTAGTAACACTATTCCATGCTCTTTGCATTTGCGAAAGTGAGAAACAATACGTGCTGCCGATCACCTCGATGCTGCCGCGAGCGATAGCATTCCCGCTCTATTCCAATTGCAAATAAGGTTGGGAGCATAGAAAAGTGCGATTCCGTGTCCAACCCTTTTTTTTCGGAAGAGAAATCATCAAGACTTCTAAACTGACTAAAACCCATCCATATTCCTTTTTTGCCCTTTGTGTTCCAGGGCCGCGGTATCTCTTTCGAACAGTCCCGCTGCCCTGGCAGTCCGTGTCCCACCCTTACGGTCCATTCCGTCGCACGACAGAGGAGGCCTGTTTTGTACCCCAGCAGAGAAAATGTTAAAAGACTGATTATGTATGCATGTTTTACCCAGTGACCTCTCACCATCTGCGCAGAATGCAAGTCAGATGATACAATCACACCATTCGCAGATGAGTATTTAAATGACAAAGGAACTTACACCTTGGAAATATACAAACAGTACAGTTTTACTCATTGTGTAGTGTTTTAATGACATGATCATGGTTTCGATTCCCAGTTAGGGCAGTGTTAGTTATTGGATTTTCCCAGAAGCAGCCCGGATTTTGGATGGATTCATGGCAATAAATTCATCCTTTATTAAATGGGATTTAAAATATTACTGGCGAGAATAATGTGGGTGTAATAACATAAGGTACACCTAGAAAGAAAGAAGAAAGAAAGAAAGAAAAAATATTTATTTGTCGCAGGGACATGACATGCATCATACAAAATTACAAAAAATAAACAATAAACTATAAATTCAACAGGACGGAACAAAAAAAGAAGAAAGTTAACAGCTTGCACGTCGTGACTGCGACAAGCAGGTTACCACTCAGCATGATGCCACCTCTGTCTAACTCTTCGGAGAAATACAGCATAATCAAGCCTATCTCCCACTGTTGGGACACACACTATGAGAGGGTGTGGTCTGTAATCCACCCCGAGGACCCAGCGCAGATTGGTGGATGTCACGTGACTTCGAATTTTTAGTTCTAGGACAAGACGGTTTCTCTCGATATTATCCTTCACCGTGCTGATTAAATAAATTGCACGAAGAAATAACGTGATGTTATTGATGATAATAATTGTGAGCTAGTTAACAATTACTCACCAATGGGCATTGGTGTGTAAACTGTAATCTATACTGGTAATCTTAAATGCAAGCTATTGTTAGCAACAGTGTGTTGGATTAATTGCGTTTTAAAAATCAATGTGATTAAACATTTGCCAACACATGTTAACCAGACTACTATAAGGAATGGGAGCATTGGATAGAGCTCTAAAATTGTTTTTGTGTAACATCTGATTCAGTTTTCAGCAAATAAATTTTGATATAGAATTTTTTTTTTTTTGTGTAGTTCTCAACTTTCTATTGCACAAACAGAGAGCTTTAGAAAACATTGAAATAAAGATCATTTTTAATGAAGAAAAGGTTAGTAAAAATATTTATTTACAGCTGAAAATAAACGATTACTATTTTCACATTTTATCTTTGAGTGGGCTACAGACTACAGCTCAAAGTTGGTCAATGTTACTACTCTACATGTTTTGTTATCTCATTTACAATGTTGATAAACAAATTTAAATGATTGCATAAATGTTTTGTACATTATCATACCTAATTAAACAAACATACCTATTATTTGGAGTACTATGTGCTGTGTATATACGTAAAATCGACAACTTTCTATTAATACGCACTTAGGTAAACGCACTGTCTTTTTAACCATGACCTCACATTAGGACTTCAAGAGTAACAATTATCCATTAATAACCATGCACCGAGCTATCTGCAACTATGTTGTACATTGTCATTGTCCATTCGTAGTGAAATAGATGTCTTTACTGGTTCTGTGGCCTCAGTTAGGACTAAACTTAGAGTATTAATCGTGTAATATGTTTTTATAGTTTTTTTTTTTTATGTTTCTTTCTTGTTTAATTTTTTTTAATTTTTTCCCAAAATTTTTTTATTATTTTGAAAAAGTCACAACTTGTAATTTTTCGTTTAGCTAATTGTCTTTTTATTTTTTTTTGTCAAATTGTAAGTGTTTTACATAAAATATGCATGCTAGATTCACATCTAGTAGATGGCAATCAGAAATATTGTTTTGTAACTTTTTTTTATTGCATTTGTGATTGTACATCGGTTTTGTGAATTAAATAAAAAAAAAAAAAAAAAAAATTTAAATAATATCATAATAAGCAAATACGCAGTAAGTTTTGTTTCTCGGTTAGCAACAAAAGACCGGCCCGATACCAAGCGAACTGCGTCGTTCGTTCGCGTCAAACGATGTACATTTTATGCGGCGTAGTAACTGTCAGATCCTAACCTAAACTATTTCGCATTCAACCACTCGAAACACTGCAAACACACAACTTAAACATACCGGTGTTAATAAAAAAATAATTAACATAATTTTTCTCACAAGAATTAATAAAGAAATGTATCGCTACTCACGATTTACAGTGATTGTCGGAGTGTCGTGTCCGCCCTAGCTACTGCCTCAACGCACACTGGCTGCGCCGCGTCGCGGTGCGCAGTGGGAACGACCGCGCGCGTTCACTCTTCTTATTTTTAAAATACAACTTTTTAAATCGGCAATGGATCCGTACAGACAGACAGACTACAGCGAGTCGTACAAGCAGCGGACGAGACGTGTCGCAACGACTCGTATTGTAGCCCTCCCCACCTTGGACAAAGTGACCTTATCGTTTCGCTGCACTCGGTAACAGTGAGTGCAATATTAAGACGTACTTACTTACTATAGAGCTGTGTCGCGACATTAATACAGATTAATGCTTCTTCCAATAATACAGCAGACTGCTGAGCTTGCATTCTGGAAAAACGGCTTTGTCCACGCCCGAAATAAGCTAGACTTAAGAACAAAAAATGGCAAAACTTACCGGTTTTTTTCTAAGCCGCCTTCCTTCAACTTCTTCACTAGCCCTCATCAAAAACAACAAGATATTAACCGAGAACTTGATAATTTAAAACCAAAACCAACAGGAATTTGGACAACATTTTGACAAGTAGTTACATCGGTGGTCGAAGGAGAACTGGCCGGGCTAGGTGCATCGACGTAGGAACCAATAACGCAGCGCACTAATTGGAGACCCATTTCCATCAGACATGCGCTTGAATATCGAACCACTCTATTCTGGATGTAGGAATGAATACGAAATATTTCATCTCTCGCATACGGATCGTTAAAATAACATAGTTATAAAAAATAGTGCATTGCACACCGGTGTTGAAGCGCCACACCCTTCCATCTACATTATGCAAATAAGCCTCAAGCCCTGCCCATCCTGTACCGAAATATTAGCGTTAACATAATTAACGTTAAAATTTAACGTCTCAAACTTGGTCCAAATTTATAATTTCGCTAAGCATGCTATGCCGGAAGAGCGTAACGGACAATCAAATTTTTACTCCTAGACATTTCAGAGAAATCCCAAATTCCACCTTGAACGCTAACCCTCCTGTCATAAGGTGTTTATGGTACTTTGGTTCGAATACGTTACGGCGTAGTTAGTACTGCGTTTCTTGAAATGAAACTACGCAGAAACTAACCTAGGTCAACCATGAAGGACGATCAACAAAAATGCATTAATATAATTTTAATCGAACGATAAGCTAGTGAATTATTGAAACGCAATACTTATATATTATTAACTTGGTAAACACGCAAGTTAATAATAACAGCCGCTCGGATCAATCTTCAGGTTAAGCCGCGCTTGCCTAGGTTGGTCTGTGGACGGAAAGAACCTTGGTCCCGGCTATCATTCGTCGATCTTTGATAGTCGTTACAGGACGTCTGAAAACCAGTCTTACCTAGGCTATTGTATAGCACAGTACTAACTGGGTTGTGGAGGTCAGATTGGCAGTCGCTCCATGTAAAATACTGGTATTCAGCTGCATCCGGTGAGCCTGGAAGCTGACCCCAACATAGTTGGGAAAAGGCTTGGCAGGTGAAGAATACTTGTGTACGTGTTTAGATGTTTAAATTTAGCCTCTAAGTTTTAGTAATATTTATGTAACGGAAGTGACCGACTTCTCAAAAGTTTAATATTTTGCATAAAGAATGCATTGTTTTGGAGATTTCTCGGAATAAAAACAAAAGGAACAGCTCTTCATGCATGGACAACCATATGTTGAAATAACTAAGTGAGCAGTGTTCTCGTTACAAGGTAACTTCATTGTATGAGTGCACTTGAGACTCTTCTCTTTAAAACAAAGTGGCATCGGAGTTTGCTCAATCAGCCATACCATACAGCGACGTTATATGAAATATAAAATAAATATACAAAGTGAAAACGGACCCTTTACGAACCCGTCAACCAAGCATGATGGTAACTCTACACGAAAATTATTGCTGGGGAAAGACTTTATTGGGGTGAAAACCACGTTTTCCGGACTCAATGTAACGCACTCAAAAAATTGTACTGATGGATGCTTTGAAAAGTAGTCAAGGAGGTATTTTAAGTAAAGTTATGCAATGTATTTACAAAAGGTTGTGAAAAAGTTGGAACTTTTACCCACAATATTTCCGTAACTAGAAGGATCCCAGGTATGTTCCAGAACAAAAATAGATCGCAATGACGGGGAGAACAAATGCCTTTCGGTTTCGTTAAGGGTACTTTACACCCCATTATAACCTTACCTTTTTGAAATAATTATTTCGTACTTCATAATTTTACTGCCCTTATCCCAATTTATTTGGGGTCTTCTCTTATATTTCTCTACTAGTCGTCATCTCTTGACTCACCCCCATCTGCCCATACCTATCATCTTTCACAGTCCATCCACACTCCACAGCCTTATTGATTTTCCTCTACTCTTATAGCCATACCTACTCAAAACTTTCCTCACGACATTTTCCTCATTCCTCTCCATCACGTGTCCATTGGCCATACAACCGATTGTTGTCGACATAAAAATATGTTTTTTTATTTTCTTTGAGACGTCTTATACTTAATGGTATATAGTGTTTACCTACTTGAACATTGATATCATTATTCAGTTCTTGTCAATTATGTCGTTAGCATTTAAACTGAGTTCGCGGCATTTTTACGGATTTCATTTCATCATTAAAGCAGAAATGTCAGTACTTAGCTAATTTACACGCAGTTCTGATTATTTAAGTGTCATCTACGTGTCAGCTTGCCTTCAATAAATCTTGACTCTAGAGTAGAAGCTAACCGAAGTAAAAGGACTTAAGCCCAGCAACGAATCGCTGCTCTTACTAGTAATGTATTTAGGAATAGTTTGTAGTGTTATCGGGTTTTTCCATCTGGCTCATTATTCTGAATTCCTCCGAAGCCTATTTTTTACGGCTCTCGACTGATTCGTGGGAAGATAAAAATCGGGGCAGCAGTAATGAAAAACAGATTCTAAGAAAAAAATCCCGCAATTATTTCCATAATATCAATTTATTTGAGATCGGTAGTTAATACCATGTAATAGGATTATGAGAAGCCCTATTTCAAAGACGTTTCATTTTGACGAAAATTTGTTTTAGTTTGAACTCACACAAATTTAGAAATGCGGAGGTGCGCCCTAGTCTGATTAGTACAATTTCATGGCTTCACAACGGAAGCGACATTTCAGAGAGAAGGGAAACAACTACAGCCGTCGTACTTAATTGAATTTTAGACATGTTTGAAGTTCCAACATTTACGTTTTTTATAAACTATACAAGGTATAAACGGATCAAATGGAAGTCAACGCCTTCGAGCGAGCTCTGTACAACAAAACTTTTCCTTTTGGTGTGAAAAATCACGTTTTACCGTAGGACTCAATGTAACGCACTCAAAACATTGTGGTGATGGATGCATTGAATAGTACGAGGATCGTGGTAATATTTAAAGTAAAGTTTAACATTAAAACTTGTAAAAAAAAAAAAGTGAAAAAGTTGGATCTTTGACCCCCATTATCTCCGTAACTAGACGGATCCCAGCCCCCAGGTATAGTCTAGAACAAAACAATGATCGCAATGGCAGGGCGAACAAGTGCATTTCGGCTTCGTTAAGAGTTCTTTTACAGCCATTATATAGATACATTAAGAAGACGAAGCCGTTTAACTGAGAGGTGAGACAGCGCGCGGCGTCTAGGGTAGCTGCGCGATGTGAGAGGGGTATTGACGCAAGCCAGCGAACGAGTTTCTTTTGTTGCACTTTAGGATTGTCTCACAAATATCTCCGCCTACTTACTTGTTGTCTTTTCAAGTGAGGTCTTAAGAGACTCTTTTAGACAATCTTTCGACTTAATTTTTGGAAAAGGATGTTGGAACTCAACCGATTCGGAATGCTCTATTCCGAAAACTAATTAGGTGCTAAGCAGATGGGAAATGTTTTGTCGGAGTAGAGAATTTGCGGCAATAAATGACCATTACGTGCTGATACTGTCATTCCAAGTGAAGTCCATCTGCCTATATATATACATCAGTAGCAAAAGGTCATTTTTTTTTAACTGGTAAGATACTGGAGTACATATCTTTAATGTAATTATATTATTAGTCTATAGAATACTGACTGTGCCATTTTTCAAAGGGAAGCCGGTAGGAATCGAGTTCTATGGAACCTTCGCCACTGGTATACATTATGAATACTAAGACGACAAGCCAACGGGTCGGTACGGGTAGTCAGGACCCGGAAAGACTGACAATCAGTCTTGCAACGGAGGTGAGGAAGGCCAGAGAGGCAGTCTCTCCATGTAAAATGGCACATAAGCTGCATTCGGTTAGACTGGAAGCCGACCCCAACATAATTGGGCAAAGTCTAGGCAGATGATGAAGACCACATGACTACGGGCCTCCTACAGTTCTTGCAGTGGCCTTGGACATCCAGTCCAGATAACAAAAGGCAATACGCAAGTTATTATATTACGGTACAAAGAAAACTAAGCAATATGCACTGATACCACAACAGTGCGAAGTGTTAGCCTTATCTAATCTATTAGGCCGTTGACGTTAAGTGGGGAATACACTGACAGACAAAACACCCAGGTGCCAGGTATAGTCGAAAAGATAACATGTTTAGTAGTAAAGCTGTTTGGTTAGGTGCGTTGGGCCCTGACGAGGGGAACGACGAGTAAATCCCATACGACAAAAGGACAAAGCTTGAGAACGTTTGGCCCTATTCAAAATCTCCGGCTTATTAAATATGCTTTCTTAATTCCAGTTCCCCTAGACAGTCATTTTACTTTGCATTTATTTTTATTATTTCATCACCGCTGCTCTCAAAACGGAGAAGAAAAACATGCATGCGGTGGGTCCTTGGGCCAAATATTCGAAGACATGTGTCATCAACACCACACACGTTCGTGGCGGATTACGTCCTAGTCCTTAGGCCCTACCTTCTTTTGTTTTATATTGTATGCTAAATAATAATAGCCACTCGGTTTAAGCCTCGCTTGCCGATGTTGGTCCGTGGATGGGTGACCACCCATTACATATAGTGTTTCCTCCGTGCGTCGGAAAGCAAGCGTCAAGCAAAGTCGTTAAGCCGTTGGTCCAGGCTGTCATTTATAGATCTGACAGTCGTTACCGTCATTGGGCCGGAAGTCTGGCAACCAGTCTTACCAAGGAGTATCGTATTACCCAGTACTAGCTGGGTTGTGGAGGTCAGATAGGCAGTCGTTCCATGTAAAATACTGGTATTCACCTGTATCCGGTTAGACTGGAAGCCGATCCCATTATAGTTGGGAAAAGGCTAGGCAGATTCTGCCTACATGTCAATCAATCAGGTCGTACAATCTGCCACCTATGCCACATGTCACCATCTGATGGTGACTCTCAAAGAGAAGAAGCTTCTACCGCAGCATTCAGAACTTTATAGGCTTACTAACTGACCCGGCAAACGTTGTTTTGACATATAAAAAAATAAAATAGATGTTGGCCGATTCTCAGACCTACTCAATATGCTCACAAAATTTCATGAGAATCGGTCAAGCCGTTTCGGAGGAGTACGGGAACGAACATTGTGACACGAGAATTTTATATATAAGACTAGCTGACCCGGCAAACGTTGTTTTGCCATATAAATAATTTTTAAGTAATAGAAAAATGTTAAGGGTGGACAACCCTTATCACTAAGGGGTATGAAAAATAGATGTTGGCCGAATCTCAGACCTACTCAATATGCTCACAAAATTTCATGAGAATCGGTAAAGCCGTTTCGGAGGAGTACGGGAACGAACATTGTGACACGAGAATTTTATATATAAGATTATGCTATGCAGTTCAGTGTTCATTTGGTATCTAGCTGACGGATGAATAAATTCATTGATATAAAATTTTAAACCATCATCATCAACATTATTAAAACCGTGATCTGCCGTGATTCGTCGTGATCCGTGATCATGGTGCTTGCAACAGCGCCGAAATATCGGGAACTCAAAGAAAACAGTAAACATGGTAAATATCCCGTTTTCTAGTTATATTAAATTCATTGATTTTATTATTGTGTACCGAACCTAACGTATCACCGACTTACAATTCTGTATCGGTGAGGGTGACTCACATAGAGGGTGTGTTTCTGATAGAAAGGTGGGTAAAACCCTGTATACCTACGTAAATAAACAATAGGTAAATGCTGTTGTAGTTAAACGCATCACCTCAGGTGAAAGCACCAGGGTAACCAGCGAAATGCAAATTTTCTCTTGCAATTTGCAGGTCAGTGTCGGATTGTATGTTGATTAAAATGTGATTCGCGACCGTAAAAACAGAGAGACAGAGAGTTATAATTTTGACGGCACGGTTGGCGCAGTGGCTGAGCGATCGGCTGCTGCGCTGCGTGTTGCGGGGACGATCCCCGCACGGAACAAATATTTGTATGATCTACAGGTAGTTGTTCCGGGTCTGGCTGTTTGTGTATGTGAGTTTAAATGTTTGTAAACGCACCCACGATACAGGAGAAATTCGTAGTGTGGGGTAAAGCTTTATAAAAAAATACTCGAGTACGACGATTTTATGAGTTCACAGAGTTATAATCATTAAAATTCTCAATACAATCCTCTAAGTTCATATAATCTCATTGAATGACTTTTTCATGAAATAGTCAGTGTTTTTTCTTAAATAAGGTTTTAAGGGATTCAACGAAAATTGGAAACATTTCCCGAAAATTCGTTCGGACAGGCTGTATGTCGGGTCAGCTAGTTTATTACATTTATTCCACGGAAAAATTGAGTGCTTATAATGGACAACTAACATGAGCCATCCAGTAGGGATAGCTGAAATCAGCAAAATTAAATACAGTTTTATCCAGACTACGTTGGCAGATAAAATAATTTAATATTATCAAATCGCACAGGATGCGATGAAGGAAACCGTGAAGCGCTCTTATAAATAGTCACTACTGAATTAATATTCTAAAAATAAACCAGTTCCAAGTTATTGTTATAAAAACTGAATTAAATTGAGCATCTGCAATCTGCCACCGCAAAAAATAAACAATTAGAGCTGTATCATCAAGTTCACAGAAACTTATGTGAGCTGGGTCTCAGAACAATGGAATCCTAGACTTTAGTCAACCAGACTGCTAGAAGTTATGAAAAGGGGGACACAGAAGTATATAGGTGTAGCTAGACTCTAGAGAAGAGAGATTTATGACAGGAAAAGTATAGGCCGTGTCTAGAAAGCGATTTTGCGACACAGTCAAGGAGAAAATTGAACGGTTGCCTTATTTTTTGCGCAGCAGTTATCAAAACCAGCGAGGGGTGGAGGTAAACCAACTGATTTCGATTTGCAACACAGATAAAGTTAAACTTTTATGTACAGCGCCATCTACATTCTATTAACCGAACTGTTTTGTTAACATACGTCAGAGCCGTTGTGGTACCAAGAAGTGTACGTTATTGATACTAGATGGCGCTACCAGTTATGTTATCGATTCAGTGTTGTTTTCTTTGTTATCATCTCCACATTATTTTTCCTAATCAGTTAAAGTTATGTAAAAATAGATCTAGTTCTAGTAAATTTAGTTTCTTAATGACTTGTTTACCAATCGATATATTTCTAAGAATTAAACTTAGTAATGATTATGGATTTTGGTAATTTATAAGATAGAAATATAGCCTTTATTGGTCTGTTGAACTGGATAGAAAACTTGGATGAAATGGCTATTCATTGAAATATTTTACATAGAATAAAAGCCAATGGTACTAAATTAATTGACTAGCAAATAATAATCTATGTGTGTCAGACATTTGAGGTCAAATGCCAATAGTGTGGTATGTAAATTTTGCTGATAACTACTTTATTGTGTCAAAAAATTCATACCTTTTACAGGAAACAAATTGTGTGTTATAAACCTTGTGCCTTTTTTCTTAAAACATAATTATTCTGAATTTCTGTGATTAAATAATCACAGTATTTATAAATCTTATAAGATTTACCCTAAAGGCCTCTTATAATTTAATGATTATATACTTTAATTAGTGCTAGTTGAATATAAACTTCTGACCTTGGTACTTAGTTAAAAAGGCAATAATGCCAAATATGTGGAGGACATGTTGCATGTCATAATAAACCACTCCACATGTTCACAGTAAACACAGCTGATAAGGCCAGTTTATTAATGTTTTCAACCAACATTTGTTTGTTTTTCACAGCCTTTCCTTATTCCTGTTGTACTATCAGCCATTAATAATCGTAATACCCAGCACACCCATGACGAAACTCTACATCTTGTTGTGCAATAGAATCTTACAGAGAATAGATTTATTGAATCCATGTCATGTCATTGTTACAATATTACATGACTAAGGAAGTAGATTTAGATTTTTTACAAAATAAACAATCCGAGCACAAAAATAACATTGATGCAAGAAAAAAACATGACCAGGGTTCATAAATAGAACATAATAACGTAGTAAACAAGCGTAACAAAGGAAATTAATAGCCACTCACGTTCTGTGATTCCTCCTCCAAAACAGCCATGGCTTCGAAATCGATGTTCATTTTTACAATTTTACACTCCTAATTCAGTAAAAACGCGAATATTGTATTCTGTTAAGGCGATATGTGAATTAAACAACAAGGAAATTAGATAATTTGTATCAAAAGTTGCTCTTCAAGGTATTGTTTACAAACTGGCAAGGTCATTTGACATATTTTGGTAAATAATATGGGTGCGTTCATTTCGAATATTAAAAAAAACACTCCGACAAATAGTAGACTAAACGTTAAATCGACTATCTTGTAGAGATGACAGTGACACAAGCAATTAGTATTTTCCACTCTTGCCAATGTTGCCTCACTCTAAAAATAACTGTCAAAGTTTTTCGACCTCGTTATTTTTTCTTTCTGTGATAAAAATCGTAGCTTTTATGTTTTTTCATTGAACTTGTGATGTGGCCTTATAAACTATGAACCATTTTGTCTGCATATTATTTTAGAATGTGTATAGAGTGCGGTGTTACTGAGGTGGTTTTATATTTTTATGTGCGGTTAATGCATTAGTGTCATTGTGAGATCACGATGCGTATCGGTTTAGTGTTATATTGGTGCGTATTTGCTTTTCATCTGTGTAAAGCGGAAGATGTGGAGAGGACAGAGACCAGAGATAATGGCAGAAGGCAGCAGTGGGGTCCTGTGGTGCGGAGCGGGTCGTTTATGAGCGATTCCGCCGCCACAGCTTCCAATGAGCAGAGTAAGTTTCTCACGACCCTGAGTTCGATCATTTTTTCTGACTTCTCATGACACCTGTTGACGTCCTTCACTCGAGTCATGTCTGAAACAATTCGTAATTACAAGAATACATGCCAATTATTCATTTTTATACATTTGTAGTTGCAAAACATAGTAGTTCATAATCATTTAGCGTTTCGCGGCACTATTTATTGTTTCGTATTGGAAAATTCGAGATGTGTCGGCTAAATAAGATTTTTAATCTATTATTCATTTTATTTAAACTTCCTAATTAATTTAAAGCTGTTAATGCAATGCGAAAAGTAATTAGTTCCTTCATTAAAATTAACGATAAAAACGAAATTAGATTAACGACTGAAATCACTGTTTTAAACCTTATAAAGACTGCCCCACCAGTAGCAAAAATGATTTTCTTTACAGACTAAATATTAATCAACTTTTAATGTCCTCACTGCTGTTACCTTTTTGGAAATTAGTTTTCTGCTAAATATGTCAGCTTTATCCTGAATCTGTAGACTGTGGTTTAGATACCTTTTTAATATCAATGATATATAATAAAAAATATATACCAGTAATTTGTTAAAGATCCTGTTTCACAACTATCATACCCATCCTGTAACCATAAATTAATCAATTTACAATCCTTGTCTTTTTGTTTACATTACCAAAACCAAGAACTAACCGCTTCACCCTTCAATATACACCATATTCTCCTGCATTAAGATCCAGTTTCCTTTGCCTAATCCCATGAAAACACCAGATGTTTTTCATAGACCAATGGTATGGTAGCTTTAATAGTGAACACTTAATCTTACACTGTTGTCAGTTACAGTCAGATAAGAGTAATGTCTGACTGTCTGACCACATGTTGAAATTAAATGGTACTTGTTGATGAAATAAATTATTACAGAATGTTTGCTGAATAAGATAAAATAAACCATCTCAGACACTAATCTGCATGGTCCACATATGACTTGACCAAGATTTGTAAAAAGATTGTGACTGTTTCAGTTTCTTCTTTCTGCAAAACTTTTTCTCCTATCTAAGTATTATGTAAAGACGCAGATATATGTGTGCATATCGTATCATTATAACATGCTTTGGTGAAGGAAAACATTGTGAGGAAACCAGCATGCCTGAAAGATATTTCTCAACGGTATGTAAAGCCAAGTCAGAGGCCCATGGGTGGCATAAAAATTCTCACACCAGGTTAGGCACTAACCAACCACACGGAAAGAAGAAGAAGACTATGTAAAGAAAGACGTAGCTTTCTTAAAAAAAAATGATGTTTAAAAGTATTTTAAAAGCCAAGTTACTTAATAAACAACATTTTATTTATTTTTTGTTACCAGCCAGTTGCTAAGTTTATTTTCTAGAAAATTCTACATATGGAAGACTATGTATGGAGATCTTAGGTGAAACAAAAAGGCTACAATAATAGTATCATTCAATAAAATAGAAATTACTAGACAATAGTTTCTATTACATTTCTAAAGAGAATGAAGGTCTTTCTTGATAAACAGCTAACCTAGTAAAAGTAACAATGGCATATTAAGACATGTTTAATTAAATATTACTGCTTGAGAAACTGGGTTTAATAAGGAACAGTATATATCAGTTAAAACATAATTATTATTATTGGAAAACATGCTTTATTGAAGTGTATGTGTAGATGTAAATGTATATGGCTGTTAGAGTAGAGGAATACCAAAGAAATGATGGATGGATTGTGTGAAGGATTTTATGGCTAGAAAGAAAGTGACTGCTGAGATGACGAGTAATAGAGAAGTATGGAAGAAGAAGACATGCTGCGCTGACCCCAAATAAGTTGGGGTAAGGGCAGGAGAATGATGATGATCATCATTCAACAACAATCATTGCATTCTTTATGTTGTAAGCAGACAAATTTTCTGGTTTTACAGGATTGTGAAAGAAAGTGAGGTTTGCTACTGTGCTATAAAGTTTCCAATCCATTCCAATAGAGGGTCAAATCCAAAGGTCAAAAAAACTGATCAGATCCTCAATGTTAAACCAAAAAAAGGCAAAATCGATTATACTACTTAATAACTTTCTAGGTAAGTGACAAAGTACTACAAAAATAAATAACTAGGAACACCAACTAATCATGTTTCAAATATAAATGCAAAAATAATAGCTCACGATAATGTGGAAATACAATTTGGCACATATTCAAACATAGACAAAGTAACAAAAGGTGTACAATGAATTGTTTGCAATACAATTATACAAACTATTTAAATGGAATAATCATTACTGAAGTAAGTCTGAAATCATTACCAAGCATGAACCAAAGGTATCAACGCTTGTGCATTCTCTGCATGGGCAGAGGCCTTTGCTTTTAATAAATCTAATCAGCTACTATTACAGTGCACGGCTCGACACATCGTCCTGTCCTCAGTCTTCTACATCCAGTCTGTTCCAACCACCTTTTTAATATTACCACTCCATCTAAGAGGGCTGAAATACAAAGATTTCTTTCAATTAAGCAATGCATAGGCACGTAATACTGTCATAAATATCATCAGTTAACCAGACAGTTGAAATGAGTCACCTGTTTCAAGACAGATCTCTATGGAGAAGAACAGGGCAAGAAATTCCATTGCCTCACCACATCAGCTTTACTTTATATTATAACAATCATAGGCAGAGATTATTATCACAATTGGAACCTGCTGGCATTAGGAAAACCCTCCACTTTTTATTATATGGGTTTTTATCAGTTTTTACATAAATGTAGGTCTGATATCAGTGGTTCTAACATACAGGTGCTAATGACAAAGGTATGCAGAACTTTAAATAGAATATTCTTTGGTTTTATCCTCATACATATGACACATGTCATGCATGTATTGTTTATTTTTAAATTTAGGACCTAGTTGACAATTTAGGTGTTACCAGGTAAAATTCTGACGTTATCCTCATATTGAAATGATTTCATGGAATAATTAGGTATTTAATTTCTGGGGAAACTATACAAGACCAGTATTACTGCATTGATTAAATAAAATTCAAAAAGTAATCCTAATTTTAGCATAATGAGTGCTAAAACACAAGTCATTAATAAAACAATGACTAATAATTCAGGCTTGCTACCAACTGACCTTGTTTATAATCAATTATTTTGTTTAAATAAAACACGAAGTAGGTAAGTGTTCATTGATGTACCTAAAAATAAATTTGAATTGTTAGAATGAATTATTAAAATTTCGTGAAATCTAGAGGCATGATGAGTGTCATATTCTAAAGAAAGAATAAAATTAACAAACAAAAATAATTTAGTGAAATATTAGATGTTAGTTTAAAATTTTGATTCACAACACTATTTTCAATTCTCCTAGTCAGTTGTCTTTGTGGTATGTGTCAAATATGTGTAGGACCACACATAGTGGACAGTAGTAGTTAAAACAGCTGACAAAATGTTTTTTTTAGTCAATTTGGTATGATACACCTGGAACACATTTCTGTGACAAACTGTTTTGTTTTTCCATCTGTTTTTTCTCACTTTTGGACACAGCTACAAAAAAGAAAATTTAATGTTGTTTCTATCAATCCAGTCAGCCTATTTTAAACCTCTGCCAGCTATATACCTGTCCTGAGTTGCGCCACAACATCCGGTTCTCGGCATTCCCCATCCAGTGAGTCCCGTCCGGCATTTCTAAGGTCGTCGACGTCGTTCCTATATTAACTGTGGGGCGTCCCACGATACCCTTGCCGATTCGAGGTCTCCAGTCAAGGTTTTGACCGATAACGACTTCCAAAAACTTCTTACTTCCGTACGCAAAATACGGGCTTTGGACGTGGAATTGCGTACACCAGCCCGTTATACAATACAAACTTCTTTCATAAGTTCAATAAAAAAATGATTGTATTGTATTGAACAGACGCCAGCCAGCACATCAAGCTACTACAATCTCAAATTTTTTTATTAGATTTTCAACTTTATCGCTAAAGCAGTAGGTTCAAGGTCGATTGGGAAAATTTGATAGTTTCGGGTAACTTGATGTGCTGCCGGATGAACTCGTATAAAATAATTATCATTCGAACTTTGATATGGAAAGAAAAATTAGAGTGCGAGCAGGGTTTGAACCTGCGACCTTCCGATTCTGTACACCGGACGTCTTAACCAATTAGACCATCGCACCCTGCTCACAGCTCTCGAAATTCATCGCACTCGAATTTTTCTTTCCATATCAAAGCTGTAATTCTCTACGCAGGGTTTGCGTAAAAAACATATTTAAAATTATCATTCGATTCTTCCACCCCAGATCCACAAGAAAGGCCAGCAACGCCTTGGTTACTGACGATCTCGCGAAGAGTACGTGGGTTACCAAAGTGCTTTGTCCTGTATGTGGCGAAATCTGGGCAGTTTAGAACTCGATTTCCTCCTTGTAGGCTCTCCACAGTGGGCTGTTATGACTGTAGCCCTAAATAATGTTTTAAACAAAAATCGGGTATACTAAGGCTGCGTTTCCACCAGAGATGAGCAAGGAAGCGTAGCGAGGGATGTGTGTGGAACTAACCAATCACATAGCTGGAATACCTCAAGTTGTGAAAAAGAAGCGATATTATTGGTTAGTTCCACACACATCCCTCGCCACGCATCCTCACTCATCTCTAGTGGAAATGCAGCCTAACAATGCCAGTACATAGGTAAGCAGGATAATTTAAGCCGGCAAACATCTATGTAGGCTTATCAGATTATGCAAGTATCATTATTTGTTGAACCACGTGAACTAAGAGATAAGGTGGAAAACATTTAAACATTTTGATATCACAAGTTTCCTTATAATGGGCAATTATTTTTTATTGTGACTACACATGCAACTGCTTCTTGTTTTCAAACAAATAATGATTTGAATCATATTTAGGCGAGTTGTTTTCATCTCTATTATAGTATAAATGTCTTGTTTCCTTGGCGACACAATTTATGATTGCTGATAGTCTAAGACCAATGAGCTTCACTTAAATATACCCTTTCTTCGAAGGATCGAAAGCTCTCGTTTGCAAAAAGGAGAAGTTCTGTTTTAATAGGTATTCATCATCATCTGCCTAACTTTTCCCAACTATTTTGGGGTTCCAGTCTAAGCGGATGCAGCTGAATACCAGTATTTTACATGGAGCGACTGCCTATCTGGCTTCCAACTACCTAGTTAGTACCTACTAGGTATTACGATGCCCCTGGTTGTCAGACTTTCGAATTTCGGGCCACCTGTAACGACTGTCCATGATCTACAAATGACAGGCATGAAAGAAACTGTATATAATGGATGGTCACCCATCAACCCGACCTTGGCAAGCACTGCTTAACCTTGAAGTTCGACTCGTGCGGCTGTTATTATCCACGTGAGCCACGATTACAAATTATTCTCAATAATTTACCCACACAATTTATTAAACCATCCACAACTACACTCAACCACTAAAAATCAGATAAAATCGAGTCTTCCTCATATTTATCCCCTATTACTATTTTTTATTGAGCCAAGAACATAAATCTATTCAGGCGACATCCGAAACTTGCCTAGTCCACTGGCACGTGAGAAACGAGACAGTGTTACTAGCAGACAGTGCATGACTCACCAAAATACATGATATCAATGGCAGACGAACGAGCGGTCGATGCGTGTTTTCATCTTATTTTAGAACTCAGCATCGTGTCGACGTGGCATCGATTGTAAGTACCTGACTTACGAAATGATACGTACTAGTCCCCAGGTGAAATGATTTTAGCTACTCGGCCTGATGATTGACATAATTTATTTTCTACTCTTTAGTAGAACTCCGTCATCGACCTGTGCGTTCTTCGGCAGACGATACTAGCCTGATCCGACTAATTTTTTTATCACGATATGACCTAATATTCTCGTTAGCTATTAGCTTGTGCCGAAACGAAAGTACAAGAAAAACAAAACATGCGCGATTACTTATTTGATTTTAGATTAGCAAAGAAAACATACAGAGACGATATACTGAACATCCGTACAGAGCCAAAACGGGTCCCTATTTCAACAAATGTTCCAACGAACCTTTGCATACGCGATTTTAAAAAAGAACCACATGAAGCACCGAAAAAGTTCTATTTAAAGAACAAAGCCTAAAAATATCTAAATCCTAGAATCAATCTAAAAACACCAGACGGACAGATAATACAAAGTTAATGACACGCTAATGAGAACAAAAATCGCCCAAAAGACACTTCACTAATCGGTCAAAAACCCATAGTATTTCCGCGATATCCTTTGTATCAAATCAAAAAATATCTAATCGCATTTCCAATTAGTTTCGTATCAAAAATTAATCATTAAAATCGCTTAGTAGTTGTCGGAAACTCTTTTATTTCCCCTAAAACGTATGTACTTGATAACTGTTGTTGCCAAAGGCAGTCGCACCGGAAACTGTGGTTTGCCGCCAGTAAGGTCATAGAGGTCTGTAGTCTGTCCTTATTCCTATTATTGAGTCATCGAGCTATTTTTATTCTGCCGTGAACTAGGCAACGATAATGACTTAATCTTAACATTTGTGTTCCTTAAATAGATTTTGCTCTATACCTCCACATAATTTGCTTTTTATGTGGTTACTGCCACCTTTCGGGATAATGTCTCAAGCAAGGTTCCTAATAAAATCTCAGGCATATTCTAGAACAATGCGTTTAGTTATGAATCGATTTCAGGAACGATTGGTAGAAAAGCTCACAGTTTTAATTAGAAATTAATGAGTACGAGACTCGGCCTAGTCTCGTTCATACCCAATCTCGTTCTGCGTTCTTCGCAATGACAGCCAATCATCGTTTTCTGTGCCATTAATCAGTACTAATCAACGGATGTATTAGGGCCTTGTATTAAGTGTTCCAAACAAGTTCCCAGTACAGAAAAGTCGGAATGGACCGGTATCGATCGGTGCGGGTGAAATAATCCCATTCTTTCTGTTTTCGCTCGCATATAAAGCTATGCATGCTGTTTCTTGATGCAAGCACCCTTCTGTTTGGATAATCTTCGAGAGAGTTCTTATCCAACACTCCCAAATAGAAATACAAAAAAGGCCACACTCATTTGTTTCTCTGCCCAGCTCATTAGGAAGTACTGGGCGAAAATTAATAATGTTTTAAGGGCGTCCACTAGTATGACATGAACGTAAACATCTGTTGGCACGGGACGGCCGATCGCTTGATTAATTCCATGGCTAAATCAGTAACGTACCGTCTAGCCATTACAACTTACGGCTGTGATGCTAATAGTACTTTTTCTGACGTGGTCTCGGCGCACGAGGGGTTTCGTTATTAGATTTTGGCTTGAGAAAGTTTCTTTTGGGGATTTTCCACGGCCTCCTTTTGGATGGTAAATGTTCGAGTAAGTGTTATTATTATGCGTGATCTGACGAGAAATTCCCGTATTTATTACAGCTGTCGCATTCAAATCTCAGTCTCATCTAGTTTACCCCCATTTTCGACAAGATTGACTTTAATTGGTGCTGATGAACTACAATTCTTTAAAACGGGAAATTGCCTTCGGTTTTTCTCTGACAGTTGGGAAAAACTTAAACAAAATTCGTCCAGTACTTTTTGCCAAAAATATATATATGATATCAGTTTACTATTTTACTATTGATTAACAGTCTACGTATGTTTACTTACTTCCAGTTCCGGTAATATAATCTTTATCTAAAACGTATTAATAAGTCATGCAATGTACGTACCGGCTGGTATAAATTACCATTAATTTACATTTGTTGCATTTTCTCAAAGTGTAATTTTATTGCTTGTCAAGCTTGCATTTCTGTTTCTATGAAGAAAGGGAAACATAAAGATTCGCTATGTGCGGAAGTCTGCATTTTTAATGACCCCTTGTGGATTTTTGAGGTTGTCCTGTCGCCATGATTTCATCGAATTCATTTAAATTGCAGTATTAGTTTTGTTTATGTATGAGAATGTAGGAAAACGGCCCATCTGTATATATTGGGTTCCATTTTATCAATGTTTTCTACCTTTTTAATTACCCAATTATTTGTTCAAAACATCGAACAAAATCATCGTTTGTAAATTATTGTTCGTAGAAAACATTGTGAGAAAACCAGTGTGCTTGAGAGAATTTCTCGACGGCATCATGTAAAACCAAGTCAGAGGCCCATGGGCCATACAAACTCTACACCAGGCTAGGCACTAACAACACGATAAAGAAGAAGTTTATTTGTTCCACCATATTCGATCCCAATTTGTATGGGATCGGCACAACATGTCTTCTTCTTTCTAGCCGTATCATCCTTCACACAATCCATCCATCGCTTCTTTGGTAATTCCGCTGGTTAAAGCAACGAATTCCTCTGCAATTTCATCGAAATAAAATAAAACCCAACAGTTCGTCAATTTCCGTTGCAGAATGCTTGATGAAAATTGCGAGCAATTATTTAAAATCTAAACAAGTCCAGTACTAAACAGTTAACAAATCTTTGATAATACATTGATTCATTACTGTAAATTCAAGGTCAGTTGTTTTAATTCTTCCATATTTCAAATTAGACATTTACTGGGCTGATTTTGTTTTGTTTTCGATTCAGTCTAACCTTGGGTATCATTGTGAAGAGGCTACGGATCCGTCTATCAGTGCTTACAGATTGAATAGAACGTTCTACTGGGTATTTTCTTTCCGTGATACTTATAGATTTTTCCTTATATTTATCTTGTATGTCCATCAGTTGCTATTATAGTTACTGTTTGTGTGTATAGTGTGGGCTATTGTTATTCTAGTGAATTAGCGTCTTAAGTTTAGTTGAAAGTGTAATAATATCATTGAGTGTTTTTATTCGTTTCTCTTGCATTTATCTTTTTTTGTCTAATATCCAGCCACAGTTAAAGTCGGATTTTTTAAAATCGGCTTCTTTTTGACTCGCTGTGAGCCAGTTATTTTTATTCGAAAGAATCGATTAGCATAAAAGTATAAAATTATCATTGACCAGTTTTACTTCATTGTCTATCTAGATTTTTTTTTGTCTAGTCTAGGTTCTCAGATAGGACAAACAGACTGTTTTTGCCAGTCGATCGTTTTGTTTGATTCTCCGAAAACTAGCAGCGTCATGTATTCTGAGTCATCTGCATAAAAATCTTGTCCAAAAGTCAAAATCAACGGCCGTTCATACTGACCTGACCGTGACTAGTTCTGATACGCAGCCATACCTGTTTATTTACGCAACATTCGTAATGAATACAGAAAGATTATTGAGTAAAACTCGGTAAGGTAACTGACATAATAACACATAATCGGTATGTAGGTATGTAATAAATAAACTGGTATTCAGGATTTTTTCTGTTGCAGCTGTTGTCATGCAATTAGGTTTTATCCCATCTTGGTATCTACCTTAACTCGTAATTTTTAAGATACAACCCAAAGTTCTGAACCTAATCCCTTCTCTCGATATATAATCATGAATAAGCCACGCTTCAGGCTTTGGATCTGATACACAAGCTTCACTAAAATGAAGATTCTTCAATTACGACTTTTAGAGTTATCGGATTGGAAATACCGACCTAATCTACCTTTAAAAACATAATTTATTTATAACGTGGTAAATCCGAATTTACAGAAATCAAATAAATATCATTATCATAAATTATCTTTTAAATGCAGATCCGGAATTTCCCACACCAAAATCAGTAGAGAATCCGCGAAGTATCTCGTGTTTCATAACAATTTAAAACAACGCACATTGTTTGAATTCACAATTACTCCTAATTGGTTTAACAATCACATTGCCAGTTGTCTGGACTTGTTAATTGTTATTAGCTCTCAACTAGAAAAATGAAAAGCTCCCTTGTTGATAATTCAGGCTGCTAAATGGTTCTTTGTATTCTTTGCGGAGGATCCAATAATGAGAATTGTAATTGGGAGCTGTGGCGTGATGACTTTTGATTCTTTGTTAAGTTTTGGTTTATGGATATTCTTCTAGAGCTAGGAGCTCGTGGCTAAATAATTACAGCTGCATGAATCGATCTTTAGGTTAAGCCTTGCTTGCCTAGGTTGGTCCGTGGATAGGTGATTTGCCCATTACATGCCGAGTTTCCTCCGTGCCTCGGAAAGCACGTTAAGCCGTTGGTCCCGGCTGTCATTTTTAGATATTTGACAGTCGTTACATGTAGCCAGTGGCCCAAAAGTCTGACAACCAGTCTTTCCAAGGGGTATTTTACCTATTACCCAGTACTAACTGGGTTGTGGATTGTGGAGGTCAGATAGGCAGTCGCTCCATGTAAAATACTGGTATTCCGTTGCATCCGGTTAGACTGGAAGCCGACCTCAACATAGTTGAGAAAAGGCTAGGCAGATGATGATGAGATATTCTTCTAGATTCAGGATGCTGAAATATGGACTTCATATTGTGCCAGACAGTTGTGTTGCTTAGGAGTTAGTCGCGCCACTTCTTGTCAGCTACAACTCTTGAAATTAGTGAAAAAATGGGCGTTTTGAGAGACTGTATTACTGCTGATTCTCAGCTACTGAGTTTTAATTATGATCTAACACGTCTTGCCATTTGTTTAGTCCAAAACTTACTTGCTAAATAAGCTAGATTTATTACGCTTTCTCCTCTCGTTCCAAGGCAAGCGATTGTTTCAAGAAGAATCCCACGATCTAATATGACTCATAGGCGAGGATACTCGCATACTACTTGCCAATGATACACCTGTCCATATCAACTATCCTCTCTATTGAATCTCACAACTGCACTTCCAAAGCAATAAATCAGATTTACAACCGCTAAAATATTATACCGTTGATCATACGCGAAAATATCCCTATAAATAGAACGTAATCTTCCAGAGTAAACGTTATTGGACCAGTTTGTTGAACTCCTAACGTGAGTTTGAAATACCTTGTTTATTTTATGATCATAGCGTCTAGATTCGAGCCAAGTAATACGGATTAATTGTTTACATCGAATAAGATGTTTCTTGTTATCGTTCTGTACCGTAAATGCACTGATTAAATGTTTGCATGCGATTATTTGTAGACATGTTGGCCATTTCTTTGGAAATTTTCAAGCACTTGGAACTATTATTTAAAGAAAATTCTCGCGCTCTTGGTGGACGAGACACCTGAACATGGGTTCCAAGAAACCATTTTGTAAATCAAATTAACACAGAAGATCTGCAAAATACGTTTGTCTTTGCAATCTTTCTAGAAGAGAACAGCGGTTAGTAGTTATCATTAGTATCAGTGTTTAAACGGATGCTGCTGGCTGCACGTACTGCTGATAATTAAAAAAGTACAAAGCCTTTTAATCTCACACCCACAATAAGTTTTTTTGTACTAACTGTAGCCCAGCATACCTACTCACATTCTCAAAATTATGAACGTAATGTTTGTCAATAATGAAATAGATACGGCCAATGAATAAGACCCTAACGAAAGAGACTAGTGAATTAAGATGAAAACGCCAGAGTGGCCCGCGAAATTCAAATTTTCTTACGTTTTTACATTTTACCGGTCAATGTCAGGCAGTACGTTGAACAAAATATGATTCGCGACTGCAAACTTCCACCTTAAGTTGAAGCTTACAAAGCCGATGAGTACTGATAGGTACTTATGCGTTTTTTATGGAAATATGAAACAATTGATATTATATTCGAACTCCTAGTTAGTTTGTAGCTACAGCTAGAAGCCCTATTTAATCCTGTAAAGGATAGGAGCATTTGACAAAAACAATGGCTGAGTATAATCGTCTGTCATATAAGCAAGTACTTATTAGTACTCCCACAGTTAATATCAATGTTAATATGCGATTGTTAGACAGTGTTTATTTAGCTATACCAAGTATTACAGCGAGTTATCATGAACTTGAAAACAGTATTGTACGGCGCTTGACTCATGGGTAGCATTGAATTCTTCGCCTATTCAAGAGTGATTTCGTATCCTTACTTGAATTGTTAGCCAGTCAGTAGTCATGGAATACAGGACCTTGATGGATGAAGAGAGAGAAGAGAAACAAAGAGGGTAGTGTTCAAAAAAAGTAAGATGGAATATGTGAGCAATGATATGAATTTGAAAGTTGTGTGTAATAAACGTGACAGCTGATAGCGAGGAATAGATGAGAAAAACTTTGCGTTGACCCCAAGTAATATAGGAAGACCGCTTCGTTGGTCTAGTGGTCGCAAGCGTGACTGCTGAGAATGACCTCATTCTCAGCAGTCACGCTTGCGACCAGGGTTTGATTCCTAGGTCGGTCAAAGTGTCATTGGGTTTTTCCATCGAAATTTCTCCGTAGCAACCACAGAGTCTGGATTTGTGCCCGATTGCTGGCAATAGGCTCGCATTACATGGAACTTAAACTTAACTGTCGAAATGTGGGTGTACTATTCAGTACACCTCTGCCTCTGCCTTCGGAGATTACAGGCGTGATGTTATGTTTATTAAAGACAACTCCAAAAATTAAATCCATAATATGCGCACAGTTGCATGACACCAACTTATTAAAGGTAACGTTTTAGTTGTCAACGACTCTGAAGAGAGGCATGAGGTCACCCATACTTAGAGTAAGACCACACCGCAAGAAAATATGAATGTTAATGATGTGTATACAGCTATGTTTTCAACAAGATATGAGGCTGAAAGTCAAATAGAGAATACACAACACGTCAATACGGAACGGCCGTAAATCATCGATAAACAAACAATCTATGAAAATAGGTAGCCGTTAAATTATTTATGTTTACGGAATTATGAGTGCTCTTGATAGAAATGACCGTCAAACAGATTTATGTCAGGAATAGAAAAGCAGTTCAGCACTTTAATAAATTCTAGTTCTCATCTAGATTTAACGTTGTTTGTTTATACCGCGGGGAATGTAGATCATAGACAATCCATTGTCGGCCTGATTTAGCTCGTCTTTCACCACCCAATTGTATACGTCACGCTGTTGTGCTCTGAATAACTATTTAAATTATGTCTTGATGTACTTTATCGGGCCAGTCTCCTATGAAAGCAGTAGCTGCAGAAATAGAGCCATTTGTGATCCTTTGGGCTCGTCTTGCTTCTTCTTTGTCACCAAGAAGGCCAAGCCTCTTAACGCTTAAGGCCTGCCCTTCACTAACAAGATCAAGATTAATCCTTTTTGGTAATTAATTGGCTTTCAGTAAACCTTCATGTAACATGATCACAACACCAAGAGTTTAATTTTCAGCCCTGACTCATTTATTCCTGTTGTCTGAGGCCTTACCCATTACTCGAAATATGAAAATGGCTTCTTCCAGTCCCATGTGTGGTTTGGCTTTAGCAGATAGTATAATTATGGCTTTTAAACTTTGTATGTCAACCCTAACTACAACAGATGCAACCTAGATTCTCGTTACGGGTGTATGACAGTCACACGGCATGCTGTCAATGTCTCAGTAAGTTTATTCTTTAAACGGTAAAGCTTTCTTGGTATTGTAAGAGCTCGGACTCCATCAATTAACCTTTTCACTGTATGGACATGAAAAGAGTTTTCGAGTCACATTCTCCTACCCTTATCCTAATTTATTTGGGGTCGGCGCAGCCTGTCTTCTTCTTCCATACTTCTCTATTGCTTGTCATCTCAGCAAATAGCTCCTTTCTAGCCATATCATCCTTCACACAGTCTATCCATCGGTTTTTGGTCTTCCTCTACTTTTATAGCCATCTACATTCATACTCAACATTTTCCACATTTCTCCGCATCACATGTCCACTGACTGGCGCCAAAGACGACCGTAACAATATACAAACATACTCGAATTACGAGCTCTTATGAGCTTAGTTCTATTAACGATCTCTTAAGCTACTAAAAACAATTAAATTTGTTTAGTTTGACTTCTGGAATTCTCATGTTTCGTGTAGTCATCAAATTTTACAACCGTTCAAGGTAGCATAAAGGTATAATTTACATATTTTGTACTAGTTACACGTCATTCGTTCGTTAAAATAAATAATTTTCGACGGTTCGTTTCTATTATAATCCTACTAGTTTACGTCAACGGACCATGAAGGTATTGCCTAGAAATATTATCAAGAAACGCATAATTTAATGTATTCATATTAAAGTCTAAAACACCAAAAATATACTATTCCGATCGTCATCTTCCAAGAACATTCGGCACAAAAACAAAATTCTAAGCACCGAAATTACTGGAAATTAACTAATCATCGGCAAAGCATCGGAATTTCCCTTGCCGTGACTACATTTTAAATCTTCTGCTATTGCTTACAATTGACTGTTCGCACAAGATCTGTTTGCGTCACAACATCAATTGATCTTAATAAAAGGGGAGTTAAATGGCTCTATGTGTTGCCTCGCTGGACACGGCCAGTAGAATTGATTGTTTCATTCACTACTTCTATTGTTATGACATCGTAATATAAATGACTTTTGTATAAGGTGCTGGGGATAGAATAATGTCTTAAAACAGTGCCAGTGTAAGTGGTCTCCGTTCTCGAAATGATATTTGGAGTCTTCAAGTCAGTGTAACTTTTGTTTTTCGTAACATCACCAGCTCTCGCCAGTGCACAAGAACTTTTAAGAAATTGATTGTACCAAAATGTACAGACGTAAATGCTAGCACATCAATCAAGCTGCTACAATCTGTCAAATTTATTTAATAGATTTTCAACTTTATCGCTAAAGAATTAGGTTTAAGGTTGATTGGGAAATTTTACAGTTTCGAGTAGCTTGATGTGCTGGCGTCTGTACGATGATCTGAATCTGCTGTATTGATACTTGCTGCAACTAATCCAAAGCCTTTGATTTACAAACGTTGTCAAAGAAAATAGTTTTATGTATATAATTTCTGCCTGAGCATCATGAAATGTAATATTTTATTAATCGATTTGGAATTATTTTGAACACCTCACGTTCATCGGCTTTTTCCATACTATGACTCAACTTTGATAACCTGATAAAAGTTTGAAAGGTAACTCGCAAAACACTGGCTGGGTTTTTTGGCATTTTCCTGTCTTCGCTGTACTTTCGTGAGTAGAATTTCAAACCTAAATTGGCCTTTGTTATTTCCAAGGATTTGTTTTAGGGTCAGCTTAGATAGTTCCAAGGATTTGTCAAAGCAATTTGTTTTTTGTGTCAAGAACACACTTTTAGAAACTCTAAATTATTTGTCATTTCGTTAGAAAATGGCATTTTATTGTTGATTGGTTACCGGTGGGCTTTCTTTACAATGAAGAGCATAAAGAGTCGATCACCAGTATCCTCCTGCCTTTATCCCAATACATTTGGTATTGGTGCAGCTTGTTTTCTTCGGTCTTCTTCTCCACCAATACCTTTGCAATTAACGTCCATATCAAAATTATTCTTCGGTTTTACTGCTCCATCAAAAATGCTGTCAACAAGAGTAACGTCTGTTTGTTTTGCTATAGCAATAATTTGAGCTGTACAGCTGTACTGTCATCATTATGTGCTGTGCATTGTAGCAGCTACTGGTGTTCCAACAAAGCTAATGTTTATGGTCATTTAACGGCAGCCCATGTACTTCAGTGTCCAAAGTCTTGGCTAAACGTGCATGACGTAACGTCGTAAAAATAAGCATTTACCTACTAACAATGTATGTGCTTAGTGGCTTTTTTATGTACATAACTAGTGCTTGAGACGGATTTTTATTCTTATTTGATTAGTACGTTTTTCATTCGTGACTGAAATGGAAGCTAGCTACAAAATAGTTGGAAAAAGATCTTCAATATCGTCGAATGATAGCAGAAAAATAATGGAAATGTGTCGAATCGATAATCCTATGGCGTGGCGTTCTGTAACCAAATTCAAACACAATAGAATCAGAATTTCCGGAAATTAAATGCGAAAAACAAAACCGTTTTCCATGGCCTGGTTTTTCAGAGTTCAATGAACCTCGCACTGGTAAAAATTCGTACGATAATCGTAGCAGCCTAGGAAAATTCTAAAATGAAAATAATACTTTTCCCGAGTCAAATGAACAAACCGTCCACTAACCAGTTCCGCAAAGTACTTATAGTCCACTATTAAAGAAAAAACCCTGTCACCTATTCTGCTTAGATGGTTTCCCAACCCACTAACATAGTCCACTTTACGTTAGCAACCCATAATCCCATTAATAAACGGCTATTACGACACTCATGATAGGAAGCCGGTCGAAACTATTCTTGGCCAAGAACCACGTGGTCCCATCAAATGGTTGATTGATGCCGTTAATAGTGATGATGACGTGAACTTAATTATGTAAATCGGCTCCACTGATGTTGGCGGAAACATTTATTAGGATTTTATTATATTAGACACTCGTAAACCGATTATTATAAAGTACTAGTAAAATTGTTCGCGACGGTCGTGAATTTGATTTGAGAAAATTTTTAGGTGTTTTAAATACTAGCATATCAAATTAGATTTTGTGATAATATATGTTCTACTGTATAAAATACCGCCTACTCTTATACAGTAGATCATATTTCGTCACAAAATAAGTGAAGAGGAAGGCCAAAGAAACGATTTATGGAATGTGTAAAGGATGATATGGCAAGAAGGTGTGTGATGAGATGACGAATAATAAAGAAGTATGGAAGAAGAGGACATGTTGCGCCGACCCCAAATGAATTGGGATAAGGCCAGAGAATGATGATATGATCTACTGTTAATAATGAGACTATTAAACATTGCATTTTACACTCTCAATTTTAGAGGAACTGGATGGACAGGGTTAAGAAGACCAAAAAAACATGAATTAATTGTGTGAGGAAAGAAAAGAAAGAAAGAAGTGTAAACGATAGCGTGACGATTGACAAGGGACAATGAAAGAAAAAATGTCGCTCTGACCCCAAGTAACATGGCACAAGAGTAGGAAGATGATGAATGTTAGAGGAACTGGCTAACTTGGGAATGAAAATATCGTGTGATTAGTGCCTAACCTGGTATTAGAGTTTTTATGCCGCCCATGGGCCTCTGACTTGGCTTTACACGGTTTCCTCACGACGTTTTCCTTCACCGAAGCAAGTGATAATTATACAATACGCACATGAATACGAAAAATCAGAGGTGCGTGCCTTGCGTTCTAACTCGAGACCTATGACTTACACTTGTTTCTATCAATACATTTCAACATTGAATCGATCACAATAGTTCGTGTTTTATCACGTTTACTGTATGGTGACGATGAAGCCATTTTGTATGTGACCCTGGCAGGCTTTGGTCTAGATAATTGAATAAACGTAACCTCCGCTTTGACTGATAAAACGGCTGTGTATAAACACATTTAGTTTTATGTTATTACCACTGAATTAACATAGATTAGTTTTTTTCTACAAATCGACATTTTCTTGTGTTCCTGATGCTTTCTTTATTTTTTTATCTTTTAATGAATGTATTCTCACTGGTTTCCCGCGATCACCTGATAAACATTGTGGTTTAGATGGCAAAGACTAATTACCAAAATCATTCTTGCTATTATAATATCACCATAACTTACTTATTCATCAACCTTTGCTTGTTCCTATCAACCCACTGGGTTAAGTCCTTTCTTCTTTTGAAAATGTGGAAATCCTCTCCAATCAGTGCCAAACATATCTAAGTGTTTTGCTGTTAATGCTGCCATTCCTTATGTCCTCAGTCCATGTGCTATCGCTAGCCTTCAATTCTGAATAATTACCGCGTAATGTCGACGATTTCTGCTAACGCGTTTTTAATGTCATGGCTTTGGGCAGTCGCACGAGTGCCTCAAATTATTCACACTACGTTGATTTTGTTGTGCCGGCGTTAGGGTGTGTCCACACTTGTCGACGCGGAAGCGGCTTTAGCCGTAGTTGAGGCGAATAAAGATGCCTTTTTAGCGTTTCCGGGGCATTGAGTGTAGACACTCCCTTATCGTCAGTACTTTGTTGTTACCCAAGCCCTAACGGTCCACGACGGTAGCACTAAATGTGTTTTAACGATAATCTAACACCGCCACTTAAATGGTTTAACTGCGCTAGTAAAATAAAATACTCTGTGATCACAGTGAAGTAAAAAGTTCTTGAGTTATACATTTTTATTGTTTTGCATAGATTGTATTAGTTCTATTCTTGTAAGCCGTTGCGCTGCATCTGATTATCAATTATTTATGGCAGACTGATATAGGTGGGTCAGGTTGAGGAGCATTTAATACAATAGTACCTACGCTTTGCTACAATTCTATGTTCTTGTTCTATGTGTCTGGTAGCCTCATCCCTTAAATGCTTATGTGAACCAATCCGTAAATCCTACCTTACTGGACTAAGATAACCCCGAAGTGCTACCATACAGTCGGTTCTTTTGTTTACTTCTCAGCTGTCTGCAGTTGCCATTTGTCCAGCAGGAATCGCTTACTTATCTGATTCATCATCATTCCTTTTGCCAACTTTGTTGGGGTCGGCTTCCAGTCTAATTTTTTACAGATTTTAAATACGAATGCCTCTCTGACTTTCACTTACTAGGTAACGTCGTTTCCCTCCCTCTGGGTTTTACCACATCAATCTATCGATCGTCATCGGTCAGCGGCGGTCGGTAGGTGTGGTCGAAACTATCGAACGACGTCGACTAATCCATTCTAGTATCGATCGATAGCATCGATTGGCAAGACTGATTGTCAGATTTGCGGGCTTTTAATTACCCATAGCGGCTGTCAAAGATTACGAATGACAGCCGGGACCAAAATTGCTTAACGTGTTCACGTGGATAATGTGTGTCGTTGTCTTTTTTGCCGTCTAGTACATAAATTTATTTAGTTATTAACAAATTAGATAACTAAGTATGTCGGTACATTTCCTTTGTCTTATATGACAATAAATACTTAAAATGACGTTAAAGTTAATTGTTTTTTACATTAACCTAGATTTTTATATGGAGGTATATTCTAATGATCAAATTAATTTGTTTGCATACAAAACGTTAATAATTTAATTATAAGAGTCACGATGGAAGACTGATCTGGTTTTTTTTAATTGATTGACGTCGTTATCATTACGATTTTAATCATAATGCGCCTGGAATCGTCTAAAAATAAAATAGTTGATAAAGTTAATTTTTGTTTTTAATCTGTTTTAGTACTTTCGTTAATGTTGTTTTTAAATCAAATCTTTTATTTGTGATACAAGGGTTACAAGCAGCTTTTAAGATTACACACTTGCACGAACATGGTCTAGTAGACCATACGTCAGAGACTGTGATTTTGAGCTGGTCTTGTATAGTTTACGGAGTTTCAATAGACTGAGAGGTCAGCTTGTACTGGTTTTATTATTAAACATTACTGATATCTTTATATACCTGTACATTAGATCTCTTATTTTATCAGTTCTTTTTTACATACTTACCTATCCGTGAGATAGGCGTAATTGCTAACTCTGCCAGAATATTTAGCGATAGGTAAACGTTGGAATTCCTTGCGAACGCATCGCTGATAGTATTTGGTAGACGCCGAGGTCGTTGGCCAGACGGAATGGTGAATGATCAAGAAATAAGATAAAATGAGATATTGAATTTGAATCTTTAAATAAAATATGAAATTGCCATCACATTTTGCATCGTTTTGGCGAAATGTGGGTCTAGCTAGCTTGCAGTAGCGAAGGGTCAATTTTTGTAAGAGGTAAACTGGAGGACATATCTATAATGTGATTTTATTATGTGTCTATAGAATACTGACTGTGCCATTTTTTAAAGAAAAGCCGGTAGGAATCGAGTTCCGTGGAACCTTCGCCATTGCCAGGTTGTACACCTCTGCTTCACCAGCGTGATATTACAAGCGTGATGTTGTCGTTTATGCAGTTAAAGTGATTTTTATGTTGGCCAAACAAGTTATACGCGGACCAAACAAGATGATCGGTTATGAGCTTGAACTTGATAAGAATATTATTATTCTAGAAGACTGAGTCAGCCATTAAGTGCTTAGGACCATTGAGTTGACGAATTGATTGGACTCGCTGTTGTTGGTTTTATCACACTCACATAAAATGCTATTATAACCAAATGGGGGTTACAGTCAGCCTCAAAAAGAAGTAAACACCGTCAAGAATTCTACTATTTGTGTGCCATATGCGTTAGGTCAAGGGGACCTGTGGGATCAGTACGCATAGCATGACCACCGTAGAAACTGGTTTTGTCGACGGAAGAATCGACAAAATGACAGATCAACAGAAGAATACGGTCATTTTGTCGATTCTTCCGTCCACAAAACCCGTTTCTACGGTGGTCATGCTACACGTGCAGTTGACTAGAGAGCTAATATTGTGACACTATTTAGCTACATACAATAAAGTACCCAGTCGGTTATTTGTTTTCTGACTTCAATTAATACAATAATAAGACACAAAGATTACAGACAATGAAATTAATTCTTGTCCATGTAATTTTTAATGCTGCCTGTGTACACACAGCGACTTGATGTGTCGCTGTGTACAGGCAGCCTTAAAAAGTTGAGGAGTTCATGGCTAAATAATAACAGCCGCTCGGGTCGATCTTTAGGTTAAGCCGTGCTTACCTAGGTTGGTCTGTGGATGAGTGACCGCCCATTACATACCGAGTTCCCTCCGTGCCTCGGAAAGCTCGTTAAGCCGTTGGTCCCGGCTGTCATCTGTAAATCTTTGACAGTCGTTACAGGTAGTCAGTGGCCCAAAAAGTCTGACAACCAGTCTTACCAAGGGATATCATATTACCCAGTACTATCTGGGTTGTGGAGGTCAGATAGGCAGTCGCTCCATGTAAAATACTGGTATTCAGCTGCATCCGGTTAGACTGGAAGCCGACCCAACACAGTTGGGAAAAGGCTAGGCAGATGATGTGTACACACAGCGACTTGATGTGTCGCTGTGTACAGGCAGCCTTAAAAAGTTAAGCATTTCCAGTATAATATGGCCTTGTTTTGTATTGATTTTCCGTATAATGAGAGATCCGTATAAACTGGTTTAGTGCAGCTTATTTTTTTTTTTTTTTTTTTTTTTTTTCCAACAGCTTAGACTATCATTACAGGGTTTACCCTAATGCGACAGTTAAGAACTTAAACTAATATACTAAACTATGTACATAAACAAACAAACTATATACTTGATTGGCCGTCGTGTGTAATAACAACGGAAAACTCCGAAAGCACTTAGCTCAGTTTTTTTCCGGTAAGATCTGTTTTGCAATCAACTTTTTATCTAAGTATCTGTATTTGGCCTGGGTGAACTCCCTAGCCTCCACAGACAAGATGATTAATCGCTATGAAAAGATTTCGTGACCAGTCGATTTACCTTTAATATGTAAATGTAAACGTTGCTTGTTTTCTCTGAGTTTATCTACGGAGGCTTATTGAGTCACTTCATCACGTGCCAATAGATTGAAGTCCGTGTAAGAAATATTTTAAAGACTTCCCCATTCGCTCGTGGAGAAATCCTAATGGGTATTCAGTTGGGAGAACGATGGTTCGACTCCTATGTACATAACAAGAATGCCCGACTACTGAAAAATCCCGCTCTAATTAAATTCGAGATTTACAAGGTAAAATCAGACTTATTGTTGCAGTCGATTAAAATGTTGCCTATGTTGCCCGGGTCATAATAACGAATCGATTGACACCTTATTCATAAAAATCGGATGAATTTTTTAGGCGCTACGGAGGAACATACGTAAATACATACATACATACATTACATACATACACAGACTGCTAAAATCATAACCCTTCCTTTTGGCTTTGCCGTAGTCGGGTAAAAAACTGATGATTTTTCTGCTTTTACCACTGGTTGAGAGTGCAGGAAACTCCTCATCCTAAAGCAATTACCTAGATTCACCAAGATGTTGTATTTAAATGGTAAAAACTAACTTCTTCATAAAAAGAAAAACCTATCATTTTTCGAAATGTTTGTGCAATATGGAATACAGAAATTTAAAAGGATTATTAAAAACTAAAATCACAAACGTCATTTATTACAATCAGGCTGAGAATTGCATTTTTTGAACGTCAAATTATACAGGGTGGACGAACACCGACGCGAAAACGGTTACAACGTATTTAGTACATCATTTTGAGCCCCCCCACATAGAAACTTTTCGTCGGTCATTACAAAAAAAAAAACAGCTGTTTCCTACAAAAGTGCAATACCTACATGGTCAAAATGTATGGAACAGCTGATTTTTTTTTTAAATTACCGATTAAAAATTTCTGTGTGGGTGGCTCAGAATGATGTACTGAATACGTTGTAACCGTTTTCGCGTCGGTGTCCCTTCCACTCTGTATGTATAAAACAGTCCTTCGAAACGCCCACCTTTGGCCACTTGGTTGTGTTTTAGCTACAATCCAGGTCTTATCACGATGGTTTTCTTTACCTGTTACATAGAATCTATCACCGACTTTTAACGTTCCATACTTCTAACATCACCTTCAATCTTCCAGGTTTGATAGTCCTAACATCACCGTCTTTTGTTTCCAGTTCTGTTCGAGGCGTGCCACAATGAGCCCACGTGCCTTCAGGACCGCGCCGGCCTGGAAGCCATCACGCAGCTGCATCGCCAGCTTGATGATGACGCCAATGGAAACGTCGACCTCAGTGAGAGTGATGATGTGAGTAGATGATGTTGATTTTATTTATATCAACAACCGTTGAACGACCAGGATGGGTAGCGCAAGGGCTGGTAAGACGTGGAGCAGAAAATAAAATAGGGAGGCCCTTCCCAATCGTACAGTGTCGGTGAAAAAAATGTCATTGTAACTGGAGAAAATTGGCTGTCCATTTTTTATCTTTTACCCTTAATTTTAAGGCGAAAACAAAATGGTTGAGAAAGGTGAACCCGTGTTCAAAAACAACGTATATGATGTGGTCTATGCCATTTTATTTTTTTTAAATACACACATTTGAAGTGATAACCACTTTTTGAAGATGATACAAAAAAATGCAGCAACGCGGGGTTTATGGTAGGCCGTATATAAAATGAAGCCAAAGGCACCTCATGTTGCGCCCAGCCATTATATAAGGACAGCTTGCTTTGCAAAGGGCAGTGGTCGCTCGAGTGAAGTTTTTAACCTTGGGTATAATATAAATATGTCAAAACCGGACAATCTAGTAACTAGTTGAAGGCAGTATGTAGACTTAATGAATAAGCAGATGGCCAATAAGAATAAAATGTTAAACAGTGTGAGAAAAGATCTTCCAGAACGGCCAGCGTTTTTTTTTATCAAAAAAGGCACCTTCAGTATTACAAACACCTATAAAACCAAAAAATCGAGGACATTTGTGATATCCACCTACCCACATTGGGGTAGCGTGGTGATTAGCCAAATCCCTTTCACAGAAGAGGAGGTATCCCAGCTGTGAGGACATAGGCTGATAATTCAAATAGATAAAGAGGAAGACCAAATTATGGATGGACTGCGTGTTGCGAAGGATGATACGGCAAGAAAGGAGATGTCTGATGAGATGACGAATAGTAGAGAAGTATGGAAGAAGACATGCTGCGCCGACCCCAAATAAATTGGGATAAGGGCAGGAGAATGATGATGATGATGAATTTATGCATTCATCATCATCATCATTATTATGCCTATGCTATGCCCTAAATCTATAATAGCCTAGCCTCGTTAGTCTAGTAGTCACAAGCGTGACCTGAAATAAATCTTTCGACCATCTGATTGTGTGATGTGTTTTCCTGAATCTCATCAAAATTCTGATTATTGGGTTACAAAAGTTCAGTGATCTCCAAAAATGTTTTTTGTTTACCTTTTCAAGGCAGACACATAGACAATGTACGCCCACGTATCCACCACGGGGTTTTAGCGAAATCACAGACCGGTTCGGATATTTATGACCTGAATCTGGACTTTCAGGGTAGATACTTAAAGCATGTACACACGCCAGCACATCAAGCTACTACAATCTGCCAAATTTCGTCTGACAAAGCCAGAAGGCGTCGCGGCAGACCTCGTAGAAGATGGCGGGACGAGCTGGACAAAACCAACGACCAGTGGTCCACATTAGCCATAGATAGAAACAACTGGAAGTCATGGGGAGAGGTCTTTGCCCAGCAGTGGCATGACGCAGGCTAACAGTATCAGTATCGCTAAAGTATTAGGTTCAAGGTTGATTGGGATAATTTGACAGTTTCGGGCAGCTTGATGTGCTGGCGTCTGTACTAAGGCGAAATTTACTGGGTCTGACCAGGGTCAAGTTTCGAATTGTGTCGTGAAATATCTCCTAATGAATACGTCAATGTCTTTGAGTAGTCTTCGAGAAAGATCTCAGTCATCCGATGAAGTCCACCACCATACGTATTATTACCGCCAAACAGCTTTGCTACACGTATTATGGTTTCGAAGGGCCGGTGTAAGCACAAAGCATACGAGACATTTCAAGACGAATCTTCTCAAAGACAAATCTGAAACGTCGCACGGCTTTGCATCTGCGATGCCTCTGTTATTGTTGAGCTCTTGCACAAAAGCTTATAAACCACATGATGAAACTTTGCTAACAGCCTGTAACTCTTGTTTCCAGTTCCTCCGCGAAGAGTTGCAATACGACAGCGGGTATGAGAAGCGGCAGCGCGCGTTCCATCACAACGATGACATGCACATCTCTGTCAAAGAGCTCTGGGAGGCGTGGCTGCGATCTGAGGTCAGTATTTTTTGTAATTGTTTTTGACAAGTATGATGATGGAAAATACTGTAATACAGGATGCAATCTGAACCATCAAATAGTCGCAGACTAAGCGTTTTTTTGCATCAAACCAAACTGACTTTCAATATCCTTAACCAGAAGGTTTCCAGGTATGATCCAGAACTAAAAAAACACAATGAGGAGAAGAACAGATGACTTTGGGCTTCGTTAATTATCTTTTTATACCCGTTACGTATTTGTCTTTAAGTTTGACGAAGATTAAGCAGTGACAGCCTAGTAGTGTGACCGTCGGACTGCCAAGTCATAGGTCTTGAGTTCGAACCCAAGGCACGCACCTCTGAATTTTCGGATTCATGTGCGTATTGTATAATCATCACTTGCTTCGGTGAGGGAAAATATCGTGAGGAAACCAGCATGCCTGAGAGATATTTCTCAACGGCATGTTAAGCCAAGTCAGAGAGAGGCCTATGGGCGGCATAAAAACTCTGACACCAGGTTAGGAACTAACCACACGATAAAGAAAAGAAAGTTTGACGAATTTTCTATTGTCATTTAACATTAGTTACTGGGCATTTTCAAGAAGCCATTTCTGACGACTGACTTTAAAACCGTTGGTTTTCAAATTTATAAAGAAACAACACATAACTTAGTAATTTTAAACTTCATTTGCAGGTGCACAACTGGACGGTAGAGCAGACGGTGGAATGGCTGTCGCAGTCAGTGGATCTGCCGCAATACAAGACCTTGTTCCTACAGCACAGGGTCACCGGCGCTACCCTACCCAGGTAACGAATACTATATATTATCTTCCAATGAAAGAAAGAAAGAAAACATATTAATTTGGCACATGCCACAAGTGCACACAACAAACAAATAAAAATAAAATTAAAAACTTTAATCTATCTAGTCCGAATAAACATCATATAGTAGGCTCACGTGTTGGATTATGGCTTACTATGTCATTTTGAACTATGGATCCCAGACTTGGTCTTTGACAAATATTCAAACGTCCAAACTCAAAGTCTGCCAACGTGCAATGGAGCGCAGCATTCTAGGCGTTCAACTAACCCACCCTGTGCGCAACACCAAACTGCGCTCCAAAACAAATTACTGACGTTGCTCAAAAAGCCGCTAAGCTGAAGTGGGACAGGACTGGCCACGTCTGCCGCATGCCCAATAAGCTGTGGGACCAAAATAGACACTTTCTGGAGCCCTGACACAGCCAGTCGTCGTCGCGGCAGATCTCGTAGAAGCTGAACAAAACCAACGACCAGTAGGCCACATTAACCCTGGATCGAAACAACTGGAATTAATGGAAAGAAGCCTTTGCCCTGTAGTGCATTGACGCAGGCTAACAGTATCAGTATGTCACGGAAAGGCAGCCTGTGTCACTATAAGCAGATTATCCTAAGTAATGTAAAATATGTCAACAAATGGTCCGCGACGGACTTTGAAAGGTCACGGGTGTCTACTGGATGCAGGAAGAATGCCTATGTCCAAAAGTAGACCTCTTTCGTCTTAATTATGATGATAAAAATGAGTATAGTCTTGTAATGTATTTAGTAGGATTCTTTTCTAACTACTGAGCTAATAGTTAGTGAGCCATGCGTGTGAGGCCCCGTTCTCTCGGCGAGGATCACTGCGATATATCTATATAATAAAATTATATAATAAAATTGTAGCAGGCCGATATCTGTACATTAAAGATATTGAAAAAAAATATATATATGGGGGGTCTTTAATAGAGCAACAGAAGCCAAAACAACAGTTTTTATAATTATTGTCTATCTGTCTTTCTGTATGTTTGTAACTTTGTACGCGCGTCACGCAAAAACTACTGCATGGATATGAACGCAGTTTTCACCGCTCTACTGCTAGATGCTTAACTTAAAATATACGCTACATTAGATATAGTTTTGGACCCGATAGGTGGCGCCCTGCGAAGCAAGGTCGGGTCGGTAGTTATGTATAATTTTGGGATCACATAGCAATTTCTTACTGCCTAGTTTATAGCTGTTGTAAAATATCGTAACAGACAATGCAGTTCAACATTCGTTCCTATTAAATGGAGCAACTGCCACTCAAGCCCTGCTTATCTAATTAGGGAAAGCTCCTGTCATCATTGTGAACTGTTTACCAACATTATCATTTCACTGACATTTTACGGTCTCTGGAACGTATAGCAAATACTGTCTGACTTAACTGGGTGATCTGGTTTCGCATGAGCATAATGAAGGTAAGGTTGCACTAGGACTCTTCTGGTATTGATTCGTTGATTTGTTCGTTAGTTCGTTATCTACTTATACAACATTAGTTTTAGTATATGCGAAACCTGAAACACGTGTCTAGCAGTGGCAAAGGTTCCATACAATTCGATTTCTACCGGCTGCACTTTGAAAAATGGCACAGTCATCATTCTACAAACCGGCTTACCTCTAACAAAATTCACCCTTCGTTACTGGTGTCTAGTATTTTTATGTAAAGAATCTATGTACTAAATTTCAAAACTGTACCATGAAAAATCACGAAAGTTATAAGCTTGTTTTGTTACCCGGTTGTCCACACAAAAACGTGGTCACCACGCAGACCGTGCCTCCAGCGTCGTCTTGAGCTCATTGATAATAATAATTTGACAGTAGCTACCTAAATTATTGCGATAGGTACTTAAAGTCGCTCGGTGACCTACTTTTAACTTTTTTAAACATTTTTGGGAAAAAATATAACATGGTTTAAAAATTATTGGAATCGATTCAGTTACTTATTCTGAACAAACTATATTCAGGTTTCGCATATACTAAAAATAATGTTGTATAGGCACAGACCACTATGTGTAAGACCTTCTAAGTGTTTCTTTCAATATGCACCAAAATAAAAACTGCAGCAGGGTGGGTACTGTAGTTTCTAAACAGTAGTTTCTCTTTAGTAAACAATGCCGCTATGTTGGTGGGCAGTCTTCATCCTCGCCTGGCATGTATACCGAGGCTAAGACGATATCAGGTACATCGCCGGCAATTTCTTACCCCACTGCGGCGAAGCCCATAAGGAGGGTTATGTGCTTCTTCTTTTCTTAGTTCTTCTGAACCACGCAACGGAAATCCGTTGCAGTTTTCGCTAACATTTCGTGATTTTATAATGAGATTCATTTTTAATTAGCCTCAACATCAGTAGCTCGTACCCGTGCAAAACCAGGGCAAAAAGCTATCATCATCAGCCTACAGCAGTCCACTGCTGGACATAGGCCTCCTCAATCGCACGCCACTTAATTCGATTCTCAGCAACTCTCATCCAGTTAATAGGCTTCTTTTGGGTTAGCTCGTTCCATCGTCGACCTCATCTCGGTCCTCAGAACTAGATTGAGGTCAAGAGTAAGCCCATTTAGTATAAAATAAAAAATGCTACCAGCCACCCTGCCAAGATCGTCGCTCCACCGAACCTGAGGGCGTCCCACCTTACGCTTGCCGATTCGCGGTCTCCACTCAAGAACACGTCTACCCCAGCGGTCATCGGTTCTACGGCTAATATGGCCGGCTCATTGCCACTTCAGCTTACTTATTCTATGAGCTATATCGACAACTCTGGTCCTCTGTCGGATCCCCTCGTTCCGGATGCGATCCCTCAGAGAGACTCCAAGCATGTCCCGGGCGAATAGCTAGTAGAAGAAATCTGTAAAAGTAAAGAAGAAAACATACTGTTCAGGGTCAGAATTTCCACAAAAAACTGCTTACATTTACTGTGCTTATATTTGTCTTTAATTCCATTATTTGCAGTGGTGTTATACGGGCTGATGATAACAAGAATTATAACTCTGATTACCTAAACGACACTACACCCACATCCCCAAAGCGGAAATTAGAAGTGTGTCTAATGTGTCCACATTTCGCCAGTTATATTTAAGTTCCTTGTAATAAGAGACAAGCCTTTTGCTATCAACCACAAATCCTGACACAATACAGTCAGCATGCTTCTATCTACAGTCTCTCTATCAAGCGTACGGTCAAATCTATTGAGCTTAACTGATAATCATCCCTCTTTAAATATAACATACACGCCTGCAGTACACCCACATTTCGTTATAAGTTTCATGTAATTGGGTACGATCCTATTCTTTTAGCCTACTATACTATGAAGACTATGTATTTTTTTCTCTATGGTATGGTCGATGGGTAACCAATTGGACCCTATTACTAAGCCTCCGCTGTACGTCCGTCCATCCGTCCGTCCGTCCGTCTGTCAGCGGGCTGTATCTCATGATCCGTAATAGGTAGACAGTTGAAATTTTCACAGAATGTGTATTTCTGTTGCGGCTATAACAACAAATAACAAAAATAAAATAAAAATTAAAGTGGGCTACCCGGATACTACGATGGTGCGGAACCCAACATGCGTGAGTCCGCCTCGCACTTGGCCGGTTTTAATTATTGTCTGGCAGTTTGAGTACTTTATTGCGGCCTACCCGTATGTTTTATCTTTGGTATTGTTCATCGTGTCGTTAAGCTGAGTTATGAGTAGAGCTACACGATAACTGAGACAAATGCTTGCACTGAATGGACATAACCATCCAAATTTGTGTGTCTTCAAAAGGCCATCTCAGACACTATAATCTCTGCCAGGGCTGCGGGACTGTTCGAAAGAGATACCGTGACCCTGGAACAAAAAGGACAAAGAAGGAACATGGATGGGTTTTAGTCAGTAGAAGTCTGACACTCCCTTCCGCTCCGCCCAGAGCGGGGGGCGAAAGTGGGTCATTTGGAGATATCCCATCGGAAAAAAAAAATATGACTGTCGTAAGCTAATGTTCAATAGCAGACATTTATCAACATCATTAAATGGGCTTGAATATATTTGTATACCAACGGCGACATAAGTCAGAGCTTTGAACATGGGAAACCATTTGATGATTTCCCATCCGAAAAAAAAAAAGACACTAATCTGCATAGTCTTTATGTGACTTGACCAAGATTGTGTGAATTTTAAAGAGACTGTAATCTCTGAGTTTGTTTCGGTTGTTTGTTCTCAGAGTAAAAATACCAGCCTCATCTAGTTTAAAAAAATAATAAACTTGTTTGTAAATACCAATTACAAAATTAACATCATTTACTCATTTTTTTACCATAATCTGGGCACGACCAGACTATACCCTCATAATACTACCCGACCAGGGGATCGAATCCTAGACCCCATACGCTCAATGACGTCCTTGTGTCTACTAGACCAACATGCCAATCAGTCTTAGCTCTATCCTTGACCTACGAAGGACTCGAATTCGAGTTGAAAACAATATAATCAATTTGTTGACGCACTTGTTGGCATTTAGCGAATTAATTCTTTTCAAATAACCTAATTTATTTCCCAACAGATTGGCCGTGAACAACATGCAGTACCTGAGCAATGTGTTAGGCATCAAGGACCCCATACACAAACAGAAGCTTGCACTGAAAGCCATGGACGTCGTGCTCTTTGGACCCCCTAAAGGTAGCGTGCATTTCTTGATTATTAGAGTACATCATGAATCTCTTGGAGTTTACATGGCATTGTTGTTAAATATTTGTGAAATTGTCTGTGGATATTGTATTGAAAAAACTAGCTGTGCCCGGCATGCAACATGCAACCATTGCAATACACCTTTTCCTACCTACCTACCTACTACCTACCCATTACCTACCCACGACCTATCCACTACCTAACCACTGCCTACCCACTAATTACCGAATACCTACCCACTACCTACCCAATACCTACCTACTACCTACCCACTACTTACCCAATACCTACCTACTACCTACTCACTACCTACCCTACCTATTTTTTCGTTTCGTAAGAACCTTCTACAAAGTATCAGAAAACATAAAAAAAAAGATGAATGAAATCGGTTAAGTGTTCTCAAGTTGGCGTAACCAAGGGGAGTGGGGATTCATTTTTATATACAAGATGGCGTTGTAGTTCCGACCAAAGGAACCATGGTGCAACATTATGATAAAAATAGCAAGTTGTGATGGACAGTTGACTGTCACATTGGTGACTTGGCGTATTGGTCGCAAGCTCTCCTGCTAAGTGTGATGTCTTGGTTTCAATTACTAAGTCGGGCAAAGTGCTATGGGGTGGCTGACAGCTGAGGTTATAAGTTCCTGTTGGTAGCAGGAATCAGGAATTTCTCAATAGCAGCTCTTTAGTTCCGATTGCCAGTATTATGAAGCACTACAAGAAATATTGATATAAGTTTAGTACATAGCCCAAAGTAATTTGTCGGTGGAATTGTCTAAGAGCAATTTACCTTCAGTTAAACCATGTGAACTGCTTGCAAGATTGCACACAAAATGTACTAAGCGTAGAAAATTATTCTCAATTGACAAAAAACGACTATTACAAATGATTTGAATTGATATCATAACATCAATAAGTGGTTTACACCGAACATTTGAATTTTTTATATGAAATTTTAGACTTGCACCTTATACGGAGAGGAATAGAGTTTAGATTTTAATCTGTCTTCTCGGCATATACTTCTCCCAAATTCCACTAAACGCAACCTGGTGGCCTACCATGACTTAAGCAGGAGTAATTCCAGTGTGGGAAAGGGATGGCGCTGGACGACCTGTATAGCTCTGTCTCTCTGTTTTTATTTACTTAATTACTCCTACTTTGAGACGTCATTGTAACGACATCAGAATCTGATTAAAGAAATATTGCGCAAGCGAACGTTTAAGAAACGTCTGCTATTCCACAAATTCGCCATTAAAACGCTAATATCAAATAAACAGCACAGTTCGAAAACCACACCTTTATATTTATAAGAAACCGGTTTCACCTTATCAAATACTGATGCTGATGAAGACGATAGATCAAGGGAACCGGTTCATCAAGTAGCCGCATCTTTGATAATATCATTTGTACTTAAACCTGTTGGGCTTTGCTTGTTCTGCGTTTTGTGAATTAATGAAGCTGATTTAGTCATTATTGTGTACCTGAACACGGATCCACAATTGTTTAGGGCCCAACAAATGAATAAGCAAGTTGAAATGTACAACAGCATAAAGTGACTCATGAAAGGAAGGATCTTGTGAAATTCAAAATTATACAACAAATGTAAGGATAGGACGCTTCCGGGTTTGGTGGATCATCTTCACAGGAAAGGCTAGTAAAATCTGGATAAGCGCGGGGTGGTAAACGTGGACGCGCGCCTAAACGCGCCACAGAAGCCGTACGCGCCGAATCGCATCCATTGTTTTAACAGTATTTCTGTTCGGCACTCGCCGCACGCGCCGTATTTCATGACTTCACCCGCGCTGGTGGAATCCGTATACTCTACAGCATTCTACAGAAATGCTGTTCTTTCGGCGCGGATAGGTGCGTGACGTTGGATACTATTTCATATGAAGATGTATAAAATGCGAGGACTGCGTCGCGTCCACGAGCTGCTGCTCGAAGTTTAGGATCGAGCTTAATGACGTACATTGGCAGTAGCCTATGTCCTGCAATTGACTGCTAAAGGCTGATGATGAAATCAAAATTTTTATTATTTTATACGCAAACCCTGCGTAGGAAACTACAGCTGTTTTGATATGGAAAGAAAAACTCGAGTGCGAGCAGGGTTTGAACCTGCGACCTTCCGATTCAGTACATCGGACGTCTTAACCAATTAGACCATCGCACCCTGCTCACAGCTCTCGAAATCTTCGTTCCATTAATAACGTATCGTCGTCTCGTCGTTGGTTAAGACGTCCGGTGCATAGCCTTGAAAACGAAATAATTCACTAAACCACAAAAAAACCTAGGCGAAATACAAGTTTTTTAAATAACTTATTATCATAATTGTTATACGTTTAAGTTATTATGTCATCTTGTTACATTCTGAATTTTATTACTTAACCGATTATGGGGCAGGAAAAAGAAGGTTTTTATTATCTTAGCCTAGCCCCAAATGCCTAATGTCACGGTCAAGAAATGATTAGCCTAAGAGCTGCTTTACGCTTATTCAGGACGGCACATTCGATCAATGATAAAATAAAAAGAGGTAGATATCGCACTAGCGCGCGCAAATTGTTGCAGACAAATTCAGACAATTGTCGTAATTTAAGTACTTCAATCGCAATAGTTATCTCTTTCTGTATCATACGTTCCGTATTATCTATCGCAGTCGTAAGAAGGAAACGATAGTTGAACGCCGCTCAGTATGAACGTAACGTTTCTTTCTTTATAATATAATTGCCTTCAATTGTATTTTTGGTACAAGAGAGCCTATCCGAAGTACAACAAACAACCGAAATGCAACCTTCGATGTATGCAGGCTCGGCACAATTCAAGCTGAGCTGATTCTCGACGAACAACGATTACCACGTATTCAGTACATCATTCTGAACCACATAGAAAAAATCTGCAGTTCCAAACATTTTGGCCGTGTAGGTTGCACTTTTGTAGGAAACAGCTATTTTGTTTTTTAATTACCGATGAGTAATTTCTATGTCCATAGCACCATTTATGGTCTCTCAAAACACTAAAGGAAAACATCGTGAGGAAACCGGCATGTCCTAGAATCAAATATTCGAAGACATGTGGCATCTACCAACCCTTACTGGGATCACGGCTCATGCCCTCTCATAAAAGAGGAGACCTGTGTCCCAGCTGTGGGAACATTATAAGGTTGATTATGCTTATTCTATGGTCAACAGAAATTGCTGGTTTTCGCCACACTTGGCTGATTGTTTATCATTTAGGATCCGAATTTATTGTTACTAGCAGACAGAAGGTCATTACTGTTAGATTTCGCTGCAATCATTAGATGTTTTTATCAACCATTACTTATTAACCATTAATTATTACTCTATTCATTCATCTTCAAATAACCGTCAGCTTGAAATGAAGGGTAAACAAACAAAAGGTGTGTGTTTCACACACCTTTTGTTTGTTTACCCTTCATTTCTGTGTACTTTACTTTTTTTTTATTAAGTCCGACATCATTATAAGAAATTATGACTGTAAAGTGTAGGTATTAAGTATCTAAGTTAATGTCATATTTGAGTACAGTCAAGAGCATAAATATGTATACACTTGACGATATTCAAAAGCTATTTTACTACTAAACTATTGATTGAAATTATAAGGTTTTAGGACAATAGGCGTCTTGGAACCCATACAATTATAAAAAAGTTAAGATTAAAGTTAAAACCTGGTCTTGACTATACTTTACTTTTTATGAGTATCTGCCAATATCATCATTGGCAGCCTTGTTCCACACACAGCTGAATATGGGCCTCCTCTCTTTCGTGCCATTCTTCCCTAAGGCCCTAGCACGAGCGCGCGGTGTAAACGTAACGTAAATACGTCACTTTTTGAATCGAAAATACAAATCGAAGTTACCCTTACTTTGGAAGAGACTGGACCCCACGACACAGGGTATCCTAGTGTCGAGTTCAGGGCATGTGTAAAAATCTAGCGCTTAAGGATCATTTTCTTTTGTATTATATGCTATTTGTATCGTAGCTTTTTAATATTGTACCTTGTTATGCGAACTGAATAAAATTGTATTTATTATTAATAAAAAAATATTAAAATTGTTTGCAACAAGCACAATCAGTACCATCCATAGTTATGAATAAATTCTTTAATTTATGAAAATATTATATGTGAAACGAGTATTTTAAATTCTGAAATCGACGTATTACGGTACGTTTACACTGCGCGCTCGTGTCTCTGGTCTGCGTGAGCCTCAACCAGGTATTACCCGCTATCTTCTGAATATCATAATAAGCAAATAATTACGTAGGTAGTACTAAGTACCCACGTTACGTACACCACTCAATTCCAGTAACATCGACCTCGTAAAAACAAAATTAATATTTAGCCAATGTTTATACAATACACTGTTTTTCTTCTAGAAGTTTTTTTTTATATTTTTTACTGGCAATGATTCAGCGTAATGGCAATTTAATGGCGAAATAACTGAAGAATATGGTTGTAGGCAAAAGCTAGTTTGACGATGTTACAAGTGTTATTTGGGAAAATACTATTTTAGGTATGTACGCACGACGGCCAGTCAAGCTATACAAAACCAGTTTATGCAGATCTCTCATTCTATAGGAAATCAATACAAAGCGAGGCCAAGTTATACTGCAAAATGTACAGCTTCATGTGCCGCCGTGAGTACTAGATTTCTTCTCAATAATTGTACGAAACGGTGTGACTAAAAGAGTGATGGACATGAATGTTGATGAATGGAGAGGGAGAGGAAGGCCAAAGAAAAGATGGATGAATTGTGTGAGGAATGTAAAAAGCGAAATGAGCAAATGATGACGTGACGTCTCACAGGGGGCAATGGAAGAAGAAAACGAGCCGACCCCAAGTAGAATGGGACAAGGCCAGAAAGATGATGATGAATTGTAAGAAACAGTATGGATGGTATTCTATACCAGCACGAGTAGCATGACCACTGTAGAAAAGGGTTTTGTCGACGAAAAAATCGATAAAATGACAGATTTCTTTTGTTGATCTGTCATTTTGTTTTGTCGAATCTTCCGTCGACAAAACCCGTTTCTACGTTCTTCGTTTTATATGAGAGACTATTCCATTCTTGGATTCTGTAATGTAATATGAATATTGTAGAAGAATCTATTATTGCAATGCCAATTCTATCGCTATATTATTTCTAGGGTGGATAGGTAAAAATGTTCTAACAGGAATATTTTAGAAGACTGTGGCAAAGGGCTTTCCAATATACCCATGTATGCTCAACCAACATGGCAAAGGTCCTTAACAGTTCTGGTCAGTCTTGGCACTGCTCTACTCATTTAATTTTAGGAACTACAAAAGATTTCCTTTTAAGCTCAGTTTTTCCCTAAACTATAATAAATATAAATTTTACTGTAAACAGACCATGCTGTGTATTAAAATCTGTCTATAAAAACAAAAACCGACCAACCCTGAAGTATATTATAAATCCTTGAAAGGATGTTTTAAAGTCAGCCTGATAGTCGTTCTGGAAAACCTAATAAAACAGACCAAAACCACAATACCAACGAACAATAATGAACGAACCACATCAATAGAACCAACATAAAAATAAATAGTATAGCACCAACACCATGGCTTGTTGAAGGTCAGTCACAGTGCAAAAAACGTTTCATTATGTGCCCGATAATAGATCTACGGCCATTGTTGTTCACTGGTAAGGCTTTGTTCATACGTGACGATTGGCTTGCGACATGCGACAGCTGTAGTTGAAGTGGCAATGTTTGAGGTGTCTTGTGGACTATTTACATGGTTATCTGTTTAAGTGAATTAATGGAATTTAATTGACCAGAACATTTGACGATTAAACTCCTGTTGTATCTAAATTGACACTGATTCTTTGCAAATTTGCATATACTTTTTTTCAAATCAGCTAGGTGGCAATGAGGCTGATTGCCTAAGGTGCGGGTAGTACACACCTACAAAAGACTTACCAAGATTACAGCCCACCCTCTCTCACACAGAGGAGGATTGTGACCTAGCAGTGGTAACATAAGAGGTTGATAATGATTTATGGATGCTGGAGGATCAAATGAAGTTTTTTTTTTTTAGGGCTCCGTACCCGAATGGGAACCAACGGGACCCTAGTCAGCTGTCCGTCCGTCTGTCTGTCAGAGGGCTGTATATAATGATCCGTAATAGGTTGAATAAAAATAAATTTAAAATTAAAGGGCTCGCCCCTACTACCATGGTACGATGGTACGTATAGTTCGAGTCGCACTTGGCCGTTTTTTTTTCTAAATAAAATGAATGCTGGATTAGAGTTGGTACAATCTGGGACAGGTTATATCGTTTTCAGCCATATTATTTTTATTTTTTGAGGTTTTGAAGTACAATCAGACCAGAAGGTCGAAATTATGTCGCAACAGTATTTTTTTTTTTTCATAATTTCCCTCCTCTCGTCGTGTCTAGAAAAACAAAAAACAATTTATCATCCATTCTGCCGCCATTGTTATTATAATAATAAGGTTTTGTTCACGCGCGGCGTGACGACTGTTGACTTTATTTGCATTATTAAGTGATCACCGTATACACATCACATGCGTAATAAAATCAGCTGTCTGTATCTCTAAGTTGTAGAATTTAATTAATTATGCATTCATGCATGAATCACTAATTTATCACTGACCCTTTTTACTATGCAGCCTTTACCAGAGAGGCTGAGAACACACATTGTAAACCGGACCTGTACAAGTGAGAAAACTTGCACAGTTTTGCAACATACACTGAACTGTACAGGCAAACCTGTCAGGTACACCCTAGAGTGTATGACTACCTTAAAACTATCGTGCTTATAAGCCGGTATCAGTCAGATCAGACTAAGGGTGTCGAAAGGTATCCGACAGAAATGCGATAGTAACCCTACCTGGGTTACTATCGCATTTATAATAGGGTGACCTAGCTCACACTAGAAAAAACGGGAATTCTCAAATTAAAAATAATTTTTTCACGTTAAACTCAAATTATATAGGGTCTAAATATTCATACACGAAATATTTTCAGGGAATCATCTAACGGCTATAACAAAGCCATTTCAAGGGATTTTTTTTATCTGAGTAAATTTTTTTATAAAAATAAATAATTTAAAATTACTTGCCCCACAAAATAAATACTGGCTCCTTATTTTTAACCATCCGTAGTTTACTACATCGTATTTACGTACTGTCATTGTTAGAATATGGGAGTAAAGGTTTTATGCAAAAAGTCTCAAAAAATTTTAGAATTAAAATAATTTTGTAAAAAAAAAATTCACTCAGATATTTTTTTTTCGTTGCTATGGCGTCTTTACGACTTACAGAAGTTACTCTTGAAATATTTCGTGTATGAAAAGATAGACCTTATATAATATAAAATGTCACAATTTTCTTATACTGGGATAAAATAAAATGCCAATGTAATACGCAAAATGGTTAACAACCAAAATCAACAATAAACATATAAAATTTTCGCGAGGAAATAATTTTTTGTTGACTTCAATTTCGCATTAACATGGTTTTGAAGTCTCACTTGGAAGGACAGATGAACACTAAAATGTCACGCTCCATTTTAATATGGATCTCTAAACAACACAATTTCAAAGAATTCACCACTGTAATGACTCGTTTAGCTATGAAATTATAACATGTTCTTGTATGAAGAGAATGAAGACATAAAGTGTTGTGTGATTGGTAATTGTGTGTGCACGTTGGGCATTGTTTTTCAAGCCATTACAAATGCTTGCCTCTTTTTGTTGATTCCTTTTATATTTGCCAAAGAGTTGCCGCCTTTGGTTGGCGATAGACGAAAGATTTTCGCGTTTTCCTTAAGTTAAATTTGAAAATAAGTTGGTTTTATTGTGACTGGTAATATTTTTTTGGTGTCTGTGATAAGTGAGTTGTTAAAAAGTAAACTGCCGAAGACGGAGGATTCGAAGTGTTTTAGGTTGGGGAATTTGTTTTATAATCCGAAATTATGATTGGATATGAGTGTAAGAAAATATTTAGCTTAAATAATATCATTTGAAGCTTGGTACTCGTTTAAATGACCATAGTTTTACCCGGCCAAAGAAGCTACACATGGTGCTATTTGTTGCAAAATTAAGACAATTAACAATAACACAAACGCCAGACAGAAACACCTGTTTTTAAAGCGTCGGTTTTTTTTTTAAACGAACGTCTCTTTAATTTTTTGCATTCCTAAAATACGTTGGTTTTTCCGAAAACAAGAATCACAGACTTCGGTATAGGAGTTTTTAATCTACTTCAGATCCGATGCATATAAATGCGGTCATTGGCAGAACTAGCGCATAGTTTAATTAACAAAAAGTTAAGCAAAAAGGAGGGTCAAGATATGTTTTATTTATGCCTACAGTATCAAATACTGTTGAACTGATAATAGATTTAATTACTACCAATTCAAAAAACAAAGTTTCTCAATTTTTCGCCCTTGAAGATTCTATACAATAGTACTAATTTTGATACTTACTAGGATTTAGTCATTTACCAAACTGTTTTTGTATCGCGTAAGTACCTACTTTTTATCACATTTACTCAATAAGTAGAAATAAACGGTCAAAACTTGGTTTACTTTGTCATTTACGAGTAGTAATCTGTTTTAATTAGATGATATTTTATCCTGTAGTGCGTCCATGAAATCGTAATTACCTACTGGTCCAAGAATCTTGATACATTGTCCATTCCGCCAGAGTGGTTACAATGCAACCACGCTCTTCACTACTTGCTACTGAAATGTTGTTTTATCTAGTAAAATTGTTGATATTATGCCTGTTCCCTTATGTCTGTCTTAAGTTTCGAAACGGCTAATAATTCATGTTAAAAGATTCATAAGGTAATTTATCAGTAAACATGTTGAGTTTTGCAAAACGGACATTAATCAACAAAATTAATACTTTGGAAAACTTTACAATCCACAAACGTTAACAGCTGTAACTAACTATCAACGTTATACTTTTGTTACTAGATCCAACAATAAAACTAGATTAAACGATATCCTATGGTTTTGTGCCGCCAGAATGCATGGAACGTAATGTCAGACCGCAAGTTATTACTACTTATAAACGTGTTATTACTAGAATCACCAATTATGACTGTATTCCGAGACTGTCCCACAAATATCGGCCTGAATTATGTTGAGCTTTGCCCTCCTGGAGTCCTTGATAGCTGCCCACTCGTCAATAATGAGTTGTGATGATATTTGCGCGTAGTGTCTATTTTTTACTTAGCAACTAACTATTCAAAGCGATTCACAGAAAAAATCTTACCATCATAAATTCTTAGAAAACAAGTTTGGAAGTTATTTAAATAAATCTGTGTTTTGTGTTTCTTTCATTCGTTATATTGTTATGTAATAGTTTTTCGTATTTAAAAAGATTTTCCCATTTTAACCGATTAAAAAGGAAGAGTTTTTCTATTATTCTATGTACATATTAGACGCAATTGTTTATATTTACATTATATACTTACATAACTGCGTCAAAAATGCAAGTGATTTTCAGGTAAACCCTATCTTATTCCGGTAGAATAAGTTACTGTGAATAGCATCGTAAGAGTCTGAGGTTTTTATTTCACCTTTAGGCTCACTGAACTCGAACAAATCTTCGTCTCATTAATAGAATATTTGTATGGTCGCATTTATATACCTTGTTTTAAAACCTACAATGCGTGGGAAGTGTGAAAATTAAATATTTCATGCTATGACTATCGTCTTTAGTCGCACAAGTTTCCATGATATCATCATGTTTGAAACTACGGCGACCGTGACTGGTTACGCAGAAATTACAGTGAGTTTTTTCTTAAATATCTTGGGAAACAACTATGCTTAAAAAATTGAGAAAATCTCAATTTTTTTGGCATCAATCACATACTTGAGTAGCGTATAAATAAACGAGTCGATGTGTCTAAGTAATACCACAATATAAATATCAGTAAAAATTGCTCGAATAAACCTTCTAAACATAAGTACAAATTGCCTTGAAATTGATTTTTTTTTTGTCCAATAAACATGTAAAGAAACACTGTAATCAAAATTAGCATTAAGGAAAAACCAGAATCACTTATAAGCTCGTGTCAAGACTAGCGTACAATTCGGTTTTTTTTTTTGTCAATTTAACAGGTATGTCTCACGTTAAATCAAAACGATGGTGTCACTAGCGTTACATCACAACTTCAAGAGCGATTTAGCTTCATTCAAACTTGACTTTAGTGATCGGTAGATGTGACAGTGAAACACTTTTATAAATACACGCAAAAATAAACAGTTACTTTTCCAAGTGATATTTAACAATATGACTACAGTGCATTATAGTGATTATTAACGAAGGAATAGTGCATATTTTCCTATAATAACAGTGAAGTGATGAGTCATTTTATAAACAACGTGAATTGATTGCTACTAGTATGTAATAATAAATGTTTGAGACCTGGATCGCAGTGTGTGCTTCGTACGGTGTTTACCTGGCTTTTAATGGGCGTTATGTGGATTTGAATGATGATGGTAAAAACGAACCTACATACACCTACCTTCAGGAATTATAACAGTAGACAAAATCATTTTTTTTTTTATTGTTGCCTAGCGAACGTTGCTGCTCTGCTACACTGGGCATTATCCATGGTGCACACTGCACAGGAAGAACTTCTGTCACTAAGCGCCATTCGTCATCACCATCTGCTTCTTCTTCTCGAATTGATGACTTAGATTTTGTCCGACCAGGACGTAGCAACCTGGACAGCTCTGCCTTTGTCTCATTCAAGTCCTGGAGGGTGCAATTAGTTGTGCACGACGACAGGCACTCCTCCACACTCGCATTGTGTCCGAGATCTTCATAATCATCAGCATCATCCTCTTGCCCATATCCCAATTTATTTGGGGTCAGAGCAGCTAGTCTTCTTCTTTCATTCTTCTCTATTAAAGACTCATGGAGTGTATTATTTTAAATCGGCATACCAATTTTAAAAGCGACTCGTTAAGGCTGTTATTTTAAAAGGCATACTATGCATAATGAATAAGGAAGATAATTTTGTTTTTGACCTTTATTTATTTCCATATTTTTCATATTATTCATATTTTTTTAGAGAGCCTGCTCTGTCTTGCTTTAAGCAAAGGCCTCCCCATGGATTTCCAATTCTGTTTACAATTTGCTCTCTCCGACCAATCCGTTAAGAATGAGTCCAGTCACACAGTGTATGCCTGAAGATGGTCGTCGTAACCGAGGCAGGCCCAAGAAACGCTGGCGTGGCGATCTGGACTCATTCTGGACTCGTTCTTAGTTCTATAATATTACTGTTTAATCTAAGTATTATTACTAGTTATCGCTATCACTAGGGGATAACTAAACGAATGCCTAAAGGCGCACTGCTGCTTAGTGGTACTGACAAAAGTCATAACTTATTTAAGTGGATAAATTTAGTAAATCAATAAATAGATTTAGTTCAGGTACACGAGATCTGGTTAAATGAGCAGGTTTTATAAAACCTAGTAATAAAACACTAGTCTCAAGTCTGATCCATTAAATTTTATTTTAGGCAAGAACCAGTCTAAACATTCTTGTAATTATAAAAAAAAAACTGGAATTCTATTCTCGGCTGTTTAAACATGTTATTCTGAATAATCGTTTGAATTGGTTACATTCAGTCTCTAATTTCATAAATGATTTGCGTGGTACGGTGTAACTATGCCAGCCATTATATAATATTAATAATTTAATTTAAATTAATATTATAATAAACAAAAAACACGCGAGTATCCATATTATTAAAAAGGAAAGAAGAAAATGGGGTTTATGCATCAAAATTGAACGCGTATACAAAGTTTCGTGTCCGAGCTATTAACCGTTGAGGAGTTCTCTCGTGAGGAGATGATCCTGACTGCAGGATCAAGACATGCCTGTCATAAATATGTATTGTCACCAGAACCAAAGGTGTGAGCAAAATATCAGCTCAATCGGTTGAAGGAACTGGTTTGAAATTCAGTTGCAAGATTTGACCAATACATACCAAGTTACCAACTCACTATTAACTAACTAACAAAGCAACTTAAATAAAAGCTTATAAAAATGCGACAGTCCGTCTTCAGTCGGTCTATCGGTCCGTTACCTTCTCACGCCTTAAGGCTGTGCATTCTAAAAGCTGACAACGTCACATTAATGTTACTGTATTAAATTATTATTATTATATCGCTCTATGTTGCACTACAGTATGCAAATAGCCTCACCAGGCATAATACTAGTCTGCTCGGATGATCCTCTCTTTTTTATGGGGATGAAGAACTTTACACCCTGTTCTTCACACCTCTAAAACTACGTTCCCTTGGGATAATTTCCGACCTCCACTCACGCAAAGTCGAGGGCTAAAGCTAGTTACAAAGTATACACGAGTAGAGAACAAACGCCATTTACAATTGTCATAGATTTTCCTTCTTCATTTGGCCTTTATTCAAAGCAATTAGGGTAACCTATCGTTACAAACTGTTCTACATAACTTTTTCACGGTGTACTTAAATTTAATTTGATGTATAGTTACCTACCTGCTTCGGTGAATGAGGTAAATGATACTGGTAGTGTTCTAAACTGTATGGTTTTGTTGGTATTTCATGCATACTTACCTATACAGAGTGTAACAGAAAGGGTATAGTCATATGAAAGGATATGGTACAGACCATCAAACTGAACAACTTCCTCTATGGGCCCAATATCGTAAATGCGAAAAAATTATCAGCTGTCCCATACAAAATTTCAATACCTTTGACCGATATTTTTTTCGCATTTACGAAATTGAACCCAAGGAGAAAGTTGTTTAGTTTGATGATCTGCAGCATATCCTTTCATATGACTATACCCTTTCTGTTACACCTCATATACAGAGTGTAACATAATAAACACTTTTGTTCTACGTCTTGCACGTAGAACAAAAGTTGTTCAATTTCATAATCAGATGCCATTCACAAAAAAAAAAGAAGTTGGGCAGTAGCCCAGCAACACAACACCCGTCTGGTCGAAGGATACTACCTTTTCAAATGGGGGGTGAGGAACTTTACACCCTGTTCTTCATATTCCTAAACCCTTGTTGATATTTCATTTAAACCATAAATCTATCCTCAAAGCCTGTACCTTACCAAGTCGTAATATGTTTTTATCAGCAATAATGTTTTATAGTGGATTATTATCGCTAAATAATCGGTACAATATCATCCAAGGCTTCTTAGTTGCTGTACCACACTGTAATGCAACAGTTCAATATTTTAAGCATTACGTTACAAATAGACGCTGTAATGTAACAATGCAAGATACGTTTTTGCATAGAAACAAGGCGTTGTTACGAATTGTATCATTTACAAGTTGCGCACTGTAATGCTCAGTTTTCCTCACTCACTGATGTAATGCTTGAACCTGAACTGTTATATTACAAGCGAATGTTCCCGGTTATCACCGCTGCATCCAGCGCCTTAAGGTTGGATATCACTTGAACATCATATCCTTAAGGTCTATTTTTGTCAATGTGACATTTTCAACCGAGTGATATTTCAATTTACCAAATTTTTTTGTCAAAAGTGTTATAGCAATTACCTGGTCGACTGTACAAAAATAAGTTCATTCAACCCTATATCAGTGAAAAAAAATTGAGATTGATTGTGTCTTATATCGTAGCAGTAAGGGTGATTTTTATAGTGTAACTGGTGGACGTTTGACTGTATTGGTTTACCTACTTTTTAGGGTATATTAATAGTTTAACCAGTTAGAGTACAGCCTTATATTCACAAAAAATATAACCTTCAATTGTGGATTCCCCGTGGAGTACCAAAGCGTGAAGTATTTATGGTGCTATTAATCTATTGTATTTCAACCTTTTTGAAAGCCGAGTATGTGTGTATCATACATAACATTACACCTGTAATCCCCGAAGGGTTAGGCAGAGGCGTACCCAATAGTACCTACACCTACATTTCGCCAGTTACGTTTAAGTACCATATAAGAGGGTGCGAGCCTATTGCCATCAACCGGGCATAAATCCAGACTCCTTGGCTGCGACTGAGAAATTCCTAATGGAAAAGCCCAATAACATTTACCGACCCGGGAATCGAACCCCTGACCTCATGCCCGGCAGTCGCGTTTGCGATCACTAGAACAACGAGGCTTTCAGTCGTGGCAGTCGACTATTAGGTGTAATTTACTTTATTACAATAATTTACACAGCTTGTAGGAAAATATGTCGCCTTACAACTATTTTGCGGTCTGATCTCAACTTTAGATTAGCTGGATGACCTCCTCCCTGTAACCTCTAGCGTTGATAGCATAAGTACCTGTTGAAAGCGTAATTATTACATAATTGAAATATTGATTTTTCAAAAAAATCTTATGATGTAGTTTTAGTTTTCACCAAAACCGGGCACGGGTCCTTTGAGTATTTTTCGCTATTCCTCATAGCTTCGGATTTGGCCTTCCACGCCCACTTGAAAATTTCACCCTGTATACAGGATGTAACAGAAAGGGTATAGTCATATGTATGAAAGGGGGTCCAATATCGTAAATACAAAAAAAAAATAGCAGCTGTCCCATACTTTGGGTCGAGTAGGTATTGAAATTTTGTATGGGACAGCTGATAATTTTTTAGGATTTAAGAAAATTGTTCAGTTTGATGGTCTGCAGCATATCCTTTCATATGACTTTACCCTTTGTGTTACACCCTGTATAGTGGGCTAGTGGCCATAGTTACTGGTAATTACTCACGATATGTAGGCAAGATAGCGAGTGTTAAAATGTCACATGTCATCGTCAATCGCGTTGATTAATTTGTAGCTTGCCTCATCGACGGTTTTAGTAGGGTAGCTCGTAAAGTGATAACAGGAGACCACACAGAGTCGCTCCAGTTTTATGGTATTAAAGGTCCAATTGAATTATTGTTAAAAGAAAAAGACTGTTCGAAACATGGGGTATGGTACGGTAAGTACTACACGATGATGGGAGATCAAGACACATACCCTGAATTTATACCTGGGGGCCTAAAATAACCGCTTTAGCAGAATCATAAAAGGATAATAATATGAATCGTGTTAAAATTCTTAAAAGGTCAAAGACGGAGTTAATATTAAGAATTGTCACTTTGTGACCATTTTACGAATTGTAACGTTATTCATATTATTATCCTATCCTATTCTGCTAAAGCGGCCGTTTTAGGGTATTACCACACCAATCGATTGATGGTAGAAATGACAACGACCGATCAATTGGTGTAGTAGAAACTGTCGATCGACGTCGACTTATCCATTCTACCATCGATTGATGGCCTCGGTCAACGATCGACCGATTGGTGTGGTAACGAACACCCTTAGGCCCCCCCAAAAAAAAAAAAAAATTGCTATTGCGCTGGCCGTTTGGATAAGCCCGGTTAAGCAGGAACAACCTTCTAAAGTCGTTGTATTGCGAGAGGACAGTTAAAAAAAACAAAATGACTGTTTGGGTATCACACTTTTGAGTGGAACAATTGATTGTTATTAATGAGGAGCTCGTGGCTAAATAATAACAGCCGCTCGGGTCGATCTTTAGGTTAAGCCGTGCTTGCCTAGGTTGGTCTGTGGATGGGTGACCGCCCATTACATACCGAGTTTCCTCCGTGCCTCGGAAAGCACGTTAAGCCTTTGGTCCCGGCTGTCATTTGTAGATCTTTGACAGTCGTTAGGCAGTCAGTGACCCAAAAAGTCTGACAACCAGTCTTACCAAGGGGTATTGTATTACCCAGTACTAACTGGGTTGTGGAGGTCAGATAGGCAGTCGCTCCATGTAAAATACTGGTATTCAGCTGCATCCGGTTAGACTGGAAGCCGACCCCAATATATTTGGGAAAAGGCTAGGCAGATGATGATGAATTGATTGTTATTAATAATCGACGAAAAATTAATTCTAATGAATCTAGAATCATGTTCTGAATGCCTTTCTCCCTATTCTAATTAACTATTAATTGGCAATGCAATTTCATCACTTGAAGAGGTGCATTTAAATGGACTTACTTTTGATGATCATTGTATTGCTAAATCAGTTATGACCTAGATTCTTTGTATTCTGTGAGATAACTTGTCCAGAGGTGGGCAAGACTGTAGACTGAAAAAGTACTTCAATTGGCGCCGGCATTGAACCTAGATTGTACTAGATAAGGACTTAACAATTTAATTCAATTAGCAGTCTCAATAATATAAGGTTACCTACTTGATATCAGTTACATTTGTCTAGAACTTCAGACGTCTCCGGTCTGATCGGTCAATTTGTCTCACGAATGGCTGCAGCACTTATTTTATCAGTCGGGAAAACTTCAAAATTAATGAAGCATAACCTGGACTAAAAGACTGAAAAAATACCTCAAGGTTATAACAAGTTCTTAGCTCAAATACCTGTAGGTGTGTTAAGCTTTTGCAAAAAATCATTACATTTTTTTTTTTTTTTTTTTTTTCATTTTTTTTTCATCAGTAAAAAAAACCCGCCGGATACATAACTATTTATTTTTTGAACTATGAGCAAAATAGTTTTAATAAGCCATTTCCAGACTCCCCAAAATAAAAAGCTGACATTATAATCATCACATCAGCTGAAAAACGTCCATTGATGAATATATTCTGCAACCATCTCCACAAAGACCTGATTTACAATCTCTGCAACCAGCAGATTCCCGCAACCTTCACCAGGCGTTCTACGTCGTGTTAAAGCCATCATAGTTATATTTCAGAAAAGGGATAGCACTATTCATCCTGTTTAAGTCCATCTTTCTCTCACACTGAAAGCTTAAACACGTCATATTACGGCCTCTGGTCTTCTACTTTCTTGCTAAACTCTATTCGTGTGCATTCAGAAGGCAGTAGATGGAAGGACTGGCTCCTCGCGTCGCTGCTGCTGGGCGCCGTGGTGGGCGGATGGGCGGCGCTGCGGGCGGGCCGCGCCAGCCGTCACCAAGTCCAGCGTATGCTGCGCGACATGGAACAGCTCCGGAAGGCGGAGATGGCGCTGAACGATATGCAGAAGGAACTGGAGAAAGCGCGTTTGGAACAGGTCAGTTGGTTACCTTAGTTGATATTGAAGCGGACATAAGTAAGTAGAAATAATAGAAAAATTTTAAATTTTAAAAACCCCCATCGCAACAAAGAAAAGCGAACAAACATTTGAAAAGCCAATAAAATGGCTGAGCCGGTTTTGATAAAACATGTCTAATTGTAATATACACATCATGCCCTTTCATTTGATACCCCACTTGGGTATATTTGAAAATATTCGATTTTTCACACTCACTTCCATCCCCCATAACTAGTAAATGGCTGCACCGATTTTGATAAAACGTATCCCATCGCCAAGAAACTAGCTTTCAAATAAAAAAAACTTCATTTACGTCAACTATGACGCATATGAAAAATTAATCCTGCATCGAGATATCATGATTATTCGCGAGATAAGCGCAAATACAAAAACCCGACAATAATCGTTGAGAAGTAGCCCACCAGACACAATACCGTTTGATCGGAGAATCCTTCCTTTTCTAAGGAGTATGAGGGACTTTACACCCTGACCCTCATACCCCTAGAATATGACTGAACAATAATAACTGTTCACTTTAGTAGTCAGTTATTAATTGGTGTGATGAAAAAGAAGAAATTTTTTGTGTAAATAAATAAATAACAAAAATAATTCTATACGTCCACATTTCAGCTTCATGACATTAATTTGGGTGACCAATTAATGTTGACGAAACGAAACGAATTATTTATCAAGCGGAATTATTTGTCCAATCAACAAATAACTACTTTTGAAATAATTAATCATTCGCTCCATGTAAAATACTGGTATTCAGCTGCATCCGGTTAGATTGGACGCCGACCCCAATATATTTGGGAAAGGCAGATGATGAGGACAGGGACAAGCTGGTATTATTATTATGAGATAGGCATATCGTCACTTGCTCCAGTCAGTCACAGCAATTGAGACACTTAGCACTTCGCCACATGTTAACGAACTGCCGTTAACTAATGGTTTACTACGACCTTATTTGTGGGATTGCGTCTCATCAAAATTGCTAATGAACGCAAAACTTCAGTGCGTCATTGCCAAATTTCAAATCGTAAAATGGATGAGTAAGCTTCTTAAAAGCAGTGACACGAAATAGAATGTAATAACATAACTTCATGCATGTTTTGCCTGGGGATAGGCCGAGGTGTCCCTAATACCTAAGACACTAACTCCTGTAACACAGGTCTATCACATATCCCAGGAGTCAAGGACTTCACACAATTTTGTAACCACTTTCTTGTGTAATAAAGATGAGTGATTATTGATCTATAGAACACCCATATTTCGCCAGTTATGTTTCAAGTCTCATGTAATAGGAGGCGAGCTACTGCCACCAACAAAGTACAAGCCAGACTCGAGGCTACTACTGAAAAATTCCAGATAAAAAACTACGCGATCACTAGACCAAAGAGGCATGTAATATAATGAAAAATCTGAATTTTATTTGAAGTTAGATGTCTGAAGGTTGATGTAATAAAGTTTCATTGTTTTATTGCAGCTCAAAAAAAATAAATTGTGTGAGTTTCGACTGTTCAAGTAATCTTCGCTAGACCTGTCGGTTTTTATAACTTACACAAGCTTTTGGCGCGTCAAAGGTTTTACCGACGTTTTTATCAATACAATATTTTTTATTCAGTAATAATGAAACAGTTTTAGGAAACTGTAATTGAATTTAGGGATTATGTTGTATGAGAGAGCGGATCAATCGTTTTCTTGCGGTGTAAATGTTATAGTCCGATAATGCTATGCTTATATTGTATAACGAGCTGGTGTCCGCAACTTCATGTCCATAGCGAGGTATTTTCGGTTACTTTATAATAGGTATTTTATAAACTTATACTCGTAATGTTATGCTTAAGCTAAATAATTCTTTAAAATTAACATCTTAACATTTCTAGGAGAACGTGACAACAGAAAAGAAGAATTTGGAGAAGAAACTAAGAGAGGCAGGTGACACACCGCTTCTTAACTCTGCGTCATCAGACCTTGAGGTGACGCAGCTGAAGGCGGAGATTGAGGTACGTTAAAACTATACTTTTATATATGTATAGTCAAAAATATAGTTAATATAGGTTATTCATTTAACACTAATAATAATAGAGAAGTATGGAAGAAGAAGACTGGCTGCGCCGACGAAATAAATTGGAAGAAGGGCAGTAGAATGACGATTCATTGGACGCTAAGAGCACAGAATACAGAGGCGGACTTAATACTACTACTTTTATAATGTGTAAATGTTTGTTTTGGTACAACTATTAAGGGGTCGTCCATTAATCACGTGAGGCTGGAAAGGGGGGAAGGGGGTTCGGAAAAAATCACGAAATATCACTAGGGGGAGGGGCAGGTGTAGTGAGATATCACGTGTATTTATTTTTTCTTTGACTGCGCGATTTCTAAACCGAAAAGCGGTGCGTGACCTTGACATTTTTATCACGGTGCTTATTTTTCCAGAATTAAATTAGATTATACCTGTTAACCTGTATTTAAAGATAATATTCTGATTTTTTTTAAGATACTTTGTACCAATAAAAATACACGTGATTTTGGGTGGGAGGAGCGAGGGGTAGTCTAAAACTTCACCACGAATCACCAAGGGGGAGGTGGGGGTTAAAAATTTGCTAAAAAAACATCACGTGATTAATGGACGACCCCTAAGTGTAATTTCAGTACAAAATGGTGTGAAATTATGGGGGACTCCCACCATAATTATACAATGTTTCGTGGTAATGTGATGACTTGAAGATTTTATTTGTTTCGCTGTTATTTTGTATTCAAGCGTGATGCTAAATGTTATTGCAAGTTCGGTATTTATTTATCAAGCGTACATGAAGTGTTATTTACGTAAAACTGAGTACAGGTTCGGAAACACCCATTCTTCGGTTGCATTAACCGCCAAAACCTTTACACCTATCCCTCTCTGTTTTATAAATAACTGATGTTGGATCGTACATATCAATCATTCCAATTCAAACCTTAAAACAATGACATAAAAATCAAGGCTAAAACCATTCTCTTTTATCTCCAGATGCTACGTGCCGAACTCCGTCGCGCAGAAGGCGAGTTAGAAGACAGATGCTGGGCCCCCCCTCCCGGCTTACAACAATGGCTACAGCTAACACACGAGGTCGAGAACAGGGCGTATCTAAGGAAGAAACAACAGGCTGATATGCAGCTACAGCAGGCTAGAGAAGCTGTGAGTATATTCAAGTGAACTATACTACAAAATATACTACGAGCAAAGTCAGGCGCACGCATATACAGGGTGTTAGGGACAGCCCTCCGCAAATTGACAGTTGCATTCAGCTCCTTATTTTGGATCATGTTCCACCGGAATTTTTTTCAGGATATTTTATTTTTTTTATCGATTTTTCAGTTACTATTCCTTTATTTCAATATAAAATTACATTCCCGTTCGCAGCACTCCATTTATGTAAATAATACGGCTAAAATCAAAAATCCAACAATGGATATTAAAATACTCCAACGAACGACGTGTGAAAGCAGCTGTTCACTTCCTACTTTGCTGCAAAGTTCATCGAACTCGTCTTCTCGCTTGCCGTTCCCTACTTGCCTTTTGCCACGGTAACGATACATTGCGTATGAGAAAATAAAACAAATCATTTTTTTTGGATTCCCATAACGTTCCTGAAATAATTTCTTGTACCGGTCATCGTATGATATACTGAATTCACCCGATCAGTCTGCGGAGGGCTCTCCCATACTCTCCGTATAGACGCGTACGTACGGCGTTCTCAAACTATCTCGAACACGACTCAATCAACTAGGGTTGAGTACCAGTCTTACCGGAGGCAGGTGATACTAGTATTTTCCATGGAGCGACTACATATATGACCTCCATAATTCAGCTATTGTATAACATGATAGATGTTCACTTAACGCGCTTTTCGAAACACGTGGGGTATGAAATGGAAAATATATAAATATCGTATTACCCAGTACCAACTGGGTTGTGGAGATCAGAAAGGCAGTCGCTCCATGTAAAATACTGGTATTCAGCTGCATCCGGTTAGACTGGAAGCCGACCTCAACATAGTTGGGAAAAGGCTAGGCAGATGATGATGTGGGGTATGAAATGGATCGTTCACCACCGATTGACTTCGGTTAGCGGTACTCAAAGATTGTCCCATGTCGATTCGCCCTTCAATGTCGCCATCAATTATTTCTTCATCCAAGCCACTGGTATTTTATATTATTAAAATAAAAGTAACATTTTCCATCTCTTTCATTCCAGTGCGAGAAACTCCGTAAGAAGCGGTCCAGCCTGGTGGGCGCGTTCGTGTCGACGCACGGCAAGTCTATCGACGACGTCGACCGCTCCATCGTGGAGGCTCGCACGGCGCTCAACGAGGTCACGCAGGAGTTACAGGTATTATATTATTGTATACCAGTAGTAGCCGAAGATACGACTCAAACCGGCAAATCTGACGATAATATTGTAAAAAAATAACCATTTTTTCAAACGATTTTCTGTTAGATTTGTCTGTTTCAGTCATTTTGGTTCAGGCACCGTACGATGAGCTGAAAATCAACGACGCATAACATCCACTTTGTATTTCTTTTTTCAACTCTCTGTCATTCGTATTTAGTTGGCATTTTACAAAGATACGCTCGACTGCACTCATAAGTGCGTTGACACTGAAACTAGAATCACATACGAACAACTGGCGATTACAATAAAAAGCGTATAACTTGTAATCAGATGCAATTCTTATTTTTTTTAATTCCTTCGTAAACACTTTCATTGTCAGTAAAGTGAGTTGTCGTGTGAGTTGTCGTGTGTCTACAACATCTCTTTTTATGGCGTACTATGTCGAATTACTTATTAAAATCTTTGTAGTTATATGAAAATATGAATGATGATAACGTATGTTTCCAGGAACGCATGCACCGGTGGAAACAGATCGAGCGTCTGTGCGGGTTCAACATCATCAACAACAACGGCCTGCAGTATCTCGAGACTGCCCTCTACAGAAGTGCCAATGGACGGCCTACAGGACGAGGTAATTTTATTTGTCTAAAAAACCTGGACTTTTGGTTCACTAAAGTTTGGGTGTTTTTTGAGAATCCAGCCTGCATTATTCTGGTTTGAATTTATCAATATGTCAGGTTATTTTTGTTAAATTCTTGTTCACATAATCTTTTTTATTTCTTTCCAAAATTATTGACTGGAGTCACTGAAAACAGTACAGTACATCTTCGTTTTTATAATGGTTAAAGTGTGACTATTTGTTGCCGAGAAATACAAGACCAGTCGAGAGATGTATTTCTAGAATAATTCCTTCTGAAAACTACGTTTTTAAAACATACTTTATTGTGTACCCGAACCCGGGTTTTTTTTTAAACTTTTAACCCCAGAGCATAAACGCACGCGTGTGCCCTCCACGCCAAGCCAAAATTTAATGTACCATCATGTCACGTGTCGTTTGGCGTACAGGGCATGCGCTTGCTTGTCACGTATATGCGACTATGGCGGTCAAAAAGTTAAGAAGATTTTCTTGTAACTTGTACCGGGAAAAACGTATACAAGGCGGCACATGAAGCTGTTCATTTGTATAGCTTGATTGGCCGTCGTGCGTACAAACTTTAGGTGATATATATCCGAAAATCCGATCCCTACGAAGAACAGAACCTACACATTGCTTCATTATCCCTACTCTCTCTCATATCAACCACACCAACAGACCTTCAAACCCCACTCTCGTTCCAGGTCGCATCAGCAGTTCTCAAGACGACCTAAGTATCGGCGACGACGCATCCATTTGCGGCTCAGGTAAGAACTACGACGAGATGTCCCTCTTCCACGAACACGTTGAGTAAGCTCGCTACGGTACAGTAGCTGCATTTGTAGTGTTGTTTTATGAGTTAAAACTGGTAATAATCTTTAAAATTGCACTCAGATACGAAGTGCTAATATGGTATATTGACATTGATCGCTTTCGCACGCGGTTAAGATATTATGCTGTTCAAGTTCAGAATTAGTCAAATTCGCAATTAAGTCACCTGCCACAGCATGTTTCCTGTATCGTGAGAAGCGAGCGCAAAACACCTTTTTAGTTATCTTATTAATAAATATATTGTCAGTTTTGTAATACACAACATTACAAATGCATCTATTTCAATCTCTTGTTCTACTCAATCGTTCAACTAGCGAAGTGGACATAAATTCATCGATTTATATTTATAATTAAAATCTATCGATTCTCAAATGGATTATTAGTGCTATAATATTCGTTACTCGTAAGTTGAACGAATGCGTCGAACCAGCAGTTATAGAATAGTACACTTTATATAAAGTTGCCAAAAGACATATTTCGATAGACATTTTTGTTTGTAGCAAACCTTTTTTCGAAATCTTGCTATGGAGTGTCTTTAAAAAAATATATATACCATAATCATTGAGCAATATTTGACAATTGCTTTCAATTGAATCTCGGTAGGGTTTCATGTATTTAAATCAGTAAACACTTCATAATGATGCTCGTTTTCACTAACACTAACTAATACCTAAATGTAACGCCTAAATATTATTGCTTGTTCGATTTTCAACTCTTGGTACTGATCCGAGCGCTAAAATCCAACAATACGTTTTTGTTGAGACGCTACAATTAGGTGTCGGTTTTTGTTCGTGAAATGGGCATTAGTCTTGTAAGCAGTAGCGGCCTTTGAATGCAAACAGGTAATAAATACAACGGCAACTTCACAAGGACCCAATATAATAATGTCTTCCGGTTTCAAAGTACAGTTCAATTTTAAATCTGTGGTCAAATCTCTTTAAGTGATTGATGTCTGACAACCAATCACGATAGCTATAGCTGTGTACTTCAACCAACTTATCTGTGCAGGCGGGAAAACACAGAACTAAAATAAATGTACGAAGTTTGACATATCGATGCATTTTTTCTTGACAAGCAGCGCCACCTTGAACTAGAAACTTAAAGTGGTCATATAGTTCTGTTCAAACATTATGACGGCTCGGAAGTTAGCTGCGAGTAACGGTCTTCGCGTAATACAATCAAGACGATGCATCTTTTGAGCCCCACTGACACCTAAAATTGTGTTCTATGCAGCTTTGCGTTACATGTTCCGAGCCGCCATAAAGTTTGAACCGTTATACCTGCGCCAAAGACATTTAAATATTTACAAGCGATAGACGGGACAAGACGAAGAAAAACGTAATCGAATACTTGTTATTACTTAGTAACAAGTCGGTCTGTCTAGTGTCATACGCCCGCTTGTTAGCTAGCATTCGTGTGTCAAAATCGAAAATGTTCGGGATCAAAATTTTTGTATGATTATATTCTCAATGTCCGCTCTAAAATTCTTTTAAATACTCCCAGCTAACGTCCGAGCCGTCATAAAGTTTGAACCGTTCTTCCTACGTAGATCGTCACTCGCAGCTAACTTCCGAGCCGCCATAAAGTTTGAACAGAACTATACTGTACAAGATTTATTTTTGACAAAACACATGCTAATTTTTTTACCTACAGCGCTCACCTGAGAGTATCGTTCAAGCGCAAAAGAAGCATGCAGCCCTATAATGAGAGATTTGACATTAGATCGAACTTTTCTAAACTGGAAGCTGGTCCCGAAAGAATGATTTTTTTATTCGCTTTATAATTACAAGTCTTATTCGTTCTCTCTTTCATAAAATAATGTTCACTTCAAATGCGGCTATTACTTCTATGAAATAATGTTTGAAAGTATTAGAATAGTCAATTAAATATTTATTTAACGGCTTTGGCGGCAGCAAATTTTAACTTATTTTGCGTGGTTTTCTGTTTAATTAAAATATGTACTTATGTTATAAAAATGCATTAAACAAATATAAAGTTTTGGTTTGCATGATCTTGTTTTAAATCCAAATTTTAAATGTACAAAATAATGTTTTATTCGGAGTGTTAGACACATGTTAAAAAATATTAATTTCTCGCACAAATGTCTCGAGTTTTTGCAAACTGAATTATATAAACATTTTTTGAAATGATGTGATAATATTAACTATTAAATATACAAGTAAATAAGCTTGCTTGTAAGGTGATAACTTGAAAAGTTACCTTTTAAATATTGAAGTAGCTAAAACTATTTAAACTGTGCTCAAATTATATATCAACTAAGCAGAAATTGTTAGTGTTGTACTTAAAATGAAACGATTAATGTATCGATATAGATATTTTAGTCGATTTTGAAATGTCATAAATAAATCGTTTTGTAATTTACTTTAATCGTATATTACTTAGTGTAAAAACATATTTATAATGATCGCATCGCATCGATTTCCCATCGAATTGTTTATTGTAGACCGTAGACAGTTTGATTAGTTTACAATATGCACAATTAGTTATGTGTAATTAGTTTACAATATAACAAAAATTCATTTAATAATCATGAAATCTAGTTCATCTTCCATCGATTACGTTTAGACGATTAATCGTTAAAACAATCGAATTGTTAGTCGAGTTCCTGATGTAGATCTTAAATGTTTCATAACGGTGACATTAATAATAAGTTTGAAAAACATTGTTATTTATTATTATTAGTTTCTAAGTAACAGTTTTATGTATGTATTTTGATTTTAATAAATCGTATTTTTTGAAAATTTTATTCGTCACAATCGGTAGGAAGCTTTCAGGCTGATTATAAAAATTGAAGATTTATTAAAAGTTTTTTAAGGTTTCTCAGATAAGTAAAGCATGTATGAAGTAATAAATGTTATTGTTGTATATAATATCTCCTTTCGGTGTGGGTTTTCTTTCATTTTTCTACTCTTGTGCATGTTTGTTGACTAATATCACTTACAGCGTAGTCCCATTTAGTGATAATAAGCTTGATGCAACTTTTCTTCGCACGTTAGTAAAAATGTACTAAAAAAAATGCAATTATAGTTGAAAAGGTTTGACTGACCCAGTGTCCTAATATAAGTTATCGTTTGCACGAATATGCGATCGTCGCGTACAAGTTGTAAACGGAGCCTTCACGAAGCTGTTAACCAAGCATTCTGTACATCAAACTAAGTTATTTTATGCAAAAATTGTTATGGGAAACGACTTTTTTTTTCGGGTAAAAAATCATCAATCAAATAAAACATTGTGCTGATGGACGCATTGAATAGTAAAGGGGTCACGGAAGTATTTAAAGTAAAGTCATAAATTTAATAACCAGTATTTTAAAAAAAAGTTAACAAGTTAAAACTTTGACCTCCAATATCTCCGTAACCAGAACAAAAAAAAATATCGCCATGGCTGACGAAGAGAACAAGTGCCTCTCGGCTTCGTTATGGATCTTTTTACACCCATTATGTCATGTCTCATTTTTTCGGAAAACCGACGCGACAACAAATTTTGAATAAATGAAAAGGAACGGGCGACGGTTGCATGTTTGGGCTACGATCACTTTGGTTAGGACACGGCATGACAGCAGTCAATAATAGTGTTCTTAATAGCTTATCGATGACAAATTAATAATTATTATTATTGGCTTGAACGTAATACTGCTTGAATTATACCCCAGCTTGAAATATTTACTAGATTATGATATTTAGTCGATTTTGAACAAAATGACTTGAAACTTTATGCACGTTTGAAAGCTTTTGACGATTGTGATTTTGTTTTATTTTGCCGCCATACCCTTTCCCGGCTTCCATCAGTGTTGCAAGAATTTTCCAGTATACATAAATTTAATTAGATGCTTTATCAGTGTTTTATATGGCAACATTTTTCTTTGGCACTTACAGGTAAGAGATTGTCATGTATCAATATTTTATGCTTTTATTGTAGAATATATTACTTCAGTATTATTTCATACATGCTTTCACCGAAAATAGACGCTTTTAAAATATAAACAGACAGTGAAATTTAAAAAAATGGCGACTGGGGAATATTTTGCTTTGTTTTATATAATTTGATAGAAGTTATTAAATGTATTTTGGTAATTACAGTGGCTGATAACTTCCTTTGGCGCGAGGACTCCTCTGGTAGCGAAGCAGACGCCCCACACTACCCCTTAGATCTGAGACTTGCGGAGGCTAGGTGAGTCAAAAAGATATGAAACCACCACCTACCATTATACTACCATTATACTACCATTTTGCAAAAAAATAATTTTTCCTCGTCTCTGGGAATAAAAAATACATTGACATAAAACGAAGTTTCATTGATTCAATCTTGATCGATTTGTATATGTATGGCCTTGAGCAATTATAATTCGTCTGTCAATTTAGTTATTAACGAGTGTTGAAGTTCATCTAGAAAAAGGTAGTAATTTGTAGTAGAATAAAATATTAAGATTGATCAGATCTTCCTTTTAATGTATTTCACTATTCTATTTCATCTTCTTTGTGCAAACAAAAAGGCCCCAAATAAGCGATTTGGTTCTCTCCAGAATATGATTTTAAAACCACCATTATTGTCAGATTACAGCTCGAAGAGCGCTTAGCTCAGGAAGCTCGCGAGCGACGCCAAGACGAGCGGATGGAGCGACGAGCAGAGGACAAGCGCGCCGCGCTTGAGGAGCTTAGAGTAAGGGCTTCGTACAACGACCTGCGCAAGAGTCCCACTGATGAGCGGAATAGGGATCAAGTGCAGTTCATACTTGGAGGTGACAAGTAAGTAGCAATAGTTTTCTATGAGATATCAAGTCTATTAAGGTAACGTTCAGTATATATACAAGTTTTACAATTTTTTCAATATATTTAAGAGAATTTAGTCAGGCACTGGTTTCGTTGTCGATCAGGAAGCGACTAGCTATTTATTGTTTTCTCGTTCAAGAAATGAACAAAAGTACGGTGTTTGTAAGCGATATGTTGTTAATAATTGATTTCGCTACCTGTTTTAAAAGCCGGCGAGATCTCTCCCTTGGCTAGTGCTACACTTAAATAAACAAACCCTTTCAAGTTAATAGCAAGCGGCAGTGGCGAAGGGTCAAAATTGATTCAGGGGAAGCCGAAGAACAAAAATGAGAATTGTAATTTGTTTTTTTAGTTTGTTTTCTGTTTACTTTGACCGCTTTTTCGTTATCAGTGACCCTGAAAACGACCCCCAAGACAAATAAACTGATTTTTTTTTATGGCGTCATCTTGTATTTTCATTTTGACGTCATTTTCGTTATCAACGACACCAAAAACCACGAAAATGACACCCATGACAAAAAAACCGAAAATTTTCATCGACTCCATTTTGAATTTTCATTTTGACCTCATTTTCGTTATCAGCGACCCCGAAAACCATGAAAATGACTCATGACGAAAAAACCGAAAAAAAGTAAAGAATAAAATGCCGAGGTAGTCACGTGTGCGCGTCCATAAGATTTAGTTCTGAATTCTGATACCCGAGCACCGGCTTATTTGGCGCCACCTGTTGCCTTAATTTATGTTTTCAATCCTATGATATATTAAATGGCTGTATATTAAATGTATGATGTGGTATTACTATTACCCACAGATGTGTATGTAATATACTATTTGGACTACAGTAGACACCTAGACACTACGTAGAGTGCCTTGTTCACAAAGAGGATGTCGGCAGGTATCGGCTTCTTAGGTGCCTTTGGGTCTGATAAGCGGTAGGACTGGTGCTTTGCAGTGATTTACATTCCTACATTCAAGAAACTTTAAAATATATGACATCTGAACTCGATAGAGTACCTATGTGAAACTTGTTTATAAATCTTAGGGGTCACTATTAGTTATTTTTATACCATACGTAATCTTCTTTTCAGTGTAAACTGGTCAAATGAAGGCGAGCTGTCCCGTGCCGTGGAGCTGTCCCGCGCGGTGACGTCACTGTCCACCGGCGCACTGCGCGCGTCCCTGCGCGGCGCGCCGCTGCCGCCCCCGCGCCGCGCGGTGGGGGGGGCGGGGGGCGCAGTGGGGGCGGGGGCGGGGGCGGGGGCGGGGGCGGCGGGCGCGCCCATCGTGCGCTCGCGCAGCACCGACGTGGTGGCCGGCGCCGGGGACGACCCCAGGCCGCCGCCTAGGAACGCGTTCACGAGACAGAAGCCACTAGTGGAAGGTTAGTACTGACACAGGGTCGCGGTCTCAATGGGCGTAAGCCCAACAAAATTTAATTATCCAAACGTTGCCGGCGAAGTCATATAATCAACTAAGGACTATCAAGGCTATTTAACGGAACCCCCATGTTAATCTAGGTTTATTATTAGTTTGAATATTTGGTCAAATGTTTATAAAAATACAGAAAAAAGGCAACATATTTCAGATGCTTATTTCTGTTTTTCAGTGAGTTAGGTACTTGTTGTATTAAAATAAAATGAAGTCTTAATTGTAAGCTACTGTTTCAGATATATTTCAGTTCTGTAACGTCCAGATTCCACAGAAATTGCCCATGATCCTTTAAATTATCATTATTTTATTTCATAAAAGTTTTTTTTTTGTATTTTAAATAGTGTTCAATAAAAATAAAGGATTTTTCTTTTTCGTCTAAAAGAACCACAATGAACCCACTCAAATCACCATTCACCCTTCCAGACGCCCCAACACCCTCGAGCAACACGCCACCCGAAGAGGAATCAACAGACTCCTCCCTCATGGACGACGAAGGTATACCCAAACCTCGCAAGCGTCGCATCCACCTTCCTTTTGGTAAGAAGGCCAAGACTCCCGCGTGACGGCAGTGATGCGGGCACCGGTAGCATTCGACAAGGCACGGCTGAGCGAAGCGTGTGGGTAATGTTGCAAGTTTTTTAGTATAAAATTGAAAGGTATGGGGAATATTGGGTGGTTTTTAGAGAGAATACTGAAGAAACAAAAAAAATGATGATAGTTGAATGTAATATATATTCAGGGACTGCTGGCTGGCCAATGTTTCTACCATACAAGATGTAAACGGACCCTTCACGAAGCCGTTAACCACCACGCTCCAATTTTTGCAGGGAAACGACTTTGTTTTTGGGTTGATAAAATCATTTTTTACGGTGAAATTCAATGTAACGCACTCAAAACATTGTGCTAATGGATGCATTGAGGTTTTGCAGTGAAGTTACAACATTAAAAACTTGTATTATAAAAAAATACTTGTCAAAAAGTTGAAACTTTGACCTCTAATAACTCCGTAACTGGAAGGTTCCCAGAACAAAAGAAAATATCGCAATGACGGGGAAAACAAGTGCCCTTCGGCTTCATTAAGGGTATTTTTACACCCATTATAACGTGAACTAGTATTTAGTTCATCCTATTAAGTGCGAAGAAAGAAATAATCGTTGCTGGTCATCATTAATCTGGAGAATATTGCTGTCCTTTAATTTCACATGTAATAAGAAAGGGATGGTGAATAAATTTAGCTGTCAAATGAAGATAAACTGGAACTTTTTAATTCGTTTCTAGACAAATATGTCGTCTTAAGACATGCTGATGTAGTACTGTATGATCTAAAAAGACTCGAAAGACGCTTTTTTTCTTTTCTTACTGCATCATATTAAAAGACTGCATTATTTGTAGAATCTCTCAAAAACTTGCCACGACTCAAGTGCCCATAGTTTAAACTAAACCTTCCTATTTTGTACTAATAAAAAACAAATATAGCAAAATGTTAACTATTTTGGCAATATATAACTCCGTTTCCATATTTTAAGTAGAGCTTCCTAAAGTAAATACTTCTAGAGTAATAGAAAATTAATAAATTGTTCGGCCTAACAAAGAAATGTTTTCGTTTCTTAGGATAAATGTCAATTGTAAAAAACATGGTAATGGCCAGTTTAAATAACCGTTAGTTTTAAAGATAATTATAGTGTATTTTTTTTTCTCTCTTATTTGGTAAACAAACTTACGGGGTGGTGTAGGTATTACACTTTTGTAGGAAACAGCTGGTTAAGCCTCGCTTGCCTATGTTGGTCCGTGGATGGGTGAACACCCATTACATACTGCGTTTCCTTCATGCCTCAGAAAGCACGTTAAGCTGTTAGTCCTGGCTGTCATTTGTAAATCTTTGACAGTCGTTATGGGTAGTCAGTGGCCCCAAAAGTCTGCCAACCAATCTTACCAAGGGGTATCGTATTACCCAGTACCAACTGGGTTGTGGAGGTCAGATAGGCAGTCGCTCCATGTAAAATACTGGTATCCAGCTGCATCCGGTTAGACAGGAAGCCGACCCCAACATAGTTGGGAAAAGGCTAGGCAGATGATGATCATTATAATCTGGATCTATTCAGAGCTCGAGTGAATCATTTTCTTCTAGGCAAGCGTGCTCCACCCTAGGCTGCATCATCGCTTCACATCAGGCGAGTTACGGCCAAGCGCAAGCCTATTTAGTATTTAAAAAAAAAACTCCATCTCAATCCGTTATATTTGTTTACAAAATAAGTTATGTAAAAAGAAATACGCTTTACCTCAAAATGTCAATTTCGGTGACCATATTTAAGTTAAAAATATTTAGTTAAAAAGCGCGCTTCGTCACAGTTGTGTTAATACTCGGTTGTAATCTGACTGAGCGTCATTTTTTGTTTAAAGTTTGATTTTCCCCCTAAAATCATTATTTCTCGCACGTTTGTTAGTTTGACTACACTTTTAATAGTAGCTCTTATTCATATGTATTTTTTATTATGTACTTAAATTCCTTTTTTCAACGTTATTTATTTCTGAGTATTTGTTTGGCTATGTGACAGGTCATTAGCCCCCATAAGTCCTTAAAATCTGTTTTGTTTGGACGGAATATTATTACAGCGAATGATTGTAAAATATATTTATTTGAAGCTCATATCATAACATCTAAAGCCTGTATTATAGAACAACACTCAAGTACAGGGACTTTGTGACCGCCTTTTATAGCTGAATGACTTCAATCTTACTTTAAAAGTTTAAAATATTACGGCACAAAAGGTGAGATCTCTCCTAGAGCATGCATAATAGCCATTTGATTGGTTGACTGCATCATAGGTCTAGTGGTCGCAAACGCGACTGCTGAGCATGAGGTCCTGGCTTCGATTCCCGGGTCGGGCAAAGTATTATTCGATTTTTCCATCAGGAATATCTCGGTAGCAGCCACGGAGTTTGGATTTGTGCCCGGCTGATGGCAACACATTTCAAACATAACTGGTGAAGTGGGTGTGTTATTAGGTACACCTCTGCCTAACCCTTCGGGGATTAAAAGGCGTAACGTTATGTTATGTTGATTGGTTGAATCGAGCTTAAAGGAGAGTTCAAGCTTGGGAATTGTTCTGTGATACGCGCCTCAGTGCACTGTTCAGAGATACTTCATTAGATGTTGATCAAATACAGCACATCACTGAGACTCGATCAATTATGATGTAGGTTGATCGATATTGTACTACATTCAATACCCATAAGGCATTATAGACCGACCGCTTTAATGAGTCCTCGCGAAGGTATCAATTTTAATGGAATATTCTGAAGGTTGATCACGTATTGGTTCAATTAGTATCGCAATACCTACGTGGATTATGGTTATTTTAAAGCAAATAACGTGTGGGATATTGTTAGCACTTTGTGGACGCTTAATGTGCCTTTGATGGGGCAAGGCTGAGGACTCATTAAAGCGGTCGGTCTATAGAAGATAAATCGACAGTGAATAACTAATTTGGTCAAATTCTAAATGAATCCTACGATTTTTGTTTACTGTATGTAGAAACAAAATAGTACAGGATAATGAAAGACATTTATTTTGTAAATAAGATTATTATCGACCATGCATGTCTAGAAATAGACCACGAATTTGCGTCGTTATTTATTTTAAATATTTTTTTATTATGTAAAGAAATTTTAAATATATTATTATTTATTTATGTCCGTCTTTGGAATGTTGTCTCATCGATCCAGTTGTCCATTTTGAAAAATCCAGTCTTGTTTTTCGCGGATGTAAATTAACGAATTTTTTTATTATTATTTCTTTTGGGTCGGGCCCCAGCCCGACCCAAAAGAAATAATAATAAAAAAATTGTAATAATAAAACCCTTGTTTTGTGCAAACGTATTTTAGTTACTTTTAAAAGATCACTAAGGTATTATGTTTTCAATTTATTTTTTTATTTTATTCATATCTTAAATGATTTATATTTTGTAACTGATAGTTGATGACTGCCTAATGTGTGTTTTCATTTGCTTTTTAATCCTGTGACTAGATTCAATTGTAAATTTTATGAAGTACTTCTTGATTTGTTTCGTGTATACTACATATTTACTTATAAACGCTATTCATATTGTTGTATGTTTCATATATCATATCATATGTTTTGTCTTCAAATTCAGTTGGACTATCGACTAGAAAGATGAGCGCTCAGTTATGTTGTGATTATTGTAGTGTATATAAGACGTTTCGGAAAATGTCTAGCGTTCCTAAATCAATTTAAATCAAATAATGTATATATATATTTTACGAAAACTTGCAATGTTTTTTTTTTCATAAGTATGAACACAACCGTTCACGTGGACTTCTATCAACAAAATGAACCGACTATAGTCCGACCGCTTAAATGAGTGCCTCGCCCGCTGGGTATAGGGGCGCGTAACTTTCGTTCTTTTAACAATAACTGTTGTAAATGCATGTATTTTTAACAGATAGGTTTACCTATCTGTTAAAAATACATGCATTTACAACGGTAACGGCAATGGTATCGTTTACGATACCATTTAAAAAGAAAATAAATAATCGGGCGAACAAAAGTTACGCGCCCCTGTACCCCGCGGGCGAGGGACTCATTTAAGCGGTCGGACTATAAGTTCTTTCTTTCTTTATCGTGTGGTTAGTGCCTAACCTGGTGTCAGAGTTTTTATGCCGCCCATGGGCCACTGGTTAAGTTTATAGTAGTACCTAGAGCACTAAGTTAAATCTCAGTAAACGGCCGATATTTTCTGAAACGCCGCGTGTGTAAATCATTTGCTAGTTTAATGAACTAATCGCAGTATAAGTTACGATTAACACGAGTTTACCATATCGCATCATTCCCTTTTTTGCGTAGTTATGATAGCGATATTATCGACCTTTTAGCTGTACGTGTAGAATTATTTGTAAGGCAACATGGTGCTAAATGAACGTTCTCAGACTGAACACCACGCAAGGCTCAAATTTTTGTATGAATTTTAATATTCTGTTCGTTTCTATGTGGTTTTGTACGAAATTGTGATGTGATGTTGCGTTTTAGCTCCTGCAGTCTAAGTAAAACGTTGGTGTTAATGAAAATTGTTCTTTAATGAGCCTGACAAAAGTTCCATCTTCTATTTAACTGTTATTTTAAAATCGAGTTACGGCTCTAGGTTTGTTACGCCAATGTCAGTCACCAATCAGTATCATAGACAATAGTTCAAGTAAATAAACGAAAGCAATACGTAAATATTGTAGCGAGATATCCCAGTTGTCTACAATCCTGAAATATGAAGAAATTCGTACTTAATGAAATTAATTGTGTAATGCAGATGTTGAGTACAAAAATTGTATTTAACAAGTTGTAACCAGAAACGCCTACTTGGTACACACTTGTTGTCAATAATGTTAACTTTTAACACGAATTTTAGATATATTTTAATTAGTTAATTTTTGAGATTTATTCTATGGCATCAAACTGTGCTGAAGCAATAATTCGATAGCATTATGTTTATTATAATGGTCTAAGATAACTATTACTAAAGGCAGCTAAAATCTTCCATAATTATGTAGGTTTTACTGAAGTCAAAACTTGCCTTATATTGAGTTTGGTGCCATAAAATAGATCAGAATTTTTCACGAAATGTATATTTTGTAGACCCCAGATCTGATCGCGTTGTAAAGACAAATCGTGATAAATAAATTGTTACAATCATTGAAAGTTAATAAATTGATATTACAGAATTGTATTTTATTACCATTACCGAAATATACTTTTTTCTTTTGGAGTAGAATGTTGTGAAGAGCTAACAGCACACAGAACTTCCTAAAATGTTGTAGCCGAGTGCAATTAGACAAATAATACCAAAAAGGTGGAACGAAGTTTATAGTGGTCGGATTTTTATGGGACTTTTTTTTTATTGAGTTCCCGGAGTGGAGACGCATGCATATAATGCATATTTCCAAGTATTTTTTGAATTTCCTATATTCTTCAATCATTTCTTAAATATCGAATTTTAAGACTAATATTTCTTTTGAAATTGATAGCTGATGCTTTTTCACAGACAACTGGACCAGAAAATATTCATGAAAACCACTTTCTTGAGTATAGTGAGCCAACACGAGCTACAAAGTACCTACGCACGCGCGTAGTACGCTAGTCTGAAACCGCTCTTAGCCGAATAAGCGATGGGATAAATTGACGACCTTTGTCTTAATAGGTAGTTAAAAATATTAAGAGCTTTTAATGAAGTCGTGGCGCTGGTGGCACGGAAATCTAAAACATCTATTGAAGTCCGTGGCGGTGAAAAGGTTAATTGCTTATTCACCACACTATTGTAGTAGAGTATTACAAATTCATCTCTTTGCAGGATACTTACGCATATTACTCTGGACTGCGACGTAGACTCGCCAGCATTCTTTCTGACATTGTTCCTTACCAAACTCCTAGCATAGATCTATTAACTCCTGTGTTGGGTCTTCCATACCACGTGATTAGAAAAATAGTGTGTGTAGGTTTCACATCACTATCAAGAGTTTATTAGAGAGGAGGTAAAGTGAGTTACAGAAATAAATACAACAGAAATTTCATTATGAAATTTATTTAAAAATGTTATGTGTACAAATACCCTATAGCTGTGGTGTACGCGACGGGAGCATTACGCTATACTGTCCATCATTATAAAAGAACCACTGGTCTCAAATAGCTTTACAATCACACCGAAGTAAATTGTAACATAACTTACGCCTATATCATAATAATTTGCATTGTGAAGACCTGTTACCACAAAAAAGATGAGATTATGGCGACACCGCAGTTTGGCGCATTTCATTAAAAATACAAAATAACATTATTTTAATATTAATTACCGTCTCATAGACCGTTAATTCCAAGTTGTTAACAGGCAGTGTTAAACTACATCACATCTCAAACTAGCCTAGCTATCGTGCCTTAAGCACCGACCGATTTAGTTTACTAAAACAATGGACAAATAATAATAAACGACAGTGAAAAAACTGAAGGCGGATTTAAAAACTGGCTGAAGCTTCGAAGCGGGGGCGACAGTAGAAGAACTTACAATTATTACTTGATTGAGCGCTCTAAATACACTATATGGCGCTTGACATGCAATCTGGAAGAGATTTATTGAATGAAAGCATAAAACGAAGCTATCGTCACCGTTTCGAAGGCTACCTGTCTTACATTCCCTTAGCTTTGATGTGTTTTTGACACGAAATCAGGAATGTGAAGGAAAAGACGGCATGCGAGGTCGCTCAGTCCATCTTTCATGTGTTCCTTTTCTACAAAGCATCCTATACTAGAGATATCAGTCACTGCATTATAATTTAGTGCATATGTGTATGGCGAGGTCGGGTGACTGTTTTTTTTATGTTCACGGCGGTATATCTTCCAGAGACAAAAGCAGTACAACATCACAAATATCGATATATTTATTCATTAAGTAATAACGACAACTTCAAAGTTGTTGTTTTTAAAACCGGTTGCCTCTAAACGGTTGGTTCGAACACGTATACGAAATTGATTATGAAGGTCTATTAATACAATTTACCTTAAAAGACTGATTAAGGAACATTGCCGCTCACTACAAAAGACCCGATACATTTTAAAACTAAACTTACTGTGGGGTTAAAACATTACCTAATTAAAACTTTCTTAGAACCAAGACAGATATAAATAGCTAGAGGTGGTCGAATGTAGTGAAGGGTAAGTAGATATTCAGCACCAAACATACTATTCGTATGCACAGACCTCGACGTTAGATAGAGAAGCGCAGTTCGCGCGTTACTGTTGCTTGCACTCGGCCGGGTTGTCCTGAGCGCCGCCCTTGATGGGCTTCTTGCCTCGTCTCCGCGGCGCCGGCTCCTCATCCTCGCTCTCTTCCGTGGAACATTCCTCCTCCTCCTGACAACGCCAACACAACGTCAACACATATTACTAAACACCAACCTCGACTCTCGTTACCTCGCATAACAATGAACGTGAATTCTGCAACCATCTGCATTCTCGACAAAGTCGCACAATTCTCATGCAAATAATAAGGATAAGATAAATAAAACACACTCGAGTAAAAAGCATACAATTTTTAATGTCATCATTACGACATCATGCCAAAAACATAAAGCCATTACCGATATATAAAAACTACCTGTCGAGCTGCTATACATTGACATTATTATGCTAACTTCAATAGAAGGTTACATAAATAAAAAATATACATCTATTATCCGACCTAACTATTGTCAAATCATTATTCATTATTAAAATACATATCATATCGGATAGATCACAGCTGGCGATGTTAAGTGATGATGTAAAAATGCATTTTGGCACTAAAAAGAGATTCAGCGAATTCAATTCCTGGGCAGCCTGCCGTTACGCACGGTGCGAAGGATCTACTAGCGTCTCAATGGAATGACAGTACTTTAATTTTCATTCAATAGGAAACATTAAATATAGGCCTTACAGAATAATAATATCACATGAAATTTCAAAGTACTCAAACGAATATGTAAAATTCGTAAACAAAAATACACACTATAATTACTGTATAATAAATAAAAACGAGTAATGTATAAACTAAACTAGAAATGCAAAATAGTTGTCGTAACTGACACTAACAAGTTAACATGCATTATACATCGATAATGAAGGCACCTCACACTTCTCGCATCAAGACTAAGCGAGCGCCTCGGGAGCTCAGTACAAAATCTACTCTAAAACATATTTATCTGGCCAGAGCGATAAACCATGCATAGAACGGACGAGTGGATGAGCGAGAAGTTATCATTAAAATATTCTAGCGTACAAATACTACCGATTTTAGGACAATAACCCGACGCGTCGCAGGAGTATTGGGTATCACGTTTCGCTTGGCGAACCGATTTTTGGTACAATTAAAAGAGATATAGGTTGATATGGTCGCGATAGACTAAAGCGCGCAGAGCTCGTGAGCCGAGCCGCTAGGGGCCCACGTCGCGCGACGTGGGCTCGTAGCGAGCTGCCGAGTGACGGACTATATAACGCTAGGGCGGTCGGACAACGTCTTGCATCAATCCTCCGCGTCGGACACTTCTTCCGTCCCAGAGTCTTCGTCAAAGTACGAATCCTCCTGAAACCAAATATACCGCTTTTGTTTGTGCAGCCACCAGCCAACACCCACCAGACGTAGATACTGTATACTCTGTTACCCGTGGAAGATTTATGCAGACGCACTTATCATACACTATAAGATAGGGGAGCGGGGTTTAGAATACATACTGTACCTTCGTCTGATATGCGGGGAGTGTGGGAGGAGGCAAAATCAACATTTAGCACATCCGGTGCTAAACTAGCTAAGCAAGCAATAATAAAAAATGTTCTACCATGCAAGTAGTTTAAACTAACACCTCGTGGAAATGTTAGATGGCTGTAGAATTCACTGTTCCTGAAGTTATGCAGATAAGCGTTGATTGAAGACGAGTTTATTGATTATCGCCTTGTTTGTCGTAACGAAAGTTCAATCAGAAATAGCTTAAATTCAGTAACCTATTGACGCACTTAACAGCAATGGTTAGTTCGTTAATATAGTATTCACTTTACAATTGTTAGTAAATTACTGCAAACTTCTGATTGAACAATTGGACAGAATCTACAGAGTTGGAGAGAAAAAAAAATCAGCATTCATTATGAGATGCATGTCACTACTACTAAGCTACCTGCCTATTTTGAAGCGTATTTAGTGAAAAACGCTACCTTATTGTATTACGATGTTCCACTGAACATCGAAATACATTAAAGGTCAATCAGGGAAGCACTATGTTAGAATACCTGGGCACACTACCACATGACAAACCCAAAAAACAATATATGTGAAACTGAATACAACCAACCCCTGAACCCGACCTACCTAGACATGAGTGCTATTAGACTATTTTGAGATGGTATTTTTGTATAGCAATGCAGAATTAATTGCATTGCGTATACGACGAGCAATGCGGATATGGATTAACAAGTTGTGAACCTAAAACAATGAAAATTATTTCAATGAAGCTCTTTTGGGCCGTTATCACCGCAAATCAATGGTCAAGTCATATATGCGTTTTATGGAGCATTACTTCATTCATAAATTAACACGTCCTAATAAAACCACAGAGTAACAAGCAAGAATATGCTAAAAAAAAACTATCTCACACACAATTTTTGACTTGGTAACAAATGTCTAACCTATGCAAGAGCGTTTACATAACACCACTGTTCAGAATGTCATACAAATGATCTGCCTAGCGTTTTCCAATTATGTTTGAGTCAGTTTCCAGTCTAACCAGATGCAGCTGAATACCAGTATTTTACATGGTGCGACTGCCTATCTGACCTCCACAACATAGTTAGTGCTGGATACAATATCCCTTGGTAAGACTGGTTGTCAGACTTTCAGGCCACTGACTACCTATAACGACTGTCAAAGATCTACAAATGACAGCCGGGACCAACGGGCTTAACGTGCTTTCCGAGGCATAGAGGAAACTAGGTATGTCATACAAATAAGGACAATCAAATTAATCCCATGATTTCGAGATTCAAATATCCTTGACCCTATTTTGTTAACCGACTTCCAAAAAGAGGAGGTTATCAAGTCGACTGTTTTTTTTTTTTTTTGTAGACCGTGTGGTATTCGTTCAGTTGTCTAACATCGTACTTCCTTGACAGACCCAGTTACTTGTGTCACGTATGCAAGCGTGTACTGACCTCCTCCTCGTAATCGTCGTCATCATCATCGTCGAGACCCTCCCCGGTGTACAGGAGTACGGCGCGGGAGACAACGCGCTCGCGGATGTAGTGGCCGATCTCGAAGTCAGCTGTGAGCAGCGCCTGGAAGATACGTTTGTATATGTTAAACTATGAAGATAGTTCTGCTTTGATTACGTAATATGGATTTACTGGAATGATCAAGAATGCACTATGGTCTTTTGTTGTAGGAATCCTCAGTGTTATCAGTTCTGTGGGTGATAAGGCTGCCTGTCCATTGAAGCAGAGCGAGGCTGCGGAGCGTAGAAACTGAGAAACAATAGGATTGCATACTGCTGTGGAGATTTTATGCAATCCTATTGGTTAATATTTCTCAGTCACAGGCAGCCTTAAACGCAGGCCACACCGCCACCGAGCGAGCCGGGCGAGCATCCTCTTTTCATACTTCGGTTCGGCACTTTCGGTAGTTGGCGGTGTGAACCGAAGTATGAAAAGAGGTGAAACATGCCCTAGCTGGCGGGGTGGCCTGCGCCTAAGTGTGTGCAATTGAGTTTCTACTAAATAACAGAGAACTGTGGGTCGTGGGATGCCATTTGAAGTGGATTAGGGTGGCTTCCTAAGTTCCTCCGAGAAAATATTACTAAGGCATAAACGGTTCCATCATGTTCAAAGGACGTCAATAAACATAACATGACCGACACACCTTTATTCATCAACTGCATACATTTATAAAGGATCAGTCAAACAACTGTAGATACTGTCGAAGTTCCTAGACTGGAAACACAGTTAAAAAGTTTAATATTTACCTGGATATCCGAGGCGAGGGTCGAATTGGGGTCGTCGGGCATGGTGGGCGGCGAGAAGAAGTTGAAGAACGAGTCAGCCTGCACCGACTTGGTGACGGTGCGCACCGAGCCGCGCGACTTGTGCTTCTGCTTCTTCTTTATCGTTTTCACCGTCACATTCTTGCCTTTCTTCCAGTTGATCTCGCAGCCCTGTTTATGTAAATGTACCATACAGATAAAATATTGCGAGGCCTTTATTGGTATAGTATTACAATTATACATAGTTTAACAAGGAAAGGTCATGGGTATTTTCTTCTCCCATTGATTGCACTTTTGAAGTGAACCCACTTCTAGAATAGCTAGGTTTTTAGTTCTATTGTCTAACCAACATCGGTAGCCATTTTCTTCTTTGAAGAAAACAGTTCCTAGTGGTTGTTCCAGGTGTCTGCAGAATACTCTAGCAAGTAAATTCGCTGCTTTGATACATGCTTTCGGTTACACAGGCTAGATAGTCAGTAGGCTGATTGTTTGTTTACAGATTTGTATTTTCATTAGGGATATACTGCACCGGCACGGGTCCGGAATTGTATGCGATTAGGCACCACATGAATCGTCGGACGTGGGTACTTTGCAGTCAGATCACGATAATTAGGTACTATGACAAGACTATTCCCACTTGAAATCGTGTGCAAAAAATCAGAAAATTTAACTTGCTCGTGAAATCGTCTCATATTGCCGAGTAACTAGCGTGACTTTTAGTTAGCATGTGAGCATACCTGCATGATTAGTATAATGCCTATCTTTAGCATACCTGCGTCTCGACGAGCATGCGGCGCCGGCACTGTCGGTACTGATCCAGCGCGAATAGTGAGCAGCGGGACAAAGCGGTTTCTATTTAGCTGTCAAGCAGTACCCCTAGCACGAACTAATTACGGGTTTACCTAACGATATTTGGTGTATAAGCTTTCGTAACATGTTATATTCTAGTCCCGTGTAGTGAATTATAATAGTAGTAATTATACGACAAAAAGGTTTGTGCTGCTATACCTTGAATGTTTCTAGATTTTGATACTCGTCAGTTTTACATGCCGCTTGTAATTTGTTAATGGTGTTACGATAAAAGTGACTACACTATTTTGGTACAAGTTCGTGCTAGGGGTCATGTTATACTTTATTTCACGTAAAATGTATCTCGGTTATCGTTTTTTTATGTAATACTACTGCAGGTGCAAAAACCTCTCGTTACAGACAAAGGTCTGGCTTTTCAGGATATATCTTATGTGAAACAAAGTACAATGATAATGGGGTATAACAGAAAATTTTGACCATAGACCTGTTTATAAAAAATACTTACAGTGCCCTAGATTAAAACTTTTTAAGAGAACTAATCAAGCCTTTTACATGGTGTGTGAATTTATTGTAGAAAAAACCTTTTTAGAAACTTTCTTACCTTGCATGAGTAAATTTCGGGGCCTTCGAACTCAAGTGGGTTCTCATCATCAGGCTTGCACTTCATTGAGTACTCCTTGGTCAGGATGGTGTTTGTGAAATAGTCGTTAGGCGCGAAGTGGAATTCCAGAGTGAAACCGATCGGGTCCTCGTGCATTTGCACTGAAAATGTTGATGTATGTTACATATTGGAGAAGACGTAAGGTGGTTGGTTGTCCTAGAGCAAGTGCCTCAGTTGGTGATGCATGTAAAACAAATCAATCATGATTTCTTCAGTGATTGGGTGTTGGATTGTCATCATTAAATTATTGTAATTTTTTTTAAAATTTATATTGGACTTGGGAATTGTTTCACTCCCTTCAGATTAGCCAATATTGCTGATCTAAATGTGGTAAAATAGGACCTGTCTGCTAATTTCGTTTTTTTTTATAATTTTTTATCTTACCTTTAATGTCCTGAAGTGTCTTAAGGATAGGCTCATCATGCTCCTGCATCATCTCGCACAGCATTGAAACATTCTTAAATATGGTGTACCAGAAGTCTGGGATGCCCTTAACATTGGGATCCATTGGTGGTCTGAAAAATTGTCTGTGGTTAGAAAATTGAAGGAATATAGTTTATGGGAATTTGGCAAGGTTAAGCCTCAGTTGGTGATGCATGTTAAACAAATCTTATCATGATTGTTCAGTTAATAGGTGTTGGTATGTCATCATTAAAAATCGCAACAGATGAAGTTGCGCCTTGACTTTTCTAAACTGTAAACTGTTACTGTTTTAAAAACTGTAATGTTGTAATATCCTGTAACATTGGACAAATAGCTTAACCTAGCATGTCTCATACATTTTAACCACTTTGCTATGACAAAGTCTTTCTGTTACTATGCACTTTGGAAGGGACACCGACGCGAAAACGGTTAACCACGTACTTACATCATTCTGAACAGCTGTTTTTTTTTTTTTATAACCAGTAATTTTTTTTATGTGGCTCAGAATGAAGTACTGAATACGTGGTAACTGTTTTCGCATTGTTGGTGTCCTTTCCACCCCGTATTCCATGTGACAGAACGGCATGACAACAGTGAATTAAAAATAAGATACGATAGCTGGAAACTCTAGCAGTTCTCGTCCCTATAACACATTAATCCCCATACTTACTCAGCAGGTTTCTCTTCAGGCTTCTTCTCGTCAGTACCGTCAGTGATGGCGGCGCTTTGGACTGCGCGGGCCAGCTCATCTTCCTCGTTCTCATCGCGCCACGGGTTCAGGCACTCCTCGTCATTAGGCTCGTAACCGCCGTTCACAACAGAGGCGCGCTGAGAAAGAAAAGTGAGTCTTGATATCAAGCCTGTATGCTCTAAAGTTGTATGTAGGGGGTACCACACATTTGCTAGGGCCGAAGAATACGATTCGGCTGTTTTTGTGGGACAACGAAGTCGGCCCGATGTCATTACTACAGATATTTGATTATTTTTCATTCGGCTCGTGTTGACAAGCTCCGTTCAGCATCTACCGTCGCTGCATCAGCCGGTTTCAGTAGCCAGATACTTGGCAACAGAAAACATATTGATCAGACAATTGAATCCAGAACAGGTGGGTCCTGGGTTGACTTCAACAGTCGCGCGCTTACGATTACGAGGCCAGCGAGATAAGCGAGCAGCCGAGCGAGCCGGTTGCACTTGCAAATAACATTCGAAAATCGAATTTGAACTAAAAAAACAAAAAACTGTTGTCTTTATAAGATAAAATTGTATTTTTTTGACAAACTTGAGAACATTATTACATTAGAATCCTGATATTGAACGAGTTAGTCATGTCTTTGTATTGATTTTGATTCACGGGAATTCCTCTAGAACTATCTTCTTTTCTTATCAGAACTCTTAAAAACTTGACCGTCGGATATTACGTACTTAACGTTGTAATATTAGCTGCATATCATATTCTACCACTTGTTTTCTGAAAGCCTATTAAAATAAATCTGTCGCCAACCTATAAATGATCAGATTATTTTAGACTACGAAGTGACATTTAGCAGCAACATAAACATAGCAGATTATTTTTATGGAGTAGTGAGTGTTTCAAAGAGATTACATCAGTAGAAACGAAATGGTGACATGTGGGTGTACTATTAAGAAAACACCAAAACCCTTCGGGGATTACTGGCGTGATGTCATGTTACGTACGCAGCAAGTATCTTGACGTAGTAAGCCGCATGTGACGTCTATTGCAGTAGTCCCAATTATTCACGCAGAATTGTGGTCGAAAAGATTTGTCCCATTTATTACGGCACGAGTCGTGTCTCTCGAACCGAATGAGGTCTACTTGAAGCTTTATGACCGGCTCAAGCCTATTTGCTCGTCGGTAAGTGTAGTGACGCCTTTAAAGGTGGCTTCTTAACTAAAGGTCTTCAAAAACCGTAGGGAGTGAAATCGAAGATTTTCTTACCTTTTCAAACAGAGGTTTGTACAATTTCTCGTACTTGCACTCAAGAGCATGTACTTCGCTGTAGAACTTGGCCTCGATGTCCACGAACTCCTTCTGAAGCGTGCGCAGAGCACGGATGCGCCTACGCACGTTCGGTGGGAGGGAAGCCATTGCCTCCACGTGGATGCGGTTCGTGATGGCAGCTAACATCTCGTTACGGGTGATGCCGCTGTTGACAAGAGTGAACAGGTAAAATATTGTATTCGTAGGAGGTTTGTTTGTGTGTTGTAAGGTGAATCCTCAGTTGGTGATGCATGTTAAACAAATCTATCATGATTGTTTCAGTAAATAGGTGTTGGTATGTCATCATGAAAAAGTTTTTCTTTTTTTTTTTAATGAACTCCTTACTTTAACGCCATGTCTCAAAAACAGCTAAGAAAAGCAGCACATTTCAGTTTTTTTTACTAGTTAAGTATTATTGTTCAATGTCAAATTCAGTAGGTTTTTTCATTTTTAATATGTTTTTTTAAAGCAAATCAATATAATTTTACCTGACCATGATACCTTCAATATAAGAAGATATACATGTGTGTAAAAGCTAGTATTGTTTGAAGCCGCTTGTATCGCGTCTATTTCCACACATTTCGGATCTACCAAATAATTTACGAACTAAATACGGTTGCATGTTATTCTTAGAAGGTATAATAAACTTGATACTATTAAAATACATAACCGATTCCAATAAACATTGTAAATCCTTGAGACAGCCGTGTTTCATAGAAACCGAACAGTGAATAGTCATGAAAGATCGAAGAATCGATTAAACCACGTTGATTTACGCAAAGATTCTGCAGAAGCGTGTTGACTTCAGTTACAAGATTTACTAAAGTAACATCATCTGCCTAGCCTTTTCCCAACTATATTGGGGACGGCTTCCAGTCTAACCGGATGCAACTGAACACCAGTTTTTTACATGGAGCGACTGCCTATCTGACCTCCACAACTCAGTTAGTACTAGGTAATACGATACCCCTTGGTAAGATTGGTTGTCACTTTTTGGGCTAGTGACTAACTAACGACTGTCAAATTAATGATTTACTAAAGCAACATTCAAAATAAAAAAAACAGTGAAAATTTCTCAAAATACGCGAGTTTTAAAACAAGGAAGACCTGGCTTACGTACGTATCAACCTAATTTACGTTTCACGACATAAAAACACCAGACTTTTATCCCGACGCGCAGTAGATTTACAGTTGCGCCCCGATCTTCCTGAAATAGCCCCGTTTCGAAACAAAATAAACAGTACGGAGCTGTAAACATCAGTAAACCTATCTGTGATGCAGACTGTTACGGTGTTACCTGGTTCAAGGGTTAAGGATGATTTCCACCAAACGGCTCGCATCGCATTGGATCGGAAAGGATACGTACGATGCGGCCACAGCCGATCGTGTCTGGCTGGATGTTGCATACGATCGGCTCCGTACCGTCACTTGCGAACATATCCGTTTCTGCGCCTAGTCAAATAGTTTCATTTCATCCGATTGTATACGACGACAGGCGAACGGAGCCGATCGTGTGTCGCAGCATACCTTCAGCTACGATCGTGTCGCGATAGACGCCCTTGGTCAAGCTGCTGCGCGCGGCTTTGTAATATAGACTTTAAATACTGTGTACAAGATTGAATATCGTTTAAAGATTGTAAAATCCGTTCCGATCCGAGCCGTTTGGTGGAAATCATCCTTTATTCATTTCTACGAGAGAAGCGACCTTCGCTCGTTAGTACCAGAGGCGCGTTATTGCTCTAGCGAAGTATGTCATCCTTTTGCGAATATCTTCTAGTAAAGAGTATCTGTGCTCCTCGTTAGCGTTCTTCAATTAAAAAGAAAACACGAAATTGTTTCGCTCCATTAGTGCCTATCTTCTGTACTGCAAAATATTGTTTGTAGCGATTCCGAGAAGAGCCAATTAAACGAGTACGTCATTTCATGCGATTGTTTGATCACGTTATTTGATCGCCTTTTACTTTATTTGGATTAAAATGAAGCCGTACTAGTGACAAGTGCTGAGATTTAACTGTATGAAAAAAAAACCGGTTGGGAACATCGCAAGAACGTCATTTAGTCACCCGTATACTTGTATATTTTTAGCAGAGACCTCGGGGATCTTTTGCGTTGCGAGTTCTGGGGGTTACCCAGAGATCTAGTGATTTCAAGTTTGTCTTTATCAGACCAGAACAAAGAAGCCACTATTACTTATAAGTATTATAACTTCAGATTCTAGTATCAGAAGTTATAATATAGTGTCAATTGAGTATTCCTTATAGGCTTAATTATAAAGTCCACAAAAGAACTGCACCATAACGGCTCGATACAAGTACAAACTACATAGACATACATAAACACGTTCGTAATCTAGGTATCAAGTTTTTATTAAAGCTTTTCGATGCGCAGACCGACTTTCGCTACGGTTACAATTTGTATGCCGATGTTTTTTACATAGCAAGCCATAATTGCACTTTTTGTCGATATAAAAACCGACATATTTGGCGTTACAATTGATGTTATCTTACAAGTTCGTGTAGTGATTGCTTCATGAGACCGCAAAAAGAAATTAATTAGACATAAAGATTGGTAGATTAAATAGCTTCTTTCTATATTATAGCGTGATAGTTAATTGGTTTAATTGAATATTTGAAACATGTTCTTTTTAACAGATAGAAGTTTGGTACGATATGTTGATGATCAAAAGATTGCGCCACGGAAATTAAACTAAAGACCGCAAGATGCGAAAAATCTCCAACTTGAAAAACATCATAATCTGCCTAGCCTTTTCCCAACTATGTTGGGGTTGGCTTCCAGTCTAACCGGATGCAGGACCAACGGCTTAACATGCTTTCCGAGGCACGGAGGAAACTGGGTATGTAATGGGTGGTCACCCATCCACAGACCAACCTAGGCAGGCACGGCTTAACCTAAAGATCGACCCGAGCGGCTGTTATTATTTAGCCACGAGCTCCTCCTTGAAAAACATCATCAGCGGATCTAAAATGGCCACTTTGGCAGAATCATAATAGGAAAATAATATGAATCAAGTTACAATTCCTAAAATGGTCACAGATTTAATTCGAATTCCCTTTCTAAGAGCTTATTTGCGGTATTTTAACTGTGTCATAATTAAACTTATACTGTCAATTACAGGATATCTTCCGTAATTGTTCATTATTAAACAAAAAACCCGGTTTTGTAAACCGTGAAAGCCTAAAACAGTGTTTGTGTCATAATTGTCTTTTAATGAAATTATGATTAATTCACTGAAATGCTTACAAAACATGTCTTTATTTTTTTCACTTGGCAACATTTACAACAAATATGATTCTGATATGAATTGCATTGAGTATGATACAGCGCTACTATGTGTCACCATTTTACGAAAATTAGAAGAATTGCTAATGATCTGCTGACAATTCGGAATATGAATTACTTTTAGAGGAATTGCTGAAAGTGGCCATTTTAGATCCCCAGTAGTCAGTGTTTATACGGAAGTCAGCAAGACGCAGTTTTTATAAATCTTTTTATTGCATCGATGTGAAGGACCGGAGAGCAGTGAAGAACCGGTTTTTTTTTACATATTCAAGAGCACTACGAGTCGGCTTCCTGCGTAAGTCGCGTCGTTACATGCGACGTAAGATGGGTTTATACTTCCGTTGTAAGTCCGAAATCGGTTCAAGGATATACACGGTTATTTTTTGGTCGTTCTGGAACCGAAAGCCATAAACTCAATCATCGATTTCGAAACGATTGGGACTATTTTTTTCAAAATGTAAAAATAAAAAAAATCACGATAAATTTAATTTAATGTTTTTTTTGTGAAATAATGAGAACTCGAAGTAACGCTTCCTTGCGGTAAATGCATATGTGTGTGTAAAACGTATTCACGATCGGCAACACATGCGAACGGTACCCATTGAAAAATTCATTCATCGATCCGTAAGCCACGCCCCCACCCGACGCTTACACAGTCTAGGAGTCTAGCCGTCGCGCGGTTCGTGTTCGGTCACTCATGCGCAACCTAATAACATGTTAAAAATGAGTCGGCAATACGCGTACTCCAATGTGGAGTATTGGGCAATGGTGGATTTTTATGGGATGGCGCACAATAACCTGGAAGAGGCTAGACGACTTTATGCTCAGCCGGAACACCTGAACTCACTGCGCGCACGTGGAATCACCGACCCTCAAGTTCCCTTTACCTCCACCATCCTGCAGTGCGTGCGTACCTTAACAGTGAGTTTGGTGAGCAGTGGATAGGTCGTGGTGGCCCTGTGGCTTGGCCCGCAAGGAGCCCTGACTTAACACCACTGGATTTTTGTTTGTGGTCCGAAATTAAAAGACTAGTTTATTTCGAGGAGCATACTACTCGAGATGAGTTAAGAAGTGCGATAGTGAAAAGTGACAGATACACATTAGGAAAATTAAAAGACAACGTGATTAAACGTGCCCGTTTGTGTATCGAGCAAAGTGGACTCCATTTTGAGCAGTTGCTTCGATACAGGGAAGTGTAAATTATTTAAAAAGTGTTTGGCCTTAGTTAGTTATAAGTTGATTATGTTTGTAGATAGCTCCAATTTTTTAAATACGCCTGCGCCTGCAATACCTTTTCTTGATAATAAAAGAGTACTTACAAAGTTAGTAGGTAGGTACCGACTTAGACGTAAAATGTATTACTGACGCGACGGTCCTAAGCCCGTAAAAAGTATGAAGGAAAAATTAGAGTTATTTAACTGTTAAGTACGTAAACATAAACGCAATTTAGATCAAACACAACAAACAACACAATGGTCATGAATGCGGAATCAAACGATTTATTATTGTCGTGGGTAGGTATCTACTGTAGCAACAACGTGGTTGGTAGGTACTGACCACTGCAACCTATAGCAAACTCATGATTAGCAAACCTTCAATACAAAGCTAGAGCTCTGCGTTAGATACCTACATAAACAAAAATAAAATATTTAATATGAATTTGTGCCCGGTTGATGGCAATAAGCTCGCCCCTTATTACATGGGAATTAAACATAACTGGCGAAAAATGTGGGTGTACCATTAGGTACACCTCTGCCAAACCCTTCGGGGATAACAGGCATGATGTTATGTATACCATTCTAACCAAAGGATCGGTCGCGCAAATAGGTACCTACGCGATAGATAAATTGGTGCACAAATAAAAATACGAAAAGCGAATTTAGACTTTATTTCTTAACCGTAAACGGTGAAAATTAGAAATTTTACCCAAACTAGATACCTAAGTAAAATACGCAGTTTACTAAAATTATTCTGAGAAACCTATTGTCTCGTGTTCAACCTGACTGTTACAAAGATGCACAACCGAATTACACGGTTCACTTTATTAAAATAAGGTCTTAATTCCAACCTAATACCTCCAATACCTAAAATACATCCAACTAATAATGAACTCTATTCGACAGACGAAACGATTCATTTTTCTGTGCGAATTGTCTGCGTTTGTAACAGCCGCCAGCATTACCGCAAAAAAAATGTTTTAGGCAGTATTATTTTATGAATCAGGTAGGTAGGTTGATTGGTCGACACTCGATTTAAGGCCTAATTCCCAAGCGTACTGTCGTCGTATCGGAGTCTAGTTGAATAGGTACGAGTAGTAGTGATTTCGTGATGCGAGAGTGGTGAATTAAATGCCAATTAATTTCTCTCGTTAACGAAGAGATGTGATAGTGGTAAACACCGTGCCGTGCTTCTGATACGAACGAGAAATGATGTAGGTAAATGAACTTACACCAACCTAAATCGGACCTGAAATGAAATACCTACTTGCAGTCGGTTAATAAATTCGTCCGACGTCCATTGACCCGCTCAACTGACTCGCACAATCACAGCTGTGCTACGCTACTTCATCATCGAGCGGACCGCATACGTTATTGCGTTTATGAATGAAATAGTGGGAGCCCTACTAAGATTTAACTCGAATGACAGAAAAAATGTGATAAATTTCTAACTTCTATATTAGACGTCATAAAAAAAAAAAGAATATGCCAATAGTAACTATTACTCGACTGGAGTTACTGTGTTTCGGTTCCAGAACGACCTAAAAGTATTCGTGTATTTCGCAAATACAAAATCTACCTAAATCTATACTTAGTAGTTCATTGTTAATTCAATCCACCAGTAGCGAAGGGTTCATTTTTGTAAGAGGTAAACCGGAGTACATATGTTTAATGTGATTATATTATTTGTGTATAGAATACTGACTGTGCCATTTTTCACAGGGAAGCCAGTAGGAATTGAGTTGTATAGAACCTTCGCCATTGCAATCCACATGTAGTTAAACTTCTCGGTTAAATATTAGCCTTGCAGATGCGACGGATCTCAAGATTACCTTCGTAAATTAATCTACCAAGACTCACAAAGATAATTCGGTTGAAAATTATTTTAAGTGCACAATTGGGTGCTGCAGAGAAAATAAAAGAAATAACAAGCTTCAGCTGCCCAACATCCTGAGTCGTAAGAACGAAGTGGGAAATGGCTTATTAAGTTCGCATCGCATAACATTAACGCAACGTATTTGCTCCCATCCTGACTCATCAAACCATTAAAAGGCCAGACCACGGGGTACACAAGTAGCTTGGTTACTTAGTTACCATTTGCCTTGTGACTCGCCCTTCGGAATGAAGGTCTTACGTCTATAAAGGAAAAAGAGTTAATGCAAAAAAGGTGCGAAATTGGCAAGCTAATAACTCTACTAAGGCCAAGAATTCTATGTACAATACAATACGCCTTTGAATTCACAGTAACAATAGCATTTTTGTAATGTTCGAAGCTGTTTTTTTGTAGTGTATAAAAGGAACTATTTATTCTAGTTTTTATAAAGCGACGCCTGGTACGGATGGAGGATCGATTTTTAAAATGTGTACGTTATTATATTGTAAGAAAAGCATTCACGAATCCATCCGGCTGATATATAGTTACTTTTTGCAAAATTATCAGAGCATGAGATGTTTTAAACGGACGTATTATAAAATAACATTGCGTATAAAATGTGGATCACAGTAATCACATAACCGGTCGTTAACGAAGGTTAAATGCGAATTGAAAAATAGTTTTATCAATAACTGAAAGATAAGATACTGGCAGGGCAGGAACGAGTTTTTTATTATGGAATGAATAGAATCTCTTTGAATCTCGGCGTAAAAATATTTCCAGTGCACACATGCAACTGCATCCAAACATTTTCCTTTCAACTATTAATATTTTTGACGTGCTAGTACTGTCACGAGCGTGATATATTACGGAGTTATTCTCTCACGGTTGTTTATTGAAATAGATAAGACGAAAAACTTACGACTGAGTGGCTGTTTTTAATTCCAAAAAATTCCATTTTCGAACCCCAAGACAAATATCACAGTTATCTGCAGTCACTGCATTATGCAACTTACAAAGATGCACAATGATTTATGCTTGGTTAAACTTAACTACGTCGCTTATAAATTCCGTGGTGTCTTCCGAACACTTATTGATCAAGTAGAGCGTGAAATGACTCATTAGTTCAATGACCCGTAATCTCATCTCGCGCGTTTTTGTCCAAGCTGCTTAGCAAGTAGATCCGAGTCAAAGTAATCATAGACATTGCTTGTGGCCAGTAACAATGATTCGAGGTCTTGTTATAAATTTTAAGTTTCTGTATTTTCTTATGAAGAAAGTTTGGTTTTATAATGTCCAGTGTTTTCTTTTCCTTAACCTCATAGGTGACTGCTAAGACGAAGAGTAATTGAGAAATAAGGGAGAAGACATGTTGAGCAGATAAATAGGAATATGGTAGAGCCCCAAATAAATTGGGATATGGGCAGGAGAATGACAAATGTTTCCTCTGGAATCCTTAAAATGATTGTTCATAATTTCATTTCTTTTTTAATTTCAATTGAATTATCTGTTTAATTTTTAGTTTTTTAACAATCTTCACAAACACAATTGACAAATTTTAATCAATCATTCAAAATCAATTTAAAAGTAAAGGCTAATGAACTTTCTGGCATACTATTTTAAAAATTGGATAATAACGGCTCAAGTTTAGAATAGCTGGAATCAACCCGATGAGCCATTCCAACATTTTATTAACATTGCTAACCAGGAAGCGTGATTCATCTTACATTAATTTAGGACCTACCATGTTATGTAATCATTTTTAATGGGAATTAAACCTTGTTGGTTCTCTTATAATAAGGGAATATAGTCAAGACACATTGCCGTTTAAATTCAATCTCTATTTTAAAGAGATACAATTGAAAATGGAGAGAATATTGAAACACATTTCAGTGGTTTGAGCTATGTTACTGCAGGGCTTTAACTATTTTAATTTTATTTTTTATTTATGTTTAGGTGCTAATGGCCTTTGCCCAGCAGTGGGATGGCGTAGGGTATCAGTATCAGGTGCTAATGTGACCATTGTCTTACTGTGCTGTCAAAATTTTAAGACAACGCACAATAACTGTCAAGTGACAAAATTGTAAATTAATTATAGTAAATTATAAATTAATTCCTGACTGGGGATGAAGAAACTTAGCTTTTGGTTTCTATAAAAAGGAAGCAAGGAGTTCTTATGTCAAGTCAACACATGTGACTGACAAAGTTTCGTGGTAAGCACAGGGCTAACCTATACAAAGGCAGACTTACCTTTTCATGAGGTGTTGTGCTAGCTCACCACCTCCAACAATTTCCTCCTCCTCGCCTGACTCCACCTCGGAAGTGTGGTCATCACCAGCGCGTTCCACTGTACCCATGTTTATATCTAAAACAAGAACACCTTGTTAGAACTTAGAACAACGGCGTTCGCGCCACGTTGGTTACCATACCGGCTTCCGACAAATGCTTTTACTATTAATATCCTAATACAACACTACCGCACCAACTAGCTTAAAACTACTCAAATTACGCATTTAACTAGAAAACTTCATGATTTTCCATGTAAAACATAATGCGTAGTACGTTGAAAAACCATTTTGACCGACCACATGGCCGACTTTGTTCTTGCACAATTTAGAATACTAAAAACCTTACGGATTATCAACGGACTTGCACAGCAAATGAAGCAGCAGTTGGGCAATTTTTTAATCACTATTTCAGTTTATTTAGCGAATTATTCCTTTTCATAACGTACCTTACTGCCGACAAAAGTTGTGAAAAGAAAGATGGCGACGGCAGAATACGGCGAATGAGTGACCACAGTGACTTGAAAATGACGGCGAATGGAATGAAATAATGAACGAAACAGAATGAAACTGGCAAGTTTATGAAATTTACCATAATTTCCGGATTTTTTTTTCAGGCGTCGAACGATATTTTCGTACACGCGGGAGAAAAATGATTGTGGCATCAAACTTTGTTATGAAAACTGTGCCACACTGGTAATTTTCTTTTTTAATTTATTGCTGTAAGACGAAAGTGGATGGCATAAGAATAGTATTATAATAAGGCTAATAAAAAGGGGATAACTCAGATCAGATAACAACTAATAGAGAAGTATGAAAGAAGAAAATAAGCCACGTCGTCGACCCCAAGAGCTCAAGAGAGAGATGATCACCCTGTAAAAAGAAAAATAGAATTTTCACAAGCCAGTTTGAAAACAGGCATAACCAATGTAGGCGATGAGATAGACTGATATTAATGGTATTGATTGGATTGGGTGGTTTGGGGCACGCAAATGCGTCAGGGCCAGGTCAAATGATATGGTATAATAAATTAATGTATATAATAGGTAATCTAAGGTGGACGAGCCACGGTTGGCACGCAGTGGATAAGCCCCAATAAAGGGCGATGTCATCGAACCGGGCATCGAAAAGAAGCAGGCAAGAGACATAAGGAAGGATGTAAGAAAGGGGACAAATACTATATTAAGTTAACAGAGAGAGAGGACAGGGACAGGGAGACCTCTTTTGGCCAGATACTCTATGAGTGGAACTGCTTCGAAAGGTTCATTCAACTGAACTAAACAAGACGAAAGAAACTCTTTTCCCAAATTGGTGTTGCTATTACCAAATAATGTCATGTTGTCAAAATCTACCACTAATTCACTAAAATCAACTGTCATACGGGAAAATAAAGTAGTTGTCGCGTTGTTTGTTGTAATTTTGTTAAAATGGTTTGGAGATTTTAATATTTTTGATAATTCAATGTTTCTGAAATGTAATAGTGATTTAGTAAATAAATAAGTCGTGAAAATGCCACCTACCGTTCAAACAAATGAGCCGGAAAGAGACAAACGTCCACAACGGACGAGCGAAAGGAGGTTAGTACGTTATCATAACTTTGAACCAAAAGAGGCCTTACATCGAAAATATTGGACTGAATTCTAAACTTATTTGTAGATCGGAGCTTGTGACACGAGTGAAGTACTGCAACACGCTACCAGACATACCGTTTGACTTAAAATTTATTACGTATCCGTTTCCCTCGACGAGATTCATTCAGTACAATCCGACCTCTTTGGAAAAGAATTATCGGTATGAAGTGCTTACGGAGCACGATTTGGGAGTTCACATAGATCTTATAAACCGGGATATATACCAGGGTGATGGCAATGCGCTATTGGACCCGGCTGACGAGAAGTTGCTCGAGGATGACATCCTCACTCCCCAGGATTCAAAGAGGTCGCGACATCATGCCAAGAATGTGTCGTGGTTGCGGCGCTCCGAGTATATCTCTACTGAACAGACCAGGTTCCAGCCTCAGTCGATGGAGAAGGTTTGTTGTTAAATTATTCTGATTCTAACATAACATTTTGCTACAAACAGTAGATTCTTGTTTCATATTAACTGTCTACATGATTAAAATTGAACTTATATTCACTTCATGGTATATGCATAGGCAATTAGTTGTTATTGCTTGCATAAAGATACAGGTTTAACACAAAACTTGTATTTTTTGTCACATGTTTTTCTGCATCTGTTTGCACATGTGACATTCATTATGTGACAATTTTACTTGCACCAACCCATCCCAACTTGTTGTTACTGGAAACCTGTATATTGGAGCCACATATTTCATAGTAGATTACCGCAAAATTTTGCCAACAATTATGAAAAAATTTACTAAAATGTATGAAAATAATGCTAATCATTTCAGGTTGAAGCAAAAGTCGGTTACAATGTCAAAAAGATATTCAGTGAAGAAACACTTTACATGGACCGTGAGAGTCAAATCAAGGCTATTGAGAAGACATTTGAGGACAACAAGAAACCTATAGAGAAGCATTACAGCAAACCAGGAGTTACGCCTGTGGAGATTATGGAAGTCTTCCCTGACTTCGAAATGTGGAAGTACCCGTGTGCTCAGGTCATATTTGACTCGGATCCTGCACCTTTGGATAAGAATATTGCTGGACAGATTGAGGCCATGTCTCAAGCTATGATTCGGTTGGTATTTGGATCTTGGTCTTCCTTTGTTTATTGGTCTATTTATTGTCATTTTTCTACTGTAAGGTAAAGGCCCCCCTACTTTCCTTTAACTTTCTTTAAAGGGCTATTTGGCACCAGTAATTTCCATAGTATCCAGCTCAACCTTTCATCTTAGTGTAGGCCGTGTGGAGGAATCCATTGGATTGTGCATTAGGCCCATTGATTGCCACGTTTTTGGTCTATTTACCATTTGTGAATAGGTTTGAAGAAAATTATAATGCAGTACCAAAATTGTTCAGGGGCCTTATTATAATAGTGAGAGTGTGAAAAATATGGAGTATGCAGGACACAGTGCCATCTGTAATGGAACAACTGCTTTATGCTGCCATTACATCTGTTTTTCCCGGAGATTGATATTGTACACCCACATTCAGCCAGGCATAGGCTTTGGTGCTCTATAAAATTGGCAAACCTTATAAAAAATTTGTGAAATATTAGCAACAAATTCACCAATTCTTTATTTTTTTTATTTTCCAGAGGTGTGATGGACGAAAGTGGAGAACAGTTCGTGGCGTACTGTCTGCCAACTGAAGACACGATACTAAAACGTCGCCGCGACATCACAGAGAATATGCTTTACTTGGATGGTGACACTTATGAGTATAAGATGGCGAGGGAGTATAACTGGAATGTCAAGAGTAAGGCTTCTAAGGGTTATGAGGAGAACTATTTCTTGGTGAGTGTGCAATTACAATTATTATGTGCTTGATAAATGCAATGTCTTAATTTTGAGTGAGATATCAGCACTGCCAAAAGATAAATTTGAATGTCAGACATTTGTGAAGAATTGTATAGTAGATTTTTGTTGGCCATACTTTACATGTTGTCATTTTTGTTTTGCCTCATTATATCTATCCATTAGCATAAAAAGTTGCAACTCAAAGCAAGAGTAGACAAAATAGTAGGGACTATTTTGTGTGCATCAGCGTCGATACGACTTTACGTAAAACACTTTTTAAAGGTTCTGTATTTAAATAAAAAACGGAACCTTAATTTTCTTTTGCCCAAATACAATAGTCGAACTCTTCAACAGGTGGTCCGCAATCACTGCGTCTTCTACAACGAGTTGGAGACGCGCGTGCGACTATCCAAGCGTCGTGCTCGCGCCGGAGTCGCAGCGCAAGCGTTGACGCGGCTAGTCGTCACACACAGACCTCTCGGCGCGGCTGAACATCGTATGTTACGACTCAGAGAGAAGCAGCTTGAACCGCCACAGGTGAGGATTTATTTATCAGTATGTGATATGAAAACGATGGCAAGATGATCTGGCCGCGGATCATGAAGGCTGTTTCGCTGGCGCAGGAGGAGTACCCCAGTTGCCCAGTAGTGGGACATACTAGGCTCCAAAAAAAAACATGCGATATTATTCCCTGTTTTCACCAAAGCAGAGACCAGAGGACTGGTGCGGAGACATACAAGATTCGTCCAATCACAGGAGAGACGAGAGTCGCGATGTGGAATTCCATCATTTCGATTTCCGCAAGTCTCCTCTCTGCTCCGCTTGTCTCCGTGTAAACCAAGGCTTACACAACAATTCTTGACATACAGCTAGGGCTTCACTATAGCCTAATAAAGTCGATGTGAGATTTCGAACAATTCTTAAGATATTCTTTCTTGTTTTAAATAACTTTGCCCCTCACTAGGAAACTCTCCTGTGTCGTAGGTGCGTTTACAAACATTTAAACTCACACACACAATCAGCCAGACCTGGAAAAAAAATATTTGTAGGTCATATAGACATTTTGGTCCACATTATAGTCTCACGCGATTCTCTACACGCCTATAGTAAGAGCTTCATTTTATTTGTACAAGTGTGTTACAGTTTACAGTGAAGTCATCGTCTGCCTAGCCTTTTCCCAACTATATTGGCGTCGGCTTCCAGTCTAACCGGATGCAGCTGAATACCAGTATTTTACATGGTGCGACTGCCTATCTGACCTCCACAACCCAGTTAATACTGGGTAATACGATACCCCTTGGTAAGACTGGTTGTCAGACTTTTTGGGCCACTGACTGCCTAACGACTGTCAAAGATCTACAAATGACAGCCGGGACCAACGGCTTAACGTGCTTTCCGAGGCACCGAGGAAACTCGGTATGTAATGGGCGGTCACCCTTCCACAGACCAACCTAGGCAAGCACGGCTTAACCTAAAGATCGACCCGAGCGGCTGTTATTATTTAGCCACGAGCTCCTGAGCCAGCTCCAGTTTACAGTGAAGTATCAATGTTTAATTCTTGTTTTTCTTTTAGGAGGAAGATGAAGAAGAAGAGGAAGATGACGATGATGATGACGAGGATAAACAACAGAATGAAGATAAAGACAGGTTCGTATTCGTTGTTTATGCACCCTTGCTAAACTGTAGCTGCACTCGTATTCGCATCTTCAGTCATCTGCCTAGGGTTTGCCCGGTTCGGGTCGGCTTCCAGTCTTACTGGATGCAGCTGAATACCAGTATTTGACATGGAGCGCCTGCCTATCTGACCTCCACAACCCTTAGTTAGTACCGGGAAATACGACACCTTGGTAAGACCGGTTGCCGGGGCCAACAGCTTAATGTGCTTTCTGAGGCACGGAGGAAACTCGGGATGTAATGGGTTGTCACCCGTCCACGGACAAACCTAGGAAACCCGCTTAACCTGAAGTCATCGATCGACCTGAGCGGCTGTTATTATGTAGCCATGCATCATCAGTATTCTATTATACGCCTACCCCTATTAGACGTCATTCTCGATGGCCTGTCGTTGATACCAGCGACAGTGGCCTATTTATTTATTAGTGTTGAGTTGGTGTCGGCTGCAGATTGAAATAGACGGAATTCTGTAAGCCAAGACTATTTTTGTTTCTACTTGTAAAACAAATTTATGTCTTAGAATACCTGCGGCTAACTGATGCCAGCTGCATGCCAGTGTTACATAGCGTAATACTAAAAAAAAGGAAAAAATTCTAGAAGTTCATGACAAACAATGTAGCATTGACATTTATACATTTTCAGATCGCGCTCTCGTTCAAAATCCGGCTCCAAATCTCCCCAAGGATCAGATCGGTCAAAGGCCTCCAAGTCCAGATCAAGATCAGGATCGCGCGATCGTTCCAGGTCGAAGTCCAAGTCAAAATCGAAATCCAGAAGTAGGTCACGGTCTAGATCTGGCTCCAGAAAATCTAGATCACGCTCTGGATCTGTACACTCAGGGTCTGCGAGGTAAGCTACAGATTTTTTTTATAAAAAAGAAGGCTTGCAAGGTACCTGTGATACAGTAAGGTTTTACGAATGTCCACTTGCCCGACCTGGGAATCGAACCCGGGACCTCATGCTCAGCAGTCGTGCTTGCGAACACACAAACAAACAAACGACAAATTCATAACTCTTCCAAACATTTATTCACAGATCCGGTTCCGGTAGATCTCGCTCTCGCTCAAAGTCTGGATCCCGTGCAACATCAAGGGCGTCTTCCCGCGCAAGTTCCAAGAGTGGAAAGGGTTCGCGTGCTAGTTCTGCCAGTGGACGAGGGTCCAGAGCCAGTTCTAAGGCTAGCGGCAAGGTATGTGTTGAAGTAATAATAATTATCTCGCTTATACTTGCAGCCATTCGGGCGTGGTAGAACTGTAGAATACATTCATATTTTAACGCCTCATATTCTTTTGCCTGTTTGGTGTTACTTATTAGTAGCAAAAAGCACGATATTATAAAAAAAAAACTTCATATTTTTTTTACCAATGAATTGAATGTAAATTAAAATGGTGTACGCACGACGATCAAGCTAGCGATGCAAAACCAGTTTATGCGGTTTTCTTATTGTACGGGATATCTATACAAAGCTAGGCCATGTACTGGAAATGTATAACTTGATGTGTCGAAATTAATTCATCCATTATGAAAATGCTAGTTCTGTTATTGACGGCGACGTCGCCACTGGGCCTTGTATAAGTGACATCTACAGCCATGTTGCCAGTAAACAAAAAAATCACAATGCCAGACTTTCTTACCAAGTAATTTGCACAAACTCCATAATCTTCCCCAGGGTTCCCGCGCAAGTTCTCGAGCCTCATCCCGTGCAAGCAAGAGATCTTCACGAGCTTCATCAAAAGCCTCCCGTGCTTCATCCAAGTCGAAAGCGTCAGGCTCTAAGGCGTCTTCTAGAGCCAGTTCCAGAAAAAACTCGGCGTCTGGGAGCGGATCGGATCGGTCTAGGAGTAGGTCTGGAAGTGGGTCGAGGAAGGTGAGTTTGATTATCGAACGAGTTTTTATGTTAGCGTTCTAAATTTGAATGTATGACAGATTGTTATGATTCTCACTGCTGATATGGAAGGATGTGGATATTATGTTTTTTCTACTCCTCTGTTATTCTTTTCTGATTAATTTCGTTGCGGGATCCAACATAGTTACATTGTTTCTCTGGCACTTCGTCGAGCTTCATTGTCTCGGCTTTTCTGGTGGTATTCACTGTTGATTCTGGCTTTCAGAAGTTACAGTGGTTTGGGAATAGTTTGGCTCATAAATTGTTATGACAGGTGACAAGGTTCAATTTCCCTTGCAATCAAAATGTATTGAGGACCTTTCATGACACATGATCTGGTAACTGTGAAAATAATGGCGCTAGCGCAGCTAGTTCCAAGCATCGCCATTGGTTGACAATCTGTTAGCCATTTTATAATTCCAAATAGCTTGACCTCATTGGTCAGATTAAAACCTAGCTATACATAACTTTCCCATTGCCACCGACTCGAAACTGCAGCGTAATGTTGTCTAAGTTCATTTTCGAATGACGAATTATGTTATTTGTGACTGTTATTGCACACCTGTTTAAATTAATTAATTGAATGTTTCCAGGCCTCCCGTAGCCGCAGTGGGTCGGCATCCAGCGCGTCATCCGCCCACAGCGGCTCCGACTAAAACGACAAAACCTCAGACCATGTGTTCACTACTTGTAGAATATCTTCGTTGCTTCAGTTTGACGTGTAAAATGTAAACTCAATAAAGCGTTAAGGACATTATTTGGAGTTTCTTTTACAAGGTTTTTGTTTATTTAGGACAAATCTTGCAACTGAAAATAAAAATAGTTATCGCCAACCGATTGAGATGATTTTTTTTGCATCTGTTTAGTTTGGATGACAATGCATGGTTAGCTAAGTGACGTCATTCTAAATCCAATATGACTAGTTATTTTTATATGCATTCCCATGATATCAATTAAAAGGGTTTGTCGAGAAGATTACGAAAAAGAAATGACACCGTACCATGTTTCAAATTTTGCTTGTTTTTTTTCTTTTACTATTTATGTACTTCTTTTTCGTCATAGCATAACTTGTCATGTTGTCAATGAAAGAACATTTAAGTTTTCGCATAACAATTAGTTCGCTCTTAACCTTTCGAACGCCAGATAGGCAGTCGCTCCATGTAAAATACTGGTATTCAGCGGCATCTGGTTAGACTGAAAGCCGACCCCAACATAGTTGGGAAAGGCTAGGCAGATAATGATTTGCTAAGACTAGAAATCAAACCAAACCTCATAGTTTCAATACTTTTATTAGTGCAACATTTACTTGATTACATAAAAATACATTGGACGAATATTTCGAAACACACAAATAATAATTATTTTATTGACGGATGGAGAGGGAGAGAGAGACCAAAGAGAAGGTTGATGGATTGTGTGAAGAACGATATGAGAGACAAAAGGAGTGAATGATAAGAATGAAGGCTCACAAGGGATTGACATAACGAAAGAAAAAACGTTTTGCTCCGAGCCGAACCCAAGTAACACGGGACAATGTCAGAAAATGATGTTGAACAACTACAAATAAAACTAATTTGTTCCCTTTTTTACACAAAACAAGTCTTTGAATCATAATTAAAAATGGATCCTTACAATTTTTTTTGTCTTCATTTAATATTTATTGTCAATATAAGTTTACAATTTTAATCAGGAATAATTTTTACAAAACAAAAAAAAATTGCCTTTATTATTCACAACTCATACTATAAAAATGCATTGTCTACAACACTAATTCAGTTTACAACAAACAATAAATAAAATACGATATCAGTATGCATGACCCAGCAAGCAATTACTCAATTATAATATTATTAGTAAATTAATATTGTAAATAAAATTAACCTATAGCGGAAATCTCACTCGAGCTACAGATAATAAAAAAAATTCACGTCATTTTGATACAATGCTACCCTAAAATTGTACTGAATGCAAAAAATACCACAAATATAATTCATTATGTTACGGTCAACTCTTCTCGTGACCAGAGGACTGGTCTATTTGTCGGCCAAAGAATCGGCATTGCCATCCATCGTGGTAATGTTGCCAGCTTTCTGGGCACTTCCCCGTCGACAGCGATGTGGACAAACTTTTTGACGCCCTTTAATTCTTTTCTGTTTATGATTCATGAACATATTTTTATTTTAGGTCTGTATACTAAATAATTTATTTATTATTTATTTATTTAAACTTCATGTACAATAGTCATACATAGGCGGACTTAATGCCACAAGGCATTCTCTACCAGTCAACCTTTGGGTTAAATAAGAAAACATTGTGTAAATAATCTTTACATAGTATAAAACAAAGTCGCTCCCGCTGTCGGTACGCTTAGGTCTTTTAACTACGCAACGGATTTTAATGCAGTTTTCAGCAATAGAGTGATTCAAGACGAAGGTTTATATGTATATTGCACCCATGCGAAGCCGGGGCAGGTAGCTAGTATATGTATATTATGTTATAATTTATTATTTCAAAGGCAATTTTAAGACAGGCAAGTCAATTACGAACTGCAGGATCCTAGCCTGCACTTCGTAAAGGACTTTCCAATGATGTAAAAAATATTATTGTTTTTTTTTTTTTGTGTTTTAGTTTTTTTTTAGGAATATTATTTTAGCTCCCTTGGAGCTCACTTTAAAATTACTGTGAACAATTTTTCCTCATTTATTATTTAATTTATAAATTGGAGTGCTAGCTAAAAAAGCGGAAAATCTTATATATTTTGGTGTTTTAAAAGAAAATTCAATAAAAACATTCAAATTATTTTGATCTATGGTATTAATTAAAATATCAAAATATTTTATTTCACATAGGCCTAGAAAATGTCGAGAAAAAGGTGCACGGTTCGGGTTGGTCGTTTCCTATGGAGAAGAACCGGCAAGAAACTCCATTAATATTATTCTTACCCAAAACATTTTAAACACCACTAAATTTTAAGATATTTCAAATGTATTTCTGTCACTACACCTTGAAGTGACAGAGACAATAATAATATGAGGATTAACATAGTTTAGTTTTAGGTATAATTATCTTTTTTATTTAATATTGTTTTGTCGCTTGCGTGTCAAATAAATACATTTTCATTCTTTCTTTAACATGGTTAAAATTCTCAATAATATTGCTTTAGATTGTTACACGATATATTTATTTTTTTAACTTTTCAATTTATTTGTTTTTTTTTTTTCAGACAATTATTAAGCACCGATACATTGACTAATAGTATTGTTAGTATTTATGAATCTGCAATAAATTTTCATCATATAATGTGATTTAGGCGGAAACCAGTCATATTTCATATACCTATTTCTTTATTGAATTAGTTCTAATAATTATTAGTCAGGATAAAATAGTCTATTTCTTCAACAGTCTACTTTGAACATTTATGATATAAATGCTAGTAGTAAAAATCTAAGGAATGGTAATAATCGTTTCCATAGGCTTAGGGGTGTTGACGGTCGTCACCATATCCCTCCCCCCCTTTCTAGACCGCGCAGTTACCAAGGCCACCGACGCAGTCAAACCGTAGGCCTGCAAAGGATGTCAACACCCCTTCTAGTTTGGGCCTAGTGTAAGGGAGCGCGACATACGTTCTGCTCAATCATATAATTGCTTCACAATTTTGACCTAAATGCAAACTTTTTCTCGGGTCGGTACATTTTTATTGTACAACAAAGCCGACCTCAATGTACACAAATTGGACTTGTGCCGATCGGCAAACTCCGTTCGGCATTTAGTTATCGCTGAATAATGTTCTGCAGAATTCGAGCTCGGCCAAGCGGGTTTTTCCTGAGCGTATACATTTCAAATTTGCCGACCGGTTGTGCCGTATCATGCTGACCCGAACACAACCCCAACTAGAAAATTGTACGAATGTATCAAAGGCAGTACATATATTTTAGGAATCTATGGCGAGATATACGAATAAATCGGAATTATATAACAATTTTGATTATATTAGTTTCTACTATAGAGTATTTACTACAAAATACTGTAAAATAGTAAGTACCTACATTAATGTTATCTCATGCAAAATATTAGGAAGCATGTTACTTGTTACTTCAAATGCATTAAAGTCCATTATAAAGCGAGAATATTGGGTAAAATCTTGTATTCAGAATCTTTGATAATTTACATCCCCATTGCCAATCAATTAGATACAATTCAATTTAGAGACAATTTGTTGCAATGTACAAAATGTTTGCAAAGTAAGTTGAACTTTGTTACGTACGATATTGAGTTTAATCTTCCAAAACAACGGTAGAGAACTTGAAAAGCCGAACCGAACATTGAGTGTACTGTTGGATTTTTGTAAATTCAACAGCATGTATGTCAGCACGTAAATAGAATCCCTTGTTGGTCTAGTGATTGCAATCGCCACCCCTGAGCAAGAGGTCCTGGGTTCGATTCCCAGGTCAGGCAAAGTGTTATTGGGTTTTTCCATTACGAATTTCTCAGTACCAGCCAAGGAGTCCGGACTTGTGCCCGGTTGATGGCAATAGGTCCGCCCACTATAACATGGGACTTAAAACATAACTAGCGAAATTTGGGTCGTACTCTTAGGGTACACCACTGCCTAACCCTTCGGGGTTTAGAGGCGTGATGTTATATTTATGAATGTCCGTTACGGCATTTAGAATTTCCACCTTCGAAAACTTGACAGTGATCTAAGATTTTGTATTCAAGTCTACTTAGTACACTTCTTCTTTGTTTTTTCTCCATTTTTCCATCATACTAAAGGCTGATTTTTCCAATGTACCCATCGAATAAAAATGAGTTATTGACTTTTCATTTAAAATCTCTCAAACGTCAATTTTACTCCATAGTTGCACGCACGACGGCCAATCAAGCTTTACAAAACCAGTTTATGCGGATCTCTCACTGTATAGGAAATCACTACAAAGCGAGGTCAAGCTATACTGGAAATGTACAGCTTCATGTACCGCCGTGTGTACAAGGGTCGCGTTGCCACAGTCGTAACTAAGCCGTTATCTTGTTATTTCAATACAATGACACGAAAACATTTACTAACGCCTCTTTAAGGCCAAACATTCCTGCAACACTGTACATCTGCCATTGGAAAACCAGCTCTAAAACTAAAGAAATAAAGCTTAACTCCTACTCAGCTCCTCTCCGACAATATCCATGTAGTGTGACGTGAAGACCGCTTTGTTATGCATGACGTATCGTAGTAGCGTACCGGACACTGACGTCAGTTCCCGCGACAGGGCGGACAGCCCCACCGGGATCTGACGGGAACCTCCACCGCAGACTAGGATCGTTTTGAGGAATTCCAGGACACGTTGACCTGGGGAGAAAGAGATATGACTTGTGATTTGATTCAGAGTGTGGATCAGTAACTACTGGTGGCCTACCATAGCATAGCATAATCAGCCTATTAATTTTCCCACTGCTGGGACGCAGGCCTCCTCTCTATGACAGGGAATGGGCTATAATCCACCACGCGGGCCCAGTGCGGGTTGGTAAATGTCACATGTCTTCGAATTTCTGGTTCTAGGACATGCCGGTTTCCTCACGATGTTTCCCTTCACCGTTTTGAGAGCAGTGGTGATGAAATAACTTACGCAAAGTAATGCGCCTGACTGGGTTCGAACCCACCATGTGATGGTGGCCTACCATGTCGTCTTAAAGAAGGAATATTTCCATTGTGGGAAAGAGATGGCGCTAGACGAGCTGTATAGATCTGTCTCTTACCCACACTGGCATTACTCTTGCTTAAAAACGTCATAGTAACCCCCCTCAACATTTTTGGCTTGCAATACATGAGGCTCGCATTAAAAAAAAACCGGCTAAGTGCGTGTTGGACTCGCGCACCGAGAGTTCCGTATAAACTTGTAGGTATTTTGTTATTAAACTACATATTTACGGTTTTCAGATTTTTTCCTTTACACGTACTGTGAGACATTGCTTCTTGCCAAATTTCATGATTCTAGGTCAACGAGAAATACTCTTTAAATTTTGATTCCCTTGAGTGGCGAAGTATCGTTTTTTTGCGGCATAAACGGCCGTATCTTTTTCTTCTTGTTAGCGTATCGATGGCAATCTAAATTGTGTCAGCCCAGAACTGAGCTACTAGTTTGGCGCTTTCGGTAGCGTCCATCAGTTGCTGAAGTGAACAAACAACAGGACACACAGGACACGATATTAAGTACCCCATCGTTTGTGGAACAGCACCACATTTACACTGCAGGGCAGAGTCATTAATGAATCTCCACCTGAGCAGGTTTTCCTTGCTGCGACCTATTTAAAGACTTCCAGGTCAGCCATGGCAACTCATGTCCAGGTGGAAGATTTTCTTTTTTTTACGTTAACTTGGAAGTTCATTTTTTTACAGCTTCAAGGGACTGTAGACCTGAGTATACAGGGTAGAAGGGACACCGTCGCCGTGTCCTAGATCCTAGGACATGCCGGTTTCCTCAAGATGTTTTCCTTCAACGTTTCCGACGCGAATCAGTCAGTTTTTTTATACTTACGAACAATCTCCCGAACCCTATGTTCGGGGTCTCCGAGCGACAAGATCTGCGTTCTGATGATCTCCTTGGTTTCAGCTGTGAGTGGCGACTGGTTGAGGTTCTCCAGGAGTTGTTCTGTCACCAGAATTATCTCCTCAGCCACGGATGGGAGGATTGCCTTTAGTTCGCTGTAAAAATGTATTGTTATTTTTTTTTTTAATAAACGTATTCACATAAAGTCACACGTATTCTCTGAAGCTGAAGGGGAAAGGTTTTCTTATAGGTACACTACACTCTCATTTTGCTAGCTATGTTATTCTTAAATAAAAGTAGCGTATGTTAGACCTTATAACATCATCTATCTGCCAGTAAATGTCCCGTTAAAATCAGTCCAGCCATTTCAGAGATTAGCCGGGACAAACAGACAGACAGACAGACAAATATGTAAAAAAACTGTGTTTTTGTCATAAGTATCGTATCAAAATGTAATATTTTGGTATGACAAAGAGACACTTCAATTTTATTTATTTGTATAGATAGAGAGCTAGCATCCGGAAACTAATCCAGATCCTGGCCTGCTACTGAGAAATCCCTGATGAAAACACAAAATAACATTGGTTTGATTTGAGTATAACTGGGTATAATGGTCTACAACGAAGAACCGTTTGCGGACATGTTAACAGCTAGCTGCATCCGGTAAGCGGACCCCCCAACATACAAGGTATAAACGGACCCTTCACGAAGTCGTCAACTAAGCATTCTGTACACCAAACTAAGGAACCTTACGCAAACATTATTGCTGGGAAACGTATTTTTTTGTGGGGTAAAAAATCACGTTTTACGGTTAAACCTCAATGTAACACACTCAAAACATTGTGCTAATGGATGCAGTTGAATAGCAAACGGGTCATGGAGATGTTTAAAGTAAAGTTAAAACCGTAAAAGCTAGTATTTATAGACCGACCGCTTTAATGAGTCCTCGGCCTTGCCCCATCAAAGGCACATTAAGCGTCCACAAAGTGCTTAGAATATCCAACAGGTTATTTGCTTTAAAATAACCACAATCCACGTAGGTATTGCGATACTAATTGTACCAATACGTGATCAACCTTCAGAATATTTCATTTAAACTGATACTTTCGCGAGGACTCATTAAAGCGGTCGCTCTTTAAAAAAACTTGTGGAACTTTGACTCCCAATATCTCCGTAACTAGAAGGTTCCAATGACGTGGAGAACAAGTGCCTTTCGGCTTCGCTAAGGGTCTTTTTACACCCCTTAGATGCTAAAAAGCTAAGCAGGTGAGGAACTCACATATCGTTTTCAGCTCTATCAATAATGATGAATATCTTCTCCTTCAAGGTCTGTTTGTGTGCAGCGGCAGTATTGGGGTCGCTGCCACACGCTGGACTGGCCAGCATTATTGAAGCGACGCATATGAGTCGGTAGACTTGGGTGCCCAGTTCAGCGAAGCGGGGAGCGTCGAGGGATACTGTCTGTAATAGGAGAAAAATATTTAAGAAATTATTATATCAACCAAAATGTATGAAAATCAGCTCAATCAATCGCACTTCCGGGATAAAACGTATCCTATGTTTTAATCCAGATCATGGTCTAACTTTGTGCCAAATCTCATCAAAATTCGTTCAGCTGTTAAGGCGTGAAATGGTAACAGACTGACAAATAGATTTGTTTTCGCATTAATAATCTAGCATAACATAAGCATAATCAGCCTATTAATGTGCCCACTGCTGGGACGCAGGCCTCCTCTCTATGAGAGGGAATGGGCTAAAACCACCACGCGGCCCCAGTGCGGGTTGGTAGATGTCACATGTCTTCGAAGTTTTGGTTCTAGGACGTGCCGGTTTCCTCACGATGTTTTTCTTCACCGTTTTGAGAGCAGTGGTGATGAAATAACTTACACAGAGTAATGCGCCTGGCCACTGGCGGTGACCCCGACTTACGAGCAGTAAGTCGTGGGTTCGAACCCAGCCAGGCGCATTAATAATCTAATATGGCTAAAATAAGGTTAATATTGCAACAAATTGTCGACACTTCGCGTGACCAGAGGGCTATATAGCTCTTTCTTTGGCCAAAGAATTAGCATAGCCATTCAGTGTGGCAATGCTGCCAGTCTTCTGGGCACGTTTCCAGATGACAGCGATGCGGAGGAGTACTTTCACGCCTTGTAAGTGTCCTATTGTCGTCGTTGTTTATATTTACTTTCTTTTAGTCTTATTATTATCATTACTTTAGTTCTATTTGTAGTCTGTATATAATGTACATAATATAGTTTTATTAAATTGCAACTAATTTGAAGGTAGTTTACCTCAGGATACTTCTTAGACGCATCCCACTTCAGCAACTCAAGGTAAGCTTCAGCCACATGTAGAAACTTTGCTTTAGTTATGACTTTTATTCCCAATGACTTAAGGTTGAGCTTACCTCAGGATAGTCCCTAGACGGTTCCCACTCCAGCAACTCAAGGTAGGCCTTGGCTAATGTCTGAGCTGTCACGTTCCTGATGATGATCTTGTCTGTGACTGGGAGGGTCAGCTCTTCCAAGTCTATGTGACGCTTCAGCCATTCCTTAGTGTATTGGAGACCATCTGTTGTGATATAGGGAAAATTAAATTCAAACCTGTGCGGAAAATAAACTATCTAATTAGAGCCACTTCTGTAAACTTACTTGAAATACATGACATCACGTCTGTAATTACCGAAGAGTTAGGCAGAGGTGTACATAATAATGCACCCACCTTTCGCAGGTTATGTTGGAGTCCCATGTAATAAAGGACGAACCTATTGCCATCGACCAGGCACAAATCTAGACTCTATGGCAGCTACTGAGAAATTCCTGATAGAAAAACCCAATAACACTATGCCTGACCTGGGAATCGAACCCAGGACCCCACGCTCTAATTCATTCTAAGTAAAAGGCATGTTGTGAAGCTGTACCATCAGTATACCAACCTTCAGAAATCTTAAGTATCTCATCGAACTTGGCTCTCTCGTACTGTACACTCTCCTGCTGGACATGAGGCCTGATCATCGCGATCAGAGTGTTCGCCAGATCAAGTTTAAGGATTTCCAGCGTTTCTAATATCGCACGGAATATATCCACCTGGAAAGAGAGTTAGAAATTAATAGTTTTAGATTTTTTTGGCGTCCGCAAAGGCGGTCAATCAAGCTTTGCAAAACCAAATTAAGCTGATCTCTCATCGTACGGGAAGCTTATACAAAGCGAAGTCCGGTTATACTAAAGGCTAAAAGGGACAGAGCTATCCAGGAATAGCGCTGTTTTTTTCCCACTGGAATAATGATAACTTTAAAAGGCTTTTCTATACTGCCCCTGGAAGACCATCAAAGGCGGCTCAATGGTGTTCGTTCGATTCGATAACTTCAATAGTAAACAGTAAAGTCGATAATGTAATACTTTGAAATGGAATAAGTACCAAAGAAAATCCACTATGTGTATTACACGGTGATATTGTTATTATGGAGGAACTTGTGGCTAAATAATAACAGCCGCTCGGATCGATCTTTAGGTTAAGCCGTGGTTGCCTAGATTGGTCTGCGGTGGGACCACCCATTACATACCGAGTTTCCTCCGTGCCTCGGAAAGCACGTTAAGCCGTTGGTCGACGACTGTCAAAGATCTACAAATGATAGCCGGCTATCATTTGTAGATCTATCAGTCGTACAGGAAGTCAGTGGCCCAAGAAGTGTGACAACCAGTCTTACCAAGGGGTATCGTATTAACCAGTACTAACTGGGTTGTGGAGGTCAGGTAGGCAGTCGCTCCATGAAAAATACCGGTATTCAGCTGCATCCGGTTAGACTGGAAGCCGACCCCAACATAGTTGGGAAAAGGCTAGGCAGATGATGATTTTTTTATTAATTGTTTAACAGATCAGAAAAACTTATTCAAACCAGTTTAAGCTAGAAAAAAAACTTGTTAACCTACTTACAGTATCAGTAAGCGTGGTAATATTCTGTATGATCTCATCACGCGCCGGCGCAGCTAACTTCGCCATCAGATCTATGACGAAGGTGGCATACTTGTTGAAGTCCAGGCTGCTGTTCTCAGCCTGCTGCTTGATGAAATCCGAGTCTAGAACCTCTTCGATCATTTCGCGGATGCGGGTGTGGCGGGGGAGGAGGATTGCGAACAGACCCTGGAAATTTAAACTTTATTTGTAAGGAACATATTGACTTATTAAAAATCATCAAGATGGTTGATTCTTTTAAGAAAAATACTGAGGCAAAAACAAAAAAAAATGCAGCACATTAGGTATTCTTTTCGAAATCTATAATTGTTTCCATGAACGACATAGATTATCGAGACGTGGAAAAGAGAGTGAAGGTCGCTAGCTCATAACATAACACAGCATCACGCTTGTAATCCCAGAAGGGTTAAGCAAAGGTGTACCTAATAGTACATCCACATTTCGCCAGTTATGTGTAATTCCGATGTAATAAAGTGCGAGCCTATTGCCATCAACCGGGCATAAATTCGGACTCCGTGGCTGCTATTGAGAATTCCTGTTGGAAAACCCAATATCACTTTGCCCAACTTGGGAATCGAACCCAGGTCCTCACGCTCAACAGCCGCGCTTGCGCCCACTAGACCAACTAGGGGTCTAGTCGCTAGCTCAATTCTCACTACCGCAAAGCAAATATCCTATTAACTACTATACTAATACCTAGTAACAAAAACCATAAATATGAAACCTACTTAGTAAGTATTATAGTATTATACCCTATCCGATTTTTTTTTTTTTTTTTTTTCGGATGTGAAATCATCAAATGACCCCCCCACTCTGGGCGGAGCGGAAGGGAGAGTCAGACTTGTACTGACTAAAACCCATCCATGTTCCTTTTTTGCCCTTTGTGTTCCAGAGCCACGGTATCTCTTTCGAACAGTCCCGCAGCCCCTCTTTCCGAATCTTGATTCCAAGAATATCAAGTAAACGAGTTCAGTAAAGTTCATTAAAAATAACAAGTGTTATAATTATAAATAGGTAACTGTTATGCATTTGGATGTGTGCCAACTGTTACATAAGACAGTCGCTGGATTTCAGAGCATGAAATAATTAAGAACACTGTAACGGTCATATAATATTGTGATGCAGTAATGTTGGCTTTTATTGCTTTTTTATACAACCAAAGCAATGTTGTTTACTTCTTACACGAGTTTAGGCCCATTGTATAGTTTCATTAGCAACTAGCGACCCGCCCCGTCTTCGCACGGGTGCAATATATACATATAAACCTTCCTCTTGGATCACTCTATCTATTAAAAAAAACCGTATCAAAATCCGTTGCGAAGTTTTAAAGATCTAAGCATACATAGGGACAGACATACAGCGGTGATTTTTGCTTGGCAAATCAGCTCCAGTTTTCGAAATCGTACTAAATCTCCGATCATGCAATTTGTTTTTTTTTAAAACATTGCCCTGCGTTTTGTATTTTTATTGTATCGTGGGTACGTTTACAAACATTTAACCTAATATACACAAACAGCCAGACCCAGAACAACTACCTGTAGGCCATACAAATATTTGTTCCGTGCGTGAATCCAGCGACACGCAGCGCAATCCAAGTCAATCGCTCAGCCACTGCGCCTACCGTGCCGTCGAAATTGATACAAAGACATTTTTAGATGAGATATATATGGGATAAGTAGTATGGTATAATCATACCTAATGTAATGTTTGTTTCAATTAGGTATTGTATTTTGAAATTAGCATCTTATTCATTAATGTTTCCATGCCAATTTTATGGCGAAATGTGTCATTGCACTACATTTTATTGTTACCATCTTTCGTACCACATTTACTGCAAATAAAAAATTTTGACTTTGAACAACGGATTAACAGAAAAAATATAAAGAGAAAACTGCCTTAGTCTTCGTTTTAAATAGACGCACTTCCATTGTATCCTGTATCTTCAGCAACTATCATTCATTTACTACCAGTCATCTTCTGAAGATCAATCCTTAAATAGTTCATAATTTTGTACACGAACCTGTTTGACATCTTCTAATAGTACAAGAGCCTGCTTGTATTCAGGCGGGTCAGAGTCCAGCTGCTCTCTTAGAATATCGAAATATGCCTTGTGCATCGTCTCTTTGACTAGTTTCTGATAGCTGCAATGTGAAATAGGAAGTGAAGAGTAACATGATAATCAAATACGGCATGAGGAAGTACTCAAGAGCATGACTTCCTAGTAAGCTCTTTAAAGGAAGTAAACAACTCACAAGTATACAATGTACTAATGTAGGAAGCTTCATTTTATAGTATACCCTTGACAATCTACTACTTTTAAATCATCATCTACCTAGCCTTTTCCCAACTATGTTGGGGTCGGCTGCCAGTCTAACCGGATGCAGCTGAATACCAGTATTTTACAAGAAGCGACTGCCTATCTGACCTCCACAACCCAGTTAGTACTGGGTAATACCCCTTGGTAAAACTGGTTGTCAGATTTTCTAAAGATCTAAAGAATGACAGCCAGGACCAACAGCTTAACGTGCTTTCCGAAGCACGGAGGAAACTCGGTATGTAGTACTAGTTTTAATTAAAAGCCCAATAAACTTATCAAAAGTAAAAAAATACACAACTAATTTTTCATTTACTTTTTGTGACTTCCCGAAAGCGGGATCTGCAGGTTTGAAAATTACTACAATACACTATATTTATAAAAAAAAAATAATTAAAATAGAAAAACATTACCTATTATCTGGTGGTTCAAAAGGTTCCAACTTGAAATCCTGGTCAACAGCGATCTCATGAGCTAGCGCCATGTTCTGCATCCCGTGGGCTGCCTTCATGATGTCTTCAAGGGTCACAAACTTGGGTGGAGAGGCACCAGTAATGGTGGAACCTCTCACTCTGAACTGTATTGGCTCACTGGCATAGTAACTGTGGCAAGAGGTTTATTGACAGGTAACTATGTTTTTTAAACATGGAGTAGTCATGGGGAAGACGTATTGATTAAATACTCCATGGAGATAGATGAACTCCCTAGAGCTCACCCTAATTTTGGTTCAACCAATCATTGGCAATGTGTGTTGTAAAAAAAATATCTGTTGTATTCTTTTTGATGTTTAAATTAAATAAACAAGATCCAGGGTAAGCGTAAATATATCATAAATACCAATAAGTCTATTGAATAAACAATAATGTATGGTTTCTTTTAGATCACATTTTGCTGATCAAACATATCCAAGAAATAAACAGGTCTGTAATCTTGAGCAATTCTTGGTTTGATCTTGATTTAAAACTCTTAGATTTCATACTAATCTTTAATATCTTTCTAATAGTGAACTTGATTACTAGAAAACAGCTGTTTGAGTTGTTTTTTTAAATCTATCAAACAGAAACAAAGGAAAGATTAATAACATAACATCAATAAGACAGATTAATTACTATGAGATATTGAATTGTATTGTTAAAGATTTAACACACTTAATAATTATTAAAATTTATAGGTAAAGCAGATTATATCTAATATTATGACTTGCATTAAATTATTTTGCAAGTAAACAATGACCAATGACAATCATAGGAAATATTGTTAACTCTATTTGTAATTATGACATGACATCTATTGTGGTTAGTGAGTCATAAGATATACATTGATGACAAAATAAAATTCTTTTTCAGATAAATCAGGCATCAAGAACTATTTCAAATAACTGTGTAATATAAATTTAAAAATCCTAATTGCGTCAAATACTGTTTATTTACGTAAACTTTCTCAATTACAAATATTGAGCAGAACAGGATGTAAATTCTTATATGAATCTTTGAAATATTAAAATCTAAACGTCTAGGAAATGTCCTAAATACTAGAACAAAACAAAGAAACTTCAAACCTTGAAGCAGCAGCAGGTATTTGCTGTGATGAACTACGAATATTCTTGTCGCTCCCAGATCCCTGGGAACCCGATCCACTAGGATTCTCGCGGTCGCTCATTACGAAAACTTAACACAAACTGAGCTGAGGTAAAAGCAGCAATCTCCTTAACCCATATAAGGCTACCTACTCAAAGGCGCAGCTTGAAAACGGTCAAATCATCGAACACAATCACTTTGAGTCATAACAACACATAACCTTACTTTTGCAACAAAGCAATGCTAAGTTTTTCGATTTTCTACGCAAAGATTTTAAACAAAAACTACGCATCAGGTTTTTTAATGTATTTGTGATTAATTTATACGATTTTTTGTGATGTTTTCGAATATTTTCGTACGAAATTCAACAGATGTTTTCGTTTACTTGTCAATTTGGTTGATTGTCAAAGTAAAAAAATTGTTGTTTACGTTTCGTTACTCGAACTTAACGTCACTTTTCATATAGCCTAGAATTTTTTTTTTTTAAATAAAAGAAATGCTGTGGGTTAATTTATCATCATAATTAAAGTGTTTTAAGCAGGAGATATCAGGGTGTAAGTATGGGCGCAGACACAGATGCACTCGCTCATCCCGCACACATAGTGCGATGGGATGTCAAACCAGCTATGGACCACTAACCCAGGATAGATCATCAGCCGCAAGATAGGCATAACACAAGCCATTCCCAAACTACGGGCTACCTGGGGAATCCTAATCCAAAAATTCGATGACACTTTATTCGACCTGAGAATCAAACCAAAGACTCCAGAACCCATGCTCAAAAATCGCGCATACGTCCGTGAGACCAACGGAGCAGTTGAGTCACCGTATTTTACCATAGCAATCATAAAATGAAGTTTTAGTATAATCAAGCCACTCTCTTCTAAATGTGGGGGGTTCAAGGCAGTCTTATTACCTTTACCACCCCGAATGCTGCATTTCCAGAGTCAGCTTAACAGCACACTTTTTTTTTTTACAAGTTAATCCTAGTCCGAGGTGGTACCGTTACGATTACGATACTTAATTTTTTTTTAAATATATTTTAAATGTTTTTTTAATATTTTTATATACTTTGTATAGAAATATTTAAAAATGTAAATTATATGTAAAGAAAATAAATAAAAGAAATAAGAAATGTACCTAGTAACATTTTTTTGAGAACTCGAAGGACACATGTTTTTGCGAGAAGTAGGAGTGGAGGGAGGTCTTTGATCACGACTGGGATAGGAAAAAAGAATTCTGGCTTTCAGGAGTTGGAGTGGTTTGGGAAAGTGAGTGTGGCGGGCTAGTCCCAATAAAAAAAAATGTTGCAGTCTCATAATTCGTTGACTCTTATATAGTTTTGAGATTGACAGTTCAGACTGGATCACTGTCATCTAACTCAAATAATCGCTTTGACACAAAATAATCATTATAATTTCAACAGACAGACGTTCATTGCTGAACTATGTCCAGTTCAGCTATGATCGCCATTCGCCAGAGCAGCCAGTCCTGCGCTGCACGAATTCCCATGTCCTTCACTAGGTCGTGGAGCTGCGTCCACTATCTGGGGGCCTAGTAACGGTACGCCTTCCACTAGGTACCCTGATTCATGGTTGCCATCACTCTTGAACTTTCTGGCCATCTGTCACACTCTTTCATTCGGTAAACAATTCTGCTAACACTAATTAGAAAATCTCTTATTTCTTTCACAAAAAATAATCAGATCTAACTTCCTTAACTTCCCATTTTCCATTTAACACAAACGGCATAAACAAAGACAAAAAGTAAACTAAATCAATCCTATTATAACGTTGGAGATAAAGCAAAGGAAACAACGAAGGTAAATTCTCTCAAGTTTAAAATGAAATAGTTGTGAAAAAGCAATCCGCTTCGCTAAAGGCAAGGCAGTACGTTTGCCTAGGTAAATTAGTTGCTAGTTCTGTCTGTGAGCAAGTTAGATTGCCTCCTTGACTCCGTAGGACTGTTTAATTTTTCTCTGAAATATACTTAGTAGTTGAATTGCAAGTTTTTGCGTATTACGAAATTGCTTTTGGCTTTAACAGAAATATAATTTTAGCTGTTAGATGTTTACAGAGATTTTGCGGTTCAATCTAAAGATGATTGTAAGTGTTATTGAGTTTTTCCATCAGGCATTTCTCAGTAGCAGCTACGAAGTCTGGATTCGTGCCAGTTGATGGTAATAGGCGGGGATTACAAGCGTGATGTTACTTGTATGATATGTTATCTAAAGATTTCTCCACTGTAAATTCTCAATAACGACTGAAAGTAACCGTAGGTGTATCAACATAGCTTATAATTAAAACGAGTTTAATGCTGTGCCTCTGTTTTACTAACTAAATACATAATCCGCATTGCATTGGCCTCTCTCTCAACTTCAATTGAAATGTTTTTCTGAAGTTGCTCGGGCTATGTTGGTACCGTGTTGAGAGAAATAAATACGTAGGTCCTACTACTTATTTTTTTAGAGAATTATTTTGATTTTTTTCCGGAAGAGTCTAGCTAGGTCATGACTTCCATAAATTCCTCATCCTCGCCTTTTCCCAAATATGTTGGGGTCGGCTTTCAGTCTAATCGGACGCAGCTGAATACCAGTATTTAGCATATCCACATGAATAAATATGTTTCCCCTTGGCAAACCTGGTTGTCAGACTTTCGGGCAACTGACTATCTGTAACGACTCAAAGATCGCGTAACGTGCTTTCTGAGGCACTGAGGAAACACGGCATGTAATAGATGGTCTCCATCCACTGACTAACCTAGGCAGCTGCGGCTTAGCCTTGAAGATCCACCCGTGCGGCTGTTATAATTTAGCCACGAGCTTCTCACTTTCATTAATTCCTATAGAATGTCAATCAGTTATCATTTCCCTAGACCAGGGGTGTCCTACATAATTTTAGTATCCTGCGGTCCTACCTGGGATTTTGACAGCCTCTAGCTTTGACAGCTATAGGAACTTGGGCCCCCTTGGATCGTAGGGCCCTGGACACGTGCCCAGTGTGCAGTGGCAAAGATGGCCCTGAAAGTGACCTCTAAAAAATAAAACAAGCTGTGCCGGACTAGACTGCGATGAGGCGGTCTGCTTTCGCGGGTACGTGAGGTGGGGCGGGCAATTAAACATGGTGCCGGAATAACCGACTTATGGACATTTTTTTTTTAACGTTCGCGCAATATTTATTGATGTCTGATAAAGTTTTAAATAGCTCGCGGGCCGGATGAAAGACCTATGCGGGCCATTAGGTGGCCCTGGGGCCATATGTTGGACAGGCCTGACCTAGACTAACCTATGTTTACTTACGTGCAGTCTAAAGACGTTTTTATGACCATTTCAATGACAATTATTTTTCAATGTTTTAACCTCATCAAACCGTAATTAAGATCTTGCATTACTGTGTTTCTTTTTATTCATGCTGCTCTGTCCCACTTCTGGGCAAAGGTCTCCTCCATGACTTTCCAATCCTGTTTACAATTTGCCCTCTCCGACCAATCCGTTAAGAATGAGTCCAGATCGTCACGCCAGCGTTTCTTGGGCCTGCCTCGGTTACGACGGCCGTCTTCAGGCACCCATTGTGTGACTATCTTCGCCCATCTGTCCGGGTTCATCCTAAAAACATTACTGTTTACTTTATCAAAAAGCACAACATTGCAATCGGTCAATGTTATGACTACAACTTCAACACAAATTAAATCAGAATCGGAAACAGTAGAAGCACGAACAGTTGATATTGTTAACCACAATATTTAACTAATAGAGTGTACCACTGCGGACTTATGATCGGCGCTCGTTCCAATCCGCTTCAGTTGAATTACCTCGGTTGAATTTACTTATAGTTCGAGTGTTGGATTAACTAGACTACTAGAGAGTTTAGTGCGTTTGTTGGCAAGTTAAACAGCTTTGAAATTGCATTGTGATAAGTAGAAAGCTAAATCCATGTGCTGTTGGGAAAGAAAGTATGGGTCACACCGGCCACTGTCTTAAGAGTTTTACTGCTATTAGAATTGGTAACGCTTATTAAATCAAATCAAATAATTTATTCACGTAATACAGGGTGTAAACAGACCGAGTAACTTTACGCAAAAAATATTGCTGGGAATCGACTCTTTTTTTTTTTTGTGGTGAAAAATCACGTTTTACCGTAGGAGTCGATGAAAAGCACTCAAAGCATTGTGCAGATGGATGGATTGAATAGTATTATGTATTTAAAAAAAAACTTGTGAAAAAGTTGGAACTTTGACCCCCAATATCTCCGTAACTAGAAGGTTCCCAGGTATGGTCTAGAACAAAAAAATTATCGCAAAGACGGGGAGAACAAGTGCCTTTCGGCTATGTTAAGGGTCTATTTATGCCCTTTATACTCCTTTCTCTTTCATATCATTCCTTATACAATCCATCCATCGATTTGACTTAATCTTGCGAGTATAATATTAAATGATCGTGAATTTAATATCGAATTCAAAAATTATTTGTTTTTTTTTTAATTTTCAGTTTTTTTACCGCAGTCTGGTCTTTTAGTTTTTGTAATTGCTTTTTTTAAAGTGACTAAGACATGCCTCATTGCTTTTATGAGAACGTCTTTGCTTCAATCTGAACAAAATGTATCACAAAGATAATGATGTCACTCGATTTGGAATATAGTGATGTTTCTTTGTTGTTAAGGCTTTGATTTCCTGCACCTTGTCTGTGTCATGAACTCGAACGTTTCTGTCTGCAGTTTACGCTGCGAACAAATTTGGCTTTGTTAGCATTTAGAGCTAAATTGGAAAGAATAAAAAAGTTAAGAGGGGGGGAGCGTGAGGGGGGGTTGGTAGTAGTGTCCGGAGGTGTCCGGAGCTGTCCCGTAAAGACTGATAAAGAAAACTGACTAAAATATCCGTCACAAAATTGATTTTATTTATGCACTCGATCATATAGAAGTTTCTGAAGTAGCATTAAAAATTTATACCGGAAAAAGCGACTGAGCGCATACAAAAGTGAATTGAGATGGGATATGGATACCGTGGGTAGTAAAGGCTCTCTCGGCTTATTGTATAACTCAATGCAACTGGGTACCAGTATTTTACATGGAGCCACTGCGTATCTGACTTTCACAACCACCGGCCCACCACCAGTGACCACCAGTCTAAAAGGGGTCTAGGGGTATTGTGTTACCCATTAAGAGACTGGGTATTGTATTACCCAGGGAGAGACTGGTTAACACGATACCCCTTGACCCCTATAAGACTGGTGGACAGGCTTCTTACTACCTGTTACGATTGTCAAAGATCTACGAATGACACCCAGGATCGACTAGTTTTGTGTGTAAAAAATCTCTGATGAAAATTTACAGTTACGACCACCCATATGTTTTAAACACTTTACAACTTTTAAAAGTGTTTTTCTCCTACTGTTCTGATTAAAATTTCATGTTGTTACGAACATAGTATTTTATGAAAACGATCCTATCTCCAACTTACAATCGTTATTTCTCGCGAAAATTGCTTTTAAATTTAGGAAAGTATTGGTGCTCACATATTGGTGCTCGTGACTGTACTTACTCCATAAGGTAATGAAATAACCTAATTTCCATAAGCACATAATTACAAAAAACAATCACGATGAAGCCAACATATTCCTTATCTCCATCTTACCGAACGTCTTAACCGCTATAATATGCTCTATAGTTGAATTTATTAGCTCTTCGGGTGTGCAGTGTGACTAGTAGAGACCGGATTATATGCAAATGCATATTTGTATATGCATTTGCGGATTATGACTGTTTTTTGATATTATTGTACATGTTACGGCTAAAACCCGAAGTAAGGTTACACCTAGTTCTAGCCGGCTATACCTAGGTGCGGCCGGTAACAGTTTGTACACACATACTTAGGTGTATCCTTTTTTTGCTAGGACATACAGACCAAATGGATTAAGTTAGGTTAGGTCAGAACTGTGACCAAACCCACGACCAAACTACATCCAAATTGGTTGCATCAAACCTCCAAATTTAGGCCGCACCTAGTACAGCCGGCTAGAACTAGGTGTAAACTTACTTTGGCTTTTAGCCGTAACATATATACATAACATCACGTCTGTAATCCCAGAAGGGTTAGGTGGAGATGTACCTCATAGTACACCCACATTTCGCCAGTTATGTTTAAGTCGCATATTATAACATGGAGGCGAGGTTATTGCCATCAACCGGGCACAAATCCAGACTCATATTTTACCTAAAATCGGCATATTGTGCATTTTTGGACATGTTTCTTTTAATTTTAACTGTATCTAACTGGAAAAATGAAAAAATGTGCCAGAAGTGACCAATATAAAAGCATCTAAATTCAAACTGTGCCCACCATTGACATAAGTAGATGTAGAACGATCGTTTTCAAGTTATAAAATTATTTCAACTAACAGAAGGCTCAAATTGTACTAGTGTTAATTTGGAACAGTACTCGGTTTTCAAGAAAACAATTATTATACCGGTAGAAAATAAGAAAAAAAAAATTGTAATACGTATTTCAATTTTATGTTGCATATTTTTGCACTTTTCTTGCATATTTCGAAGACTTATATATAATGCATATTTCGCCAATTTAAAGTTGCATATAAACCGGTCTTTAGTGATTAGAAATTTAGATCGAGGGGGACAAAAACTACGCTCAATAGACCGAGGAAGCGTTTAGCATAGTAATTAAGTGTTTTGGATGTGCCGGAATTAATAATGGGGATGCGTTCGGTTTATTATCTTGCTTGTGAGCTGGGGTTTGTGCCGTATCGATTTAAGGAATTATTTGCATCTTCTTCATAATTCGCCCGTTGGAAGTGGGCAGAAACTATACAGGGTCGAAGGGACATCGACGCGAAAACGGTTACCACGTATTCAGTACATCATTCTGATCCCCATTTCAACATAGAAATTTTTATCAGTTATTTAAAAAAAAACAGCTGTTTCCTACAAAAGTGCAATACCTAAACAAAATGTATGAAATAGCGGTTTTTTAAAATTTCTATTTGGGGTTTCAAAATTAATGAAGTTTTTTTTTCCTCGTAACGGCATCACATGCTCATAATACGAAACCAACCGATTACCACACAACTTTTCAGTCACCGGCGAAACTTTCAGACTTCCTTTTACGAACTAGTTTAGTTCTAGTTTGGACTAGGCTGAATCCGGTTTTTTCAGTAATCATTGACGTATTATAAGAAGAGAGGGGTCGGTCTATTTTGATAAGGGACAACTTGGAATCTACTACAGTACTCCATCTGATTGCAGTGATCGTAAAAGATAGTATTTACTTACGTATAAAAACTTTGTCGCTCTTGAATCGTAAAAGTAGAATGTGAAAAGAGTTTCTTTGATACTGTAACGTCGATGGACGATGTGCCCGCAAACTGTAAGCGATTGACGTTTCATGCATTTTAGAGCCGCCATTGTTTGCAGAATCTCGATCATCACGTTAGGTTTGTTCAAAAAAAGAAGTATCTATCTATACTTTTTAATATTATAAAGCTGAAGAGTTTGTTTGTTTGGTTGAACGCGCTAATCTCAGAAACTACTGGTTCGAATTGAAAAATTCTTTTAGTGTTGACTAGCCCATTTATCGAGGAAGGCTATAGGCTATATAACATCACGCTGAGACAAATGGGAGCGGAGCATTTATGAAAAAGATTGCAAAAACGGGGAACCCTCCAAACGCAAACGAAGTTGCGCAGGTCAGCTGTTGTATTAATAAAGTCAAATTCTAGTTAGTTTTTTTTCATTTTGTTTAGTTTAATTTCAAACGGACTATTCAAAACTTTTATTACAATATCAGACATCTTTTTTTTTTATCTTTGAGATCGCAATTGATGTCGATATATTTCATCGACTCGATTTTATTGACTGCTTCGTTGGTTGAGTGATGATTCCCGGGTCGGATAAAGTGTTATTGGGTTTTTCCATCAGGATATTCTCACTAGCAGACACGGAGTCCGGATTTGTGCCCATGTTGATGGCAATAGGCTCACCCCCTATCACTACCACTCACTACCCTATTACATCGGACTTAAAACATAACTGGCAAAATGTGGGTGTACTATTAGGTACACCTCTGCCTTACCATTCGGGGATTACAGGCGTATTTTACGTATAAATGACTATTTAAAAATCTTTTACACCAAAACTGTAAATTGGCCTTTCTTCTTCACAAACTCCACAACTCTAATCCATAAAACCCAAGATTGGCGCCCCCACCAACTTTTATTTTCAGAATCACGCCAACAAAATACAGAAAGTACTCCAGAAGCGTTCAGGAAACAATTTCTTAGCGTCGAAGAGTCGGACGGTTCATTAAAAATGTGGTGGTATTCAGCCAGCGGCTTAGCTTAGTTGTGGAAAGCCCCGCCTCCAGAACTTGCAACTTTTCTGACTTATAGACTTAATATAAAGTCTGCTGACGGCTTTGAATTCCTGTTAGTTATTTACAGGTTTGTTCCTAGATAGTTGATGTTGTGTTATGGTTGGAAGCGTTTTATCGAGAGAGATTTTCGGAGTTTCGGTCACGGATGACAAATATTTTGACACGTTATTTTGGGTTCAAGCTCGTGGCAAAATAATAACAGCCGCGCAGGTCAATCTTTAGGTCAAGGGGCGCTTGCCTAGGTGGGTCCGTGGATGGGTGACCATTCAGTACATACTGAGTGCCTCGGAAAGCACGTTAAGCCGTTGGTCCCGGCTGTCATTCGTAGATCTTTGACAGTCTTTACAGGTAGTCAGTGGCCTGAAAGTCTGAGAACCAGCCTTACCAAGAGGTACCATATTACCCAGTACTAACTGGGTTGTGAAGGTCAGATAGGCAGTCGCTCCATGTAAAATACTGGTATTCAGCTGCATCTGGTAAGACTGGAAGCCAACCCCAATTAAGTTGGAAAAAGGCTAGACAGATGATGATTTGGGGCTTAAGATTAGGTATCGAGGAAGTGGTTTGAAAAAGAAACTGGTAAGTTATAAGTACGTTAACTTAAGATGGAAGTGCCAGGGTTTTTCAATTTGCCGGTCAGTGTCTGGTTGTATGTTGATTAAAATATGATTCGCGGCTGCAACACGTATATCTTTACAGATTTTTAATGATTAAAATCACCAATGCAACCTTCTAAGTTCATTTTAATCCCATTGAAAGACTATTCCATGGAAAAGTCATGCAATGCGATTAAATGAAAATTGCAAAAGACGTAAGAAAAACTGAATTTCGCAGGCTATCTTAGCACTGTCTTACGACACTTGAAGTGTCGTAAGGCAGTATATGAAGGCAGATATTAATTGCCAGAAGGTTAATTGAGAATTTCTGAAATTTTCAAGTCCTTATATAAATAATAATGATCTTGTCATCGTTTATTATATTGTCGTTAATTAATAAATAAAATCATCAATGAATTAAAGCTGAAACAGAAAGCTAAAGAATAAATAATAATAAATAATAAAAAATAAAAACTAATTTATCTTTATTAATACTATAAAGAGGTAAAATTTGTTTGTAAATTTGCATGTGGGAACTACTGATCCAATTCTAAAAAAAAATCTCTTATAGAAAGATACTTTTAGTGGATGCTATACGCTATCAATATATATTTATTTCTTGCATATTATCCGAGCTACCAACTATTTTTCGGACAGAAGTCGGAGGGGAAGTGCTAGTATAAAACAAACTAGCTAACGAAATACTTTAATACTCAGTCCACAACTACAAAAGATAAAATACAGCAATATGTATTTTTGAGCCCTTTCTAATTTACACTGATTACAAAAAAACAAAACACACAATCACAATTTCTCCTCACATATAAACTGAAAACCCAATCACAAAACCCCTAACTACTTAATCTACTAAAACAAAACACACACAGATGTCCAAAACACAATTTACGTACAAAACTCTGATCCTGTTTAATGTGTTAAGAACAATAAATACAATATGGGCGCCAGAGCAATCTGCTTAAAAACAGGATTTAAAGTTAAATTAACATTGGACCGAAGTGTCGACACCGGATATACTGTTTTATCATGCGTTTTAATCTCTTAAAATAATTTAAACTCTTTAATCCTTGTTAGTGTATGTGAATTTGGTCGGTCGGCTTTCGATGCCATTATTGCTGGCGATAATTTTCAGGCTGTTATAAAAAAGGGTTAATAACTGTCCGATTTTATTTGTCAATAAGGCCCAGATTTGTCTGTTTAATTTTATTGTTGGGACGTTTACGTTTTTTGTCGTTGAAGTTGTAACACCACGTAAGTCAATTTTTGGCGGTTTTGATATTTTGATGCCATTTGCTAGAGAAACTGTCACCGTTGTTGTGTGTGTTGTTTCAGCCAATCAGAAACAAGCAACTCTATTTCTAATTTGAAGTGAACACAAATTAAAAACTGGTTTTGTTCTGTTACTAGGAATAATTACGCAGTTTTTGTTTTTTTTTTTAAACAAATTCCTAGTGTGGGGCCACCCACACTAGGAATTTCTCCTGTATCGTGGGTGCGTTTACAAATATTTAAAACTCACATACACAAACAGCCAGACCCGGAACAACAAACCTGTAGATCATACAAATATTTGTTCCGTGCGGGGATAGAACCCGCGGCACGCAGCGCAGCAGCCAATCGTTCAGCCACTGCGCCAACCGTGACGCCAAAATTTTTTCACTCTCGTGTAATGTTGCTATTTTTGACTTACGTGGTGTTAGAACTTCACTGACAAAATATACAATTAGAGATACAGATGTTACTCGTATTTTGGTCTAGTAAGCTAAATAATATTTCAAATATATTACAAAGCTAAATAACAGTTCTCCCAGTATTATTTAATTTAAATGATTTCAGGACCTACAAATATTTTGAAATGCCGCAATATTCGTCAAAAAATGGATACCACCATTTTCTAAAAGTCTTGTAACTGGAACTATGTTTCAGCCAGCCTTCGTGATTCATGAACTGACAGAGAGCGCATGCGTTTAATATTGTGGATTCTTTTATCGTGTAGTGGTTCCTCCAACTGAAGAATTCGTGGTACCTCGACTTATTCTGAATTGCCTCGTACATTATTTTTGCTGTTAGCTCCTCACCTGCTTGTGAGGCTTCTATGTACGAGTCTGGGGGAAGCCATCTGTGAAAGTAAAACTGAAATCAATTTGGATGAAATATGAGGTAGGTGGCTTAATTAATAAGTCGTCTTTTCCCAACTATGTTGAGTTCGGCTTCCAGTCTTACCGGATGCAGCTGAATACCAGTATTTTACATAGAGCGATTGACTATCTGACCTCCACAACCCAGTTAGTACTGTGTAATACGATACCCCTTGGTAAGATCGGTTGTCAGACTTTCGGGTCACAGACTACCTGTAACGACTGTCAAAGATCTACAAATGACAGCCGAAACCAACGGCTTAACATGCTTTCCGAGGAACGTAGGAACCCCGGTATGTTATGATGGTCACCCATCCGCAGAACGACCTTGGAAATCGGGGCTTAACCTTAAAGATCAACCTGTGTGGCTGTAACTATTTAGACACGAGCTCCTCTTTTGATCAGGTAGGTTCAGAAGGGGCGCTCAGAAGTGTTCTGTGTGTGCCTTTATGGGAGAATTTAGGTTTTGGGACCAGACTCACTTGGTGAAGGGGCACTGGTGGTGGGTACGAATGAATATACGAGTGCATCCAGTCACTCCCACGCTTGCCAAGGTCGATCTGCGGATCGGTGACCATCATAACATACCGGGTTTCCTACGTGCCTCGGAAAGAACATGAAGCCGTTGGTCTCGGCTGTCATTTGTAGATCTTTGACAGTCGTAACAGGTAGTCTGTGGCCCGAAAGTTTGACAACCAGTCTTACCAAGTGGTATCGTATTACGTAATATTCGAGTGGAGGTTCCTGGAGATATTCAGGGACTCCCACTCGTGGCAGTAGTAAGAACCATGAGTTTATTGTTGGCAGGAGTCCAACACAATTGCACTTTTATGAAGTTCCTCCCTCCCTTGCCAATAAAAGGTCAAGGTTTACGCATGAAAGAATAAAGATGCCAAGAAAACACAAAATACCTTTGATAGTTCGCTCCACCAAGCACAACTGGCACAGCATTGTTCTGATAACCTATTAACACGGAACGGGTGACAAAATCATCTGCTAACGAATCTTCGAAAGCTAGGTAGAAGTAGTAAGACGTCCTGATCCTGTTGAAACATGGTTTCATGGTCCTGCCACACTTCTTGGTACCACAAGGACCAAATATATCGACAGTGAGATTGTATTCTGCTAGATACATTTGCAGATTGCGAATGAAGAACTCTCTTTCGCTGTTTGTGGTGCATTTGTCGAGATATATAGCAGCAGCCAAGGACTTCGAAGACAGGGAGCTTTTAAACTGTGAGGAGATTGGCTTCATGTCGTATTTCCAGTGGAGATCTGTACCTAGTTCTTCGTTGTGCGTGTTGTACACGGAGATGTATCTGTAGGGTATTGAGGAGTCCAACCTGTAAAAATAAGCCATTGAAAGGAAATGCTTCCGTTAACCATAAATTGTTTATGTGTTTCTGTCAGATCTATAGGGGGAAGTGAAGCGGGCCCTGGAGGAGAAGTAGTATAAATATTCGTGTGACAGTTTTTTTCCTCAAATTAATCGACTTAACTAAAATGTTGGAATGTAAGTTGAATTCAATGTTATAGCAGAGTAACATTTTAAAACTTGAGGGGTTAACACATACTAACACTGTGTGTACCTAATCATTATGGAAATTTGAACTAAAATCCCTAATCTTAACACAACTAAACGCTTAAATCATACAAAACACACAGCATTTTTCTCTAGATAAAATAAAACAAAATAAGCGGCGAAGGTGGTGTGACGATCTGATCATGTTCGCGGGGCAAACGTGGCCAGAAATTGCACAGAACAGAGAGGTTTGGAGGAAGAAAGGGGAGGCCTTTTCCCAGCAGTGGGACACATAGTAGGCTATCAAAAAAAAAAAGCGACTCACTTATAAGTCCAGGTCCAGTTGAAATAATCATCATAATGAGAACTGCAAACAGGGTAGTTATGAGCAGAATCGTTCGAAGCAAAAATATACTTTTGAACTAAACTCCTTACTTTTGGCAATCGTGTCAATCCAGCATGCCTGCTAACATCCTGGGCATTAAAAACTATAGCATCGAAGTATCTTAAATCAGGAAAAAGACTTCTATTCATCGTAAAAAAACAGTTTAAGTGTTCACACCTGTTCCGTATAAAATATCTTTGTCCTTCTTCGTCTATACCAGGAACATGAGTCCACAATAATATATGCTTCATGTCTGCTAAATGTCTTTCAATTTTCTTCGGAGGTGCTATCGGTTCTTGTCTCCTGACGAAGTAGCTGATGAGTGTCAAAATGGCGATATGCATGATTAATTTAACACACTTTATTATTCGAGCCATTTGGTGTTTCAATATGATGAGTCGAAGCACTCGTTACGACAACTGGATAAGTTATGAAAAAATGTGACATTGTTCTGAGTTTCTGACGCTTATGTTGAAGTTAATTTACACAGAGATTTCTAGAGAAGACTCTTCGTATTTGTTTACTTTTTGCTTGTTTTGGCTTTGATTGTCTCGCTTACTGGCGTCAAAATAATTTCCAGAAATACACCTGCAAACTTCTGAAAGATGTGCATAGTCAAGACGCATTGATTAACTTTGTGGTTAGTAGGTTAATGTAGTTTCGCAATATTTTCACATTTTCTAGCGCTGAATTATATTGTGCAGCATTTTTACTTTCATACTGAATATTTGCTTGAATGAAAGACTTCGTCGTTATATTCAAAATATATTATTAAAATAAAATATACAGAAGCTGAATCAGAGCAGAATCCGAAAAAAATAAATTCATTATTTGATTTGTCACAATACGATTTGGCGCGCATTTTTCCAAAATGGCGACAATGCTTCGCGCGCTTATTGTGCACTTGATGTGGGTTCGGACGGACAGCCAACAAAATTGTCCGTGTTTTTTGAATGGCTTGTCCGATTAATGTTGTTCAACAAGGAAATCATTTTGATGGACGCTTTAGAAAACATTTTTTGTGCTTCAAATGTGATGTATGAATGTGTTAGGGGAGAATAAATACGAAAAAAACCAAACGTAAGAACCGCTGTAGGTAGGCAATTACCGTTGCCAGAATTTCTAAATTTCGAAATCGCCTTGACAAAGTTTTTTTGTTTGTTTGTATGCAACCGCAGATTTTTTTTTGGATTTTATAGCTCAATTCTTGAGGAAGGTTAAATCTATTGTCAATTGACTCAATAATTGAATGTACGATATTAAACATCACGCTACTACACTTAGGAGCCGAGCAAAACAAGAAACGCACAGCTAGTACTAAATAAATCTAATATTGATAGCTGTATGCTAATAAATAGCTGATATGGAATTTATATGAATTTTCCAGGAACAGTATACAGGTACAGGAATTTCTAAAAAAAACATATATCAAACGCAAAAATACGTGTATTGTTGTCCGTCAATTAGTTTTAATGAACAATGATCCTACCTACATCAGCTTCCATTTTCAACAACAATAGAATATACATTTAATCCGCATTGAGTACTAAAAGCGAATTCAAAGAATACAGATTTAGCTGCAAAAGCGTATCTATATACATTAAACCATTCAATAAATACGAATATTCCGTGCATGGAATATCATGCAATATTCAACCGGCATTGCGAATACAATCCGGGTCGATATGAACAGTATGTCAGTGGTTCTATATGAGATTTAATACAGAGATTCGCAGATATTGTCGTGGTTGTTTAGTATTCCAGGGGTGGGAGTGATTTTCCAATGAGCGGGCTGGTACGAATGCAAAGACGCGATGTCTTCAGTGCCGCGGACAACGACGACGTATTCTGGATAAGGTAATTCGATTTTTCGTGAAATTCCAGACCTGTCTCACCTCACTCATTTTAAACAGTTGGAGAACTTGGCAAGAACTAAAACTCGCTGTTTTTAATTGAGGTAGCATTTAAACGAGTGAAAATAAAAATGTCAAAATATTGAATATGGGCGACTGAAATACTAAGTGGGTGACAAACAGTGGCGAATACAAATGTTTAAAATGGCGACTTGAAAATACAAAAATTGAGTTACTCGTTGTTCAATACGATCAGTGTGATTATTCAAAGACTCAGAAAGAAAACTAAAACAAGCTTATTTACCAGTAGATTGTAACTGCGCGGGGCTTTTTTTTTTTTTTTTTTTTTTTTGGATGGAAATCATCAAATGACCCCCCCCACTCTGGGCGGAGCGGAAGGGAGTGTCAGACTTGTACTGACTAAAACCCATCCATGTTCCTTCTTTGCCCTTTGTGTTCCAGGGCCACGGTGTCTCTTTCGAACAGTCCCGCAGCTCTGGCAGGCATCGGCCCATGCGGACCCCTACTCGGTTGCTGACATCTCTTTGAGGCGCGCGTGGAACACGAACGCGCCGTCGACACGGCCTGTCGTCACTGCGCGGGGCTTCTATTTATGTTTGCAGGGTTTAAAGTAACCTAAGCCGAAGGGGATGCCGGCTTCTTAGTTCGCTCACTTCGCTTGCTCACTAGGCCCCGCCATCCCCTTCGAACCTAACCTGTCCGAATCGGGGTGCCACAAGTCCCGAGTTCGCTTCGCTCGATCTTGCTTCCTATGTTCTCATTACCGTAATGACTAGACAGATAGTTACTTACTTGGTATAATAGTCGCCCATTCCCATTAGATCTCATTTCCCAGATCAAATTTTTCAGTGAAGAGAGATCAACTCAAACTTGCCCTTGAAAGAAATAGAGCATCTGTATCTATAGATTCTATTCTAAATAGTGGTAGACCATGTACCAATCGTTCTCATCGTATCATTTAAAAAAAACCAGTGGAAAATAACTTTACTTTCGGAAGTCGTTGGTTAAAAAGTCAAACCATCAAAAGTCACCGATTTCCGAAAGAAGCCTTTCTTTTTTAAGTCGGTTATTTTTATAACTAAAACTATTTATTTTAGTAAAATCTCAGTGCCCTCTGAGAGCCCTAAAAGGGATTCAACTCAAAAACAGTTAGACTTTCAAAAAATAAAACAAAACATCGAGACGATACGAAATCCAACGCCGCATATCCAGAATAGTCCCGCGACAAGGTAGCGTAGTCCCGTCTGCTAATGAGATTCTTTGGGTCGCGGTTTGCATTTCAGATCAGGCTGTCTCGACGCCGACTCTGTCTGCCTTGTTCCACTAAACTTATGCTCTAGTAATGTGCCGCTACTGCAGTTTCCGAGTTTGGTTAAGGCATTTTGTTGTACGATAGTTGTTGTAAATATAGAGTTAAATTTGGAATTAACTTTTTGCGTTCGAAAGCCGCTTAAGCTGTCTCAAATAAAATTGTGACAAGACAAACTGTGATCATTGGGACAGGGTAGTCTTGTCTGTCTGTCTATCTCTCTGTCTGTCTGATTGTCCTGCCTGGATTCAACAATAATGGAAAAAGAAGACAAGCTGCGACGATTGGGTACCTAAGGGTAAAAACATGATCAGGATGTCTATTATGTTGCTTTTGGTCTCATCTGCGCATGAGATTCTTTGGTTTGCATGTCATCTCTGTCTCCCTGGTTTCACTGAACTAATGCTCCACTCATGACATTACTAATGCCATTGCTCAGTTTAGTTTTGGTAGTGATGGTTGGAGTAAAAGTAAGGTTTTGTCGCAGGGGTATTCCTCAAAGCGCAACTATTTTTAAGAGCAACCAACTAAGCGCAACTAAATTATTTCTCAAAACGCAACCATTAGTTGCGCTAACAAATTCAAATTAAAAAATTAAATATATATTCCTCAAAGCGCAACCACGATGAAAAATAGAGAGGGGTATTGATGATGCAACTAATGGTTGCGCTTTGAGGAATAATTAAGTTGCGCTTAGTTGGTTGTGCTTAAAAATAGTTGCGCTTTGAGGAATACCCCTTGTCGCAGGATGGATGCTGAAGATGAATTAGAGGATGGTGTATAAGTTTTTAAGAAGTACAAATACTGGGGGCCTAAAATAGTCCCTTTAGCAGAATCGTTACAAGATAATAAAATTAATCAAGTTAAATAGGTCACAGACGCAGTTATAATTATGAATTGTCACTTTGTGACCATTTTTACGAATTGTAACGTAATTCCATAATTCCATTTTAGGCCCCCTGGGCTTATTGAGTTGATTTTATTCAGACACGTCCCCGCCGATGGTTTACGTTGTTTTTAATCGTAATAAGACGTATAGCTATACTATTTTTAAGTCGGTTTTAGCCTAGCATATAGCAAAGTGAGTCTGAAACCAGATTATTTGATGACTTGCTAGTAAGTAAGTAAGTATATTTATTTGCATAAAATGTGGTATATACAGGATGTTATAAAAAAATGTTATACAGCAGGACACATTCCGCCATAATACGAGTAATAGCATGCAAAATCAATGCTCCTTTACGTTAATTTCGCGATGATATTATCCCACGTCAAAACGCGTGTAAACTTCATAGGTCAGATTTAATCTTGTTTCTTCAGAAAGCGACTTCTAGTCCTGAGATTAAAAAAATTATGGATCGACTTGCTTGGTTGAACTCTGGCTGGAGCGTGGGCAATTTTCTTATTAAAACTCTGCAAGGCTGCATAATATTTTTGACTTCTAACAGCTTATCTAAGTCTCGTATTATATTTTCTTATACAGCAGTAACGCAGTAAAACACCACGCCTATAACCCCCGAAGGGTTAAGCAGAGGTGTACCTAATAGAACACCCATATTTCACCAGTTATGTTTAAGTCCAATGTTATTACATTGGACTTAAACATAACTGGTGGGGGCGAGTCTATAGCCATCAACCAGGCACAAATCCAGACTTATATTTTAGGTAAAATTGTGCGGCTTTGGGGATATTTCTTTTAATTTTAAATGTATCTAACTGGAAAAATGCCAAAGGTGACCAATATAAAAGCAAATTCAAATAGTGCCCACCATTGACATACGTGAATGAAGAACGATCGTTTTCAAGTTATAAAATTTGTAGTGTGAATTTGGAACAGACTCCATGACTTCTACTGATAAATTCCTGATGAAAAAAACCCAATGACACTTTGCCCGACCCGGGAATCGAGCCCAGGACCTCATGCTCAGCAGTCGTGCTTACGGCCACTAGACCAACGAGGCTGTCTCATACAGCAATAACATTATTAAATCAAATGGAAAACGGATAGTAACTTTCCCAATACGAATAAAATAACGAGGGTTCAGTAAGTCCATCTATAAAGGATCACACAATATGTCATTCATCCCATGAATATGTCATTTAAAATATGATTTGTGTAAAAAAGGAATAAATTTAGCGTGGAAATGTAACAATATCGTCGCGAGTGTATGAGAGGCATACAAAAAATCCTTTTATTGAAACTAGCTGGGTTCCGTTATCCATTATGTATTAGGTACTTGGGGGCTCATCTCCGTTGACTAAAGGTTAGGGTCCAGTTATATTATATTCTTGTCGGACGTTGGATTAGCTGAAGACCCATTGAAGGTTGACGACATTATTAAAAACACCGTGAAGGTGGAAGTGCCAGAGTAGCCCGCGAAATTCAAATTTTCTTACGTTTTTAGCAATTTTTGCGTAAAAAGTAACAAACATCCAGACATCCTGACAAACTTTCGCATTTATAATTATATTAGTAGGATTAAAAGTCTCGTAATTTTGGCATAAGATTTCAGAATAACAACAGGTTTTGGAAGAAAACTTATTTATAACTGAAAATATAAAATAAAAACTAAAAATATTGTAATGGTTTTATTTTGATAAGTGGAGATTGTTTTATTATTGTGATTTTATTAATTTAAGTATTATGTTGACATTCTAGACTGGAACTTTCAAACTTATAAGTTTAATTAATATAATGTTTAAATATGAAAGTTCGTAATGATAAGTCATATTAGATAAATAATAATGGATACTCTGCAATATTAGTTTTAAGTTATCTTGTTGCGCCCTAAAAGTGTCATGTACTCACTAGTTTAAGCTTAGCGTGTAAAATTGGTTGTCTACATTGTGCATTAAAATAAATAAATAAAAAATCACAATATGCTCGCAGAAAATCCTAATGTTTCGATTTCTGTTTATTTCAACAAAGTTACCGTAATCTAACCCAATTAATACACCAATGACCAATATCACCAGTAACATCTGCTAATAACACCTTCGTCCGATAATATCGCACCCAAATACCGTATCGTATCGTCCAACGGTCACACGCAGCAATAATGCGAACATATCTGCAACATTCAGTTTTTGCCTCTACCTTGTCTCCTGGGGGCCACTGTCTATGACATATGCGGAGGACTACCTCTAAAATGGCCCCCCTGAATATATTTGCCCATCCGATATGAGATGTTGCCTTTTGTCACCATATGCGCGACACGGACAGCTAGTTTTTCGCACGTCGTATTTGGCCGCCATTTTTTTGGGTTAGTCCCGCTATGGTATGGTCCCGGTATGGCACCCTCTTAAAATACCTATCAAAAAGTCCCGCTATGGTACCCTTCAGTTTTTGGTACTGTTGTAAAGAAAAGTTATACAATGCGTTAAGAAAAAAATAGTATAAATAAAAAATATCTTTTCTTAACTATTATAGTTAAGCAAGATAATATTTATTAATACTATTTTTTAAACAAATCACGCTCGGTAATTGTCGTTTCACTTCAGGTAGTTACCTGACCAACCGGTTTTTTCGTAAAACAATAGAGACGAGCCCTTCCTCGAATTCGTATCTAGCTCTTCCCTTTTGTTTTTATGAAAATAGAGAGAGACAGTATTATTCCGGGTTTAGTTTGCTATTTGCAGCTGTACTTTTGCGATATGAGTAATTAGGATAGCTTGTTAGTTTATCTATTGCAATGTCTGGGTCAAGTAGTTCACGTGGTGTAAATTTAATAATTATTGACAGTCGACGCGGTGGAAAAACTTTATTACGTGCCGGACATAAATATATTAAACGCAGAGAAAATAAAAATTCAAGTACTTGGCATTGTGTAAATAGGAGAAATAGTATTAAATGTAGTGGATATATAACTATTGAGAATACCAATAATACAATAATTAAAGATTATAAACACAGTGATCAGTGCGTGCCACATTTTGAAGACAATGAAGTTCAAATGGCTATAAGTGAGTGCAAAAAAGAAGTAAATTCAAATTACGGATCAGTACAGAAAATTTTCGAAAAACACATGGGTAACTTAAAAGACAAAGGGTTACACCTTACAGGAAATGTTCCTGACTATAAAAAATTAAAAACAGTATTATACAGACACCGAAATAAGTCGTTGAACGTACCAAAAACACAATTTAAGAATGTGGAAGAAATTATAATACCAGAAGAATTTAATAAGTATGTATTGGCTGATTATTGTAATGAAGACTGTAATCGAATAATTATATTTTCCTCGACAGAAGTAAAGGAATATATAAAATGTGTAACGCATTACTTTGGTGATGGCACTTTCGACGGCTGCCCAAACCCATTCGAACAAGTTTATGTCATTCATGGAGACATGGGAAGCACTGAGTTATCCACGAATGTAGCACCATTATTTTATATTCTGTTAAAAAACAAAGAAGGGAAAACTTATGAAAAAGTTTTCGAATTGATTAAACAAACTTTGCCTGAATGGCGTCCATCGAAATTTACCTTCGATTATGAAATAGGAGTAATAAATGCAGCAGCGAAGATTTTTCCTGATATCAAAATAAATGGATGTAACGTACATTTTCAAAAGAACGTTATCAAAAAAGCGAAATCTTTAAATCTCATGGAACACGAAGAGTCCTCGAACCACGTTAAGCAATGCATAGGCTTGGCGTTTTTGCCAAAACAAGATATTGAAGACGGCTGGCTGCATATAATGGAAAATAGGTATAATATCTTGGTTACTTTCCAAAATGATGTTTGAGTACTTAACTCTAATTATATGGCAAAAAAGTAAAGAACAACAATATCAGTAAGGACCTGTTAATTTCATTGCTTTACAAGTACGAACGTTTAATAAGTATTTTTTTCAGTTTCGACGATGAAGCTATGACCAAATTCAATGACTATTTTGTCACTCAGTGGCTTGAATATCCAGACCTCATTTGGTGTTGCCATAATGAACGCCATAGAACAACTAACTTGGCGGAATCATGGAATGGCAGATTCAACAAAATTATTGGAAAAAATCCCAGTTTATTATTGTTTCTGCAAACAATTGGCAACGACACATGTCACTTTGATATAAAACAAGCCAAGTAAGTTGTATTTTTTAGACAATATTTTTAAGCAGATATAATATTTTTAAAAGCAGATATATATTTTTTTACATAATACGAGTACATAGAAGAATTTTAAAATGGATTTGATTTTATTTATTTTGGTAGATATTATTGGTTGTCGCCTTCTATTACAGACGGTTACTGAAAAAAATATAGCTTAACTTAAATAACTGATGATTTTTGTTATAGCTTTCGACTAAAAAGATCACCTATAAATTCAAGAAAAAGAACAAGTATAGAAATCGACCGCCAGATTCAAAAGCTAACAAAAAGTTACGAAAATAAAGCTATCTCCATTGGTGATTTTCTGATTAACATATCAAAGTCAACATTTCGATCAGAACATTTAAAAAAATAGTTTATTTTAATTTTGTTTTTAGCCTATTAAAATGTTTAATACTTTTTCTCGATGTTGATTATTTTTTGTAGTTTATGTTTACAATTTGCGCCTTTTTCTCCATGTTGATTATTTGTAATTAATATATTTGTCTAGTTGGTTGTTGATTATTTTTGTAGTTTATATAAATTTACAATTACTGCCTTTTCTCAATGTTGATTATTTGTAACTAATATTTATGTCTGGATGTTGTTTTTATTTGTAGTTTATAATATTTACAGTAATACTTTTCTGAGATGTGGATTTTTTATATTTTTTTTATTGTTGATTATTGGTAATTAATATTGTTGATTATTTTAAAAATTACATTGCAATTAATATTTCGTTTTACTGTTTGATATTTTTTTATAAATATTTTGAATTAATAAAAGACTGATTTAATATCGCAAACAGACGTTTTATTGATACACTCCTAAAAGTATTTATTTATAGATACACTTTTCTTTTCAGTTGTACCTTCTATTGTCTAACGTAGATCTAAAAGATGGGTACCATAGCGGGACTTTTTGATAGGTATTTTAAGAGGGTGCCATACCGGGACCATACCATAGCGGGACTAACCGATTTTTTTTTGTGACTGTAGAATTTATTGGAATATTTTATGCATATTTTTTGTATTTCATTTTTTTTTTCGAGTATGTTTTGTTTCTGTTCTACGTATTGGACTATCCATTTTATTATTCACTCTGAAATATTACGTTACTTTGATTTTATTTGGGGCATTCGATAACATAACATCACGCCTGTATTTCCTGTGGTTAGGCAGTGGTGTACCGTGGTACTCCCATATTTCCCCAATTATGTCTAAGTCCCATATAATAGGGGGCGAACCTATTACCATTAAGCGGGCACAAATTATTACCTATTTTCTTTTTTTCAACAGTGCTTCTTCGATGTTAAATCTTAAAAAAATATTAAAGTAAGTTTTAGAGCCAAATAATATTGAACGGAAAATGTGTTAAAATAAGATACTAAGAAGTTATTTTAGCCAACTTTTAATTGACTTCAAAATTTTAAACGAAGCGAAACTTCTAAAATAAACTTATAAAAGTTTCCGTGGTCGTTATGATGTGGGATTACTAACAAAACCGATAGTACGATAAGGTTCAGAAAAAGGTGCCGTGCGTGTATCACCAGATATACCGTTTGTAAACAGACCCTTCACATATCCGTCAACCAAGCATTCTGTACATCAAACTAAGTAACTTTACGTAAAAATTATTGCTGGGAATCGGCTTTTTTTTTGGGTGAAAAATCACGTTTTACGGTAGGACTCGATGGAAAGCACTCATAGCATTGTGCTGATGAATGGATTGAATAGTACGGGGGTCGTGGAGGTGTGTAAAGTAAAAATCTTACATTAAAAACATGTATTTAAAAAAAAAACTTGTGAAAAAGTTGGAGCTTTGACCCCCAATATCTCCGTAACTAGAAGGTGGGAACTCCCAGGTATGGTCTAGAACAAAAAAACGATCGCAGTGAGAACAAGTGCCTTTCGTTTATGTTAAGGGTCTATTTACACCCTTTATGAATGTGGTCGATGCACTGCCGGTTTCTCTGTTCTCCGATAAAATCTGGATCTCTTCAAATTTGAGTGAATCGTTTTAGTGCTCCACCCTAGGCCACGTCATCGCTACACATCAGGCGAGTTGTAGCTGACCGCAATTCAGAAGGATTGCAGGTGGCGTTCTGTGGTTTCTTCTACTACTACTAATAAACCACGTAGATCCTTCATTGGCAGATGTTATTATTAAGAACTTCATTGATTTATTCTGGTTCCTCTGATGAGGCGGGAGTAATAAGTTGATTGATGTTGTTGCTTGCAGAATTGGTCAGTGTTTTGACTTTAGCCATGCAAGTAAGATATTAATAATGAGGTTGTCTTTTATTATTATTTCTTTTATTTCAATCAACTTTGGATCACACAATTAAACTAAACTAAAATCAAAATAAAATTAAAAAAAAAAAGAAAATAAAATTAAAAAGAAAATCAAAATAAAATTAAAAAGAAAATCAAAATTAAATCATTTTAGAACCGCAAAAAATCTTTCATATGAAAAGATTCTAAGGTATACAAGGAAGAATGGACCACCCCGACACACTGGCAAATTTTTCATCGATAATTTAAGAAAAAAATCTGCTACAAAAATACAATACCTACACGGTGAAAATGTATGGATCAACTGTTAAAAAAAAATACTCAGATTGATGTACCGAATACGTGGTAACCGTTTGTACGTCAGCGTTCCTTCCACCCTGTACCCTGTTGGCAAGTGAGAGAGCTCCAAAAAAAACCCGATACCCGGTCATTGACTGATCAATCCAACCATGAAATATTTTGTAAATAAAACATATTCTACATGTTAGTATGCTATCACAGTCCGATGGTTATAACCAAATATAACTCGGTTCAGTTAAGCCCGAACTGTAAAATTAAATCACGCTTCAAAGAGGTCGTGCTTGGAATATTTCTATTGGTAACCGGATTATGTTGCAAATATGTGTAAATGATAATTGAAATAACCCTGAAGAATGCTGATGAAGGAATGTGGGTTAGAGAAATAATGATAATTTTCTTTGTGGTAACAAGATTGGTGACACAAAAATTAATTTTTGCGGTATACCGTCTAAACTCACTCGATAAATGGTTCGCACTGAGAAGCTGGAGGCTAAATAATAACAGTCGACCTTCACTTTAAGCCGAGTTTGCTAGGGTCGGCCCGTGAATGGGTGACCATCCATTACATATCGAGTTCCCTCCGTGTCTCGGAAAACTCGTTAAGCCGTTGTCCTGTCTGACATTTGAAGACAAGTGTATGTGGAGGCCAGGTAGTCGCTCCATTACTCGATGTAAAATATCAGTATTCAGCTGCATCCGGTTAGACTGGAAGCCGACCTCAACATAGTTGGGAAAAAGCTAGGCGATGATGAACTGAGGAGAGAAATTATCCTGAAATCGATAACAAATTGTATACACACATATCGAACAACGAATCAAAATACTAGGCGAGCATGATTGCAAAGACATCAATCACTGTAGGAGCTACGACTAACTATAAAAGCGCCACTTTGTCACATATCTATGATTCATCCAGTTTTAGGACATGCCGTATTCTCACGAAATTTTCCTTTAACGTTTTGAGATTATTTGTGTTTAAATAATTTATACAAAGTCCGTAATTGAGTAACTGACTACTAACTGCCAACTGCGACAACCAATTTCTGGGTGACTTGAACCTCCTCAGTTAATATCCCAGAAATCGATACATAACCATCATCATCTGCCTAGCCTTTTCCCAACTATGTTGGGGTCGGCTTCCAGTCTAACCGGATGCAGCTGAATACCAGTATTTTACATGGAGCGACTGCCTATCTGACCTCCACAACCCAGTACTGGGTAATACGTTACCCCTTGGTAAGACTGGTTGTCAGAGTTTTTGGGCCACTGACTACCTGTAACGATTATCAAAGATCTACAAATGACAGCCGGGACCAACGGCTTAACGTGCTTTTCGAGGCACGGAAGAAACTCGGTATGTAATGGGTGGTCACCCATCCACAGACCAACCTAGGCAAGCACGGCTTAACCTAAAGATCGATCCGAGCGGCTGTTATTATTTAACCACAAGCTCCTCAATCAATACATAACCAATAACCAATATACATACATCGAACAACGAATCAGAGTACTAGGCTAGCATGAGAGCGAAGACATCGATCACTGTAGGAACTACGACTAACTGCGCGCGGACAGGGTGACCACGCGTCTCGTCGCGATCTATCTTCATCTGAGCACTGAGTTGTGTGATGCTGTGTCCATTGTTTATCCTCCCACACATTGTGACAAATTTGCAGAGAGAAGAATCTGATTCACTGTCTTGAGAAGTAAATAGCTAGATTAAAGAGGTTTGATATAACGTGGCTTAGTTCATGTGGACAATAGTTCAACGATCCTAATTTACTGTAAAACACGCAAAGCGCACCTTCATAGTTCGTTACCTACTGCACTACACCACTTAGCTTTGGTAGTAATAAACACATAGTCTGGTTGCTTAGCTTTATTGCTTAACTACTACAAATCTGTGATGGAAAAGCTTGTATCAATTAGGTAACTCCTTTTCTGTGAATGAGTTGATGAGGGTGGCCGTATGGTTTGTAGCGTAACTAAGTGCGTGTCGTGCAGCATGGTATGCTGTTCAAAAATTTGTAGTGTCAATTTTTCTGGTGTAAGACGCGTTAAGATGTCGGAGAAAAAACAGCCAAGCTAAAGTGGGAGAGAGCTAGCTACGTAGCACGAATAAACTCAGAGAGCCACTGGACGCTTGACGGAGGATATCGCCGTCGAGGTAGACCGCGGCGAAGGTGGTGTGACGATCTGATCTCGTTTGCGGGGCGAACATGGCCAGATATCGCACAAGACAGGTTTGGAAGGAAAAACGGGAGGCCTTTGACCAGCAGTGGGAAACAAGACAGGCTAAGAAAAAAAAAGACAAGTTGTCATTAAATAAGGGGATTTAAAACAAATAAAATAAAAAAATAAATTCCATTTATTTCAGGTCCAAGACAAATATAAATACCAAAAATAGACAAAAATACAAATACAAACACATAAATTATAGCTAAAACCTAAATATCAGAATTACATTACATTAAATAAGAAACATTATTAAATTAAATTAAAAAGTCAAAAATAAATTAAATACCGATACATAACAAAATTTAAAAAAAAAAAATTGTCATAAAAAATTATCATATTATTAAAAAAAATATTACAAAGAAACAGCAGCAGGCGGCTCCACAGAATGTAGAAAAGTAAAACCCACACACACTGAAATTACTTTAAAAACTAAACCTGAAAAAAATATCACCTTGTCGCAATTTTCTCACCATTCCCGTGTCGTGAGACACTGGACCTCCTCCCCAGATTGACTGATAGTCCCGTGTAATGGGGGCATTGAGTGATCACGCTCCAATCTGACAAGTTAGTTCTACTCTTTCGGGTCTGATCGATGGACGAAACACATCGTTCAGTCGACAAGATGGATACGTTATTGATTGACTTTTTTGAGTAGCACAGATTGAGATGAATTGGCTGATTGAATGTTTATTTTTGGAGACATGAAGCAAGTGAAATAGCTTTTATTTTAAATGGAAAAAATAAAGGGTGTAAATAGACCCTTAACATAAACGAAAGGCACTTGTTCTTCCCATCACTGCAATAATTTTTTTGTTCTAGACCATACCTGGGAACCTTCTAGTTACGGACATATTGGGGGTCAAAGTTCCAACTTTTTTTTTAAATACATGTTTTTAATGTAAAATTTTTACTTTACACACCTCCACGACCCCCGTACTATTCAATACATTCATCAGCACAATGCTATGAGTGCTTTCCATCGAGTCCTACCGTAAAACGTGATTTTTCATTCCAAAAAAAAAAAAGTTGATTCCCAGCAATAATTTTTGCGTAAAGTTACTTAGTTCGATGTACAGAATGCTTGGTATCTGACAAGACAAGAAAAAAATCCTGACACGGTTTTTCTGCAATTAATTAGCAATGCCACATGATTTGAGAGAGCTGGTAAAAGAAGCGGGTCTGGTAAGCGAAGCTGGTTTGAATGAGGACATTGTCAATGCCATCAGTATCATACGGGGTGGTAGGGAGACCGACGCGAAAACGGTTACCACGTATTCAGTACACCATTCTGAGCATAGAAATTTTTCATTGGTAATTAAAAAAAAAAACAGCTGTTCCATACATTCAGACCGTGTAGGTATTACAGTTTTGTAGGAAACAGCAGTTTTTTTTGGTAGGCTCATTATGGTGTACTGAATTCGTGCTAATCGTTTTACGGTTTAAGACATTTATTTCTCAAAAAGAATACATCATCATCTGCCTAGCCTTTTCCCAACTATGTTGGGGTCGGCTTCCAGTCTAACCGGATGCAGCTGAATACCAGTATTTTACATGGACCGACTGCCTATCTGACCTCCACAACCCAGTTAGTACTGGGTAATACGATGCCCCTTGGTAAGACTGGTTGTCAGACTTTTTGGGCCACTGACTACCTATAACGACTGTCAAAGATCTACAAATGACACCCGGGACCAACGGCTTAACGTGCTTTCCGAGGCACGGAGGAAACTCGGTATGTAATGGGTGGTCACCCATCCACAGACCAACCTAGGCAAGCGCGGCTTAACCTAAAGATCGATCCGGGCGGCTGTTATTACTTAGCCACGAGCTCCTCAAAAAGAATACAATTCACTTAATATGAGAAATACAAGGTAATCTTAAAACTAAATACAAGAATTACGTTTAAAGAAGGTAGGTACTCGTAAATAAGTTTAGTAGTAGACACACAATTTTTACAGTGTTGTGGGTAAAAGGAAAAAGTGAGTGTACTATTACGTATCGATTCTTGAAGGCAAGTCAATAGGAATTACAAATTGAACTATTTATATGTACTGTAATGAAAACGGTACTAGTCATGTTTACCCTAAAACGAACACTAGGCCTCTATCGCCTACCCAAACTTTTCGATACAGAACTCCAGTTAGCCGACGAGGTCAAGTACCTGGGAGTCATCCTGGATAGTAAGTTAAACTGGAGTAGTCATCTAGACAACAAACTAAACAGGGCCAGCATCACCTTTTGGCAATGCAGAAAGATGATAGGTAAGAAGTGGGGCCTATCCCCTAAAATTATACTTTGGTTATATTGCGCGGTGATCCTACCCATGATCACCTACGGGGCAGTAGTCTGGTGGCCCCGCACCAGACTAGCCACGGCCTCCATTAAACTGTAACGCATGCAAAGGCTTGCCTGCATGGCGATTACAGGTTGCATGAGGACTACTCCGACCGCAGCTCTCGAAGCCATGTTGGGCCTCCCACCGCTCCATCTGTTTATACAACAGGAGGCGAAGATGACGGCAGTACGCCTTAATACACTTCAACTTTGGGGTAAGAAAGAAACACAGCACACTGCCGTACTGGAGGGATTCTATAATGAGTTCCCCCTGGCAAAAGCAACAAACGATCGGATACCCAAACAGTTCGTATTCGACAAAAAATACAAAATCCAACTCCATGAGGACCACCGCTGCGAGGGATTGAGCCCTGTGGAACTACGGATCTTCACAGATGGATCTAAAACAGGTACTGGCACTGGAGCTGGAGTCTTCTCGGAAGATCTCAACATCCATATTGCCACACCACTGGGGGTCCACAACACGGTTTTTCAGGCAGAATGCATGGGCATTTCCCTGGCGGCATCAGCCATCTTAGCCAGGGGGGTTGTGGACCACTCTATTCGTATACTCTCAGACAGCATGGCTGTTCTGTTAGCACTAAACAACCACATAGTCAACTCTGGGTTAATACACGAGTGTCACCAACGCCTGAACCAGGTTGGTAATCACAATAATATAACCATCCAATGGATCAAAGGACACAGCGATTCCCGAGGCAATGATGCAGCGGACGAACTCTCTAGAAGGGGATCGAGCATGGCAGCAGTGGGTCCGGAACCCATTGTGCCACTCCCCTTCGGGTACCTACGCACACTGGTAAGGAAACGAACCAGCTAACAACACCACAAGCTGTGGCTGGACCATGGCGAGTGCAGGCAGGCCAAGGAAGCACTTCCTACTATCGATGGCCGCCTCACCAAACGAGCGCTTAGGCTGTCCAAACTACAGCTGCGCACACTTACAGCCGCCATCACTGGACACGGCTCTTTTAATAAACACCTCTTTGTCAAAGGAGTCACAGACAGCCCCCTGTGCCGAGCCTGCATGGAGGAAGACGAAACAGCAGCCCACGTGCTTCAACATTGCCCAGTGGTTGCAACATACAGGGCAAAGTACTTCGGTACCCCAGGTACTCTCCGCGAGATTGTCAGCAACACCAAGGCGCTGCTGGCCTTTCTCGGGGAGTTAGGGTGGATCGAATAGATTTCCCACCCGCACGCAAAATACGCGCTTTGACGTGGAGTTGCGGACACCAGCCCGTTATACAATACAATACATGTACTGTAATGTTTCGAAAATACAGAGTAGGTTTTCTGGTGAGGTTTATACTTAGCATTATTTTAGCGTCGGAGTCCCTTCCACTCCGTATATGGGTCATCAATAGGAGATGAAGAAGAGTAAAAGTTAATTTAAATCAAAATGAAGCAGACCATCTTAGCTGACTATTTACAACATCATGTTGAAAAAATGCTACACCACAAATTCTTTCATCAAAAATTCACAACCGCCTTTACCAAAAGCTAATTAAACGAGATCCTAGTAAATAGTATTATCTAACGCAGATATCAGCGCGCGTAGTATTAGGCAGTGTAGCGGGGAAATATGCAATATCGTCAGCACAGGCCACGTCGTAATAACCTTGCAGAAATACTAGTCTACACACTTTGGGAATCCTTTGTGCCTACGAACGTTGAGACTTACTTTAGAATACATAACATAATATGACATACGTCGTGCTGTGCTGGCGCTGCCGCAGCGGCTGCAGAGAACCTCAAGCGGCGTAAATATAGAAACCTTTGTGGTAACTAATTTTCGAGCCGTTTGGGGTTGAAACTCTGGGGTCGTGGGGTCCGAGTGCTCAGCCTGTTTAAGGAAATTTCGAAACGCCTAGTTGACGCTTCCCGTGACCCAAGGGCTGGCTTTTATTTTGGCCAGAAGCTAAGAGTAGCCATACAACGTGGCAACGCCGCCAGTCTCTTGGGCACATTACCAGCGGACAGCGTTGAGGAGTAGTTTTTTGATGCCCTTTTATAGTTTGTTGTTAGTTTATTTATTTTAGGTTATTTAATAGTTTTTAATTAATAATGTATTTAGTTAGTTTACTCTACTTAATTAACATAACATTAGGACTGAAATCCCAAAAATTAGGCAGAGGTGTACCTAAATAGTACACCCACATTTCGCTAGTTATGTTTAAGTCCCATGTTATTATATGGGGGCGAGCCTATTGCCATAAACCGGGCACAAATCCAGACTCCGTGCCTGCCACTGAGAAATTCTTGATCGAAAAACCCAATAACACTTTGCCCGACCTGGGAATCGAAACCAAGACCTCATGCTTAGCAGTTGCGCTCGTGTAAAATTACTTATGACTACAACCATCAGTAATTTTGCATCTACTGCAACTTCCTGCTCCATTATGGCGGATACTTGATATGTCAACCAGCACGCAGTCGTGTCTTTCACGTGTAGTGACTACACTACCTGTGCTGATCAAACCATCTATCATGCTATTCGTTTGCGGTGTCTCTTGGTAGGTAATAGGTAGACAGCTGAAATTTTCACAGCATGTGTATATCGGATTTGTCAGGATTTCTATTAAACTAACAAATTACTTGAAATTACAATTTAACACAACAATACGGGACACAATGAATCGGGTACAGTTCCAGGACGTCTCAACTCCGCTGCGATCAGACATTAAATGTCGTCCTCGCCTCGAGCTGTAAACATCAGGGCTCTGTAGAAGCCACGCTGTGGTGTAGGTAGACTTGTAAGTAGGTCGTGTGACGTCACCACCAGCGCACTTGCGATTCATTTTATGTCCGTACTAATGACCGGATCCGACATGTATATCTGTTGCCGCTATAACAAAAAATAATAAAAAAAAATAAAATTAAAAGAGGCACCCCTAGTACGAAGGTACGGAACCCTTCAAGCGCGAGTCCGACTCGCACTTGGCCGATTTTTTAAAGCTTTTTCATTGCGAATAAGCTCAGCTAAATAAACTATGGATGAACTGATGATATGACTAGAAAGTGCGTGACTCAAGGGATGACGACTAACAGAGAACGAAATGAGATAAGGACAGAAGAATGATGAACTAAGCTCAGCCTTCTGCTCTTTCTCTTTCCAACGTCCCCCCTCCAGCGCTCGGCCGGGTATCCTCGTTATTTCAGAGTTATATTCAGTTATTGCCCTGATATAATTTCCCCACATAGTTCTAGGCAATATTGTCAACTATTTAACATTGCTTTTCGTAATTGATTTACGTGGCGTAGGCGCTGGCCTGGGGAAGCTAACTTTGTATGGAAATATTTAGTTAGGTAATATTTTTGAATTAGTTTCTCATAGGTAGGTACTTTGAAATAGTTTACAAGAGAAAGGAATAAGCAATAGATTGTCATAATTCAACTGCACATAACCCAGTTTATCTGGGGTCGCCTCAGCATCTCTTTTTACCCGAATGCGGCGAAGCCCAAAAGTAGGGTTATATGTTTGACAACATTATTTTTAGTATATGCGAAACCTGAATATAGTTTGTTCAGAATAAGTAACTGAATTGATTCCAATAATTTTTAAACCATGTTATATTCCGTCCCAAAAATATTTAAAAAAGGCTACAAGTTGGACACCGATCGACAATAAGTATCTATAGCAATCATTTAGGTACCTACTGCCAAATTATTATTATCAATGAGCTTAAGACGACGTTGGAGGAGCGCACGCGGTCGCGCCGCGTGGTGACCAGATTTTTGTGCGGACAGCCAGGTAACAGAACAAGCATATAACTTTGTGATCCTTCGTGATACAGTTTTAAATTTTGTACATACATTCTTTACATAAAAATACTAGACACCTGTTTCAGGTTTCGCATCTACTAAAACTAATGTTGTATGTTGGAGACACATACAAAATTAGTTTCACACCTCGTTTCTAGCCAAAGTGTTTTAGATTTTTTTCTTAGTAATATTAAGAAATTGGATTCACCAATTTAGTTGCTCCGTATTTAAATTTCACATTTGCACGAGAAACTTTATGCACCATTCACTATAATGTCCCCACTGCTGGGATTCAGGCCTCCTCCATGTGGTATGGGCTATCCGAAAAGTTAAGCTCCATAAAGCGGGTCGATAACCGAATGCTATTTGAAGTATATTCAAAGTTGCCTTTCTCAAAATACCTATCTACAGGGTGTAAACGGACCCTTCTCGAATCCGTCAACCAAGCAAATTAAAATCAAACTAAGTAAAATTATAGCTGGTCAACGATTTTTTTTTGGGGTAAAAAACACGTTTTTCTGAAGGATTCAATGTAACGCACTCAAAACATTGTGCTGATGGATGGATTGAATAGTACGGGGTGTCGTGGAGGTGTTTAAAGTAAAAAACTTGTCAAAAAGTTGGAATTTTGACCCCCAATATCTCCGTAACTAGAAGGTTCTCAGGTATGGTGTCAAAAAAAAAAGATTGCAATGACGGGTAGAACAAGTGCCTTTCGGCTCCGTTAAGGGTCTTGATACACCCTTTATATAGAAAAGCTCAAGCATGAAAATTCATTTCCTTCTTCCAATAAATTTTCCTATACATTCCGCGCACTGCGTGCATTATCTTCGTTAAATATTATAAATATTTTATCAGACATTGCTGCTTCTGTTCAAGTCTTCGGCCCCCATAAAGCCTCGGCTATACAGAAAGCGGTAAGAGAGTTGTCCTTGATTAGTGGCAGTTGAGTGTAACTGTGGTACAGTGTGGCTTTTGTCCTAGATCTTGGAGCAAGCCTAACTCGTGAAAATGCACTTATTTACTTTCTTTTTGCTAGAAAGACTTATCATGGATATTTTTACTTTTCGTTTAACGTTATCTTTAATAGAATGATATTTTGTAAGCGATAGGGTAGCCTGGGAAATTCAAATTTTCTTACGTTTTTTACAATCCGCAGATCAGTGTCAGGATGTAAGTTCATTTAATCCAATTCAATGACTATTGGATGAAAAAGTATTTAATTGGGATTAAATGAACTTGTATTGATGATTACAAACAACTCTGTAAAGCCATCTTTGTTACGATCGCGAATCATATTTTAATCAACATACAATCTGACATTGACCTGCACATTGCAAAAAACGTAATAAGTAAGAAAATTTGCTGGCTACACTGGCTACCCTGGCGCTTTCATCTTAAATACATTTGGCAATTAATAAGTATTAATATACATTTTTTTTTTTGAGAGCAGCGGTGGCCCAGGTGTGGCGGTCCCGACTTACGAGCAGTAAGTCGTGGGTTCGAACCCAGCGCATTACTTTGTGTAATTTATTTCAGCACCACTGCTCTCAAAACGGTGAAGGAAAACATCGCGAGGAAACCGGCATGTCCTAGAACCTAAAATTCGAAGACATGTGACATCTACCAACCCGCACTGGGCCCGCGTGGTGGATTATAGCCCAGGTGGAGGACTGTGTCCCAGCAGTGGGAACATTATACGCTGCTGCTATGCTATGCTATCAATTTACATATTATTTGTGTTGAGAGAGGGACGCCATCAGTGCTCCACGTCGCGTTTTCTACGCTCTCAACTCCCGTATTCGTTGGCTTTCTAATATTGGGGTTTGCCACTCACGGCTCTTCCAGCCACGTGCATGCCAACCGCCCCGCTTCATCACCGCTTGCTGTACAGCCAAGCTTTAATTAGATGCATCGTGCACGCGCCGCCTCTGAATATTTCACGTGTTTCAACTATTACTGGGACTACGCACACATAGAATGGGTAATTCGTTTCTGTAAGCTGTATTGTACGAAGATTTGTGTGCATAAAGGATGGTGAAATGTACTAATGTTAGTCGTTGTACGTCGGTATTTTTTAATATGTTGTTTTTCAGCGAGAAAATCTGAAAACTTTAACTAATCATAATGTTTACGAAAACAATAATATGTGTACACATTGTTCAATTTAACTATTATCACAGAATGAAGACCTGTGATCTAATAGTGGGGACGTGATAGGCTTATCATGCTATAGTCTAGCACAAACAATGTATTCTTGAATACAGGATGTAAGGGACACTGACGCTAAAACATCAACCACGTATTCAGTACATTAGTCTCCCCTATTCTGGGGTATTCCTCAAAGCGCAACTATTTTTAAGCGCAGCCAACTAAGCACAACTATATTATTCCTCGAAGCGCAACTATTAGTTGCGCACACAAATTCAAATTAAAAATATTGTATGTTTATTCCTTTGAGGAATAAACATACAATATTTTAAGCTCAACCATGACGGAAAAAAAATAATGAATCCATCATACCCCTCTCTATTTTTCATCATGGTTGCGCTTCGAGGAATAATTTAGTTGCGCTTAGTTGGTTGGGCTTAAAATAGTTGCACTTTGAGGAATACCTCATTATTCTGAACCACATAGATTTTTTTGTCGTATTTAAAAAAAAAAAAACAGCTATTTCATACAAAACTGTGCAATATCTACGCGGTGAAAAATTTGTATTCAATATGGTGATAAATGGTTCAGAATGATGTACTGAATACGTGGTAAGCGTTTGTGCGGCCTCCCTCACTTATTTCTACACACTCATTCAGTTAGTTGAGCTCAGGTGTAAGCATACCTCTTCATGTATAGGCATTTATTTTTAACACCACGAATATTTTCATCGACTGCTGAGCATGAGGTCCTGGGTTCGATTCCCAGGTCGGTCAAATTCTTATTAGGTTTTTCTATCAGGAATTTCTCAGTAGCAACCTCAGAATCTGGATTTATGACCGGTTCATGGCAATAGGCTTGCGCCCTTTTTCATGGGACTTAATTAGACATAACTGGCGAAATGTGGGTGTACTATTAGGGACACCTCTGCCTAACCCTTAGGGGATTACAAGCGTGATGTTGTGTTATGTATTTTTTTGTTCCCCTTACAAAGTCGACGACTCGCCGTAAGACAAAGTCCCCTCTTATTTCTAACCGCCTCTATCTTTCACTCCCTAACAAGTCTAGCATCTATCTCAGAATATTCTAGACAAATACGATTGTATTTCTCAAAAGCATGTAGTGTAAAGGCCCCAGTTATTAGGTATGCTGTCGGCGGGCGCGGAGGGTTCGCCATTTTTCCTCATAAAATATAAATTCCTCTTATAAGTTTGAGTGATCTTCCTGTGGTTATTCGTAATTTTACGACGAAAGTTTTGCAAGGGCCGTGTTCTGACTTGGCTATTTTGTTTCAAGAGGAAGGTTTGTTACTACTTGGTTTTTCATTGGAAGATACGGTGGATTTCTTTTAAGGAGCTCATGGCTAAATAATAACAGCCGCTCGGGCCGATCTTTAGGTTCAGCCGCGCTTGTCTTGGTTACTCCGTGAATGGGCGACCACCCATTACATACCGAGTTTTCTCCGTGTGTCAGAAAGCACGTTGAGCCGTTGGTCCTGGCTCTCAATTGTAGATCTTTGACAGTCGTTAAGTAGTCCTCCACAAACCAGTACTAACTGGGTTGTAGAGGTCAGATAGGCAGTCGCTCCAGATAAAATACTGGTATTCAGCTGTATCCGGTAAGATAGGAAGCCGACCCTAACATAGTTGGGAAAAAACTAGGTAGATGATGATTCGGTGAAGAATGAAAAATAAATAAAATAATTGCGAAAGTTTTGATGGATGGATGGACGGCGGAACGGATCTGGATGAAATTTGGCAGATAGATTATAGTTTGGAATAGCACATAGAATTTATATTATTGCTAACTTAGCGGGATGAGCAATATTGCATTATGTCCGTGTACCTATTTGATATCTTTTTGCGCACATCCAGAAATAAAAGGCTGCAAGTAGACGATGCACATTCGATGTTAATCAGAAAAATGCAATATAAAAGTTTCGAATAACTAAATTGAGTTTTGTATTTGTTTGTCGAAATGTAGTCAAATTAAATTCTTTTATGCAAGCAATAGGGCTGATGTTTGAGTATTGTTTTTTTTTACTTTAAGGTACCTTTTTACATTCGATTCCATTGATAGTTTTGTTTTTAATATCTTGTTGCAACATACTGTTTATTGATGGGTTTCAGTTTTGATTTCACAGTATTACAATCTTCACCACGCCAGGCCGCTAAAATGGCAAGAATAGATAGGCTTTGGCCACCATTAGCTTTCTTTTTCGTGTGGTGGTTAGTGCCTAACCTGGTGTCGGGGCACGAAATATTTTAAGAGTAACTTCTATAAGTCGTAAAGTCGCCAGAGCAACGAAAAAAAAATATTTGAGTGTTTTTTTTTACAAAATTATTATAATTCTAAAATTATTTGAGACTTTTTGCATGAAACCTTCACTCCTATATTATAACAATGACAGTAGGTAAATACGACGTAGTAAACTACCGTAATGGATGCTTAAAAATAAGGAGCCAGTATTTATTTTGTGGGTCAAGTAATTGTATTTTTTTTTATTTTTATAAAAAAATATACTCAAATAAAAAAATCCCTTGAAATGGCTTTGTTATAGCCGTTAGATGATTCCCTGAAAATATTTCGTGTATGAATAGTTAGACCTTATATACTTACACCCACATTTCGGGTTATCCCGGTCTGTAATCCGTTGCACGTTGTACCTAATAGTACACATTTCACCGGTTATGTTTAAGTCCCATGAAATAGGGAGCGAGTCTATTGCCATCATCCACTCACCAATCCAGACTCCGTATTACTGAGAAATTCTTGATTGAAAAACCCCAATAACTCTGCCCGATCTGGGAATCGAACCCAGGACCTCATGCTCAGCAGTCGCGCTTGCGATCACTAGACCGACGAGGTGTCATACTCGACTAATGCGTGTAAAAAAAGAGGTATATATTTCAGTTTTCAACTGTTTTAAATATACCTTCGCCCCCTATTCTGAACAGCCACTAAGCTGACTACAGTACGCTAATATAGCATACTTGCCAGGCTACTGATGGGTTACTTCATAACTCGTGATTTCGCTCGTCTAATGGGCTTAGTTCAATGTGTTCGGTGATGTACGCGCCGCATCAGGGAGGCTGAGTGACGGCGGGGCAGCCTAATACCGTGCTATAGAGTGTTTAAATTTGATGTTTGTTCGGTTATTTGGTAGGTATTATATTGAAGTGTTTTTATTGGGATAGTAAAGGTCTGAGGCCCTAACAGGAGTTTTGACGCTTGCATATTAAATATTAACAGAATAAGTAAATGTATGGAAATATAAAATACTTAAAAAAACAAGGAAAAGTAATGAAGCGCTCTTCCTCTCTCTACTTATTAAAAAAAAATGCTGTGCCCGACAGGGTCCATAATTGTTTAATTTATTTTTTTATTTACCACCTGTAAGTATACATTATGGATATAGCAATAAACGATTTGATTTGACGTTTTTCGTAATGTAAATACGTCGTTTTTTGGATCGATAATACAATAATCCTACTGCATTTTCGAGATGGTAGATGTTAAAACTGGTAGACAACACAACCAATCTAAAACACTTAAAACAGAATAAGGTGCCAGTCGTCTTAGGGTTCCGTACTTCAAAAGGAAAAAGGAACCCTTATAGGAACTGTGTTCCGTCAGTCTGTCTGTCGAGACCCTTTTTCACAGGAAAGCGTAGAGGTATCAGTTGAAATTACATTTAACCTAGAATCATGAAAGGCAAGAAGCACATGCACAGAAAAAATAACCGTAAATATGTAGTTTAATAACAAAATACCTACTAGTTTGTACGGAACCATCGGTGCGCGAGTTCAACTCGCACTTGGCCGGTGTTTTGTGATGTAATGTCGCGATGTTAATGTTAACTTAGTATGTTGCACAGAAATTTATTTATTTATTTAAACTTCATGTACGAGAGTGGTATAGGCGGACTTAATGCCACAAGGCATTCTCTGCCAGTCAACCTTTGGGTCAAATAGGACAGCGTTGTGATAATCTAGAATGAATGATGAATCTAGAGGACTGACAAGTCGCCACATTAATAGATTGCAACTGTGTGTAACAAAGGTGGGTTATTTAGAACTTGAATGGATTGGCGATTAATATAATCACAGCAGCATTTCAAACTTTTCCCTCCAAAACGGTTCCACTAACAATAATCATCAAAGTCAAAATTAATTATACAACCTCCGAATTACTTTCCGTAAATACTTAGATCGATAGCAAGCCGAGAACAACAGACGGTTCACTGTAGACGCATCTCAATAAGCCGAAAGCCGATTATTCAGTAATTTGCATCGGAGCGGGCACAACCCTATTACCATGTCAAAACCCGCGAACTCAAAGACAGACTGTTTGGCGCCGTGTTAGGCATCGGATAATGGCGGGAAATATTGTCTATGGTGTTGTGAATTTGTGGTTTTAATTTTTTGTTAGAACTCGAACTGTAATAGCTTCAGGGAGTTTGTATAAAATTAAATGCAGTGTCTGAATGTAAAACGAGGTTAAGCTGACCGTGCAACAGTCAGTTCTTGAATGGGAACGAGAAAACAAAGGTCCGTGATCTGTCAGCTGAACACAATTAGTATAATTCCTACTGTAATTTGGTTGTGGAGTAAGGACCCATATCTTCTTCTTAGCGTGTCGATGGCAATCTTTTGTGTCAGCCCAGAACTGAGCTACTAGTTCGGCGTTTTCGGTAGCATCCATCAGTTTCTGTAGTGAACAAACAACAGGACACGCAGGACACGATACTAAGTGCCCCATCGTTTGTAGAGCAGCACCACATTTACACTCCAGCTCAGAGTCATTAATGAATCTCCACCTGAGCAGGTTTTCCTTGCTGCGGCCAACCTGGGTCCGGAGTTTATTTAAAGACTTCCAGGTTAGCTATGGCAACTCATGTCCAGGTCCAGGACCCATATAAAAGACAGTTGTTTCTCTTGATGCCATCAAAGACTTAACGTAACATCACGACTGTAATTCCCGAAGGGTTAGGCAGAGGTGTAGGTACCTAATAATAGGTACCCAAATTTCGCAGTAATGTTTAAGTCCCATGTTATAGAAGACGAGCCTATTGTTACCAACCGGGCTCTATTCTGACTCCGTGGTTGCTACTGGGAATTGTACCCAAGACCTCATCATCATGTTATCAACGAGGCACATAGGGCTTTAAAATATAATTTTAATCAGGAAATTGCGCTGGTAGGCTCTTAACTATAGACCGACTGCTTTAATGAGTCGTCTTTCTTGTCCCATCAAAGGCACATTAAGCGTCCTCAAAGTCCTGACAATATCCCACAGGTTATTTGCTTTAAAATAAATCAATCATACCACGTAGGTATTACGATTCTAATTGAACCAATACGTGATCAACCTTCAGAACATTCCATTTAAATTGATACCTTCGCGAGGGCTATCCATAGGAACGCACAACCGAGATAAAATTCTCCTAAGTGTGAATCTTGGTTATAAACTGTGTAACAAAGGACATTGGGACCTTAAGTATGGAAAAATTCACACGGCGAACATTAACGAAATATACCATATTTTAAAGCCTGAGTTTGTTTTTTATACTCTCTGCCCCACACTAGGAATATCTCCTGTATCGTGGGTGCATTTACAAACATTTAAACTCACAATCACAAACAGAGTTCGCGAGGACTCATTAAAGCGGTCGGTCTAAAATCTTGATGCATACCACAGTTACGCTAGCCACATTGTCAGTAATAGACCGACGCCACAGTATGTTTTTTATATGTAAATATAATACAACTTATACAAATAGGTACAGTTTATGTCACCTAAAACGTTGTACTTACTTACCGTTTTTGTATATCAAGTGGCGATGTCTAGACGCATAAATAACAAAGCGTCATATGTAGAAAACTTTGTAGTAAACATTTGTATTTTTTCGCCAGAGCAAAGTATTTATGTCATAGAAATTTACCTCGATTTAAATTTGCCAACACTAAATGCAGCAAAGAGCATAAGTTTTAGGATTTAATTATAACTGAAACTAAAAATATGGGTTTTAAAGTACGTGATAATTAATATCATTTCTCGCAGAATCGTTGTCCATACTTTATTACTATGACTATGTTTCCTTCGACCGCTTGAAATGATTATAAATTATTACTTCCCTGGTTAAATCGGATTTTTGAATTTTTTTTATACTTTAAAATTATAATTTTTCTAAAATAAAGCCTAAGCCTAAGTTAGCCTACGTTACTCCTAATAAACATTAGCTATCTGCCAGTAAAAGTCCCGTCAAAATCGGTATAGCCGTTTCGGAGATTAGCCGGAACAAACAGACAGACGACATGTATAATGAAAAAAAATATTTTTTTGGTGTAAGTCCCGTATATCTATACTGTCATATGCATTTAGTATGCTGTTATTTTGAAATTACAAACAGACACTTTAATTTTATTTATTTGTAATAGATTGGATATATATGCTAGGTTTTTGTGCTAAGCTAACCCACTCCTTGCTTTTTCTTTTGAGGATCAAACTAGGGCTAATCATCAAAAAAAAATTGCACCGCCTTGAATGTAATCTAGCCACAAAAACCTATTTCATGCGTTTATATGAAAATGGACCTCAAATAATCTCGTTTAAGCAAGGTCGGTAGACAAAGACTTGTCCAGCCACCCAAAAAGATGCTGAAAAAACGAGTCTAACCTTTTATCACAGTATATTTCTATTCCATCAATATCTCTGGTTGTCACAGCCTTCTAACACGCTAACTGAAAGCCTGCCAAATCCCTATCACATTAAGTTTCAGACGGTGCGATTTAAAAAATAAAAATGTTTAAAAAATTCTCGAAGTTTCGCGTCGAGGATTCCAAGTTGAAGCCTAACTTTAGCTAGGGGAGCTTACAGAGGTAACTTTGGAACGTTTCGGAAAGACGACTTTATTCAATAGCATACTTTTTGGACTATTAGATATTTATAGACTTGAGTTCTTAGGACTGTGTTGCTTATCTTCAAATGATTATGGTTGAGTGAGAATGTTATTCTTTGTCTTCTTTCTTGTGACTGCTTCTTTAGTCTAATGGTCGCCTGCGTGAATGCGGAGCATGAGGTCCTGGGTTCGATTCCCAGGTCGGGGAAAGTGTTATTGGATTTTTCCATATTTTTCCATAAGGAATTTCTCAGTAGCAGCTACGGAGTCTGGATATGTGCCCGGTTGATGGCAATAGGCTCGCCTCCGTTACATGGCGCTTAACAACGGAGCTGGCGAAATGTGGGTGTACAGTCACGACTACCTATATGCATACACTTTCCTATACCTAAATGCAATTTTCGCGAGAAATAACGATTGTAACTAGGAGATAGGATCTTTTTCATAAAAGTATGAGTTCCAGAATACTATGTTCGTAACAACATGATATTTTAATCAAAACGGTAGGAGAAAAACACTTTTAAAAGTGGTTAAGTGTTTACATATTGGTGCTCGTGACTGTACTAGGTATACCTCTGCCTAATCCTTCGGGGATTGCAGGCCTGATGTCATGTTATGTACTTAGTCCAAACTCGCTTTATATTACTTTGAAGTCAAAAAATCAAGTTCACATGACGGAATTTCCCGTCACATTTTCTCCCACCAAAGCCAAACATCAATACATTTACGACCACATTTACAAACAAACAGTTTTTCGTCCATTTTGTTTATTTTCCCCGTATTCCTCGTCGTGTTTTCACGTATTTTTTCGTCGGCGTTTAGTATCGTGAGTCTGACAGTTGCTATCTCTGCCTTCCGCCATATTGGGACGACAGTGTTGCCAACTTGTCATTTTTTAATGGTGAAACGAACCGACTGAGTTTACATCGAGTTCAGTTTGTTTTGAGCAATTTATTGGCTTGTCTTGGTAGCGTTTTAAATGGTCGGTTTACACGAGTTTCGGTTTTTATAACTCAAACCAGTTTGTTTGTGTTCAAAACTATTGGACGGGTGGCTACAGCTAGCAGTATCTACATTAAAATAATATTGTAATTTTGTATAGAACTTGGTTTTGTATACAAGATGTAAACGGACCCTTTACGAAGCCGACAACCAAGCATTCTGTTGTATCGCACTCATAACATTGTGTTGATGGATGCATGGAATAGTACGGGGGTTGTAAAGGTATTTAAAGTAAAGTTATAACATTAAAAACTTGTTTTTTTTTTTAAATACTTGAGAAAAAGTTGGAACTTTGACCTCCAATATCTTCGTAAATAGAATACAATATTATAAGTTCTAGAAGGGTTCTAGGTATGGTCTAGAACACAAAAAATAATCCAATGACGGGGAGAACAAGTGCCTTCGGCTTTGTTAAGGGTACTTCTACACCAAGTATGTAGCTTCGCCAATGGCCGCATCATCATCATGTCACTCCGGGATCCCCCATTGTTGGGTATTGTCCTCCCCTATCTTCCGCCACACTTTCAGGTTCTGGACGTCCCCCATCCAGGAGTTTCCGGCGATTTTGACGACATCGTCCAACCAACGAGCTTTTGGATGGCCATCGATCGAGTGGCGGCCTAACCTTGGTCATTACTCGGCCACAGTTCGTCTAGAGCGTACCTCTTGAATATACTGCCCAAACATGGTTTCTCTGCTGGGAAAGTGTTCCCCTCCCATGTCCTATTCTATTTATCTTTTGCCTTCTCTAGCCAATCATTCAGGGACGATTTCAAATCGTCACGCCAGTCCTTGGTATATAATAAATATCAAAAATTATATAAAATATCCTAAAACGTACACAGAGGCCAGCGTAATGTCCCACAACCCATCACACAATGGCCAACAGTCCCCAACCGCCATGGCCTCTACATTCGTCACACAGACCGACAACATTAACATAAGCAGTATTAGCTAATGTACTCGCAGAGATAGGTCAGGCCCTGTCGTTTGAATTATTGTAATTGCTACTATCGAACACGCAAACACTGTTAGTCGAATAGTCATGACTTGTAGATCTATTGGGCCGTTTACACCGTTTTAATTTAGTAAATTGTTTACCTACATTCTATTTGTTGACGGAGGAGCTCGTGGCGAAATAATAACAGCCCCTAGAGTCGATATACTGGTTAAGCCGCGATTGCTTGGGTTGCTCCGTGGGTGGGTGACCACCCATTACATACCGGGTTTCCTCGGCTCGGCTCGCCCCCTATTACATAGGACGTAAAACATAACAGACGAAATGTGGGTGTACTAAATTAGGTACACGTCTGCCTAACCCTTCGGGGATTACAGGCGCGATGTTATGATGTTGATAATTTCTACACTTCTATCAACTGTAAATTATGCCGTGTACTGTAATTCTAACCAAGGTATAGATTTATCAGAGATCGGTAAATGCAAATATTGATTTAAAATGTAAACCGGCGGTCAATGCATATTCATTTGATCGAGTAACTGCTGACTGTTAATACGACATGCAGCTTTTAATGTAAACATCATCATCATCATCATTTCAGCCGAAAGACGTCCACTGCTGGACATAGGCCTCCCCCAAGCGTCGCCATTTTGATCTGTGGGTGAACCTTGTCAGATTCCGTTGCTAACATATATTTCGGTATTACATTGCATTGCAGTGGGCAGGGCACATTGCTCGCAGAACGGATGGCCGATGGGGCCGGAAAGTTCTGGAGTGGCGACCGCGAACTGGAAGACGTTGCGTTGGAAGGCCTCCCACTAGGTGGACCGATGACCTGGTAAAGGTTGCGGGATCCGCTGGTTGCGAGACGCACGGGACCGGTCAATGTGGCGAAACTTCGGGGAGGCCTATGTCCAGCAGTGGACCTTTTTCGGTTGAAATGATGATGATGATGATGACATTAGCATCTGCCTCATCTTTTAACAACTATTTTGGAGTCGGCTAATCGAATGCAGCTGATACGTCAGCTGTTTGGCCTTCAAATCCAGTGGGTAACAACCTTTTGGTTGTCTAACTTTCGGACTTCTAACTACTCGCAACGCTTGTCAAAGATCGGGAACACAGATATTGATATGCCTAGATAACGCAAGAGCACCTACTTCGCGTGTCCGACTTAAGCATTTTATGCTTAACGTTACTGTCACAACAAGCTAATTTGTTTAACAGCGTTACAACTTAAGAATTTAATTCTAGACATTTAAAGAATAATAACGTAGTTATTTTGTATAGTTACTTGTTTGTTTAGTAACTAATTAGTGCTTATGACATCAAAGAAGTTAGTCAAAAAATGGCACACTTGGTTTTCATACGGATACTTGTGTTATCCAGGTATTTCTATATCTGTGGTCGGGACCAACTGCTTAGCGTGCTTTTGAAGGTCCGGAGGGGTCTCGATTTTCAACAGCTCAACCATCTAGCCAACTTATCCTTTGATGTAGTTAGTTAGCTACAAGTTTCTTAGCTCCATTCACCAACTACAAAAAAACTTTCATCTCTAATCGAAGTCCAAAAAATATCCTACATCCCACAATAGTTGTCGGAAACATAATATATCACCACAATGATTCAACAAATCTGTATGTTACGAGGGAAATCACTTAGTTCATGACAAATAGTGGCGGAGTGACACTACTGCTTTTACGCCCCGTTCACGACCTCAGGGGAAGCAACTTGCGACGGGACATGCGTCAAACAACACATGCGTACGTTACTTATTTCTATCACGTGAGTATAGACTTTTCAAAATTATTTTATCTATGACAGCATCAAACAAATACTAGCTTTATTTTAACCAGACTAAATATCAATGTGATTATGACAAAATTGTCAGAACAGGGACCACAATTTTCTTGTAACAAAAGAATAAAGATTACAGTGACTTTGACAGTGCAGTGATGCCAAATGAAAGTTAAAATAAAGGTGAAGGACTGTACCATCGTATCGCAACTCGCATCACGGTGTGTCGTGGCAAGTTTCTTCTTATTTCTTTTTCGTGTGGTTAATGCCTAACCTGGTGTCTGAGTTTTTATGCCACCCGTGGGCCTCTGACTTGGCTTTACATCCCGTCGAGAAATATCTATCAGATATGCTTTTTTTGGTTTCCTTCAACGAAGCAAGTGATAATTTATACAATGAGTACATGCAACACATGCACTAGCACATGTGGCAAGCTCAAAGCAACATTTTTATTTGTTTTCTTCGCAGTTTTGGTCGCACGCATGTCGCCAGAGCGTGTAGTTCGTGGCCATGCGCTTAAGTTACATAATCATGTGGCTCTTGTGGGACTGAGGGTGTCGCGGTTAAATAATGATACGTGGTTAGTTCGGGCGATTTTGTATGGACATGTTCTATGATTAAAGCAGTATACAGGGTGGAAACAGCCGTCAACCAAGCATTCTGTACGTCAAACTAAGTAACTTTACGTAAAAATTATTGCTGGGAATCGACTTTTTTTTTGTGGTGTAAGATCACGTTTTACGGTAGGACTCGATGGAGAGCATTCAAAGCATTGTGCTGATGGATGGATTGAATAGTACGGGGTCGTGGAGGTATTTAAAGTGAAGGTATAACATTAAAAACTAGTATTTAAAAAAAAACTTGTGAAAATGTTGGAAATTTGACTCCCAATATCTCCGTAACTAGAAAGTTCCCAGGAGTGGTCTAGAACAAAAAAAAATGATGGTAATGACGGCGAGAACAAGTCTAGTTACACCCTTTATTTATTTTGGCCAGTCTGAAGTTGCTTCTCAGGTAGTTCTTTGCAGTGATGTTGTCGGTAATCCAATATAGCCACTAATAAGGCTGTATTACCGAAAGTTAAAACATATAAGATCATAGCATAAGCATAAGCATAATCAGCCTTTTAATGTTCCCACTGCTGGGACACAGGCCTCCTCTCTATGAGAGGGAATGGGCTATAATCCACTACGCGGGCCCAGTGCAGGTTGGTAGATGTCACATGTCTTCGAATTTTTGGTTTTACGACATGCCGGTTTCCTCACGATGTTTTCCTTCATCGTTTTGAGAGCAGTGGTGATGAAATAACTTACATAAAGTAATGCGCCTGGCCGGGTTCAAACCCACGACTTACTGCTCGTAAGTCGGGGTCTCCACCAATGGGCAACCGCTGCTCATAAGATCTGTGTAAACTTATTTACGAAAATTCTGTCATTTAGTAGAGTATATAATTACCATTTACCGGGTACAAATCTAATTTGTCTGACTACCTCGTTGGTCTAGTGATCGCAAGCGCGGCTGCTTAGCAAGAGGTCCTGGGTTCGATTCCCAGGTCGGGCAAAGTGTTGCTAGTTTTTTCCATCAGGAATTTCTCAGTAGCAGCCACGGAGTCTGGATTTGCGCCCGGTTGATGGCAATAGGCTCACCCTCTATTACAAGGTACTTAAACATAACTGGCGAAATATGGGTGTACTATTAATTATACCTCTGCCTAACCCTTCGGGGATTACTGGGATGCTGTTACGATATGTCCACAAGATAGATACAGCTACAAATACTCCGGAAATCATCAGCGACTAGATGTCTGTGACAGTTTGCGTCAGATTAAACCTGTTTTTAATGCGCCTATCTGTATTCTGTCATGATTACTCGCTGTGCACGGCTTAAATTTGGCCGCGTTGTCGGGGCTATATGGCTATGAGGCTATGTGGCTATCATAGTGGCTATTTAGAAAGACGTGTGTGATGCAAATGTACATGTATGCATAGTCGTGTGGTGGCAATATTCCCTGACGACCGATAGTAGGTCGAGAAGCTTAGAGGTTGTTTAGCTCAATGTGTTAACCAAAGTGCCTTTAGTAGAATAGACACTTAAACAAAGAAGAATCTTTACAGGATCGTGGCTACAAAGTAACAGGCGCAAGTCTTCAAGGTTAAGCAACGCTTGCCGAGGTCTGTATATGGATGTGTGACCATAGATTGCACCGAGACCCCTTTTTGCCTTGGAAAATACTTTAAGCCGTTGCGGGTAATCAAAAATTTCGAAAGTCTGACAACCTGTCTTGCAAAGGGGTACTGTGTTACCCAGGACCCAGCTCGTAGAGATCAGATAGACAGAGCTCTTTGTGAAATACTACCTTGGTATTTAGCTGCATTCGAATATACTTCAAGTTCCTAACATTCAAGTATACTTATTATTAGTCGAGAAAATGCTAGGCAGATGGTGTTTTCCTACGTGACGTGTATCAATTTATTGACAATAGTATCGATATATAAACGATTAACCTACATAACATCGGTTTATTTCAATAACAATTACATTAACAGATACGATATTACACTAACATGAAGCATAAACAATTAGTTTAACATTGTTATGGCTACGGTGCTACGGCGTAGCACCGAGGTCTGTATCGTAGACCCGTCGTAGACTGTTCGTAGAGGTTCGTAGACAATGTTTACGATATTGCTTCTACGTTTGCTACGCGGTTCGATTTGCATTGAAATCGACCTATATTGGATAATAATTGCGTTCTGTATATTATTCATATGTTTGTTTAAGTTATATTTATCCAAGGCAATCAAGATTAAGAATAGAATACATTATTTTGACTGCAAACATAGTCATCATCTGCCTAGCCTTTTCCCAACTATGTTGGGGTCGGCTTCCAGTTTAACTAGATGCAGCTGAATACAAGTATTTTATATGGATCGACTGCCTATCTGACGTCCACAACCCAGTTAGTACTGGATAATACGATACCAAGATAAAAAGGTAAGACAGCAAAACTTAGTATAGTAAAAAAATTCAACTGTGCAAATCTTATGATTACTAGAAACTTTCTTATGTTTTCTTAACTCTGGATTGCTCCTGAAAAACTGAATCATGATAACTGTAATATGACGCGAACAACATATGAAATCAGTTTTTAGCAGATATCTTTTAACTAGCTTTATTTATTTTAAAGCTAGTTAAGCTTTATTTATTTATTTTCGTCTCTTACTCGGCATCTAAATGAAACTTTTGAACACAAAGGGCCTGTTTCACAATGTTCAATAGTCACTACTTACCGAATAAACTCAAAAATGGAATAGAATTTGTGCGAAATGACCTGCCAAGTAAATTATCAGGAACTTATTCGTAGGTGGGCAAACAGAAACAGGCACAGAGTGCTATAAAAGTTTAAAAAACATAATTAAGCCAATCCTACAATGTTGAATTGCGACACCGATCTTTCACTCACTAACCAAATAATCGAAAAATACAATTGGAAAGAGCAGATTAAACTCGTTTTCCTATAATTTTTTTTGTCGTTAAAAAACTTATATTTCGGACAAGCAACGTCCATAGAAGGTTAGTTAAATAAAACTTATAAACTACGTTAGTTACAACTTATTTAGATACAAGCTTGTTGTTTGAGAGGCATCTCGAACAATAGCCCCAAATATCGGGGAGTCGAACCTCCCTTTTTTTTTTTTTTTTTTTTTTTTCGGATGGGATCATCACTCTGGGCGGAGCGGAAGGGAGTGTCAGACTTGTACTGACTAAAACCCATCCATGTTCCTTCTTTACCCTTTGTGTTCCAGGACCACGGTATTTCTTTCGAACAGTCCCGCAGCCCTGGCAGGCATCGGCCCATGCGGACCCCTACTTGATTGGTGACATCTCTTTGAGGCGCGCGTGGAACACGAACGCGCCGTCGACACGGCCTGTCGTCATAAGACGGCCGGACGGTGAGCTAGCCCATAACTCGCCGTCCACAGGCCCGCGCCTACGGTGGCCGGGAGCCACCACGTGAGCCCGACGCCCAGGGCGTCTCCCGCGGCGACTGGGACGTGAGGTTCTTTCCCTCTCACGTCCCGCCACCTCCTTCACTAGCATGACTGCTTCGCAGAAGGAGGTGACGGCTTCCCATTCCCTCTCGCTCCGGACCATGGCTTGAACCAAGGCCGGACGCGAGAGATCGCCGCATCCATTCGCCGCTACGAGGACACGGCGGTGCTCCGCCCAAGCGGGGCAGAACTCCACGGTGCGCTCCACCGTGTCCTCCGGACGATCCTCGCAGTGGAAACACCCAGGCGTTTCCTCCCGCCCGATTCGGTGCAGTAACCTCCCGAAACAACCGTGTCCGGTGAGGACCTGCATCAGTCGTCAGTCGAAACTCCCTGAAAATAAACATTCAGTCCAGTGAAACATCAGTTATCTATACAAATAAAATTCAAAGTCTTGACTGACTGACTGATATATCAACGCACAGCCCAAGCCGCTGGTCCTAGAAACGTGAAATTTGGAGGGTGTATTCGTTGTAAAGAGTAGGTATCCACTAAGAAAGGGTTTTCCGAAATTCCACCCCTTGGAGGGTGAAATAGGGGCTTATTCATCAACTGGCGAGTGTAAAACTTGCGAGTGCAAGCGAGTTGGCACCTTCCGAATTTACCTATTTGTTTTGTCGTCAACTCGCTCGACCTTGAATATCTGACGTTAAATACGTCAGATGTACAGTCAGCTACAAAAACTTCTTATAGAATGTATAATATAGGTACCCACTTTAAATGTATAAGACATTTTATACGACTTGACTTTAAAATAAAACACGGAGGAAACATGAGAAGGTCAAAAGTAACGAAAAATGTTACAAAAGTAACATTCTGTCAACGCTGGATAGCATGCTTGGGTATCATGCGTCTTCGGCCGCATCCCCTTCGCCGTATCCCGAAATCTAAGTAGATAGTCGGTCCTTAACCGAATCAGCCCGCGCGGGCAATAACTAGTCAGATTAATAAAACTATTTCAAGAAACATAACAATGACAAGTCAAATCGACACTCGTTTAACTAAAAAACAAATAAATTCCACCCCATTTTCAATAAAAGTCGCTTAGCAAGAATCCATCATTGATCCCCCACCGTAGCCTGCTATCGCTAGAATCGAACCCAAAACAAACGGAGAGACGACCGGATCAACGGTGATCGATCGACTTAGCCCGCCCGACAAGGGAACCTCATTCATTCACCAGAGTGAAGGCTGTACTGCGTAGTGCTATTCTCTAGACATCACTTCGGGACTTGAAAAGTGAATCTTTGATGATTTAGTTAGGCATGTAATTCTAGAATGATGTTCAATGAATTCACCTGTCATAAAATAGGTGATAAAATACTCCGGACAGCACTTGTATTTCCCGTCATTGCAATCGTTAGTTTGTTCAAGTCTAGACCATACCTGGGAACCTTCTAGTTACGAAAATATTGGATAAAACTTTATTTTTTATACATGTTTTTAATGTTATAACTTTACTTTAAATAGCTCCACGATTACCATTAAATGCATCCATCAGCACAATGTTTTGAGTGCGTTACATTGAGTCCTACCGTAAAACGTAGTTTTCCAGCAATAATTTGTGCGTAGAGTTACATAGTTTGAAGTATAGAATGCTTTGTTGACGGCTTTATGAAGGGTCTGTTTACACCCTGTATAAAGACGGTAACAGTTTCCAACGAATCTTAACGAATATATGTTTAACGTAATATAATATTGTGTCTGCAATCCGCAAAGGGATAAACAGATGTGAGTTATACACCCACCGCTACCTCCACATTTCACCAGTTATGTTTAAGTCCCATGTATGTAAAATGCGAGCGAGACTATTGCCATCAACCGGGAACACCAAACCTGGGTATCGAACCCACAGGATCTCAATTACATTAAGTACCTACAATTAAAATTTGAAAGCTCTTCGCTTTTAATGTTTGTTGAGAATGGATGTTCCATTGGCTTATATCTTTGCCATTGGCTTATATCTCACTAACTACGCGATGATAAAATAGGCGATAATCAACAAAACAAACACATTTTAAAAAACCAATTTTCCATTACAAACTTCACAAAAACCTCTCACTTTCAGCCCACAACAGTCGAAAGCGACCAACATCGCGTCCGCAGACCGCCACGGATTAGATAAATAACAAGTTTGGTTCAACTTTGTTATATTGGCTGGCCGACGATCCCCTATTTCGGCGCTAACTAGCTAACTTCCAATGAGACTCCTGTTTACTTTCTTTTGTGTGAAACTTTCCTTTGATTGCCGGGATGTGGGCTTGGATTAAGTGAAGGTTATTAGACGGATGTCCTTTTGTTTGTTACTCAAATGGTACCTGGATGTTGAGGGCTTGTAACGTTTTTGATATCGCTTCAATCTACATTTGATCCATAGTGAATAAAATAACGCACTCGAACCATTATACTGGTGGATGTGTTATGGCTAATAGCCGAAGTGCGGCTACACCTAGTTTTAGCCGGTTAAACTTAGATGTATCCTTCCTACTTCGGTTAGAACAAGCAACCAATTAGGATGTAGCGCTCGCCGGCAGCTGCCGCGGCACCGCTCGCTGCGCTCGCTTGGCTCGCGCGCGTTTGGTCACAGTTCTAACGTAACCTAACCTAATCCATTTGGTCGGTGTGTCCTAGCAATAAAAAGGAGACACAACTGTTACCGGTCGCACCTAGGTTTAGCCGGCTAGAACTAGGTGTAGCTGCGCTTCGGCTTTTAGCCGTGACAGATGCATTGAACAATACGGGGTTCATTGACATATTTAAATGAAAGCTAAAAAATAAAAAAAATAAAAAAATGTGATAATATTGGAACTGTTGAATTTGAAATATTGGTTCACAGTTATTGTCCAGAACAAAAAAATATTACAATGATGGGGAAAATAAATGCCTTACGGCTTCGTGAAGGGTATCTCTTCTGCGTTATAACATTGAACATCAGACCTACAGGTGATGTAACGTACAGGAATCAGATAACCCCCGTACCTCATTGCCACTTCACAAAGGACAGTTTCTGCTCTCATTAGCACATTTTGTTTTGCCATTTGATGTAGCAAAGTTTGCCTGAAAAGGAAGAAAGGTAAACAAAGAGTTTTAGGTGCGTATCCCAGAAAGGTTACAACAGTTGCCCAAAGTTTTTTGCTGGTACGCACGACCAATCAAGCTGTAAGTAACCAGTGTGTGCGGATCTCTCATTGTATGGGAAATCTATACAAAGGGAGGTCATGTTATACTGGAAATGTATAGCTTGATGTGTCGCCGTGTGTACTACCGCGTTCACTGACGGTCGACCAGTTTTAAACCTTCTTACTCAGGCATAACTGTGAAAAGTGGTCAACAGTCAGTGTATTCGATAGTACTTAGAACTTGAATGGAACAAGAAAGGGATCTGAAGCGAATGTGTCGGTCTTTGAGACCATACTGTTGTGCTGTAGAGATCTCGGTAGAACATTACCTGGAACACCGGAATGATGCTGTCGAAGTATTATTTTAATATTATCGAAGCAGGAGCTTTTAAAAAACCGCCCAAGTTTCTTGTCTGACTAGTTCAGGGCTTAGAAATTGGAATGAATCTAAAATATTGTTTTGTCGGCCGCAATAATAAGTTTATATTTTATAATATTTAATATAAAGCCTTTAATTCCCGAAGTGTTAGGCAGAGGTGTACCTAATAGTACACCCACATTTCGCCAGTTATGTTTAAGTTCAGTGTAATAGGAGGCGAGCCTATTGCCATCAACCGGACCCAAATACAGACTCTGTGGCTGCTACTGAGAAATTCCTGGTGGAAAAACCCAATATCACTTTTCTGACCTGGGAATCGAACACAGGATCTCATACTCAGCAGTCGCGCTTGCGACCACTGGACCAACAGACCAACGTGGCAGTTATAAAATTACATTGAAAAAAAAAAATAGATACAAGGATTTTGTACGCGGTTGTAACCGCAAATAACCCATTTACGTTACAAAATATAGCGAAGTCTCAAAGATCTTTGTACCTACGGAATCATACAATATCCCACACGCTTTTGAGCTTCAATGAACCTTATTTAGTTACAAAAATATTACCACAACAAAAATCAACAAAAAAATTTAAAAAAAAACTAACAAAAAACAAAAAAGCCGAAACAAAAAAGAAGAAAAAAAATGAACCAATAAAAACAACAAATAAAAACAAAACCAAACCAAAAAACAAACCAAATGATGAACAATCACGGAAGATATCCCGTAAGTGACAGTATAAGTTTATTTTACTAAAACATCGTTAAACCGAGGAGCTCGTGGCTAAATAATAACAGCCGCTCGGGTCGATCTTTAGGTTAAGCCGTGCTTGCCTAGGTTGGTCTGTGGATGGGTGACCACCCATTACTTACCGAGTTTCCTCCGTGCCTCGGAAAGCACGTTAAGCCGTTGGTCCCGGGTGTCATTTGTAGATCTTTGACAGTCGTTAGGTAGTCAGTGGCCCGAAAAGTCTGACAACCAGTCTTTCCAAGGGGTATCGTATTACCCAGTATTAACTGGGTTGTGGAGGTCAGATAGGCAGTCGCTCCATGTAAAATACTGGTATTCAGCTGCATCCGGTTAAACTGGAAGCCGACCCCAACATAGTTGGGAAAAGGCTGGGCAGATGATGATCGTTAAACCGATGCACAGAATACACCTCCTTTCCAATTTTCATTGATATAGTGCACTGTGTGACATCCACACAGACTGACAGACGGACAATGGATATGACGGGGTTATAAGGTTTCCATTGTTGCCATTTGGCTATGGAACGAGTATAGAATTATTGTCTGCTGAAAAAATACGTAAAATAAACGACGTCCACCTTATTATAAGGTTGAGTAGCTGTTGCTCGCGACCTTCGTTTGCGCGAAATTATTATTAAAGAGATTACTTCCCTATTTAAATCGGATTTAGTTAACAATTTTTATGTTTTTTTTTTGCACGAAGGCCTAGTCTTTTTTTTTTTTTCTTTTTTTTTTTCGGGTGGGAAATCATCAAATGACCCCCCCCCACTCTGGGCGGAGCGGAAGGGAGTGTCAGACTTGTACTGACTAAAAACCATCCATGTTCCTTCTTTGCCCTTTGTGTTCCAGGGCCACGGTGTCTCTTTCGAACAGTCCCGCAGCTCTGGCAGGCATCGGCCCATGCGGACCCCTACTCGGTTGCTGACATCTCTTTGAGGCGCGCGTGGAACACGAACGCGCCGTCGACACGGCCTGTCGTCATAAGACGGCCGGACGGCGAGCTAGCCCATAACTCGCCGTCCACAGGCCCGCGCCTACGGTGGCCGGGAGCCACCACCTGACCCCCGACGCCCAGGGCGTCTCCCGCGGCGGCTGGGACGTGAGGTTTTTTCCCACGAAGCCCTAGTCTTCATTCTAAAATAAAAGTACCCAAAGTTACTCCTTATAACATCATCTATCTGCCAGTAAGAGTCACGTCAAACGTAAGAGTCACGGTCCAGCCGGTTCGGAGATTATGTGGAACAAACAGACAGACAGACAGACAAAATTGAAAAAAAAAAGTTTTCTTATTATAAGTATCGTATATTCATTCATATGCATTTAGTAAAAAGCTGTTGTTTTGAAATTACAAACAGACACTTAAATATTTATTTGTACAGATTACTAGCGACCCGCCCTTGCTCTGCACAGCGCCACTTATCGGGTCCAAAACTGTATCTAATGTAGCCTATGTTTTAAGTTAAGCATCTAGCAGTAGAGCGGTGAAAACTGCGTTCAAATCCATGCAGTAATTATTGCGTGATGCGCGTACAAACATAAGGACAGAAAGACAGACAGACAGACAAAAATTCAAAAAACTGTTGTTTTGGTTTCTGTTGCTAATAAACACTAAATAATTTTTTTTTTTTCAATATCTTCAATGTGACAACAGCTTGGCTTGTTACAATTTTATTACATGGATTCTTCTTTATTCCTAGTAATCCCTATTCGTAGAAAGGACGCTAGTATATGAAGGCTAGTGCTATTTTCAACATGGAATATTCTAGCTGTATTTTAAAATTAAAAAAAGTCATCGACAGTCAAATAGAAAAATCAAAAATATAAAGTTACACACGCAAACAAAACAGTTTTATGTCTGTTATAAAAATATATTTTGTTTTAAAACTATACATATTCATTTCAATATCTCCATTAGCGAAAAAATTACGAAGGGGTATCGTATTGCCCAGTTGTGGAGATCAGATAGGCAGTTGCTCCATGTGAACATAACACAACATCACGCCTGTAATCCGCGAAGGGTTCGTCAGAGGTGTACCTAATAGTACACCCACATTTCGCCAGTTATGTTTAAGTCCCATGTAATAGGCGGCGAGCCTATTGCCATCAAACATACACTAATCCAGACTACATGACTGCTGCTAAGAAATTCTTAATGGAAAAACCCAATAACAATTTTCCCGACCCGTTAATCAAACCCAGGAACTCATGCTCAGTAGACGCGATTGTGTCCACTAGACCAACGAGGAAAAATAAGTGTAATTAGTGTTATAATCAGCTGCATCCGGTTAAACTAAAAGCCGACCCTAGCGCAGTTGGAAAACGGGAAAGCTAAACAGATGATGGATAACGAGGCCAAAAATGATTAAAAGTTAGTTATATTTCACCATAATCCTGTCCCTTTATTTGTCATTACTTATAATCATCACAGAATTATACGCGATATCATTTGTAAAAGGGTTTTACTAACTAATTTATTTCAGAGGAACTCTAATCCGGGTAAATAGCGGTCACATGTGATTATAATCCTTTGAACACTAGTTATTCATTGCTGTGTTAAGTGGAGAGAGCCTCGTACAGTGTGACTATTGCTCAATTTTGTTAAGCTTAAATTAACAGATTTTCTTCTTATTTATCGTGTGGTTTGTGCCTAACCTGGTGTCAGAGTTTTTATCCCGCCCATGGCTGACTATGACATGTCTGACTTGGCTTTATATGTCGTTGAGAAATATCTCTCAGGCATGCTGGTTTCCTCACGATGTTTTCCTTTACCGAAGCAAGTAATAATTGTACAATACGCACATGAATCCGAAAAATCAGATGTGCGTGTCTTGGGTTCGAACTCAAGACTTATGATTTGGCAATCCGATACCACTAAGCTATCACAGCCTTAACAGATAGATTAAATATAAATACTTTGGAATTAATATTTTGTTTACTTGCGTTTGTAGAATCATAGGGCAGGTCCACTTAAATCTGTGTGGTTCTTTTTTCAAAAGACCATCTCAGAGGCTATTCTGCATGGTAGTCACTGGACTTGAAAAAGACTGATCTCTGAGTTTGTTTCGGTATTATTTCTCAAAGTTATCAATTGTGAAACACTGAATTCTTACTTTATAAAAAACTAGCAAATTATTTCCTGATTCAATAATGTAGTAAAAGTAAATCTATACATCATAGTTTTAGTATATGTGAAACCTGAAACACGTGTCTAGTATTGTTATGTAAAGAATCTATGTACAAAATTTCAAAACTGTATCATGAAAAATCACAAAGTTATAAGCTTGTTCTGTTACAAGGTTGTCCGCACAAAAACGTGGTCACCACGCGGTGCCGCCGCGCGCGCGCCTCCAGCGTCGTCTTGAGCTCATTGATAATAATAATTTGGCAGTAGGTACCTAAATGATTGCGATAGGTACTTATTGTCGCTCGGTCTCCAACCTTTTTTAAATATTTTTGGGATAAAATATAACTTGGTTTAAAAATTATTGGAATCGTTTCAGTTACTTATTCTGAACAAAATATATTCAGGTTTCGCATATACTAAAAATAATGTTGTATAAAGACAAGCCAGCCTTAGTAGAATTTTATCATTTCCTAGACGTGCGCTGCCGGTAGGTAATACCATTAACACTATCTTTTAAAGATCAAACAGAAAATATATACGGAGCTAAAACCGTACTGTGTCCATTTTCTGCTAATTCCCTTTATATTAACAGCATTAGTCTGTCTCAACAATTTCAAAGAGTAGTGTGCTTTTAACTAATTAAAGTCCGTTACGGGAAATAAGCTGCATCGCGTCATCAAACGAAAGCTTTTCTGTCCGGTTGTCTGACTCTCCGGCGTCCGGCCGGACGCTTTGATAAAAAATACGTGTTTTAAAGTTAAACTCTTGCCCACGAGTTACACGTTCGAGCGTCTTGCGTTAAGGTGCGGTCAAATTGAGCGTACTGGAGATTATAAACTGCGGACTTCATAGTCCGCAGTTTATAGTCTACTTGGACAGATAATACTTTAATTGCAATATACATATGTCCCTCTATCTAAAATACTGGTATTCAGCTGGTTAGACTGAAAGCCGACCCCAAGATAGCTGGGAAAATTCAAAGCAGATTATAGGAGAACGATGATGTGTGGAATCTTCTTCTTTATCTAGTTAGCGCTTAATCTAGTGTCAGAGTTTTATGCCGTCCATGGGCCTCTGACTTGGCTTTACATATAGAGAAATATCTCTCAGGCATGCTGGTTTCCTCACGATGTTTTCTTTCACGGAAGCAAACGGTAATTATTACAATACGTACATGAATCCGAAAAATCTGAGGTGAGATGTATGGAATGACACTGATCTATTGCTTCAAGAGATAGAGTAGCCAGGTAAACTGTGATGTCCGATTCGCTGGGTTGTAGTTTGGCCGTACTTTTAGCGACTGCGGAAAAAAACCAAGGAAAGTAATTGCGCGATGGTAATCACGCGAAGGAAAAAAAAGACGCAAGCGCGTGTCGCTTAACGCAGTCGCATCGCCCGGGGTCGTGAACAAGGCATTAAGAATGTTCTAGTAATTTGTTATGTTTCCTTGGCTTACTTTTGCTTCATGTGTTGATATTAACTTCGGTTTTTTATTTCATTTTAGAGCCGTTGTTTCTTTGGAAATAGTTAATTATGGTATTGATGTTTTAGCTCACGAAACGCCAGTAGTTTTTGTGTTAGATGCATGTGCATTTTGTCACTGTGTGCGTCAGCTCGGCAGTGTGAAGATAGGCTAAGCCCCTTTCTTGTGAAACCTTTCGTGTAAATTATATAAAGTTGTGATCCGTGGATTTGTGACCATTCCTTTCAAATCGAGACCACTCCGTGCCTTTGAGAGCAAGTTAAGCAGCAATTCCCGGATGTTTTTCGTAGATAGCCGTTAGGAGTAGTCTGAAAAGAGGTGGCGCGGAGTGGTTTCTGCACGCTTTATGGTGAACGTGCGGTCGCCAGATAGGCCGCACTAGGTGATGGGGCCTGCCGGGAATGGCGGGCTAGTACCAGTCGGGGGTGCGCGTGAATATACTCATGTCGTCCCGGGCCCTCGGCACATTTTAGTAGTAGGAACAGTAGGTTTTTAATCGGTTAGAGTCCAACATAACCCTCCACTCGCCCCAGATGGAGGGTATCCATGAGGATTTTCCCACTTAAAAGAAAAGGGGTAATCTGAAGCCCAACGTCTAACAACCTGTCTTTCCAAGGGGTATCGTGTTTCCCATTAACTGGGCTGTGGAGGTTAAATAGGCAGTCTAAATACACCGTGACTTTTTAGTCGTCTTACAAAGGTCGTCCACTCAATGTACCCGACATAAAAAAGCTCTAGGCGCGATTTTTTTTTTATCTTCCATAATAGGTACATAGAAAAATAATAATAAAAAAAAAAATTAGAATATAATTATGAAACATCCTGTTAATGATGTTTACGTGTCAAACGGGAGAACAATACCTACCCAGCACTCGATTCCAGTAGATCATCGCTCGCAACAGGGGGTTTTTACTACGTCATGCGTCATAATACTGAATAATATTTTTATTTATAAATTACTAAAAACTCATAAATACCTATTTTTTTTTATGAATGTTTAGTTTTCATTGGATACATGAATTGGGCTGCCGTTGTAAGACGATTAAAAAGTCACGGTGTATATACTAATATTATAAAGAGGTAAAGTTTTTGAGTGTTAATGTAGGGGGTAATCTCCGGAACTCCTAAACCGATTCCAAAAATTCTTTGAAAAAAAGGAACCTACTATATCCCCGAGCGTCATAGGCTGAATTTAAAGCGTATCCGTTACATAAATTCCGACTATAACGCGAGCGAAGCCTCTGGCAACAGCTAGTTGTTGTAGAAGGCCGATCCCAAACATAGTTGGGTATAGGCTAGATGATACTTTATTTACGTTCTTACACACATTACACTAAAAGATTTTTTAATAATTAAGAAGACACTAGCTTATGCTCGCAGCTTTGCCCGCGTCGTCATCATCATCATCATTTCAGCCGAAAGACGTCCACTGCTGGACATAGGCCTCCCCCAAGTGTCGCCATATTGACCGGTCCCGTGCGTCTCGCATCCAGCGGATCCCTGCAACCTTTACCAGGTCATCGGTCCACCTAGTGGGAGGCCTTCCAACGCAACGTCTTCCAGTTCGCGGTCGCCACTCCAGAACTTTTCGGCCCCATCGGCCATCCGTTCTGCGAGCAATGTGCCCTGCCCACTGCCAAGTTTGGCTATTCTTCCGCGTGGTGATGGGTAATTGTCCCACGGGATCATAATACCGGGGTAAAAAGTATCCTATGTTTTAATCCACGTTATAAACTTTCTGTGTGCTAAATTTCATATAGATCTGTTGAGTAGTTTTTGCATGAAAGAGTAACAAACATCCATTTATCCATACGTCCATTCATCCTAACAAACTTTCGTGTTTATAATAGAAGTAAGAGATACTTCTTAAAATCCATCTTTAACTTAAAACTACGTCACATTATCTTTAAAATAAACACACACGTTAGCTTACCGAAATCTTTATCCCCTAACTCAATTTTATGACCCACTCATAAACATTTTATAACTAAGTGCACTCAATATTCTCATTTCGAACATTTCAGTTGTAATATCTAGCTGTAGTACGTTATTGGGACTGCATTTGCAAGATGATTTTGCCGTATTTAAGCGCCTGGCAACATTCCAAGAGATAGGAACGGTACACTTTCAAATATTTAGACAATATCTACAGTATTAGATGTTTAGGTTATGAAGGGATAAGATGAGTTTTCGTTGGAATTTGAAATAAGCAAATAATCGAGACGTTGCTACAGGAATTGCTGCATTGTTACCAAAGTAATCATCTGCTTCATCTGCCTAGCCTTTTCCCAACTATGTTGGGGTCGGCTTCCAGTCTAACCAGATGCAGCTGAATATTAGTATTTTACATGGAGCGACTGCCTATCTGACCTCCACAACCCAGTTAGTACTGGGTAATACGATACCCCTTGGTAAGACTGGTTGTCAGACTTTTACGGCCACTGACTACCTAACGACTGTCATAGATCTACAAATGACACTCGGGACCAACGGCTTAACGTGCTTTCCGAGGCACGGAGGAAACTCGGTATGTAATGGGTGGTCACCCATCCACAGACCAACCTAGGCAAGCACGGCTTAACCTAAACTAATGTAAAATACTGGTATTCAGCTACATCTGGTAAGACTAGAAGCCGACCCCAACTTAGTTGGGAAAAGGCTAGGCAGATGATGATTGCATATTTTGACACTTTTGTTGCATATTTCGACGATTTTTAGTTCCATATAATCCGGTCACTGGCACTAGGAGGAGATGTCTGATGAGATGACGAGAAATAGAGAAGTATGGAAGAAGAAGACATGCTGCGCCGACCCCAAATGAATTGGATAAGGAAAAAAATAAAAAAAATATAAAAAAATTATATTATTATACAAATTTTACACATTTTATCCGTTACTTTGATTGTTTTCGTCTAACTCATTTTACGTTCATAATATTACACAATTATTAGGGACATACAATTTACGTTTAAATTAGTCAAAAAATAATAAAAAAAGTAAGTATAACATGTAATTTTTTTGTCAACCTCATGAAACATTAATTAAAAGACATAATTATGTCGGTCATGCGATTAACATTGAATAAGTCAAAAAATAAATAAAAATAAGTTTAACATGTCAAGCTTTAGTCAACCTCATACTACATTCATCATAAGACATAATTCTTACGGTCATATTATTTACATTAAATAAGACAGATTGAGATTTTTTTTTTCATTAGATCAATTTACAAGAATCGATCCTACATCCTCACAGTATACAATCAGTCTATCACACTACCGATCATTGGGAGACTGAATCGCTATATATATATAACTTATATAGCTAATATTAGCTCCAATACTATAATGCCAAAGCTGTTAGAGATATTACTTGCCTTTGATAGTTACAATGCAATGTCTGTGAATACAGGTTTGAATAGTGCAGGATATATGTATCTAGCTTGTATATGTGTTCGGATCTTGATATGCTCAGTTTTGGGGAATCTATCTAGATTATTCTGTATTTGAAGAGATATTGAAGGTATGTGGTATTTCTGGTGAAAACAGTGGGAATGAATATACTGCATAATCGGCCTATAATGTTCCCACTGCTGGGTCACAAGGCCTCCTCTTTAGAGGGGAATGGGCTATAATTTTTCAAACATAAGTTTCCTACAAAAGTGCAATAAGTCAAAATGTATGGAAAAGCTGATTTAAAAATAATAAATACTGTTGAAAAATATCTGTGTGTGGTTAATGATGTTGGTACTGAATACAAGGGAACTGTTTGTGCGCCTATCTAGACAGAGTGAGTGAGTGAGTAAATTACTGCTGGCAACTACCAACGACTCGTTAGTGCCTTGTAGTAACCGATCTCAAATAAGAGAACAACAAATGTTACTAACCCCATAAATAAAACTAATAGATAAATACAGTACACTGTGGACAGAAATCGAACAACGTCGTTAGCTTTTCAGATTCCATTTAAGGCATGCACTTTCACGTACATTTTCTATCGCGTTGAATGCTTGACATCATAACCTTTGCTGTATGGCAGGGGTGTCAAACCTTCTAGTATTATCGTCTCCAATGTGCATAAATGGGTGTGCGCCATTGTTTTTAATCGTATCAGACTTCTTACAGTTATATAGTGTGCACCTCAGGCGGAACTTAGTGTTAACTCAAATTTTTAATCTGGAAATCATTACAGCTAGTTGGAAAATTTTTATACACAACTACTGCTTGCGCAGCCATTTTTCATATGGAGCTCTCGCCTGACTTGTCTTTTAATCTATCATCAACATCATATCAGCTTAAACAGGCTCAGTGTTGGACATAGGCCTCCCCCAAGCGACGCCACGTTAACTGGTGCTGTGCTTCTCACATCCATTGGATTTCCTTGGCCGTCACCAAGTCACCTGACCATGTTGTGCTCCCACAACCATCACAACGTTGGTAGACGAAGGTCTCCCTTTCCGCTGCACCTTACTGTTTGTGGGTTCCACTCCAGAACTTTTCAGTGCCACGATCGGATGGCCACTCGAGTAATTTGACTTGCGCACTGCCATTTAATCTGTCATTAGGTAGTGTATGATCCCTTGCTAGACCATAAATTATTTTTAGATGATGATGGTGATTGGAATGAAAGAAGGTAAAGTACTTTAAACCACTACTTTATTGTCAGAAAAATAATAAAGGTAAAATGAGCTTAATGAACTGATGGTGTGAAAATGAAGTGAGTGACGCGGCCCTTGTTGGCTGTAACGAGAACGCCTGGCTGACTTGATAGCTCAACGCGAACTGAACAAATATTATGAGTTAAAATGAACGTGAAGTAAACTGCTGAATTGCAGAATGTGCGGTTGCACCGTACAGGTAGCTTTTAGCGAAAAATACATAGCTAGATGGTTTACAAGTTGGTGATTGATTTCATGGCATATCTTTATTCCTCACCAAACAAACATTTCACATCAATTTGCCTGCAATTTATAGCGCGTGTCCCTATGTTTGCCACCCCTGATCAACGCGATCGTGTAGCGAGATGTTCGCACTTGCTCCAAAATGGCGTCGCAGATAAGATAGCAGGAGTGTTAAGTGAAAATATTCGTTCTCCACCATGCACACTTTATGATATTTATTAACGTTTTATGGTGTTTTAAGCTGTGTTTTCGGATAACCGTGGTGTTTTTATAAGTTAATCGATATACGAAGTGTAATCTAGTTTTTCTTAGTTGCACTTTTAGCATTGTTAGGTTTGGAATGCCAATTCTGAAAAGATTCTTGATGTATAACTTTCGTAAGACATCAATCAGTTGATAAACTCATATTGACGCAGTCTATTGCTGGACTGCCACGTTTGGTTTAGTGGTCACAATCGCGACTGCTGAGTATGAGATCCTGGGTTCTATTCCCGAGCCGAGCAAATTGTTATTAGGTTTTATCATTAGGAATTTCTCAGTAGTCGGTATTAGCCGGGATTTGTGCCCGGTTGATGGCAATAGGCTCGCCCCCTATTACATGGAACTTAAACATAACTGGCGAAATGTGGGTGTATTATGTACACCTCTGCTTAACCCTTTGGGGATTACAGGCGTGATGTCATGTTATTGTTGGGCATAGGTCTCCAAGGCTGCGTCAAAATATCTTGTCGTAAAATATAGGCATAAAATTATAATTTACTGTTGCTTTCTGTTAAACAAGTAATGACCAGCGGGTTAGTCCATCTAGTTCTGGATTGAAATTGGAGTCTCTTATTGTAATCTAATCACAGTAGTTAATCAGGGAGATAAGAGAGTCTTCTAAAAAAATAAATAAAATTGAAGTGTCTGTTTATATTTAAAAAAACAGCTTTTTACTGAATGCATATGAAAGTACACAGAGTGTAACAGAAAGGGTATAGTCATATGAAAGGATATGCTGCAGACTACAAACTGAACAACTTTCTCCTTGGGACCAATGTCGTAAATGCGAAAAAATTATCAGCTGTCCCATACAAAATTTCATTACCTACTCGACACAAATGCATGGACAGCTAATAATTTGCTATTTTTTGCTAACAAATAAACAATTTTTATATTTTTTGTCTGTCTGTTTGTTCCGGCTAATCTCCGAAACGGCTGTACCGATTTTGACGGGACTTTTACCGGCAGATAGTGGATGTTATGAGGAGTATTTAAGCTACTTTTATTTTTAAAAAAGCATTAGGGTTCAGTGCAAAAAAATAATCTCTTTCGTTGACAAAATCAGATTCAAATAGGGAAATAATATTTTTATAATAATTTCACGTGGATGAAGGTCGCGCTCGCGGGATAATCCTAGTCTGTAATAAACTTTAACCTAAATTATGTAGCTTCACATAATTTCCACCAACATTGTAAATAAGATCCAACTGATTACAGCACAAGAATAATTAAAGATAATTCCAGAGAGTATATTTTGATAATTGCACAAAATAATGATGCTACTAAGGGCCGTGTTTCGTGTAATTACGATCCTAATTCTTGGGTTCCATCGTACAAAGCTGTTACATACATTACTGTTCAATATTAAAGCGTGGGAATACAATATATTTAATTTACTGAAGATTAGAAGTTGTCTATGTACAAAGAACCAGAGATGTAAGCTAGTCACTCCATAGTATAAAACAAAGTCGCTTCCCGCTGTCTGTCCCTATGTATGCTTAGATCTTTAAAACTACGCAACGGATTTTGATGCAGTTTTCAGTAATAGATAGAGTGATTCAAGAGGAAGGTTTATATATATATATATATATATATAAACCTTCCTGGTTGAATAAAAGTTCACACCTGTACCTATGTACACTTTACTTTCAATTATATTTATAAGACCTATAGGTTGGTACGTAGATAGGTGACCACCCATCACATTACCAAGTTTCCTCCGTGTCTCGGAAAGCACGTTAAGCCGTTGGCATTTAACGATCTTTGACAGTCGTTTCAGGTAGTCAGTGGCCTGAAAATCTGACAAGTCTAACCAAGAGGTAACGTATTACCCAGTACAAACTGGGTTGTGGAGGTCAGATAGGCAGTCGCTTCATGTAAAATACTGGTATTCAGCTGCATCTGATAAAACTGGACGCCGACCCCAAAAAAGTTGGGAAAAGGGTACATGGTGAGACGTATGTAATGGTACTCCGCAGTAGATGGTGTGGCAATATAAAAAGGCGGCTATACTTACCGTGGTAAACATACTGGAAAATTTCACTAAAAGAATTTACAGTGGTTTCAAAGAGTCTTTATTAAAATTCTTAAAACATTATATCAAATCAATAACTATACAGGCTGTAAGGGACAGCCCCCCACAGACTGATGATGACTGACTGAGAAGACCGGTACAAGAAATTATTTCAGGAATGTTATGGGAATCCAATAAATTTGATTTGTTTTATTTCCTGATACGCAATGTGTCGTGTCGTTACTGTGGCAAAATGCACGTAGCAAACAGTAAGCGCGACGACGAGTTCAATGAACTCTGTAGCTAGGCAGGAAATGAACAGCTGATTTCACGCGTCGTTCGTTAGAGTATTTCAACATCCATTGTTGGATTTTTTATTTTAGCCGTATTATTTACATAAATGGAGTGCTGAATACAGGGAATTTAATTTTATATTGAAAAAAGGTATAGTAACTGAAAAAATGATTAAAAAATTAAAATTTTCCGAAGAAAAATTCCGGTGGAATATGATTCAAAATAAGGAGCTGAATGTCAGTTTGTGGAGGGTTGTCCCTTACACCCTCTATAGAGTTTGTCTGAGGTCTTCAGAAACAAGGTGTGAGTAATTTTCTTTAACAAAACGTGCAACCAAAGGCCTAACCACTTAACGGAGACGAGCTTGGTAACTCCGCGGTGTGGTGTTGTTTCATGAGAGGTCCAAGACCCCTCCAGCATCGCGCAGCTACCTCAGGCATCGTCATAATTAAACGGTAGGCCTATAATTGCAGTTCAATATTACCTTTTAAATAAAATGTACCAATGCACGTCTTTTCTAAGGAATGAGGACCTGATGACGCACAGCGACCATTCAAGCTATACAAAACCAGTTTATTCGGATCTCTCATTGTAAGGGAAATCAAATACAAAGATAGGCCATGTTATACTGGAACTGTATAGGTTGATGTGTCGCCGTCTCTACGTTAGTAACGTAGGTTTTGAGCCAAACATGTTCCAATTATTTTTTTATTTTTTTTTTTTTATGAATGATAAATGAATTATTCGTAGTCAAGTGCAGTATTTACAGCACGCCGTAAAAGGCCAAAGGGTGCAGTTGCGAGGTATTTAGCAGTATTAAAGGTGTTGGCAACGGCTGCTCCGATCTGCCCGCCAACAACTGTAGTAATAAAAATAAAGTAAAATTAGGTGTCTGTCAAAAATTTAAATTGTTTCGGCTTGCGTTCAATACGATTTCAGAAATCAACAGGAATGAGCAACCTTTTCTCCTGCCCGTCGTGCACAACTAATTGAAACCACCAGCCCTCGTAGCATGACCACCGTAGACAAGGATTTCTTTGACGGAAGAATCGACAAAATGTCAGATTGTGTCGATACAATGACAGATTTCTTTGCACTATCTGTCATTTTGTCGATTCTGGACTGGTCTGGACTGGTCGGGGCTGGACTTGAATGCGACAAACGACAGAGCTGTCCACGTTGCTCTGGTTGGACAAAATCTGAGTCATCTATTCAAGAAGAAGAAGAACAGGAATGAGTGAGGGAGACAATATTTTCCAAATGTCAACGAAAAGTCACCGTACTTTGACATTGTCGAGAGAGTTTAATGACATACATTTTTAGTATTAAGGATAACCTCAGCGAATGATGAATTTCCCAGCGATGACATAATATGATTGATTAATATTCATCCAAGACTGTAGTAGCTGAAGGCCCAGAGGTTAAGGCCTCGCCTCTCATGCACGAGGTTGTGGGTACTAATCCGGGCAAGTACCAATTATGACTTTTTCAATTCATATGCACTTTCTTTGTTTATCAAGGGCATCACAGACATCGATGAAGCAAAACATCGTGATGAAACCTGGACCTATAATCAATATAAGTCTGAAATCGCCAACCCGTTTTGAGCAAGCGCGGTGATCAATGCTCGTGCCTTCTTCGTATGAGAAGACGCCTTTGCCCAGCAGTGGGACGTTATTAGGCTGGTATTATTAGTAACTTAGACTCTGGTCTTCTTCCAAGAGAGTACAGCCTAGTGTTCATGCCTTGGATTCTTCTGCCTTCTATCTTCTCCATGCCTCTCCTTTTTTATCTTATTCTAGAAAACTATCATCATCATTATCATTTCAGCCAAAAGACGTCCACTGCTGGACATAGGCCTCCCCCAAGTCTTGCCACATGACCGGTCCCGTGCGTCTCGCATCAAGCGGATTCCCGAAATTTTCACCAAGTCATCGGTCCACCTAGTGGGAGGCCTTCCAACGCAACGTCTTCCGTCTTCACTCCAGAACTTTTTCGCCCCATTGGGCATCCGTTCTGAATGCATTCTGCGTTAGGAAACTATCACTGCCATTTAAAAGGCTTCCAAAATTTTAAAAACAACTTACCGTTGAGGTTCTGAGCCGACTGCCCAACAGATTTACTGGGAAACTCAAAAAAAAATTGGGTGTGTTTCATTGGAATTGATTTAAACACATGGATAGGAGGCCCAAAGAATCTATCCTCAGTTTTGACTCCTTTGTTACTCGCATCTTTTTCTTCAATAGGATTAGCTGCTATCATGTGAATAACAGTTTCAACATCTTTTCTAGGTTCTGCTTTCACTGGTTCTGCACTTATTGCCTGTGGTACTAATTTCAATGAAACTTCATCTTCAACTTTAGCTTTTTCAACTACTATTGGTTGTGTTTTTACTTCTTCCTCATGAGTTTTCGATAAACCTTCTGTAGTTGTTTCATCTGCATGTGCAACTTTTAGAACTCCGTTGTGGAGAATCTGAAAATCGTCAAAAAATGTTTGTAAATGAGATTGATACATTTAAAACTGAGAAAGATGGCGAGCGTTTTCTATGATTTTCTCAAGAATTGACGAGTGAAAGCAAAACATCGAGAGAAGAGATTGGAATGGGGAGTCCTTTCCTCAGGAGATTTAAATTTGTCCATTCATTTACTGATGAACAACACAGCCCAGCCTAAACTGCTGGGTCTAGGAGCATATTTTTTGCGTTGAGTTGCTTATACCATAAAAGCCAACATTTATGTTTTTTTTTGCATGACCTCAAGGACAAGACCAGCGACCAGTGGTCCACATTGACCTGATCTGGATCGAAACAACTGAAAGTCGTGGGGAGAGGCCTTTGCCCAACAGTGGGATGACGCAGGCTAACAGTATAAGTATCAGTATGTCATGGGGTTTCTCATTTTTGACGATGGAAAATCCTGTCCGTCCGGATGACTTGTAAAACATAAATAAATACTAATCTCTAATACTTTGATTTGTTTTGTTTTGACTGCCTCGTTGTTCGAGTGGTCGCAAGTGCGACTGTTGAGCATGAGGTCATGGGTTTGATTCCCGGGTCGGGCAAAGTGTTATTAGGTTTTTCCATCAGGAATTTCTCAGTAGCAGCCACGCAGTCTGGTTTTGTGCCGGGTTGATGGCAATAGGCTCGCCCCCTATTACATGGGAGCATAACTGGCGAAATGTAGGTGTAACATTAGGTGCACTTCAGCCAAACTCTTCGGGATTGCAGGCGTGATGTTTTTTATGATTTATATTGGAATTTATGATAAAAAAAACGTTAGGTGTTTCAAAAAAGGTGAGTCTAATGAATTTACGAAGTTAATGTAAATACCAAGGTGTTAAATCAAGATTTTACACTTTCGACGAGGAAAATTAATATGTAGTGGGGTTTCATAGCCAACGCAACAATTGGATTTCACGGATGAATGCTTATAGTCACACTATTTGTGATTACTAGCGTCAAAAAATATTTTTTACCATTGTCACTCGAAAAAAGGCATTTGAGACATCGATAACAGTGAATAAAACTGTTTTTTAGTTACCGAGTGAAGAAAAACATTTTGAATTTGGAACAAGCACGAATTATACGAATTATGTTCAAAAAATAAATAAAACGTTTATTTCAAAAACAGTTCTAATTTGTTCTCTTTTTACCGATTATATAATATGTGATAAATATTAATACTTTCATACTCTTTGTTATCTCGTAGTCAATTGTAAAAAGTAGAGTACAAAATTCGGAAAAAAATTCTCGGTCTCAAAATCCTATCCGTCCGGGTGGTTTGTAAAAACATAAAGAAATACTAATTTCTTTTTATTTTCACTTCGCTCAGGATTATATCTAGAATCCCTTGCTATGCTCGGAATTCCACTCTAGAATCCTTCGGAACCAAAAAATAAATAAAATTGAAGTGTCTGTTTGTAATATCAAAATAACAGTTTTTTACTGAATGCATGTGAAAATTTATGTAAACGTCAAAAAAAAAAACCTTGAAATTGTTAACAAAATCCGATTCAAAAAGGATTTTTAAAAATTTTTTATTATAATTTCACGCGAACGAAGGTTGCGAGCAACAGATAGTAATAAAAAAAAATGACGTGTCACTTTGTCAGTACACGCCAATCTCCGAAACCACCTAACCGATTTCAATGAAATATAAAGAAAGGAAGGTTTGGACCCGATAGGTTTCACCGTGCGAAGCAAGGGCGGTACGCTAGTAATTTAAAAGAAAAGTTTGACCTCAACTATCGCAGTTTAGGATTCTTTCTTACTTAATACTGAATCGTATACTTATAAGTACGGTAACGGCATCACCTCGGCTCTGGGTTGGTAATTGAGAAACTAGAGCATAAATATACACATTCCACACTTTTATTCATAGTAAATATATTAGTAGCAGTAACCATAACTGTTGTATGTCAGTACATCGAGCTACTACAGTCTGTCAAATTTCTTTAATAGTTTTTAACCTTATCACTAAAGCCTTAGGTTCAAGGTTTTTTTTTTTTTTTCTTTAAAAAAACGTTGCCCCACTCTAGGAATTTCTCCTGTATCGTGGGTGCGTTTACAAACATTTAAACTCACATACACAAACAGCCAGACCCGGAACAACTACCTGTAGGCCATACAAATATTTGTTCCGTGCGGAAATCGAACCCGCGACACGCAGCGCAGCAGTCAATCGCTCAGCCACTGCGCCAACCGCGCCGTCAAAACTTGATTAAGAAAATTTGACAGATTTGGGTAACTTGATGTGCAGGCGTCTATGCATTACGTAAACTTAAGTTACGGAAGAGTGGAGTGTCCTAGAATAGGATAGAATAGAATAGAATAGAATTAATTATTACATTCAATAAGAAAAATTATTAAAATTCAAATTGCTTAAGCCTCAAATTTTTCAAGTAGCGGTAGGTTAATTATTGTTTTTATTATTTTACTTTTACTTTTTTCTCTATTATTTTAGTCATATAATTGCAAGCCGAGTATTTATATTCTTCTTACTTTGATTAAAGCGGTGTATTTTCTGTTTTTGTGCTCACACCATAATTTTTTTTTATTTTTTATTCAAAGTCTATACGTGAGGATTTGTAATTAGCTTTCTGGTGACTATGGTTTCCTTGTTTGTGTGTTTTTATTAGCTGTAAGTCCTCCATGTACTAAAATAAAAAAATAAATAAATTGTCCTTAAAAAAAAAACTTAATTATAACAATATGCGTACATAATTAAAATTGTTAAAAATTTTAATTGTCATTAACAGTATAATCATATAAGAATAAAAGTCGTGGTCGTACATAAATAAACAAACAAACATTCAAATTTCAGGTCATAAATAATAAGTAACATTCCTTAAGCAAATCAATAATTACAGGTATTCAGAAAAAGCTTTTGTTCGTTAAAAACTCAGTTACACTGTAGTACGATTTATTTATTAATAATTTTCGAAGTCTACTTTTGAATTGCACCGTTTTCAAATCTTTCCAAGCACTTGGCAATTTATTATAAACAATTGGGGTCATGTAATAAATACTTTTGCGCAACAGCAGGGGTCATAATACAGGCATTTGCTTGCTTGAAAGGACCCTTGTATCACTAGCTGTGTAGTAGTACAAACCTTAGTAAAGAAAATAAACTATTTGTATTTGTACTCACTGCACCAAATCGGCATGACGTCAACAAATTTTTAACAAACATTATTTTTTCTACAAATAATACTTACCGCAATAAAAAATAAACACAATGCTAAACAAGACATTGTTAAAATATATTTTAAACGAATTAGATGTTATCGTATTCCAGTTTATTTCAATACTAATAGCGCGACCAATCTAACTGTTCAGTTTTGGTCACAGTTCGTCATCATCATCATCGTTTTGGTCACAGTTGTTGGAACTTAATAATGTGTTAACATCACGTCTCTTATCGATATTATGTTGACTGATTACTATACCACATATACATACATGTAGCTACATATTATTATGTTGCTACTTAGTATTTACATGAATTCTTTGTTGCCCAAAGGTAACGGTATTATTATAATTAGAAAACGGGATATTTACCATGTTTATTGTTTTCTTTGAGTTTCCGATGATATTTCGGCACTGTTGCAAGCACCATGATCACGGATAAACACATGGTAACGGTATTGTTTATATCTGAGACCGGCGGTATAACGTAACTTAAATATTTTATTTCGTTTCACAGATAATATTTTCATAATTTTAAGAATGTATCTATGGATGTTACTGATTGTGTTTGTTACAAAAAAATTAATTAAAATGTTATAGGATAATTGTATTTTCGATTAAAAAATTGACGTATTTACGTCACCAGACGTAGCTGATCATACAAATTACTTTACAACAAATGAATTTGGACTTCCTTAATCCTCAACACATCTAGTAACATCTTTATAAGACCGCCTGTAAACCCCGAAGGATAAGGCGCGTAGTGGTGTTCTTTTACTACACTTACATTTCGCCATTTTGTTTAAGTCACATTTTATAGCGGGAGAGTCTTTTAACATCCAACGGGCTCAAATCCAGACTACTACTGAGAAATTTCTGATGTAGAAACCCAACAACACTTTGTTCACTTTGCCTAAACGGGATATCGAAGCCAAGATCTCAAGCGCAGCAGTAGCACCAGCGACCAATATACCAACAACAGAAGAAGCGAGCAACATATCAACATAGCTGGCTTTTACTTTGGCCAGAGGCTAAGTGTTGCCATACAACGTGGCAACGCCGCCAGTCTCTTGGGCACATTACCAGCTGACAGCGTTGAGGTGTAGTTTTTTAATGCCCTTTTATAGTTTGTTGTTAGTTTATTTATTTTAGGTTATTAATTAGTTTTTAATTAAAAATGTATTTAGTTAGTTTACTCTACTTAATTAAATAAAAAGTAACATATCTAGTAATATCTTCATAAGAACTGCTCCCATTCTTCCCAGAAATCACACGCAAATAATCCCATTTGCAATTCATGAATTCACTCACACAACGAACGAAAACGACAAAGGAGATGGCCAAAATAGCTGCAAATAGCTCGGTATCAATATAATAACGGAATAGCTGTACGTTTGTCCTTTGTGCAGCGGTGGCGAAAGGCGCGAATAGGGAGTCGAACGCGAACCCATCGATTCCCAACTAATATTTTACACATTCATGCTGAAACAAAAACGTATAGAGCGCAGGATTCTGCTGTGGTGAGGTAGAACGTGGTAAATGAATTCAGAACTTGTACTTTATGGATTTTTGTTGTAGTAAAATGACGCTGAAGGTATAACAGTAGGATTACAAAGAGAAGAAGATAACGACAGCTTTATTAATTTTAAAATATAGCTAAGCACTGTTGTTAAATTGTAGAAAAGGAAGTCAAGACTGAGAAGTGTGCAATCATAAAAAAAAGTATTCGTGAAACTCTTATCAAGCAATTCCTCACGGTTTCGGTTTATGTTATTTGCACTCAGATTCATTACGATTTATCAATATCACATTTTAAACAATGATTTCAGCAATACAAAAACGTCTCTAATGCCCAGTGTTTACTTAGCCTCTAAAACACACCTTCGTGTTGCGAAATCATATCCGGGCAAGTACCAATTTCATACTGTTCAATACATTTTTGAGTTTATTTTTCACGTAACTGACATTATTGAAGGATAACATCGAGAGGACATATAAAAGTAATTTAATCAATATATAACTGAAATCACATAAGTCGTCCCGTAGTGGGTGCCAGAAATCGGGCGTCGGTCGTCGCTGAGGGAGGTCTAGAAAACGCTGCCGGGGTCTTAGGCTCAGCGCAGACAGAACGGAGCGCAGCGGAGAGGATTTTATTAACGCACTTGAAAATAAACTTTCAAATTATTACAATAAAGTGCATAAATGATTGAACCTGACAAAAAATGCTCGCGCGTCCTCGAAGATATGCGGGATCCGTAAAGAAAATGCCCGAGACAGCGCGAGGATTATTCATCTCTGTCTGCGCTGACCCTTAGAGGCGTTTGTGAGAGATTGAGCGGGGAAAACCACACAGAGAGAAAAGTGCAAGGCTATGGGGAAGTCCTAGCCCAGCCGTGGGACAATATAGGCTAGGAAAAAAAAAAGACTGAAACGCCAACCGTAAATTGCAAATAGCCTTGAGCCAGCGTGGTGACAATGCCTTTTCAGTATGATTATGGGCCTTTGCCCTTTCAATGGGACAATAATAAGCTGGTATTATTATTACCAATTCAAAAAAAGAATCTCAAAAATAAAATGCAATTTATTGCAATGATTTTCGCCAGCAACCGCGTCCTACTCACTAACAACGAGTGCACAGCACCACTGCGGCCGCTCAAATGTAAATTAAATGATGAATAGATACGCGCACGAATGCGCTTTGCTGTGTTGTACCCGCAAAAAAGTAAAAAAACAACTACCCACCATTAATTCGAGATGTGGCTGTTGTTTACTCGCTTTTTCGGACTACGCTTACTTATATATTTCGTTTTTTGTTTTGTGTTATAGTTTTGGTTATTATTTATGTTTTCCGCCATTTGCAGGAAGTAAATAAACGTGTACTAAACGGGGTCAAATGAATTAGCTAGCAAAACTCGATAAAAGTGATGCGTGTTGGTATTTTAACAAAATAAAATCTAAAAATAAAGATTAGGTGGTTTTGTTTTTGGGGTTAATAATAGCAGTGATAGTCTAGTGGTGTGACCGTCGGACTGCCAAGTCATAGGTCTCGAATTCGAACCCAAGACCCGTCTTGTATAATTATAACTTGTTTCGGTGCAGGAAAACATCGTGAGGAAACCAACATGCCTGGAAGATATTTCTCGTCTGCATGTAAAGCAAAGTCAAAGTCCCAGAACGGCATAAAAACTCTGACACTAGGTTAGGCTCTAACTACACGATAAAGAAGAAAGGTATCGATACCGATCACGACTGCCGAATTTTTTTAGACTATTCTTTTATATCAGCACTAGCTGTTGCCCGTGACCTTCGTCAGCGTAAAATTATATAGCCTATAACCTTCCTCGATAAATGGGCTATCCAACATTAAAAGAATTTTAGAAATCGAACCAGTAGTTCCTGAGATTACCACGTTCAACCAAACAAACAAACTCTTCAGCTTTATAATCTTTTATTTATTATTTATATCAGCATATTAAAGTTTTGATTAGTATTTAATTAAATTACACAACAGTTTTAAATGAAATACTGGCACCAACAATAAAATAAATACCTCTGTATTTCAATTATTTTGTATGGGTTCTCATACAATACCTACTTCTCTTTTGTGTTCAATTCAATAGCAATATGTGCATCAATAGTATTGACAGAACTCATATTTCCCAGCGCTGCTTTTCTGTTTCATTCATTAATTCAAAAGAAGATTTGTTTAACTGACTGCTTCGTTGGTCTACTAGTCGCAATCGCGACTGCTGAGCATGAGGTCCTGGGTTCGATTCCCAGGTCGGGCAAATTGTTATTGGGTTTTTCCATCAGGAATTTCTCAGTGGTCAGTAGGAGCCGGGATTTGTGCCCGGTTGATGGCAATAGGCTTGCCCCCTAAGACATGGGACTTAAACATAAATGGCGAAATGTGGGTATACGTTAGATACACTTCTGCCTAACACTACAGGGGTTACAGGCGTGGTGTTATGTTATGTTAAAATTTATTTAAAAATTAAAACCTTCATATTTTTACTCTATCCATTTCACAAAACCAGCCACAAATCACACAATAACAGAACAAAATACACCAACTACATGCCCGTTTTAAATGATATATTAGGTACGATTTTAATAACGTTGCTGACTGTACCGCACCCATATCAACAGACACGTCAGACGCGTGTAATCCAAGGTTTACGTGTATTTATCGTGCACCTGGTTTTGTAACGCTGGATTTTTTCTGCTATCCTTACCTATGCCTATTGTGTGGTACATGTCCAACTGGGGAGATATCCTTTGTGCGCCTGAAGACAATCTTTTATAGTTTTGTATGTTTCCTTGAAATGGCCTTGACGTCATTGTTTGGTTGTTCTTTACAGAATATGATTTCATCCAATTCTGTACTTGTCTTAGCCGACTTCAATTGTGAACCGATTTTGATGATTCTTATTTTGTTTGAAAGCCTATACTCCTGAGGTGGTCCCATTGTCACCAAGTCAGAGTCTGATAATGGGATACAATGTTTTTCATAAACTTACGTACAGGACGTTCAAGTTCCAACTTTTATACAAGTTTTTAATTTTGTAAGCATAAGCATAAGCATAATCAGCCTATAATGTTCCCACTGCTGGGACACAGGCTTCGTCTCTATGCGAGGGAATGGGCAAATCCACAATGTTGTAAATATAACTTTATTTTGAATACCTCCACGACCACCGTACTATTCAAAGCATCCATCAGCACAATGTTTTGAGTGCGTTACATTGAGTCCTACCATAAAACGTGATTTTTACCGCAAAAAAAGTCGTTTCCAGTTTTCCAATTTTAGCGTAAAGTGACTTACTTTGATGTACAGAATGCTTGGGTGACGGCTTTGTGAAGGGTCCGTTTACACCTTGTATATTCACTTACCAAACACAACTTAGCTCAAAAATCTTTTTGACACTGCCTTTTTGGAATTGCATTCTACAAATGCGATCCTAACGGTTCTCCGGGAGAGTTTCACCAACGGCAATAAACCCCACATAAAGAGCTACATGTACTTTTTCCACAACCCATTCTCATCAACCGTATGGATTGGAAAAGTCCATCCCTCCGCATGTGACATGGAAGGGGCGTTACCGCGGAACCGATGAGTCAGTGGGTTCGATTCCGCTCCGTCTAATAAAATAGATACGCTTGGAAAGCACTTTAAACATGAAGGAATGAAATGTATTGGTTTATGTGGGTTTATTCCTCTATTGCTAAAGCTTTTGGTTTCACGTCTAGGAGTTAATTTATCTGATTAAGGCTGAGTGTGAAAGTTGGCAACGGCGCACATAACTGTCAAGTATTTTGCTGTTTTAATTAGTAGTACTTCGCCAGCGACTTCATCCGTAAAAAGTGTGATAGCTCGGCTAATACGCACGATATAAAAATAATTTATAGCCTATAGCACTTACGAATATTGTAGCTTTCTATCGACTAACGAGTGTTTTATTTTAGAGGCGGAGAAATTTAAATTTTAATAAAACACAGAAAAATGGTTTTTATATACATGAAATAAACTTTGGTTGACTGATAATTTTATGCCTTTTTTTTATTAATATGTTTGAATAATGATTTTGGGCATGTGACGCACGGCTAGTTCCTATGTGGCTTAATCTGGAGGTCCAATATGCACACATTCTTTGCCGCAAATCAGGCTGTATTTCGACAGATACCTGACCGATCAACCTTAGAATCAAATCCAGGACCTCATGCTCAGCAGTCACGCTTGCGACCACTACCTACGAGGCAAAATAATGTAATGGCGTCAAATAACATCTATCTATAAATATTAATTATGAATCTTAACAAGGACTTACAGGCATTTCCAATACAATTTTAAAACAATCCCATTATATTATTCTATTTTGTTTTCCAAATGGATGTATCTGCAAATTGCACCTAAGCGTAAGCGACTCTTAAGATTCACTTTGAAGTGTCTCCGATACTGAGTACGTAACCTGGAACGCTAAACAAGTAGCGCTGTGCATTTATGTTGTTATCGATGTTTCTGACAAAACTGTTAGGTGAACTTGGGATTGCGCCTCATATATCAACACGGAATCGCATTTTTAAATGCTTCTGTCCTTTTCCGTTGCTCAGAACCGGCGTTTGCTAGAGCGAGAAATAGAGCATGCTGCTGAACGCACCGTCGATCCTAGCACTCCTATTCTGTTTCTCGTTTTCATTCTAAAAATGCTGTTCCGACCTCCTAGGTGAGGCGCAGACCTTATAAGGAAGAGTGGTATAATTCAGTTCCTTGTGAAGTTATATGAGTATGACTTTTTAAAACACTCTGTTGTGTAAAACTAACAAACAATTTAAAAAAAAAGCCTTGTTGTCTCTTGGTTAGTTGGTCATTATCAAGATTTTTCTCAGAAAAAACTGGAGCGGTTCTATTTATTTTATTTACTGTTTAATTTTGTTTCACAATAATTATTTCTTAAAGAGTCTATGACATACATAGATGAAAGATATGATACTTTTTATTATGAACACCTTACAAATTACAGGTATTACAAAATAGAACTTATAGATACGCTATCACAAATACACACATGACATGTTATACACACATGTGTTTATTTGTGACAGTCTATTTATTTATGAGCTTGCTTCCCCTGACCACATGGTAAAGCAAAGCTCATAATTTACCTCCTAAAAGAAAGCTATCCAACGTTAACACATGAAAAACAAATCGATAAATTTTTCTAAACACGAGCACATCACTGTTTTCGTACAGAGAACGCTTAGCATTAGACGAAGCTTATTTGACGAGGCTAGGCACACTTAGATCTAGACATAAAGCTTTGACAATAACTGAGGAAACTATTACCAATGCTTACAACTGCTTTGCTCCAAGTTCAACCAAGGCTAAACTGTCTAGTTGATAAATGGAAAAGAAAATAGAAGATGTTTCATAAAGTTCTTCATAAAGAATAGCTCTATTAAATAATAAGAGCCGCTCGGGTCGATCTTTAGATTAAGCCGCGCTTGCCTAGGTTGGTCGGTGGATAGGTGACCACCGATTACATACTGAGGTTCCTCCGTGCCACGGAAAGTACGTTAAGCTGTTGGTCCCGGCTGTCATTTGTAGATCTTTGACATTCGTTACAGTTAGTCAGTGGCCCGAAAGTCAGACAACCAGTCGTACCAAGGGGTATCGTATTAGCCAAGACTAACTGAGTTGTGGAGGTCAGATAGGCAGGCCATGTAAATTACTGGTATTTAGATACATTAGAATAGACTGGAAGCCGACCCCTGCATAGTTGGGAAAAGGCTAGGCAGATGATGAAAGTTGTGTTTTTTACATTCCTTCCCGACTTCTTGATACTGGTTACCTCGTTATTACCAAAACCCTGGACCACTGCTGAGAAATTCCTGATGGCAAAAACCTAATAACGTTTTTGCAAGACCTGGGTATTGAACCCACGCTGGTTAACCCTCGGTAATCTCTAAAGGGTGAGGCAGAGGTGTACTTAGTAGTTTCATCAGTTATGTTGCAGTCTCATGTAATAGGGAAGGGAGCGAGCCTATGGCCATTAACCGAACACAATTCCAGACTGAATGGCTGCAACTGAGAAATTCCTGATGGGAAAACCCAATAATCTGTTTGCCAGACTTGGTAATCAAACCCAGGACCTCGGACTATACTTTATTTTTTGGGGGTGGAGGGGCCGAGAGTGGAGTAAACTAAATTATTAAACAGGATGTAACCTGTTTATTCTATGGGTACGATGGCGGTCTTTTTGGTGATAGCGATATCCTCCTAGATTTTTAGTTGTCTTTCCGAGCTTTTTTGCTTTTCAATTCAAAAATAAATCGTATTTGTTTTCCTATTTCTTTCAGGGCAATATCGGTCCGTACCCAACCTTCAATTGAAACTGAAGCAGTACCATCTGGTGCGGTAACAAAAAACACGCTTTTTCACACTAACTCAAATATTATCGAGTAAACTTTGTAATTGATAATAATTATAATAAAAAAAAAAAACTAAACAACATGCTTTTTCGTATTCCTCTCAGCGAACCCTTTCATTTGATACCCAAATCATGGGAATGCATACTAAATGAGTAATCCGCCATATTAGATTTAGAATGACATCACTTAGCAACCATGCATTGTCATCCAAACTAAACACGTATGCAAAATTTCAGCTTAATCGGACACCCAAAACTGGGGCAAATTTAACTTCTAAGATTTTTTACATAGTTACAGGTGAAACCAATAAATCCGTGTTTAAAACTTGCACTAGGTCCACTGATATCAATTGAGTAAACCATTAAACCCTCTTCATTAATAATGTGCTAACTATCCCTTGAAAGCTAACAAACATTTGGTTGTAGCTCTTCATTGGAACACGTTAAGCGATACATCAGCTTATCTTATCGAGCCATCGCAACTCATCGCCGACTCGTTTGGCTTTAGTTTGTGAGTGTACAGGGTTGGTGACTTTAGAGCATTATGGTTGTTAGAAATAAATAACAAGATGGTAAACCGAAAAATGCAAAAATGTAGGTGAGAGTTTCTGAGTTAGTACACCATATTTTTTAAGTTCACGTAACATTACATCACGCCTGTAATCCCCGAAGGGTGAGACAGAGGTGTACCAAATAGTACACCCATATTTTTCCAGTTACGTTTAAGCCCCATGTAAAAAGAGGCGAGCCTATTGCCATCAACCGGGCACAATTCCAGTCTGGGGACTGGAATTGTGCCCGGCTGCTACTGAGAAATTCTTGCTGGTGGAAAAGCCTCTGGCCAAGGTAAAAGCCAGCCCTTGAGTCAGGTGTCAACTAGGCATTTCGAAATTTCTTTAAACTGGTTATGAAGTTCGTGTACTTCAATATTTAAATTACTTATAAAACAAACACAAATGGTTATCGTCTTCTGCATTGGTTAAAACTAAACCATCCAAGCAATAAAATGCGTAAGAATAAAATCTTCCCAAACTCTTTAAGAGCAGCGGTGGCCCAGTGGTGGCGGTCCCGACTTACGAGCATTAAGTCCTGGGTTCGAACCCAGCCAGGCGCATTACTTTGTGTAATTTAGTTCATCACCACTGCTCTCAAAACGGGGAAGGAAAACATCGTGAAGAAACCGGCATGTCCTAGAACCTAAAATTCGAAGACATGTGACATCTACCAACCCGCACTGGGCCCGCGTGGTGGATTATAGCCCATTCCCTCTCATAGAGAGGAGGCCTGTGTCCCAGCAGTGGGAACATTATAGGCTGCTGCTATGCTGCTAAACTCTTTAAGAACATCCCTCAAATTAAGCACACCTCAGCCATTTTTACAGACTCCCCAATCTATAAAACGTTGATGACTGAAACAGTACTCGTAATCCGTACCAACAGAAAGTAGTGGCTGCGAAACTAATTAACAAGTTCCACCAGACATCGCTTCTCCGAGATTTCGTTAGGCGAACAGCTATTTTTGTACAAAACTTCGCGTTTCCCTTAGTTCGGCAGTACTTACGCACTTTATTTTGTTAGTAGGGGGAGCTAATGAATATCTGCGGTGAACGGGGAATCTATTTTGGGTAAATAACCAACGTTATTAATCTTTATAGATGTTAAAAGGTAAACTTTTCAACCAGAGTTTTGTTCTGTTTTCTTCTTTCTTTTTCTTCTAGAGTAGTCAAATTAAGTTATTTACCGAGAACTTGCGTCTAGCGGTCGCAAGATTAACTGCTGAGCAATGAAGCAGGTTCAATGTTCTGGACAGGCAAAGTGTTATTGGTTTTTTTTTCATCAAGGTTTTATCTGTAGCAACCACGGAGTCTGAATTTATGCGCGGTTGATGTCAATACCCTAGCCCCTTATTACAAGGGGCTTAAAACATTCGTGGCGAAAAGTGGGTGTAATATCGAACACCTCTGCCTAACGCTTCAGGGAAATACAGGCGTGATGTTATGTGTGTGTAACTTTATAGACTATCGGGTATTTATCTCATAGGCTAGTATTTTTACAATTTAACTACATACAAGGTGTAAACGGACCCTTCACGAAGCCTTCAACCAAGCATTCTGTACATCAAACGAAGTAACTCTACGCAAAAATTTATTGCTGGAAATTGAATTTTTTTTTGAGGGTGAAAAATAACGTTTACGGTAGGACTCAATGCAACGCACTCAATACATTATGCTGATAGATGCATTGATGCATAGTACGGGCGTCGTGGAGGTTTTTAGAGTAAAGTAAAAAACTTGTGAAAAAGTTGGAACTTTGACCCCCAATATCTGTGTAACTAGAAGGTTCCCAGGTGTAATCTAGACTAGAATAAAAAATATCGCAATGACTTGGGGAACAAGTGCCTTTCGGCTTCGTTGAGGGTACTTTTATACCCATCATATTGGGTTCGGCTTCCAGTGTAGCGGGATGCAGTTCAACACCAGTATTATATGGAGCGACAAACATGTAGACCTTCTGGAAACAATATTTGTTATTGAATGACGTGACTAGCGCTTAGGGCTTTTCTAGATCTTCAACAAAATATGTCACCAAGCATTAAGCTTAATATTATATAGTAGTACTTAAAAGCAATGTAATAAATATAAAACGGGACCAAAGTACTACGAGTAACTTAAATATAAGTGTTAGCAAATTCAATAAAAGGCGAAAGGTCAATCCTAAAATCATTTCGATCGGCGGATTAGTGGGCGGAGGTGATACTTTGCGTCGCAAAATAGATATTACAGTATTTTAAGAAATATTACTTCCCTATTTCAGTCGGATTTTGTTAACAATATTTTTTTTACGGAACCCTAATTCTTTTTCTAAAATAACAGTAGCCTTACTTCTTATAACATCAGCTAGCTAGAGAGTTTGAAATACACATATCGTTAAAAATATCGAAGGAATCCAATCAACGAAAATACGACTCATTCTTTTGATCTTATTTCTTTTGACTTATTGCCGGCCGCTGCCGCGGTACCGCTAGTTGCGCTCGCTCGGCTCGCGAGCGTTTTGTCTCAGTTCTAACCTAATCCATTTGGTCGGTGTGTCCTGGCAATAAAAAGGATACACCACTGTTACCGGCAGCACCTAGGTTTAGCCGGCTAGAACTAAGTGTACTTTGGATTTTAGCCGTAACATCTACTCCGTTATAAAATCACGCAAAACTTTGTGGTTCAAAAACACTACCTCATTACCGCTAACATCATCTGCCTAGCCTTTTCCCAACTATATTGGGGTCGGCTTCCAGTCTAACCGGATGCAGCTGAATACCAGTATTTTATATGGAGCGACTGCCTATCTGACCTCCACAACCCAGTCTGTACTGGGTAATACGATACCCCTTGGTAAGACTGGTTGTCAGACTTTTTGGGCCACTGACTGCCTAACGACTGTCAAAGAACTACAAATGACAGCCGGGACCAACGGCTTAACGTGCTTTCCGAGGCACGGAGGAAAGAAAAAAAAAAAGAAACCTCATTACCGCTAACGTCTAAGCAAATAAATTGCGCTGCAATATTTAAGATGAACTCACAAAGTTGGCGACAACTTGCAGTTTTATTCACACAAGTTACTCCTGAAAGTGTGTTTAACTTATGATTGGGATCCGTACCTCTTTTATGGTGCTCTGGGAAAGAATGTTGTGGATAAGGCATGAATATTTTTATTGTAATGTCCGTCTGACAACGAGGTCGAGAGGAGACGCACGTGGTTAAATAATAACAGCCACACGGGTCGATCTTCAAGGTTCAGCTGCTCTTGCCAACGTCGGTCTGTGGATGGTCGGTCAGTTACATACAGAGTTTCCTCCGTGCCTCAGAAAGCACGTTGAGCCGTTGATCCCCGACAGTAATTCGTAGATCTTTGACAGTCGTTACACGTAGTCAGTGGCCCGAAAGTCTGACAACCAGTCTTACCAAGGGGTATCGAATTACCCAGTACTAACTGGGTTGTGGAGGTTATTTAGGCTTATTTAGGCTTATTTAGACTGGAAGGCGACCCCAACATAGTTATGAAAAGGATGAGGATGTGATTCTGACAACGCAGGAAAATTCTGCGTTTTGAAGAAAGAGCTATTATAGCTCTGAGTTGAGCTGTCCAGAATAACGGCACGCATGCATCTCTCATGTAGCTTAACTTAACTATTTGTTTGGTCCCTTTGCAAGTTTTTCTTCGAAATACTTTTTTGACCTTTGTGTGATTTTATGGTTTGAATAAAATATATTAATGTCAGTCAATTTCAAATACAAATATAAGGATAAGTCTGGAATGTCCACACTTCCTACCCACCGCCATATTCATCTCAGTAGCATTCGTTTTAGACTCATCTAAAGTTAAATAAAGTTTGTTCAAGATGCATGTGTTTGTCGCAAGTCGCAACGACTGATGATGTGTGACTTCATAATCATAAACCAAGTTACAACTTAAATTTTAAACACGCTCGTAACACCAACTTAAAATTAAGTTTAAGTTTTGATGAAGTTTCATAAGCTTAGTTAGTGCGAATACTTTCGGGTTACGTGTTAAGTAAGCTCAAGTTGGAGTTAAGTTTTAAAGACTTCACTTTTAGGTGTTAATATTTAATTCATGGTATTTTTAGATTGACTAAGTTATAAAAAAAAAATACAAGTTTGTTGTGAAATGCAAAGCTAGATACAGAAGAGAGTAATCAATATTATAGAAAAAAAAGTAATAGCTTGAGAATATCGTATCCATATTAATATCGGTTTTTATGATATTTAAAAAATCTTTAGCAAGGATTAAGTAAATAATTTATTCTAAAACTACTACTGTCTTCTCTATTAAACCTTATTTTTGCATAAATGATACTGGTGCATAATGCATGAGAAACACAATAAAGAGGGCTAAGATCTATCTAGATCCCAATCTTCATTCCACCACAAACCTCCAATTCCTCAAACAGAGCCATCAAAAAGTGCAGACGTAGAAGAGGCCTTACCGAAAAAAAAGGTTATTTTTCACCAAATTTAATTCTGGTGGCTTTTAGTCATCAAAATTTAATAGCTTTAATCTTTGCAAGGTGTCAGCGGAAATTTTAATTATGTCACTCGAAAAAATGCCGATGGCGATGATGACTGTGAAGACACATAGAAAGGGAAAAGCAGAAGAACTACATGACTTTGTTCCTGAAATATTTGTTTCAGATTTTGTAGCGATTGTTCTCACTTCTGCAAGATAAACTTTTGGGCCAAGTTATTCGCGGATAAAAGACAAAAAATACACTAATTTGTGGTTAGGTAAAATGAGTTTCTCGCCCGTCGTATATTGCTGCTTCTGTATTAAAGTAATCTTCAATATTTGACTAGAGTTTCTATATTTGACGACAGCATAACATTACATCATGCCTGTAATCCCCGAAGAGTTAGGCAGAGGTGTACCTAACACTTAGTACACCCACATTTCGCCAGTTATCTTTTAAGTCCCAGTAATATAGGGCTGCGACTGAGAAATTCCTGACTGAAAAACCCAATAACACTTTGCACGACCCGGGAATCGAACCCGGGACCTCATGCTCAGCAGTCGCACTTGTGACCACTCGACCAACGAGGCAGTCTGTAGACGACGTTAAGAATTAACTGAAAAATGTGAACCATAAAACATGGTGATCAAAATGTTTTTTTGGGGTCCTTTGGAGAAATAGTATAAATCGCAGTTGGCGGTTTTTTAACATTTGAAAACCTTTTACGTGATTCTCTTTTCAAGAACTCAAGAGAACGTTCCCTAGTTTTACTTGAACTTCTGTCCTTTTCTCGCCTGTGGCAGCCTAATTGGAATTATCTCGGCGAAAATTCGAAGCTTTGAATAATGAGTCCCTATAACGAGAGAACTAAGAGGATTGCTTTTCCGCCTTTCGTCCTTTAACTGTTTTTATACAATGAGTTCCACCAATGTTTTTTGTTAACAGCATATACCTGGGAACCTTCTAGTTACGGAGATATTGGGGGCCAAAGTTTCAACTTTTACAAAAGTTTTTCTTAAAAAAATATAATTAAATAAATTTTTTATTTCTAATTTTCAACGTTTCATATCCCCCTTAGTATTTGCCCTGAATTTCAATAGTCCTTGGACATTAGGTTTGAGAAACCTGGTGCCGACACCACTGGTGCAGACCTCGACGAAGTCAGGGTTCCACCACTCTCTGAAGTGTTTGTGCCAGGAGTGCTTGTTATCTTCGTTGAGGAGCTTGCAAAGACGACATACATCTGGATCGGCGGGGTTCTTTACGTAGTTGTAATAGTTGTTCCACCTAAAAATTGAGAGTCAAGTCGTACTGAACTTCGACATTTAAAATACCAATGTACTGTATTCATCAAGTTTTTAAAAACGATTTGCGTGACGCCATGACAACTTATTATATTGAGAATGTCCATAAACGCGATGTACGGAACTTCGAATATTTGCTATGACGAATTACTAAATCAATTGTCAAATAGATAGTTTTACTAGTAAATGTCACGACCACAGATATAGATAGATATCTGTTGTCACGACACAGGTAACGGTTAAATGAAGTCACGACGAAGAGTTAAGAGAGAACAGGACCTGCGAGGTAGGTATTTGAAGAAACTATTGCCGTCGCGCTGCGTTAAGCCTGCCCCCGTAGAGTGCGATAGGGTCAGCACATTATACACAAAAATTTTCGACGTTTCGTATTCCCCTTTTTCTTCTCGAAAACTGAGTCGATTTCATTATGTTTGAGATAAAAATTTCAAGAAAGAGTTTGTCTAGGTTCTTATCAATTTCTTTTATGTTAAAAACTTTTCAAATTAAAAAACAACAAAAACAAACAAACACAAACTAAAACACAAAACTCAAACTTTAAACTAACTTTTTTTTTTCTTAAACTTTTCATTAGTCCTCTAATCACGACCGCGAAAATGGGTAATTTTTTTGTCATTTTTGGAGGGATATATTTTCTTTACTTATTAGTAGTGACTGTCTATCTGACCTCAACAACACAGTTAGTAATGAAATAATACCTGAAATAATCCTCATATATATCAGGATTCGTGATCGCTTTCATCATCTCATTGACTACTTGTGTAGCATTCAGTTCATAGGCGTTGATGTAGGATCCAGGGGGGAGGAATCTAGAAAAGAAGGGCGTATGTACTACCAGTTCATGATGGTCAACCTCTTTTAAACTTTATTACTTAGGGCATAAGGGTGGATAGTGGTAGGCCGTTAGTGAACTCGGTAGTACAGTCGTGAGCACATCAAGTTACCACAAACTAACAAATTTCTCCAAATCACTATAAAATGTTGAAGGTTAAGTTCAAAACCGAATGAAATTTTTTTTACAGTTTATGGTAACTTGATGCACTGGCGACTGTACATCGTTTTAAAATGCTTTTAATTGCTTGGTGTAACTGAGACATCATAATATAATTAAAGAACGCTCCAAGTATCTTAGTTTTCTGACAATTTCGTATAGTTTCCTCGCAAGCGATTTACTACTTTCGACAAAAACTCCCCTTAAATTGAACTAAACAATGGTTTAAACTGTAACCTAACTGGCACATTGATCTTATTTATTTATTTTATTTATTAAAACTTTATGCACAAGTAAAAACTGTACAAAGGCGGACTTAATGCCTTGGGCATTTTCTACCAGTCTACCTTAGGGTGATGCAGAGACAATATACAGTAGGTGCAACAACAGAATAAAGACGAAAATATTTATAACTAAGACATATAAGAATAAATGCTTATATATATATGTCGGATCTCGTCATTGGTACGGACATAAAATGAATATCTAGCGCGCCAATGGTGACATCACGAGACCTACTTACAAGTCTACCCACACCAGAGCGTGCTTGTACAGAGCCCTGATGGCCAGTTCGAGCCGAGGGCGACAGTCAATGTTTGATCGAGGCGGAGTTGAGAAGTCTTGGAACTGTGCCCGATTCATTAGTAGTGTTTTTGTGTTAAATTGTAATTTCAAGTAATTTGGTAGTTTAATAGAAACAGTGTATCGCATCCAGTATATTTTTATTGCACGAAACCCATCTTCCGACCACATGATGTACGAGCCTAACAGAATAAATACTGAGATATCTGACACATACAAATAACAAAATATATAAAGCCTTGTAGCAAAAGTAGACCTTGAAATGTGGGAAGGGAATTGTGTTATTTCAAAAACCAACTTTAAGTTATATGAAAAAAGATATGAAATTACTATGTGTATGTACATTATTTTCAAACTATAAATAGACTTATAAATAATAATAAGACTGCGTCAAGACTCTGGTCGAGTGCTCGCAAGAGCGACTGCTGAGCATGAGGTCTTAGGTTTGATTCCCGGGTCGGGCAATGTGTTATCTGGTTTTTCCATCAGGAATTTCTCACGGAGTCTGGATTTGTACCCGGTTGATGTCAATGTGCTCGCCCCCTATTACGTAGGACTTAAAACACTAACTGGCGAAATGTGAGTATACTATTAGGTACACCTCTTCCTAATACTTTGTATTATAGGTGAGATGTTATGTACATATAAGTTATGTAAATATACCTCTAATACTAATAAAAATATTTACAAGTAACAAACAGAGAAAAAATAATTACAAGGTGTCAAAAAATTGTGAATGATATGTAATTAATTATTCTTACCTGGAATAATCTGCACCACCGTACACTATAGGAACGGCATAGTTGTTCAACGGATACAAAACTTTCTCAGTCACATAATCGGCACACACCGAATTCTCAAAAGCTAGGTAGAAGTAATAATCAGCTTTCAGCAAGTACAAACACTCCTCAATCCTGTCTTTTGGACATTCCTTATATCCACAACGACCATAGATGTCCACTGTTAAATTATATTTCGCCAATGCTTTTTGTATCCCTATGGTTACATTGTTTCTTCCACCTCCTGCGTGACAATTGGAGACGAACCAAGCAGCTGCCTTTGTTTTCATTCCAAGTTCATTCTTGACCCTAAGAGGAGTCGGCTTCATTGGAGAAATCCAGCTCATATTGATTTTAGGACCAATGTAATTACCCTCCTGGTCAACAATGCTAAAGTAACCCCATTCAAGATCGGAATCTAGTTTGTAGGTCCATGACAAGTTGTAAAACTCATTGTAAAAGGCATCGCACAGCGGAAATCTCATTGCTGATTCGGATGCCATAAATATATATTTTTGATAGGGTTCTCTAATTACGGTTGGTGGATCCCAGCTGTTCTCGACGTCAAACAATATAGCATGAAAATTACGGAAATCGTTAAGCAAATTTCTGTTTGTCGTCAAGTAGCAGTTGAAATATGTACAGTTGTTTTCAATGAAAGGTCTTTGACCGGTCCCATACATCGGTGTCGAGTAGTGCAAAAATGCACTCGTGTATTTCAGCACGAATTTAAGATCACTTTCAAATCTCTCAAGTTTTTTATACGCTTTAAAATAAGTAGTGTCATTATGATACTTTTTAGATTGCATTATTTTTTGCTCTTTCGTCATATATAGTGGGTTTGTATAAACATATTCTATATCGATTTCTGTTGTCACAGGCCTTAACGATATTCTTAAATATTGAAAGAGAAGAAAAGCGTAACCGCATACTATTAATATCTTCACTGATTTAGACATGATTGTGATAGGGTACGTAGGAAACGAGAATACTTAAAGGATTGATTGTTTACAGATGGACACAATGTGTGTAAACATCCATGGAGAAATTCGAGGAAAAATGTTTAACTGACGTCAATTAAGAGACGTATCTCTTTAGGATGTTTAAACAGAAATGTTGTTGTTACACATTGTGAAATCTACGTACTAAAAACGTCGGTCAGAAAACGAAATATGCTGGCAATTATACTAAATAGAACATTAAATATGAAAATGTCTTTGTTTGCGCTAGCGCGCGTGTTCTGGACTGGTGGTCTCGACGTTCGGTATGCAAATGACTATAAATAGACGAGTGGCGCCCCCACTTGCGGTGGCCGTGCCGAGATTTATTTTAGCAGTGAAATGTGATACGTACGTACGACTTTCGTCAAGAGAATAAAATTTAAAAAACATTCTCGTTTCGTGCAAAAGCGTTGTTTGACGAAACTGGAGGTAAACTTCTAGTTTATTATAAAAATATTTGGGTCACTTTTATTTTTGTAAGATCATAAATTTTATTATACGTATAGTTCGTGTTTAGGAGCTCGTGGCTTAATAATAACAGCCGCTCGGGTCGATCTTTAGGTTAAGCCGTGCTTGCCTAGGTTGGTCTGTGGATGGGTGACCGCACATTACATACCGAGTTTCCTCCGTGCTTCGGAAAGCACGTTAAACCGTTGGTCCCAGCAGTCATTTGTAGATCTTTGACAGTCGTTAGGTAGTCAGTGGCCCAAAAAGTCTGACAACCAGTCTTACCAAGGGGTATCGTATTACCCAGTACTAAATGGGTTGTGGAGGTCAGATAGGCAATCGCCCCATACATGAAGCGATGAACCGGATGCAGCTGAATACTAGTATTTTACAAAATACTGGTATTCAGCTGCATCCGGTTAGACAGGAAGCCGACCCTAAAATAGTTGGGAAAAGGCTAGGCAGATGATGTATAGTTCGTGTTTTGGTCGCCACCTGCTACGGTCCTTACATAGTTTTACTTCGTCCAAGTCCATCCACTTCAAATATTTTAAATGAAGCAACTTTCTATTTTTCTGTGTTTCATCATTTAAACATAAAACATCTACATAAACCTATACCCATTCAATCTTAGTCGCTTTGATGTCGACAACGTCAGCCGACCATGATCCCGGTTCGCGTGACAAGTTGTCCCGGGATTTGCATAACACTGTCCGATTCCGGGACTGCTTAACATTACAATATGCTCCTCCTCAGCTGTTGTATTGTTTGTAGTCATTTGTTATCTATTTGATTTTTGTTATATAAAATTGCAGAAAAAAATATAAGACTTGAATGTTTAGAATTACTTAGAACAGTGTTTGGTTTAAGGAGCTTTACAATGTGATTTTCGAATTTCATATCAATATAATTCATTATTTTATCATCGGCGGCTCTGAGGGAAAAAACAATAACCGACAAATATGCATTTTTTTACCGATTGCGGCGAAGCCTTAAAGGTGGGTTATGTGTTTATCCTGTATGGAGTGTGTTATGTTCGATTCTTTGGTCCCTCGTAATTCCTAAACGGATGAACCGATTTAGATAAATTATACGTCTGCGTCGTTAGTTTGGTATTGGTGACTGGAAACTAAAATTAGAAAAAAAGAATGACAAATTTTGGGCGCCATTTTCATATTCGGGTTCGTTTTTTTCTTCAAACCCCTATTTTATTTTGTTATTTCTTTAATATGAAAAGGCTGTCGGTCAATTATATGTTTTAGTTAAAAAAGGCAAATTTTAAGCAAAATTGGAAAGCCATGGGGAGTCCTCTGCCCTGCAGTGGACATGAGAAAAAAAATCCTTTTCAATAGATAGATAGATAGATTAAACCATTTATTTATTGGACACAAAAGACATAGCACAACACACAGAAGCACAATTAAATGATACAAATTACACGAATATATAACTACCTATATCAAAACAAGGTACCAATTTACAAAAAGAAAAACATATTTACGAAAGAAATATATACAACATTAGTTTTAGTATATACGAAACCTGAAACACGTGTCTAGTATTTTTATGTAAAGAATCTATGTATAAAATTTCAAAACTGTATCATGAAAAATCACAAAGTTGTAAACTTATTCTGTTAGGTAATAGAACAAGCTTATAACTTTGTGATTTTGTGCGGACAACCAGGCGGTTGTCCGCACAAAAATGTGGTCACCACGCAGCGCTCCCGCGCGCACGCCTCCAGCGTCGTCTTGAGCTCATTGAAAATAATAATTTGGCAGTAGGTACCTAAATGATTGCGATAAGTACTTAATATCGCTCCAACTTGTAAATTTTTAGGACAAAATATAACATGCTGTTTTGACATGGAAAGAAAAAGCTGTAGTTCCCTACGCAGGGTTAGCGTATAAAAATATTAAAAATATAACAAGGTTTAAAAATTATTGAAATCGATTCAGTTACTTATTCTGAACAAACTTTATTCAGGTTTCGCATATACTAAAAATAATGTTGTATACCTATCTATATAAAAACAAGGTCCCAATTTACAAAAAGAAAAACATATTTACGAAATAAGTATATATAGAAATAGCATTAATAGTATACTTCGGGTTGAGCAATTCAGTGGGACAATAACAGGCTGGTTACTTTTATATCCTGGTAAAGTAATAAAATTGCGGTGTCGTGTTAACAGCGGACTATGATCCGGGATTGCGTGACATCTTGTCCCGGAATTTGCATAACAGAGTGTCCTTTATCCCGGGACGTGGAACGTTCTTCAACAACACAATATGCTGATTGTTTGTTGAGGGTTAATTTTATTTACGTTTTGCTTTTATGTTTAATTATACGCTTTAATCTTAGAGCTTGTTGAGATTATTTTCTTTGCAGATGTCGTGTTTATTGATATATGAAAAATCGGATTGTTTTTTATTTACGTTTGTTGTTTTGTGTTGTTGTATTTTGGCCCTTAACCAAAATCTTTAGAAGCGGGTAAAACTTATTATCGATACAATTAAATTAAATTAAAGTGCCTGTTTGTAACTTCAAAACAACAATTTTTTACTGAATGCATATGAAAGTACTTATAACAAAAACACATTTTTTTAAGTTTTGTCTATTTTGTTTGTTCCGGCTTATCTCCGAAATGGCTGGACTAATTTTAACGGGATATTGCTGTTGTTATAAGGAGTAACTTAGGCTTACTTTTACTAAAAAAAAATTAAGGTTCCGTACAAAAAACATAAAACCCTTGAATTTGTTAATAAAATCCGATTCAAATAGGGAAATATTATTTTTATAATCATTTCAAGGTCGCGGGAAGCAGAGCTAGTTATTCAATAAAAATAACTCTACTACCTACTTAGTGTTTGCCTGTCCAAGGTGAGGAGAGACTGCAGAAGCCTGTCCTGCAAATTCGTGATAATTCGAGAAATAATTATGATTTTTTTTTTTTCCAAATCATCGACATCATCATCTGCCTAGCCTTTTCCCAACTATGTTGGGGTCGGCTTCCAGTCTAACCGGATGCAGCTGCGACTGCCTATCTGACCTCCACAACCCAGTTAATACTGGGTAGTACGATACCCCTTGGAAAGACTGGTTGTCAGACTTTTCGGGCCACTGACTACCTAATGACTGTCAAAGATCTATGACAGATAAAGACAAATGACAGCCGGGATCAACGGCTTAACGTGCTTTCCGAGGCACGGAGGAAACTCGGTATGTAATGGGTGATCACTCATCCACAGACCAACCTAGGCAAGCACGGCTTAACCTAAAGATCGACCCGAGCGGCTGTTATTATTTAGCCACGAGCTCCTCTTTTTTCTGCCAAATATTTCACCATAATTTTTCCCTAACCCATCCACACCCAGTACAACTCAAACCAGAAAACAGCACCGATCTTCACGAAAAAAATCGAAGTCCCAAAACTTTTGCCCTCAAAAGCCGAAAGCCGCTAGATATTAGCAAAAAGTCATTAAAAGTAAGGGCGGTGTTCATCATACCGGCTTCAAAGTAAGTATTAAACGGTAAGTTGGGATCTTAAGTTAAAAAGTTCATTCATTTAACGGTCGTATGCGTTCGTGGGGCGGTCGCTGAATTTCAAATTTTAACACGTATAAATAAATGTTGTGGGCCGGTTTTTATGAGGTACAGTGTACGGTTTGGTGTTGTTTTTTTTGAAATAGAATTGTAGGAGAGACCTATGATTAGAAGTATTACTAAAAACACTTTCTGTATCCCACAGAAAGTGTTTTTAGTAAATGATAAAAATGTGTCAATGTTCTTCTTTGGTCAATTGTTTTCAAATTATTCATTCCTTAAGTCAATATTTTTGTACATTATGTAATGGTTTTGTATTGTTATACTAAAATGGTGGCTTTTGTAGGCCAAGAAAATGAGAACGTCTGCGCGGTCGGGCTGAGGTGGCGATCCAAATGTATTGTGGAGTTGGCGCGTGGAGAGGCTTCGAGCAACGCTCGTCCGCGCGGTTGGGAGGTGTATGTGTGTTAGGCATCGACGGATTTCATACAAGCCAATATGACGTGAGATCCACTTCACCACCCAACCGCGCCGACGAGCGGCGCAAACCGCCTCTCCGCGCGGCACACAAAAAAACGCGCCTCTAGCGGCAAAAATAATCCCAACCTAACTTTGCGTTCTTTATTTAGATACTAACAAATTTTGAAGGAAACTCCATGAGCATCTTACACTATTATAAATGCGAAAGTTTGGATAGATGGATATTTGTTACTCAATCATGACAGAACGGCTGAACGGATCTGGATGAAATATAGGCAATTTTTTTTCTCGCATGGCTCCACGCGAATGAAGTCTTGGGCAACCGCTAGTTGTTTCATTATGTCTAAAGAATTCTCGATAGCGTAAATGTCGTAATGAATGTTGTTGAACGTCAAAATGCATGGCATTGCTAATGTTCGAGTATTACAGTAAGGTTGTTCTTAGTTCAACAAGAGATTGAGAATTCATGCAATGAAGATGCCAGCTCGATTAAAACGAATGGTTCAAGATCCCAGGGTCACCAGACCTTACTTATTTTCTGAGTAACAAAACGTGTGGTAACTTTACCCACACATTTTAACCTAAAAAGGTGAGATGAGGTTAAAGTTACCTAAAAATACTACAAACTTTTTTAAATTCCGAGCACTGATTTTTACATTTGTTGAATAGAATATTGTTAAAAAATAAGAATCAAAACTGCCAGACACTTCCCGTTGACGGAAATTTCTGCCAGACGCTTCACACACTACTCGATCCCCCACATTTTTTAATCAGAAAATGAATAATTTCGTGCACGACTATTCCATTGCCTGTTACAGCAAAACTTAACCACTAACGAAATAATGAAAATAAAACACATCAAAACGATTACAAGAAATTGCCCAATACAATTTAATCAGGCAATCTTAAAGTTACTTTAAAGGCTTACAATGGTCAAAAAGTAAAGTTTCTCAAAGGCCCGAAAACTCTTTAATTCATTTATTCAACTCTAAACTTGGTTTCCGCGCCATCAGTTTATCGTATTACCGATTATTAAATCTAACTTTTGATTTTGTACTCAGAGGTTTAATTTTCATTTTGGGCTGAACTTTACTAATGTTTCGATCTCTCCGACGTTATTATTTCTGTGTAATTTACCGCTTTAGTTGAGTTTTGTGGTGATCCAAGGATTTATTTAATACTTTTTGTTTGATTTGGGTCTAGACTGAAGTGTGAGATTTGCTTTTTGAGCTGTGGTCTAGACTTTAAATCTAGGTTGTATTTAATTACTGCCCCGCTGGTCTAGTGGTCGCAAGTGCGACTGCTGAGCATGAGGTCTTGAGTTCGATTGCGGGGTCGGGCAAAGTGTTATTGGGTTTTTGCATCAGGAAATTCTCAGTAGTGGTCACGGAGTCTGGATCTGTGCCTGGTTAATGGCAATAGACTCACCCCCTAGTACATGGGACTTAAACATAACTGGTGAAATGTGGGTGTACTATTAGGTACGCCTCTGCCTAACTTTTCGGGGATAACTTTACAGGCGTGATGTTATGTTATGTTTTTGTTTGACTTGGGTTTAGTCTGAGACCTTTTGAACTGTTGTCTAGACTTTAAATCTAGGTTGTATTTAATTAATTCGAGGTGTTCGTAGACATTTAAAAGATAGTAAGGTCGTTTTTTATGGAAAACGGAGTCTATTTTTTTGATTAAAAAAAACCCTCCCCTCTCCCCCTCCTCCCCTTCCCTTTAAAGTTTCCACTAAAATATTGATCGTGAAATTTTTCATCGAAAAAATAAATATAAAAAAAGAAAAAAAGAAACGAATATCGAAATATTCAATATTTCGGACGATGCGATGTAAAATTTCACGGAGAATATTTTAGTATTACACAGAGCGATATTTCATAATTTTATAAAACATACAGTGAAATATATAGCTATTTGCCACGTTGACAAATTTTAGAATGCGCCTTATTAAAAGGAAATCGACAATCATCAGAGGTCAAGGCGATCGTTTTTAGTCGACGTAACGTGAGATTTGACACCAACTAATATAACTTGACACCTGGATGAAGATGGAGTGACTAATTGTCGTGAATCGTCTACATGAGAGATTAGACCACAATAGCCAACAGCCGTCAGAAATGAAAAGAAGCTTTTGCCCAACAGTGGGACAGTATGGGCTGATATAATAATAATGTAACTGGAGACTGGAAAGGAGAATAGGGTATTATGGGAGCTTGGAAGAGGCCTATGGAGACCAGCAGTGGTCTGCGAAAGTTTGAGCTGATTGTAGACATACAGCATTTCGAGTCGAACAAAGTAATCAAGTCAGAATATTGAGGATTACAAAATCAAAAAAAAAAAAACGTTAAAAAAGAAAACAACTATGAAAATAGGTAAATACTGAAGAATAGATAATACTGGGTAACAGGTATAATGAGGAGCTCGTGGCTTATAATAACAGCCGCTTGGACCAATCTTCAAGTTAAGCCGCGCTTGTCTACGTTGGTCTGTGAATGGGTGACCACCCATTACAAGCCTAGTTCCCTCCGTGCCTCGGAAAGCACGTTAAGACGTTGGTACCGGATGTCATCTGTAGATCGCTGGCAGTCGTTACAGGTAGTCAGAGGCCCGAAAGGCTTTTTTTTTTTTTTTTTCCGGATGGGAAATCATCAAATGACCCCCCCACTCTGGGCGGAGCGGAAGGGAGTGTCAGACTTGTACTGACTAAAACCCATCCATGTTCCTTCTTTGCTCTTTGTGTTCCAGGGCCACGGTATCTCTTTCGAACAGTCCCGCAGCCCTGGCAGGCATCGGCCCTTGCGGACCCCTACTCGGTTGCTGACATCTCTTTGAGGCGCGCGTGGAACACGAACGCGCCGTCGACACGGCCTGTCGTCATAAGACGGCCGGACGGCGAGCTGGCCCATAACTCGCCGTCCACAGGCCCGCGCCTACGGTGGCCGGGACCCACCACGTGACCCCCAACGCCCAGGGCGTCTCCCGCGGCGACTGGGACGTGAGGTTCTTTCCCTCTCACGTCCCGCCACCTCCTTCACTAGCATGACTGCTTCGCAGAAGGAGGTGACGGCTTCCCATTCCCTCTCGCTCCGGATCATGGCTTGAACCAAGGCCGGACGCGAGAGATCGCCGCTGCCAATCGCCGCTACTAGGACACGGCGGTGCTCCGCCCAAGCGGGGCAGACCTCCACGGTGTGCTCCACCGTGTCCTCCGGACGATCCTCGCAGTGGAAACACCCGGGCGTTTCCTCCCGCCCGATTCGGTGCAGGAACCTCCCGAAGGCCCGAAAGCCTGACAACCAGTCTTATCAAGAGGTATTGTATTACCCAATACTCACTGGGTTGTGGAGCTCAGATAGGTAGTCGCTCCATGTAAAATACTGGTATTCAGCTGCATCCGGTTAGACTGGAAACCGTCCCAAACATAGTTGGGAAAAAGCTAGGCAGATGATGAACCAAAATAGGTAAATAATCGATGCAAATATAAACTCATTGTGGTGTGTACTACCCGCATATTCTTTGTTTGACAAGCATTGTTCGCTTAGTTGTCACTACTCATGACATTTATAGACATAATATTACCAACGCGAAACAGTCTGCTTTCATTCAATTACACATTTAAAAAAAAACTAATAAATTGAGCCACTTCTGTCATTTTATTTTATTTTTCGTTTTTTCTGGTGAAGGTTGCAGGGATCCGCTGGATGCGAGTCGCACGGGTCCGGTCAGTGTGGCGACACTTGGGGGAGGCCTATGTCCAGCAGTGGACGTCTTTCGGCTGAAATGATGATGATGATGATGATGATATTTTTCGTAGCGTATTTTTGTTTATCTTTGAATTTGTTCACAAAAGTTAATAACAGCCAGGTGGTTTTTGAGGTCCTCAAAAAATTCAAAAACTACTCGATACATTTATAAATTTCAGTTAAGTTCTTATAATACCTCAGTGTTCAGAAAAAAAACCCAACCAAGTGCAAGTCGTAATTACAAGCACACAGGCTTCCGTAGCACCAAAAAATATAATTAAAATATTTTGAAGGCTCATTCACAAGTTGTATTGAAAATTACTTTCAACAGCAAAGCTAAATTTGTTTGTCATAGCATGTTAATGAAAAACAAAGTTACTGCTGCAGTTTGATGGAAAAGTCCCGTATCTCAAAAACTAAACATCAAATCTTATTCAAACCAATATTCGTTAAAAGTTTTTTTACGTTCTACAATCCTACATTTTTTCAGAATTTTACTTTAGAAATTAGAGGGGACACACACACACTGGAAATATCTATCTTTCAAACGATTGACTTTGAGAAAAAATAATTTTAGGGAAATCAAAGTCATTTTTAAAGACCCATCTATAGATACCCCGCACGAATAGGTTTGATGATTTTTTTTTTAATTATTTTTTCGGAATGAAGTGAGCAACAGATAGAGAGACATGACGAATCTATAAGGTTTCCATTTTTTGCCATTCGGCTACGGAACTCTAAAAAAATGAAGGTACGGAGAAATTACAGTTCGGTTTTACATTTGAAAAAATCGGCGTAACTAAATTGACATAAAAACCACTGAAAAATAAATAAGTAAGTCTCAGAAAGCACTTAATTAAACAAAAAACCCAACCAGTCCACCCGTGAAATAATATTAGATAACTTCTTCACCTTATTACGGCGACATTGTAACCATAATTTTGACTTGAAAGTCCGTCTGTCAGCACCCCTCGGATAAATCGTGAATATAAAATTATCACCTCGCGACCTGAGTCGGCGCGTTTGCTTCATTTTAATAAAAAAAAAAGAAAAAAGCGCGCGTAAATGCTGGACGCCATTTTTTTTGTCGCCTTTTTTTGTCCGCCATTGCAAATCTTCGTAAACTCAATTGATTCTTGTTATTAAGTTTAAAGGTTGATTTTGAATAAAATTGATTGTTATTCAGCTGACTGTAGCTATTATTTTAGTAAAATCAATTTTGGGTGACTCTTTTAAAATAGATTTTTGCTTTCGATGAATTTTTAGATTTAATAATTTGATTAAGTTGCGATTCGGCCAATATTTTTTGCTCTCTACGACAGAATACGTAATAAAATTCTTAGTACAAGTATCTCTACACAAATTATTTATTTATCATACTCATCATCTGCCTAGCCTTTTCCCAACTATATTGGGGTCGGCTTAAAGCCTAACTGGATGCAGCTGAATAAAAGTATTTTACATGGAGCGACTGCCTGTCTGAATACAACTCAGTTGCTGTGGAACATTATAACCTTAAAAACTGGTTGTCGACTGTCAAAATTTCGAACGATCACTGGGGTCTGTACAGGAGTTCGTGGTTACATAATAACAGCTGCTCGGTTTAAACCATTACTAACTACAACGCATTAATAACACCCACAACTGTTACCATCAGAACTTAGCACTAAAACTTATCTGCTAAGAAATGGCCTTCTTAACATTTGGCATTAATCCAAAAAATTAATTGGAGAAAAGCGTTCGCTCAACAGCGCTTTTAGCACTGTCAAGCGCTGTAAAGCGCTCAAGGCTCAAGTGCAAGCGTGTCGAGTGTAATTAGTGCAATCAGTGTGAATCACGTTTTAGTCAAGTGCGCTGTTGTGCCGAGTAGTTATGTCGTTACTATAGGCACATGCTCGGATTTTGGGCGAATTTGGTGCGAGTACATCGTGTGGTTCTACTAGTATAGGAAGTCCAGGCAGCTTAACATAGCCACCGGTAACGACAAAAGGTTTGTTTTATGTTATAAAACAATAACGTGCACGGTGGAAGGGAAACCGACGCTAAAATGATTACACCTTATTCAGTACATTATTCAGGAACCCCCCTATTTAGAAATTGTTGGTAGGTTATTCAATAAAACAGCTGTTTCCTATAAAACTGCAATAAATAATAAATAAATAAACATTTATTTCAGAATAGCTTCCATATTTGTTAGTAACAATGAAAACTTATACCCTAGTGTTAGTAACATTTACTCTAAGCTGCGTGAGGCACGGCGATCCTGGGGAATGTCTACTTGACTGCGTGCAGCCGTATCCACTGCCCCAAGATCGGAGAGTCCCACCTATCAGCCAATGTTCTAAGAATGGTGGCCGAAAAACTGTCATTACCTGCACGGTCAAAATATATGAAACAGCTGATTTTTAAAACAATTACCGATGAATGAAAAAATTCTTAATTGGTTTAGAATGATGTACTGATAATCTGATATACTTGGTAACCGTTTTGGCGTCGTTGTCCCTTACACCTTGTATTTTATGTTCAGGCTACTTTGGCCCATAGATTAAACTAACAGACTAACATACCGGACGAGCCCCATCTTTAAGTCCAAGTCTTGTTGATACCAGGCAGAGGGTCTACACAAAGTTACATTTTCAAGTATAAAGATGATGGAAAAGTCTAGAATGTATTGGATTGACGAAAGCCATCGAGAAGCTTCTGTCAATTCTATTATAGAAATTCGAAACCTTTTGAAAGCGATTGGCATTAGTCTTCGTCCTCAGGTTGGTCATGATGAACAAAGGAATAAGACTGCCTCGTTGCTGAGCTGGAGGTCCTGGATCCGATTAACATTTCGGGCAAAGGGTTATTGGGTTTTTCCATTAGGATATTTTCAATAGCAGCTGCGGAGTCTGAATTTGTGCCTGATTTATGTTAATAGGCTCGCCCGCTGTCGGGACTCAAAAACATACCTGACGAAGCGTGGGTATACTGTTACGTACCTCTGCCTAACACTTTGGGAATTACAGGTGTGACGTTATGTAAGAAAATGCTATGAAAGATTTGTGTGGTATCAGTAGGCCTAATTATATCTAATAATAATTCTCTAAACCACCAAAGACGGCTGCGATTCGACGTATAAACGAAGACTAGAACGTTTTACGTGTGTTTCGATTTGTGCAGTTTAATACCTGTTATGAGACATGGACCCCTGGTAGCAGAAACGCTCGACATTTCACGAAGTGCATTAATGTGAGAGGCTGTTACTGCGCTTTTGACTAGCTCTTCAGTAACATCTCTTAAATATTTATTAACAACCACATGATGCGAGTTATTTGCTTCGAATTTGTGAACGTTTTCAACAGATAGCTTCATTATGAGGTAGTACTTGTCTAATTCTACTAGAACGTATTACTAATATAAAAATTATCCTATCATCGAAATTCATTTAGCAGCTATGTGAATTCCTGCCAGGCTGCGGGACTGTTCGAAAGAAATACCGTGGCCCTGGAATACAAAGGGCAAAAGAAGGAACATAGATGGGTTTTTTAGTCAGTAGAAGTCTGACCCTCCCTTCCGCTCCACCCAGAGTCGGGGTCATTTGATGATGACCCATCTGAAAAAAAAAAGATTTTGAATTGTTATTTTTTTACAGATCGTAGATATAATTGGCAGTAAGCGGGACATTGCTCGTAGAAAAGAAGGCCAATAAAGTCGTATCGGCGGACGCAGCGTTGGCAGACGACCCACAATGTGGACTGACGACCTGGCGAAGGTTGCTATAATCTAGCGGATGAGAACAGCGCAGAATGAACTTTGGGTAGGTCATTCGGCTGAAATGATGATGATAGAAACAAATAATATAACCAAAAAAAATACGCATTTTATTCAACTATGTATGATGATAACATAAAAACCGAAGTGTAGACACAAAACAAAAAAACAGAACATTACCTAAACGTATGAGACATTATACTTCTAAACGTATCAAACACTGATTTAAAAGTTCTAACTCTGGCTGCAGGAAAGAGAAGATCTAACAATCCTCTTTGGTGATTTTCATTCTTTATAGGTATGACTACTAAATCTTCCGGTTTTCCAGTCGTCGTTGTTGTGGTCGTAGATGTTTTATTCTTCATTTTCTTCACGAATGTAGCATTCAGCCGGAACTTCGGCTGCAGGATAGTCCTCGGCGGGATGGTTTGTGTCTTCGGGTGAAACTCCACGAACTGTGTGTGACCTTTGCTCAAGTGAAACGATTCATCGTCTTTTGGAGTCGTCCTCGGTTTTGATTCTTTATAAGGTTCTGTTGTTCGAGTTTTTACCGTTGTACCGACTATATCCTCGGCTAACAGAGCCAGGCTGTTGCTGTATATGTCGTGGAAGTTCACAGTCGAAGGTGCATTGTCTATACTGTAGGTGTACCCTTGCTGTTCTTCTGATGATTCTCCATTGTTTAGTGGCTGTGGGAGAGACAAATTAATGAATTAAATTTTAACAAGATTAACTAGCTATTATTCGCTTTTCGGTAGATCATTTCAATCCAACAATTTTTTTGTCTTTTCCATTACTGTTTTGGGGGTAAGAAGAACAGGGTGTATAGGGAGGATCCCCCAACTAGACGGGCAGTAGCCCACCAGACACATCAACTGTCTGGTAGGAGGGTCCCCTTTTTCCATGGATGATGAAGAACTTTACACCCTGTTCTTCAGAACCCTTAATCTTTATCAGCGATAGAATTTTACTTTGCCTAGGTGCTTAAAATCAGAGGCTTAACGTACTTTCCTTACGAAAGGGTCTTGTAATGAGCCCCTACAACTCCACACATAATTAAACACACCAACGCGACTTAAAACATCTGTACAAGCCTACCACACTATTCCCAAACCACTGCAACTCTTGAAAGCCAGAATCAACAGTGGCGACCACCAGAAAAGCGCCGAAACAATGAAGCTCGACGAACTCCCAGAGAAACAATTTAAACTGTTCTGGATCCCCCAACGAAATAAATCAGAAAAAAAAAGTAGTTGAAAAACTAAAAAATCCGATTGAAAAAACTGAAAAGCATAAAACAAGCACATTATAAATTAAACAAAAGCTGGTAGTAGGCGGGGCCATTTGAATATAAAATTATAAAAATGGAATGGGCTGCCTGCTTCCAGCTTTTGAATTATTTTTCTGAATAAAGAATCGACGGAAAGAAATAGCTAAACATACATATAGAACTTTATCCCAAACAGAAACATAGGTCGAGTCTCCAACATTGTGGGTTATTGAATCATCGTTTGCTCCTCGAGGAAATACTCTGGTTTTTGGCGGCGTAGAAGGAGTCTCCTGACCTGATGACTCGACATCAGCCAACGAGTCAGATGAGTCTCCATCGCATGGAACGCTTATCTGGAAAATATAGTTCAGGTAAATCGCAGAAAGAAAATTATACAAGCTGTAAACGGAGGGTCCGTTTACACCTTGTAATTTTGGCAATAAATAAATACAAAATGAACACTATTTTTTCGTTGTGATCCTTTGATTGGTTCAGCATATTTTCTACAAGGTGTAAACGTACCCTTCACGAAGCCGTCAACAAAGCATTCTGTACATACATCAAACTAAGTAACTTTACGCAAAAATATTGCTGGGAAACGACGTTCCTTTTTGGGGTGAAATATCATGGTTTACGGTAGGACAAGGAAGTCACGCACTCAAAACATTGTGCTGGTGGATGCATTGAATAGTACAGGGGTCATAGAGGTATTTAAAGTCAAGTTATAAGTTGGAATGCGTCAAGTTGACCCCTATTGTCTCCGAAATTAGAAGGTTCCCAGAATGGTCTAGAACAACAAAAATATCGCAATGACTGACGGGGAGAACAAGTGCCTTTTGGCTTCGTTAAGAGTCCTTTTACACCTATTGTACTCAGGAGTGACTAATAACAAAAAAAATAGGTCAGTCATACAATTAACTGGCGACCTGTCTTTGCTTCAAACGGTTTTTACGACTTGTCAATGCATTCGGATTTCTTTATTATAAACAAGTTCAGTATTATTATGTCCATAAAACATTTTCATTTTTTTGACCCCCGACGCAAAAAGAGGGGTGTTATAAGGTTGACCGCAATGTGTGTGTGTGTGTCTGTCTCTGGCACCGTGGCTCTTAAACGTGTGAACCGATTTGGATGCAGTTTTTTTATTTCAAAGCTAGGTTCTTGGCGATGGTTAGATAAAGATAAAGATAAAGATATATTTATTGCATAACTTACTTACGGTTCTTAGATACGTTTTATCAAAATCAGTGCTGCCATTTACTAGATATTGGGGATGAAAGTGGATATGAAAAATCGAATATTTTCAAATATACCCAAGTGGGGTATCAAATGAAAGTGCATGATGTGTATATTCCAATTAGATATGTTTTATCAAAATCGGTGTAGCCATTTACTAGATTTGGGGGATGAAAAATCGAATATTTTCAAATATACCCAAGTGGGGTATCAAATAAAAGGGCATGATGTATATGTTACAATTAAACATGTTTTATCAAAACCGGCTCAGCCATTTTATTGACTTTTCAAATATTTGTTCACTTTTCTTTGATGCGATGGGGGTTTTTAAAATTTTAAATTTGTATATTATATTTTGTCGGTCTGTCTTTTTGTTCCGCCTAATCTCCGAAACGGCTAGACCTAGTTTTCACGGGACTTTTACTGGCACATAGCTGATGTTATAAAGTAGAGTAGAGAAACTTGTGCTACTTTTATTTTAGAAAAATGGTTAGAGCCTCGGCAAAAAATTTAAACCCTTGAAATTGTTAACAAAACCAGATTCAAATAGGGTAGTCATATTTTTATAATAATTTAACGAGGACGAAAGTCACGGGTAACAGCTAGTTAGGAATAAATTCTCTTAATTGAATGTTAAACTGCATCAAAATTTAGAAGGAAAACGAAGTCACACAGGCAGTCACACACGAAAGGTGACTTTAATTTATAAACTATTTTTCTCTATTAAATAGAGTAAACTAACCATATACATTTATTTTATTAGCTCGTATTATCCCACTTCTGAGCAAAAGCCTCCTCCCATTCCACGATGGCGTGCTTCTTCTCGCCAATTCGCGAGGAAGCCATCCAAAACGTCCCGCCATCTTCTCTTCGGTCTACCGCGACCCCGTCTAGCTGTTTCAGGGCTCCAGTCTTACGATATTCGGGCCCACAGCTGTACCATATACATTATTACTAACAGCTGTGCCATATACATATTATCATATTCATTATTAATTAAAAACTATTAAATAAACTAAAAACAAGCTGTAAAAGAATTAATTATCACACATTTTATAATTATGTAAATATTTTATATAATTATAAAATTTATAATTATGTAAAATATTTGGCGATGGCAATTGCATAAGTACGGTGAAATTACTTTATATTTTGATGAACATGTGCAAGACGTAGCTGGTATATATTTAAAATAATGTACCTACATACAGGCAGGTGTTATTTATGCATGGTAGTTTTGAATTAATGTTTTGATTTCCTTAATATATATTATTACAAAACAATCTGAAAGATTTTATAATTATAACAAATACAGAACGAAGATGAGAACGCAAAATGTCGATATAAACTCATAACATAGCATAATCAGCCTATGTTCCCACTGCTGGGATAAACGGCCTCCTCTCTATGAGAGGAAATGGGCTATAATCCACCACGCGGGCCCAGTGCGGGTTGGTAGATGTCACATGCCTTCGAATTTGTGGTTCCAGGACATGCCGGTTTTCTCACGATGTTTTCCTTCACCGTTTTTGAGAGCAGTGGTGATGAAATAAATTACACAAAGTAATGCGCCTGCCTGGGTTCGCACCCACGACTTACTGTTTGTAAGTCGGAGCCGCCACCACTAGGCCACCGCTGCTCTCTCTGCTGACATAAACGCAAGCTAAATAAAAATGTTTAAATACGATATTGCAGAGAGAAAGGTTACAACTACTTTTATAATTTTCACGTTCAAAAATTTATGAATATTTATTTAGTTTGAATATTTCCATAAAATATGTTTCGACTTAAATGTGCTCTTGTGCATAGGCTCTATGGGTTATGAATTTACAAAACTTTAAAGCTTACTTTTAATAAGCCCTGGTAAAAATGACGATCTTTCATACAAATTTCCATCCCTTTTTAAAAAAAGTAAACTTTCGGAAAGACTTTCGGTATTACAAAAAAAAAAACACTCAAAAGTTCAAGCTCCTAGGAGTATCACATTTCATAAGTTTTTCAAATTTATTTAATTATTCGTCGTTGTATAATATACTTACTTTTAGTTTTCTTTTTATCATTATTTTAGTTCTATTTGTAGCCTCAAGTCTGTATATAATGTATTTAATATACTTTTGTTTTTAATACTTAAATAAGTATGTGATAAAAAATAAATATTCATAGCAGCAAACTAAAAAAAAAAAAACCTAGATATTATTTACAAACTATAAACAGACCATTTTGTCTTAATTTTTATTATTATGTAATTCTATTTGTAGTCTGTAAATAATGTACATAATAACCTTACTTAAATAATTATTAAATAAATGAAAGTATACAACATTACTTTAGTATATGCGAAACCTGAAACACGTGTCTAGTATTATTATGTAAAGAATCTGTGTATAAAATTTCAAAAATGTATCTTGAAAAATTACAAAGTTATAAGCTTGTTCTGTTACCTGGTTGTCGGCACAAAAACGTGGTCACCACGCCCAGCGTTCGCGCCCCACGCTCCAGCGTTGTCTTGAGCTCATTGATAATTATATTTTGGCAGTGAGTACCTAAATGATTGCGATAGGTACTTAGTGTCGCTCGGTATCCAACTTGTAGGCTTTTTTAAATATTTTTGGGATAAAATATAACATGGGTTAAAAATTATTGGAATCGATTCAGTTACTTATTCTGAACAAACTATATTCAGGTTTCGCATATACTAAAACTAATGTTGTATACAGTACTTATAATAAAAATACCTAAAATAATTTGGGGTTTATCAAGAGCACTTTTATTTTTGAATCACTATTTAAGAACAAATTCGACAACCAAATTAAAAATTAAAGGTACTCACCAATATGAGAACTGCAGCGACTACTATACCAACTTGACGCATGTTGTATCAACGATAGTAAGACTACAACTAAATGTCACTATTATCGTGGCTACTCAATGACACGTACAACTGACGGCGTCCCAATTCATTGTTCTAACCATACAATGAAAGTGTTTATTCATTAGGAATTAAATAGTAATCAATGTCATTGTGTATTAGTTGAAAGCAATATAAAAATAAAACTTTTCGATAATACGCCCTGTATTGTTAAAAAAAAAGTGTTATTTTTATATTGGTCTCGCTAACGCTCGCGGCTTAATCTGAGTGGTAATCTGCTTACAAAAGTCGTCGTTAGCCTTTTCCAAACTATGTTGGGGTCGGCTTCCAGTCTAATCGGATGCAGGTGAATACCAGTATTTAATTAAATTTCACCGACTGCCTATCTGACCTCTATAACCCAGTTAGTACTCGATAATACGATACCCCTTGATAAGACTGGTTGTCAGACTTTCGAGTCAATGACTACCGGTAACGACTGTCAAAGATCTAAAAATTACAGTGGGGACCAATGGCTTAACGTGCTTTCCGAGGCACGAAAGAAACTCGGTATGTAATGGATGGTCACTCATCCACAGACCGACCTTGGCAAGCGCGGCTTAACACTGAAAGTCGGCCCGTGTGGCTGTTACAACTTTTTTTTTCAAACCCATCACTTCCTATCGCCTCACCGACATCGTTTCATGTGTGTTGTTTGTTTAGTTTTGCTGTTGAATGTAATACAATACAACATATTATGAATGAGTCTTCAAAATATTTTTATTATATTGTTTGGTGCTACAGAATTCTGTGTGCGTGTGAGTACAACTCGAACTTGGCCGGTTTTTTTCATCCTCACATAATATGCTTGCTGTTACAGTCATTATATTAAATACTTTTTTTATTTTGTTTGTGATGATTCATTTTTCTGTAGATATTTTCGATGAAACATAGCTGAATATACGTTCGAATGTCATATTGGAATTTGACATTGTGAAACACATTTGAATGGGAATGTCCGGTACAGGTATGTGAATATTCAGTTTCAAAAGAATTTGGTAATTGATATTCTGTGGATGGTATAAGTTTTTCCAAAATAATTGAATAAAAATAAAATTGAAATATATATTTGTAATTTCAAAATAACAGCTTTTTACTAAATGCATAATTATGAAAGTACGGTACTTATAGTTAAAAAATATTTTCTTAATTTTTGTCTGTCTGTTTGTTCCGGCTATTCTCCGAAACGGCTGGACCCATTTTGACTGGACTTTTACGTGCAGATAGCTGATACTTTGATTTTTTAGAAAAAGTATTAGGGTTCCGTGCATAAAAATTAAACGCCTGAAATTAACAAAAACCAAATCAAATAGAGAAAATATTATTTTAAAAATAATTTCACGCGAAAAACGTCTGAGGCAACAGCTAGCAATTAAATAAGAAAAAGGATTGCAAAATAATGTAAAATTAACTTTGATTTTGAGAAATAGGAATTAATTATTGAGAAATGTTACTGACGAATGGTGGGCGAGTTTGATGGGTAAATCCACCTGTCCTCAATCCTGGGACATGAAAACAGGCGTTGCTTGCTGAAGGGTAGAAATACGTGTTCCATTATGTGATTACAGGCTCAACATTCTCCTGCCAATGTTCCAATTTATTTGGGATCGGCGCAGCATGTCTTCGTCTTGCTTATTTCCTAGTCTTTCTAGCTGTATCATCTTTCTCACAGTCCATTCATCGTTTCTCTGGTCAAACGTTACTCTTCAACATTCATAGTCGAAATATTCGTCACGATATTTTAATAATTCCACAACATCACAACTAGAATCAAGTGTATTTAAAATACTAACTGTACATACGTATTATATTATATTTTATTAAATAGGAACAACAAACAGCTACACTATGGGATATTACAACATGATAACATAAATAACTTAAATAATAATGCAGCCCACAGCGCTGTTCAAAAATGACCAATGACTAAACTTTAAATAGCTAGCAAATAATAATTATAACAATTAAAAACGATTAAATGAACTAAGAGCAGCGGTGGCCCAGTGGTGGAGACCCCGACTTACGAGCAGTAAGTCGTCGGTTCGAACCCAGCCAGGCGCATTACTTTGTGTAGGTTATTTCATCACCACTGCTCTCAAAAACGGTGAAGGAAAACATCGTGAGGAAATCGGCATGTTCTAGAACCAAAAATTCGAAGACATGTGACATCTACCAACCCGCACTGGGCCCGCGTGGTGGATTATAGCCCATTCCCTCTTATAGAGAGGAGGCCTGCGTCCCAGCAGTGGGAACATTAATAGGCTGATTATGCTTATGCTTAAATGAACTAAACTAACAACAAATATAAAAGGACATAACTCCTGCTCAACGGTGTCAGCTGGTAATGTGCCCAAGAGACTGGTGGCGTTGTCACGTTGTATGGCACCATTTAGCCTCTGGCCAAGTTAAATGTCAGCCCTTGGGTCGCGGGAAGTTGTTTCAAAATTTTCTTATACAGACTATGAGCACTTGGCCCCAGAGTTTCAACCCTAAGCGGCTCAAAAATTCAGTTTATTACAACATTTATTAAGGGTATTACCTTATAAAGTTTGACATTCAAAAGTGCCTTTTGATGGTCCAATTAAATTTATGTGTCAGAGTGAATGTTGCCCTAGACACAGTTTTTAATTTCAGACCGACACTACCGAATACTTACCATAACTCTGATTTTAATTACATTTACCTCAAAACATTAATATCATAATCTCAACATTTTAATGACGTCGAACATCAAAAAGTTGGCATAATATTCATAACAGTGCATGTAGAGGGGAGGCAAGCGAGATAAAATCGTATTTGGCCGCAAATAAAAGGAAGCCAGCACGTACGACCCCGCTGCGCGCACGCCACTGGGGCGCGCTTCCATTGATTCAGACGGCACGAGAATAACGAAACATTTAGTAACATCACACGTCTACCTGCAGAGCATTGTATCTATTTCGAATACACTATTTTACGATTATTGGTTTATTTGTTAATGGTATCTAATTAAATTTTTTCTCATAAGAATATTCCTCTTGGCTGAATGCCATGGTCATGGCAGTTAATCTCGGCGGAGAGTATGCATAAACGCGGGAGTATGTATGTATACTATATATAATATTATAAAGCTGAAGAGTTTGTTTGTTTGGTTGAACGTGCTCATCTCTGGAACTACTGGTTCGAATTGAAAAATTCTTTTAGTGTTGGATAGCCCATTTATCGAGAAAGGTTATAAAATGTCATATATAATAATATTATAAAGTTGAACAGTTTGTTTGTTTGGTTGAACGCGCTCATCTCTGGAACTACTGGTTCGAATTGAAAAATTCTTTTAGTGTTGGATAGCCCATTTATCGAGGAAGGTTATAGGCTAAAATGTCACGCGGATGAAGGTCGCGGGCAACAGCTAGTAGAGTAAACAATGCAGCATACAAAAAAAAAACGAATCTCTTTGAATACTCATAGTTAAAGTACAATTATTCCTGTCGTGTCTTAATCTATCTCTTTTTCAATATGGTCTTCATTTATTGTCGTTAATGTCAAATTTGTAATAATGTATTCTTCCTATGTGACCTGAATGCGTTCCATAGAAACGCAACATGACAGATTGGAGAAAGATTACTATGGCGCCTGTGCCTTTGGTAGTATCCATTTTGTAAATCAACTACAAAAAGCTCTACAGCAAAATATGACACAAATGAAGGACTGACACAATTCGAAATCCCGCAGTTAAGTTTATCAGCGAGTTAAGACTATATAGAAAAACCCGATAACAACTGTCGGGCAGTAGCCCATCATACTCGACATCCATCTGATCGGAGGATCCTCTCTTTTTTATGGAGGATGAAGAACATTACACCATGTTCTTCATACCCTTATTTTTAATTTCGGAAATCATCAAATGACCCCTCGCGCTCTGGGCGGAGTGGAAGGGAGTGTCAGACTGTTACTGACTAAAACCCATCCATGTTCCTTCTTACTTGCCTTGTATGTTTCAGGGCCACGGTATCTCTTTCGAACAGTCCCGCAGCCCTTGCAGGCTTTTTCATACTCTTAAAAAATCATTTAAAAAAAATCCTCATAACCTAAAACCCTCACCTTTTTTTTTTTGTTTAGATTTTAAGTTTTTTAATTTTTTGTTTTTTATTTTTATATTTTTTTATTTTTTTTATACTGTGTGCACTTGTGGCATGTGAAAAATAAATGTATTTTCTTCCTTTCTTCTTTCTCATACAAAAATCCTTGCCGTACCGTCTCCAACATTGGACACTCGCTCCGCCTCGCTGCTCCCGTAAGGATGCTTATGATGCGGTGTTGCAGTTTATTTAATTTCCTCAAAGGCATTACGTGGAAAAAGCATGTTTTCAAGTGCCTCCCTGGCTTGCAGTGCGCTCCGCTCCTTTTTGTGAGCCCTTTCATGTTGGGAATATATTTTGACAGCGAGTTTCTTTTGATGAGAAAGTGGTGTGAAGTGGAGGAAGATAGCAGTGAGGTGTGTGTGGTTTTCTAAGAGTGGAAGATTTTGTTTATAAGGTGTGTTGTTTGCGAATACTGATCTATTTAAGATAAGGCGTAGGTAAGGATTTTCTTTAGATTAAAGTATTCATATAACTTACACTGTCATTTACGGGATATCTTCCGTGATTTAAAAGTGTCGAAATATCGGGAGCTCACAATAATTTAAAATCACGGAAGATACAGTGTAAGTTTAGTCATAAACCGTGAAAGCTTAAAAAAGTATTCATATTCGTAGTATTTATTTACTTATGAGTGTGATATTTGTCATCTTCTTGCCTTATTGGTATTGAGTTTGGGTCTCTTCGGGACTTGTTGTTATATTCCTCCAATATCTAATAATTTTCTACACTAGTACCAGCTCTTACTTTCTTATAGTTTCCTTCTTGCATTTTTTTTTGACATGTTTCGGGACTTCCTTTAAAGTGTATTTGTTGAGCATAACTGCAGCGTAACTTATTTTTTGATATTATAAAAAAAAGTTTCAATATCAATGTAAAATTCTTTTCGAATTGATGACTCAGATTTAGTCCAACCATGTACGTAGCGACCTGGACAGCTCTGTAGTATTCTTCATACTGTGTACTTTGCAGCAGTTACTGTAACTCTTGACATCACCGCGGTGCACGCTGTGCACGGACACGCGGCGCATTTTAGCTGCGTGGATTCATTTGTTTCACAACGTAGGTCTACGTTTCCACAGCAGTACACGCTAGACACCCACAACTAAGTACAACTGAAGCGTGCGTGTCCCACCGCGGCATAGTCGTGGTTTAATATTCGTGTATAGCGTGTACCGCATGCACAGCGCGCATGGCGTTGACAGCGTTGAGCTATGTGAGCGCCTTATTCGAGCAAGCCACGCATTTACTAATGACGTCATTTGATGCATAGCGTGTCCGTGGTTTGCAGTGGACACAATCACATACATTTTCTTGCAAAGCGAAGCTTAACACACGTGCGTAGCCTGTCCGTGTGCCGCGGTGGGTTAGCGCCTCTATCTTATCGTCTAACTGACAACTATTCTTGTACCTATCTAACACCAGAAAAGAAAATACAATCATGTCTAAACACAACATTATTTCCTAACTCAATATTTCACTTTCAGGAAAATCTAGTCGGTAAAGCTAGTACAGCCTTTAAGAACAACTCTATAAGCGTCACAGTGCTTTCACTGGGGCTTCTCGTAGTGACACGTATTCGTCTCCGGCGCGGAGACAGAGATGTGTTGGGGACATGGAACATGTCACCGCGGTATGGTCAAAATGTTCCTATTGTGAAATGTGCTTGATTGTTGTTTACTTTTGATTAAAATGTGATAAGTATGTGGTGGAACATATGGTGTGTTATTCAACAAACAGAAACAGGGTTTTCTTAGTCAGATTTAGGACGTGGGGGCCTTTTTTTTTTTTTTTTTTGGATGGGAAATCGTCAAATGACCCCCCCCACTCTGGGCGGAGCGCAAGGGAGTGTCAGACTTGTACTGACTAAAACCCATCCATGTTCCTTCTTTGCCCTTTGTGTTCCAGGGCCACGGTGTCTCTTTCGAACAATCCCGCAGCTCTGGCAGGCATCGGCCCATGCGGACCCCTACTCGTTTGCTGACATCTCTTTGAGGCGCGCGTGGAACACGAACGCGCCGTCGACACGGCCTGTCGTCATAAGACGGCCGGACGGCGAGCTAGCCCATAACTCGCCGTCCACAGGCCCGCGCCTACGGTGGCCGGGAGCCACCACGTGACCCCCGACGCCCAGGGCGTCTCCCGCGGCCTAAAATGGCCGCTTTTGCTGCATCATAATAGGATAATAATATGAACTACGTTATAATTCTTAAAAAGGTCAAAAGGTGATAATTCCTTATATTAACTGCGTCAGTGACCATTTTAACGTAAATATATTATATATCCTATTATGATTTTGCTAAAGTGACCTTTTTTGACCCCCTGAAGATATCAGAGTCGTAAGAAATCATGTGGATTGGAGAAGGCCAAAAACGTGGCTGTTACTCCTTCACGGAATTAGGTAAACAGTTATATTCATTGATTCATACATTATCTATGCCAAACTGGTATTAACAGTGAGAAGTTCTAAGAATTCTAAAATAAAAACTCCATTTTTTGGTTAACTTAAACTCGAATGGAACATCATCATCATGTCAGCCAAAAGACGTCCACTGCTGGACATAGGCCTCTCCCAAGTGTCGTCACATTGAGATACGACTCGCATCCAGCGGATCCCTGCAACCTTCACCAGGTCATCGGTCTACCTAGTGGGACGCCATCCAAATCAGAACTTTTCGAACGGAACATCGTCTTTTTTAATCAGAATAATTTCGCCAGAAACGCGACAACAAATGCCACATCCCCCATTTCCATGCTCCCAGACCCCACCGTAGGGATTCACTCCACGGGTGCGTTACTTGAATTTATTCCTGAACCTTTTGTGAAGGATTACGTTGACAAATTGTGTAAGCGAGTGCGATTTGTCTGTCTCACAGTCCCCTTATGGGCACAGATTTTAATGCTTATACGATGTTGTGATACTCTTTGAACAGTAGTTGAGAGTGGAGCGGGTATTGCAAGGGTCCGTAGGGGCTGGTGTAGACGTGGTAAGAAATATACCATTTGAGTGTTAGTTTTGAAGGTGTTATTTTGTCAGGAGGAATGTCAGTTTCCTTAATCGTACTAGTAAATCCAATCTAAAACATACATAACATAACATCATGCCTGTAACCCCCGAAGGGTTAGGCAGAGGTGTATTTACATAATAATACACCCACATTTCGCCAGTTATGTTTAAGTCCCATGTAATAGCAGGTAAAGCTATTGCCACCAACCAGGCACAAATTCAAAATCCGTGGCTGCTACTGAGAAATTCCTGATGTAAAAACCCAATACCACTTTGAATGACCCGGGAATCGAACCCAGGACTTCATGCTCAGCAGTAGCGCTAGCGACTACTAGACTATTGAGGCAGTTTTCTCCAATGTGTGTAACACTATGATATGTCATCATCATCTGCCTAGCCTTTTCCCAACTATGTTGGGGTCGGCTTCCAGTCTAACCGGATGCAGCTGAATACCAGTATTTTACATGGAGCGACTGCCTATCTGACCTCCACAACCCAGTTAGTACTGGGTAATACGATACCCCTTGCTAAGACTGGTTGTCAGACTTTTTGGGCCACTGACTACCTGTAACGACTGACATAGATCTACAGATGACAGCCGGGACCAACGGCTTAACGTGCTTTCCAAGGCACGGAGGAAACTAGATATGTAATGGGTGGTCACCCATCCACGGACCAACCTAGGCAAGCGCTGCTTAACCTGAAGATCGATCCGAGTGACTGTTATTATTTAGCCACGAGCTCCTCCTCCTCCTAACTCTATGATATGTGATCACCATTTAATTTTTGATGCAATCTGCAGCCAACCATACCAGCACAGCTTTCTACCATTACGGCCGAAAGAAACTACAGAACGTCACCTATGTACCACGATCCTTACGTATTCCTTTTGATTGGTCTACCTTCATGCATCTGATCAAACACGCACGTGGGTTGCCAGAACTACGCACCTGACCTTTTTGAAGAAGAATACTCAGTATGAGTAGCTCGTGGCTAAATAATAACAGCCGCTCGGGTCGATCTTTAGGTTAAGCCGTGCTTGCCTAGGTTGGTCTGTGGATGGGTGACCGCCCATTACATACCGAGTTTCCTCCGTGCCTCGGAAAGCACGTTAAGCCGTTGGTCCCGGCTGTCATTTGTAGATCTTTGACAGTCGTTAGGCAGTCAGTGGCCCAAAAAGTCCGACAACCAGTCTTACCAAGGGGTATAGTATTACCCAGTACAGACTGGGTTGTGGAGGTCAGATAGGCAGTCGCTCCATGTAAAATACTGGTATTCAGCTGCATCCGGTTAGACTGGAAGCCGACCCCAATATAGTTGGGAAAAGGCTAGGCAGATGATGAATACTCAGTATGAGTCTATGCGCTTGCTTAGGTTGGTCCGGGCTGTCATTTGTAGATCTTTGACAGTCGTTGCAAGTAGTCATTGGGCCGAAAGTGTGACAACCAGTCTTACCAGGGAGTGTCGTATTACCTAGTACTAACTAACTGGGTTGTGGAGACGAGATAGGCAGTCGCTCCATGTAAAATATTGATATTCAGCTGCAGACGGTTAGACTCGAAGCCGACGCCAACATATTCAGGAACAGGCTAGGCAGATGATGATACGTACATGCTAAAATCTGTTAGAAAAGGCTGCTATGTGACATACAGTTGGACAAAGGAGCTTTTGAAATAATTGTTGATCACAACTGATTTTACTTAAAAGATGCGTTGACTGGTTGTACCAGCCTCCATCCATAGGCAGTTCTCCCAAGCTGATGGCTCATCATCATCTGCCTAGCCTTTTCCTAACTATGTTAGGGTCGGCTTCCAGTATAACCGGATGCAGCTGAACACTTTACATGAAGCGACTGCCTATCTGACCTCCACAACCCATTAAGTACTAGGTAATACCCCTTGGTAACACTGGTGGTCAGACTTTTTGAGCCACTGACTAGTTACGACTGTCCAAAGATCTACAAATGACAGCTGGGACCAACGGCTTAACGTGCTTTCCGAAGCTGACGGCTCCGCGACAAAATACATTCAATGTGATGCTGTTCCTCATTCCGACAGCTGTCGATCCGATTTGCGTCACTGTGGGTCTCACGCCTAATCCTATCTTAATTATCTGCCTTTGCCTATCAATTACGATAGATAGACGAATGGACGTTGATCTTTGACCGCAAATTACACGCATGATCTATCTTAACATAAATCAAAACATGAACAAAATCGTTATCAATTTGCAGGAGCTAATTGGGTGCTGTCAATATTATTGCAAGTGGTTAAACTTGGTAATTACGTCATGGGCTTTTTCCCATGGGTCATCCTTTCACCTCTACGACGTTCATACATTTGGTTCCCCCCAGAAAAAGGCTGCTTTAGCAGAATCACGTTACAGTTTGTAAAATGGTCACAGGGCTCTCTGATAATATTGAGAAGAGCTCGTGGCTAAATAATAGCAGCCGCTCGGGTCGATCTTTAGGTAAAGCCGCGCTTACCTGGGTTGGTCCGTGGATGGGTGACCATCCATTACATACCGAGCTTCTTTCGTACCTCGGAAAGCACGTTTAGGTCTTGGTCCCGGCTGTCATTTGCAGATCTTTGACAGTCGTTACAGGTCAGTGGCCCGAAAGTCTAACAACCAGTCTTACCAAACGGTATTGTATTACCCAGTACTAATAGTTGGGAAAAGGCTTGGCAAATGTTGATATTTCTTCTATCACGCAGCGTCTCTACAGAATCTTAAATCTCTTCACATTCAAATGGACACAGCGTAACTAACCCTGACCTACGAGTTACAAAAATAAACCAGAACTGCACTAAACGGTGCAAGGTTGACTGCGAGAGACAATTTATATTTTTAGCTATGTAGACGCATTCGGGGCAAGAGGTCAAGCGTTTACAGAGGTGAGTACTTTCCTCGGGCTCTTTTAACTAAAAGAAAGTGGGAAAACTATCTGAAGCGTATGAGTTTGTTGCAGTTTCTTGTAATGGATACTAAGTATGTTGATCTTTTGTTGAATATAGTCATAATAATTAATAACCTTATGAATAGATTGAATAGTACGGGGGTCGTGGAGGTGTTTACAGTAAAAATCTTACGTTAAAAACATGTATTTAAAAAAAAAACTTGTGTGAAAAATTTTTGGAACTTTGATCCCCAATATCTCCGTAACTAGAAGGTTCTCAGTTATGTTCTAGAACAAAAAAATGATCGCAATGACGGGTAAAATAAGTACCTTTCGGCTTCGTTAAAAGTCTTGTTACACCCTATATAATTTTGGTCAGGTCATATGAGGATCTTATACATTTGTGTCTGTGATGGTCTTTGAGAAAGCTACATACAGACTCACTGTCTTCAGAAAGGTCAGGCGTGTAGTACTCGCAATCGGCGTGTATGACAAAATGTATGAACGTGGACGAGGCAAAAGGAGTATGTAAGGATCGCACCTGGTGGTGTTCTATGGTTTCTGCCTAACCCCATTGGAAAAAGGAGTGAGCTTATTTATTTAAGTGTGTTTAACAAACTGGAGAGTGCTTTTGTTAACATTTTTCTAAACTTTGACTGCCTCGTTGAGCATGAGTTAATGGGTTCGATTCACTTAAACATAACTGGCGAAATGTGGGAGTATTATTAGATACACCTCTGCCTAACCCTTCGGTGTTTACATGCTCGTTGTAATTAAAAGACACTTTTTAGTCAGTACCTCAGCGTCTAAACAAAAATATCTATACATACGATAATTGACCTAGAGCCTTTGAAACAGCAAACGATCTCAAAAAAGAAACATTTTCTTCCATAATCCTTTTTATATATTTGTGTAGAACTGTACCCACGCTTCTATAGTCTATGAATGTCACGCTTTCACGGCGTGTCTATGGTCTCTCTCACGTTCGCGGCAACACGTCTTTGAATCGAGTCTACCATCGGGGACTCCATTCGTGTTACTTGAATTTTATTTTGTACCCTTTGTGAGATTGCTTTGATAAATTATTTTATATATAAGTTCTGATTTATGAGTTGTAGGGCTTTTTTCGTTGGTTCGCTTAGAAATAATTTTGTCGAGTTGTGATGAATACAATGTGATACAGAAGCAGAGTGTATATGTATATATATACCCCATTTATGGGGTGGTATATTTTTTAGCTATATATTATATACATTTATAAATTAAAATAACCTAAAGTACCTAACTAATTTAAAAATAAACTAAAAAATGACGTCAAAAAACTCCTCAACGCTGTCAACTGGTAATGTACCCAAAAGACTGATGGCGAATAAATAAATAAATAATAAACTAATCCCATTTATTCGTCGCTTTAGTGTTCTGTACAACAAACCCAGTAACATGCACCTAATTGTTCCTTGTTTATTTTTGGTGTTGTGCAGCGCGTAATGTAACTCCACGTAAAGCCACCGTCGTATTTTGTATGACGTCATGTCCCTGCGACAAATAAATATTTTTTCTTACTTTCTTTCTTTTTAAAGTCTAGATTCCTGGTAGTTAATGAACACGTTCCTGGTAGAAAAGCTTCATAAAACTGCCCAGGAATTGAACCCAGGGCCTCACACTTAATAGTAGCGCTTACGTAACACTAGATCAACAAAGCAGCATTCTTCGAGATTAATTAATCTTCGAAAGGTAAGGCTGAGGTGTACCCATTTCCAACCAATCATGTAAACACTTTATTACTCATCGTCATGTTCCTGTCCTCGTCCCTTTCTATTTGGGGTCGACGTTTTCTTCTTCCATTCTCCCCTGTCAGATGTCACGTCAACATTTACTCGTTTCTCTTTCATAACATTCCTCACACAATCCATCCATGTTTTATTTGGCCTTTTTCTCCCTCTTAGTCCATCAACATTCATATCCATCACTATTTTAGTCACATGCGTTTCATTAATCCTCATTACATGTCCATACCGAGACAAACGTATAAACAAATAAATTCATAACTAGATCCTTAAACCACTGCACATCTCATAAATCCCAGTGACAGCATCATACCTAAGTACAGGTAATACATATCCGAGCCAGAACAGTACAGCTCCTTAGCACTTGAATAATGCACTTGTCAATAAACAGATTGATATGCTCACTACGACGTTCCCCTCTGAGGCGCTCCCCCTCTGTGAGTGAACATACGGAGAGGATAGACGGTTAGCTGCATGTTCAACTTGTTGGCAGAGGAAACTACTATTTTACAACACGACTAGAGTATAATACGACTACGAGGTGCTCGTGGCTAAGCAATAACAGCTACATTTGTCGATTTTCAAGGTTAGGCAATACTTGCTTGGTCTGTGGATGGGTGATCGTTTATTATATAAGGTGGAAGGAACAATGACGTACAAACAATTACCACGTATTTAGTATATCACTCCGAAACCCTCCACAAAGAAAAAAAAAACAAAAACTGCTTGTTCCATACATTTTGATCGTGTAGGTATTGAAGGAAACAGCGGTTTTTTTACCGATGAATAAAATCTATGTGAGACGGACTGATGTTCTGAATACAATCATGTTAACCGTTTGTGTGTCGTTGTCGCATCAACCCTATATTATTAAACCTGTCGGTATCTTGAAAAGCACGCTAAACAACCTTCGTCGTCCAACTTTTCGTCTTAGCTGTCAGAAGACCGAAGTCGAGAGTCTCTAACAACTTGTCAGAGACTGGTACTGGTGGAGTAACAGCAGTCTTAGCAAATGCTATATGCTATTTCTCGCGGTCGCAAGCGCGACTGTTGAGCGTGGGGTCCTGGGTTCGATTCCCAGGTCGTGCAAAAAGTGATATTGGGTTTTTCCATTATGAAGCTCAAGGCTAACTTATAACAGCCGCTCGGGTCGATCTTTAGGTTAAGCCACTCTAGCCTAGGTTTATCCGTGGATGGGTGACCACCGTTTACATACCGAGTTTCCTCCGTGCCTCGGAAAGCACGTTAAGCCGTTGGTCCCGACTGTCAGTTGTAGATCTTTGACAGTCGTTACAGGTAGTCAGTGGCCCGAAAGTCTGACAACCAGTGTTACCAAGGGGTATCGTATTACCCAGTGTTAACTGGGTTGTGGAGGTCAGATAGGCTGTCGCTCCATGTAAAATACTGCTATTCAGCTGCATCCGGTTAGACTGTAAGACGACCCTAATATAGTTGGGAAAAGGTAGGCAGATGGTGGGTTTTTCATTGTGAGTTTCTCAGCAGGTACCAGCCTGGAGTTTGGAACTTAGCGGTATGATACCCCCGTGCCTCGGAAAGCACAAAAAGTTATTGGTCCTGCGCCTGATCTCACTCCAGTCGTGTCGGACTGCCGTCCCATCGGACTATGAGGGTGAGGGAAGAAAGAGTGCACCTGCGTCTGCGCACACGCTTGTGCACTATAATACCTCCCACACCGATTGCTATAATCTCCATTGAGATTGACCGCTGTGTGGTCTCATCAACCGTACATTTACTTTACGAACGCAGCAACCTACATGGATAGCGTGCTTCACAAATAATACGCTTTAATAACTTTTCACGCAAGGCTGATCGATTCAGACAACAACTGTGGAACTAACCACTTGTCAAGACAAAGAATGGATACCACTTTAACTTGCACCTTCTGCTTAACAATATAACTTTAAACTTAACTTGTGGTTCTTTCTGTGTACTCCACAACTAAACCAACATCAACGGCAGTAGCGAAAGGTCAATTTTTGGAAGAGGTAAGCCGGAGTACATATCTTTAATGTGATTATATTATTTGTCTATAGAATACTGACTATGCTATTTTTCAAAGGGAATACGGTAGGAATCGAGTTGTATGGAACCTTCGCCACTGGTGTATGGTGCCTACAACCATTGGCTCCTACAGCCGCCGTGACCGAAATCGGTCAGGAGGACCATATGCTAGTTTTAGAGGTGCGATAAGCAGCCGCGTCATGCAAAATATTGGTATTCAGCTGCACCCAGATAGAACGGCTCCTCTGTCGATACGTCAATGCAGCATTCTTGTAGCATTGACCCAAGAGCAAGTCCGTATGTCCCAAGACGGACGACCATAGACAATCGCGTAGAACCTACTGCGTATAATCTATGCCAGTAAGACACCTTTGTTCCAAGCTCTGGCCTGCCGATTCACGAGCGACACAATGGAAGCAATGCATCAGCCTGATAGCTTGTGGCTTAATCCTTGCTCTCCGATATATTGCATATGCTATTGGAATACGGATGTTGTGCTGTGTGTAGGTTTGGCAGAAGGGTCATAGCCTGACCATAACGGTATGTACTCTTCTAAAGACAGCAGACAGCGAATGTCGGTGGTGCTGCGGTCGACGACCACCGCCAGCGATAAAGCTGCTGCATTTTTATGAACTTATGTACGTCAGCTCCAAGTTCTTCTTTATTGGTATACCATATATTTCTTTATACCATATATTTCATATATTTCTTTATTGGTGACTACCTCGTTGGTCTACTCTTCACAAACGTGACTGCTGAGCATGAGGTCCTGAGTTCGATTCCCGGGTCGGGCAAGTTGTTATTGGGGTTTTCCTTTGTTGATTTTACGACCACGATGCACCAACGTTTTCAATGAAAATGTCAGTTTGGAACACATGCTGCAAAATATTGATACACATCACATCTGGGTTTCGCTAGCTAATTCAACTAGACCTTGTACAGACGCCTGCACATCAAGCTACCCAAAACGGTCAAATTTTCCCAATCAACCTTGAACTTAATGCTTTAGCGGTAAAGTTGAAAATCTATTAAAGAAATTTGATAAATTGTAGTAGCTTGATGTGCTGGTGTCTGTACAAGCGTCAATCCGACTTAATCTTCTGCCTCCCTCCTACAGTACAGCCGTCGCCATGGTTCGACGTAATCAATCAGGTCGAGGGTGGCTTGTCTCAAAGGATTGAAGCAAAACACCATGCTCACATGTCTAGCATACATGATTGTCTTTAATATTATTGACTAGATTTTGAACGCGGGTTCACTCCCGTTATGTACGAAAATTAACCCACTGGGACGTTTTAAATGTAGCCTATGACACTCGGGGATAATGTAGCTTCCCGTTCGTGAATGAATTTTTGGAATAGGATCAGTAGTTTCGAAAGCAGTGATAGTCTTCTGGTGTGACCATCGGACTGCCATGTCATAGATCTCGAGTTCGAACCCAAGACACGCACCTCTGATTTTTCGGATTCATGTGCGTATTGTATAATTATCACTTGCTTTCGTGAAGGAAAACATGGAAACCAGCATGTCTGAGAGATATTTCCCGACGGTATGTAAAGTCTGCAAAACATGCAAAACTCTGTCACCAGGTCAGGCACTAACCACACGATAAAGAGAAGTAGTAGTTCCGAAGATTACCCCCTACATACAAACTTACAAACAAATGTTACTTCTTTATAATATTATGTATATAAGAACTTTCTGTGAATAAGACTTACTCATACACCTACTTTTGCCATCATTTAACATTGGCAAAGGATAAAACGTCTGCATGTTGTCCACAATTTAAAAAAAGAATCATTCAAACCGGACTTCTCTGTAAAAAGTTATGCGTGGTCACATAGAAAAAAAAATACGTGTCGAGACCCTCCTCCTTTTTTTTCGTCGGTTAAAAAGAGACACTCAGAAAATTATTCTAGAACACTAAATTTACTTGAGTACGCTTAAAACCTGGTATAAAAAATCATCTTCCTCTCCTAGTCCCATGTTACATGTGGATGCAACACGTTTTTTTCTTCCATTCTCCTCTGTCAACCGTCACGCTATGATCTACTCCTTTTTCTTTCATATCAGTATCATCTGGCCAGCCTTTTGCCAAATGTGTTGGGGTCGGCTTCCAATCTAACCGGATGCAGCTAAATACCAGTATTTTACATGGAGCGACTGCCTACCTGACCTCCACAACCCAGTTAGTACTGGGTAATACGATACCCTTGGTAAGACTGTATCAGTATACCTAGTATAAAACGAAATCAGCTTATAACTATCCCACTGATGGGACACAGGGCTTACTCTATGGTTAGAGGGAGCGAGCCACAATCCACCTCGCGGGCCCAGTATGGGTTAATAGAGGTCACGTCGCTTTGACTGTAGTTCTAGTAGCGGCTGCCTCACGATATTTTCTTTCACCGTTTCAACAGTATTGGTGATGAAATCAATCTCTCTAACTCAATCGCTTCAGATGAACAATTTGGCTGATTTGTACCTTGAAAATGTTCACAACTGTCAGTGTTCTGGATCATCAATAAAATGATTTGACTTAAAAATAGATTAATAAAGTCGAACTATTGTGTAAAGCCGAACTATTCTGTTAGTGCTGAAATAAAAGGGTTTTTTTTATATTTTGTTATTTTTTTTACTTATCTTAGAGGTAGTCACTGGCCCGAAAGTCTGAAAACCAGTCTTACCAAGTGGTACCGTATTACCCAGTACTAACGGGGTTGTGGAGGTTAGATCTATAGGCAGTCGCTCCATGTAAAATACTGATTTCAGCTGTATCCGGTAAGACTAGAAACCGATCCCAATTACCCTAATAAAAAAATTTATGAAAATTCTCCATTGTCTCACTTAGAATACGCCTAAGAACGTACAATATTGCTACGAGTATAATGATTTTGACAGTCTCAATCGTGTTCGATAAAATTATTCGTACCTTCCTATAAAATTTAAAAGTCCACGAGAAGATTCCTCCCATCAGGAAAAAGGTAACCTCAGCTTTCTTCCAAGAAAAGCTACAGCTAACTTAAAAGAAAACTAAGCTGCATGCCTACATATGTAACATCTATTTTTCAGAGATCTTTAAATCATATTAATTACTGCAAAAGTAATTAACGCTTTCATAGCATTCGTTAAAAACTAGTCTTGCCGCCAACCCGACATTTAGAATGGTTTTATGCACTAGTAACCAGTTTTAAGGTAAAACGTGTGCTTGAGTTTTATAGAAATTATTATACATAATTATTTTTAGTACATGCGAAACCTGAATATAGTTTGTTCAGAATAAGTAACTGAATCGATTCCAATCATTTTTAAACCATGTTATATTTTGAACCATAAATATTTTTTTAAAGTTACGAGTTGGACACCGAGAGACAATCATTTGGGTACCTACTGCCAAGTTATTATTATCAATTAGCTTAAGACGACACGCGGATACGTCGCGTGGTGACCACGCTTTTGGGCGGATAGCCAGGTAACAGAACAAGCTTATAACTTTGTGATTTTTCATGATATAGTTTTGAAATTTTGTACATAGATTCTTTACATAAAAATACCAGACACGTGTTTCAGGTTTCGCATATACTAAAACTAAGGTTGTATATACTCAGGTTATTGAGATTCCGTGGGATGCTATAGACATAGTATTGAAAATATTCTACTCTTTATTGTAAACCATAACAATTGGAATAAAAAAATGTAATACTTAAAAAAATTGTAAAGCAAAAAAGTAGGAAACAGGCGGGACTATTTTCATCCCATTTTAATAATTTTATATTCAAATGGGTCCCGCCGGCTTCCAACTTTTATTTAATCACTTTTTACCTCCTTTAATTTTAATAACCAACTAGGGTTTGGACCAACAAAAATTGAACGCATTATGGCGTTAAAAATCAGCCATTTCTTTTTGTTTTTTTATAATTTTTATCTAGCCAGCCATACCCTCGCGCCACCAAGACAAATCTAACGGCGGTGACGTATGTATAATTACCCAAATCGGTTGATCCGTTTAGGAGTTACGATATCACAATGGAACGGACATACAAACATACATGCGTGCGAAAATATTACCCGCCTTCTGGATCAGTCTTAACTACTTTCTTTTATTATACCCACACTTAATCAAAGCAGACAAACGCTCTAAAGTAGATTCATTTATTTTTCCTCTGAAATGACATAATCTCATTAGCATTAAAACCTGGCCAATAATCCTATTTCTAAATTCAGCACAGCTTCCCCAGCACGCCTGGCTCCGTCTCACATGACTCGACCCTGCGACTGTTGCGAGGCGCCATCTTGTACTAATTGGTCCGCGACGCGAAGATGTTCCGACGATTTATGACGCACCTACCACCCCGTGCATTTAATACTTTATACGCAATTTTTATATTAAAATCGTGTGTTATTGTTTTATGTTCGAGTGTGAAAAAGGTTGAGCAGCTTGACACGCTACATCCAATAGCCATTTCTAATCTTCCTAGCAAGCTATGGCAGTTGAAGTCCCCTAGTCTTACCTACTTAATTGTCACGGTCGGCTTTCCAGCTGTCTTAGAACCCAATGGCTTGGCACGCGACGATGGCAAAAGACCGGACAACATGTTTTTTTTCCTTGGAAGATAAGTAGGTCTTTATTGTGGGACGCAACATGTGTCGATACTCTTGCGCCATCACATCTTCCAAGCTTATTGTGCTGTGGCGCTGCCGCTGCGGCTGCGGAAAACCTCAAGCGGCGTAAATATTGAGCCGTTTGGGGTTGAAACTCTGTGGTCGTGGGGTCCGAGTCCGCTCATAGCCTTTTTAAGGAAATTTCTTAACACTTAGTTGACGCTTCCCGTGACCCAAGGGCTGGCTTTTACCTTAGCCAGAGGCTAAATGTTGTCATACAACGTGGCAACGCCGCCAATCTCTTGGCACATTAGCAGCTGACAGCGTAAGGAGGAGTCTTTGATGCTCCTTTATAGTTTATTGATTTAATCGTTTTTCATTGTAATAATGAATATAGTTGAAGTTCGTACTTTTTCGTAAACCATAGAAGCTTGACATCTAGAAGACTAGAACTAGGTCACTGTGTATGTTTATGTCTTTTGACCCACAGTGGGTAGGTATCTGGCCTGGCTGGTCTAGTATTTTTATGTAAAGAATCTATGTACAAAATTTCAAAACTGTATCATGAAAAATCACAAAATTATAAGCTTGTTCTGTTACCTGGTTGTCAGCACAAAAACGTGGTCACCACGCGGCGACACCGCTCACGCGTCTCCAGCGTCGTCTTGAGCTCATTGATAATAATAATTTGGCAGTAGTACCTAAATGATTGCGATAATGTCGCTCGGTGTCCAAATTATAACATTTTTAAATTATTTTTAGGACAAAATATGACATGGTTTAAAAATTATTGGAATCGATTCAGTTAGGTACTTATTCTGAACAAACTATATTCAGGTTTCGCATATAGTAAAAATAATGTTGTAGAGTGTCGTCTATATTAAGCCCGATTTACATTATTCAAGTGTTTAACGGAGTTAATAAGGACAGTGGTGTAAAACAATCAGACATTAGCGAGTCAGTGACTGTCTAGGTTTTCACCACTCGCCACTGAACTTGTAGTCGCTACTTAACGTGACTGTCCTTGACCAATTGTAAATTGGGCCTTAGGCCCGTTTCAACCGTGAATCACACAGAAAGCGGTTGCAGGTCGGGTCGTGTCCGTCGCGAGCGGTTCATTTACCTTCACACAAAACGCAGGCGCGTGTTAGCAGTGCATCGGGCACGGCCAACTAGATAGCGCCAGCGATTGCAACGACGAACTATTGTGCGACTATAAAACGGCAATTTCCTCACGAAGTTTTTCTCATTTCTCCGCATCACATGCCCATACCAAGACCGTCGAAGCATGCCCTAAGCAACTTCTTTATTTAAATTGTCTTCTCCGCAGCGTGTATTTAGTTGGTCACCAAGGGGTTACTTGGTGATAGTCTCTTTCCTATAGATGATTAATTGATTATGTCAGCTCAATTAAGTAATTTATTTATAAAGGGTGTAAAAAGACCCTTAACGAAGCCGAAAGGTAGTTGTTCTACTCGTCATTGCAATCATTTTTTTGTTGTGAACCATGCCTGGGAAATTTCTAGTTACGGAGATATTCGAGGTCAAAGTACAAATTTTTTCACAAGTTTAAAAAAAAAAAAACTAGTTTTTAAAGTTATAAATTGACTTTTATTACCTCAATGACCTGTTTACTATTCAAAGCATCCATCAGCACATTGTTTTGAGTGCGTTACATTGAGTTTTACCGTAAAACGTGATTTTTCACCCCAAAAAAAAAGTCGTTTCCCAACAATAATATTTGCGTAGGGTTACTTAGTTTGATGTACATTAGACGCTCAAAAGTGCACTACCATGCTAAAGATTATATTGCTATGAACTGTGCGAGCGCGATACAGCAGTGTGTGTGCGTGTGCGTGTATGAGTGATGTCTCAACATTCCACACATATCACACACTAATGAACTGTCGTCACACTACGCGAAATAGCATTATATTTCTGTTGCATTTAGAATACACTTCATAGTGATGACCTGTTCTTACCATTGCATTGTTAAAATTCGCGTAGTATTAACATGTGTTGGTAGCTGTTTGGGCTGAGCATGGGTTCACGATCAATGAAGTCCAAGTTCGAATCCATGTTATTACAATGTGTGGCTGTTTTTTGTTTCTTTGAAACCTTAATAATATTTGTATTTTAAGCAGAAAGTCGTTAGGTATTTATGTTTATTTAAAATGTAGTCATGCTTATTATTTATTTTTTATAAGGAGTTAAATATTAGATAGTTATTATATTATTATTTAACCTCATTAATTGATTTTTATTTTATCTTTTCGGTGTTGGAAGGTGGAAATAAAAAAATCATGCTGAATGATAACAAAAATGTTTATTCGTTTTATTTATTTATAAAATTAACAAACTTTTACGAGAATTGTGACGTCACATTCCTACCTAGGCAAAAAAAAGTTCTCTTATCACCGTTCATAAGATTTTTTGTTGTATACCCACTTAGTCAATTCATAATAAGAATAACATAACACGGAAAGGATATTCTAATAACACAAAAATAATTGTTGATACCCGCTTATTATAGGTATTCAGCAGAGTTCATTGAATACTAATATATGAGTTAGACTTTATAAACGTGTTTTTTTTATGTAACGTCACATTGAATGTATTGAGGTTATAGCTTAAGTGTTCATTTTCTTGACGAAAAGAATATTGAAACTAAACCCCAATTTAAGATCATTAATTTAAAATTTATTTCTTAATTTTTTATTTTTTTTATTTACGGTTAGGTTAATATGACTAAATATTTAGTTACCCGGTCTACTTATTAAATTAAGTATTATTATTTTTTCGCCATAAATTAAGTCTTCCTTTTGTCAAGACTTGAAAGTCTTCTCCTCAGAAAATACAGTCACCTCCCAGTTAAAATCTAAATAATCTCGAGCAAAACGTAGTCTTTCCTCCCTGTGGTTTTGTGTCAAAAATGGTTTTTAGCTGGCTTCCGATGATGTAAACCTTCAGCATGGACTGCATGGCGAACATTCTGTAATGTAGTATCCAATTGCTCTGCAAACATGAACATGTTGGAATGAAACAATTTGTTTCATATTCTTCCACCATAAAACGTCGCTGAGTCGGGTTAATAAGCGGCGGCCTTTCACTTCTTAGATGACTCTTCAGACTACCTTCTTCCTCAAACCTCTTTACCCAACGGCTAACAGAATTTCTAAAAAAAAAAACAAAATATGATTACACACTTGCAACTAGCAATTTATTTAATAATAAGAAAATCACACACCACAACTATCATCATCATAATAATTATAATTTTTAAAAATAACTTACACATTTTAAGCCAGTTTCAGTTGAAATTTGAGAAATATTAAGCCCATTTTTACGCAAAGTGAGAATATTTGCCCTGTCATCAATACTAATATTAGCTTGCATCTTGAATAAAGACAATCAAACAATACGCTAATCGTAATAATAACACAAACGCTCGAAACAAAGTTCACCAACTAACAACGTCATAACTAACTAGTTTGTTCAATCCAGAAGTTTATTTTGTTTCACATTCACCCTCATCTTTTTTGTTAATAATAAGTTCCAACTAATATTTTGAAAAACATATCTCATCGGGTCTAACGTCTCATTTATAATTAAAACACAAAAAGTGTAACTGTGTCACTTGGATTCGAACGCAGGCTCCACCGTGTGAGACATTTTATCTATAGCGTTAACCGCTAAGCCAGATAAACACATAATAGTTAGTTTGAAATTAAATATCACTAACTTAATACTCCGTCGCGACATGACAGGCTTGTCACTAAGGCAAATATCATTATATCGCACTCTTTCTGACTAGATAATTATGAAAGAGTGCGATATACGAGATCGTGTGTGTGTGCAAAATGTTTGTTATGGAAAAAGGTCGTAAGTGCGACTTGTTTTGATGCGATCGTTTTGTGAAACTGCTATTGCACTTATGGTCTCTACTGTACAGACTGCTTGGTTGGCGGCTTCGTGAAGGGTCCGTTTACACCCTGTATAACATCGTTCATAGAATGTTAATTTGTCTAAGCTTACAACACAAATAGCTAGCTGTATTAGATTGCTTGACAAATTGACATTTTATGAACGATAACAATGATGGAAAAGTCAAAAATGTATTGGAATGATGAAAATTATTGTAGAAATACAAAAAGCTTTGAAAGAGATCGGCTATCGAAGGACGTACAGTGAGTTATGGCAATTAGCTGACCCATCTTTATATAAATGGTTGAGATTATTTAGAATACTAATTAATATTATTTGAGCAATGTAAATCTATACTTATCAATACAAATTTTTAATATTATTATACGCAAACCCTGCGTAGGGAACTATAGCTGTTTAGACATGGAAAGAAAAATTCTAGTGCGAGCAGGGTTTGAACCTGCGACCTTCCGATTCAGAAAAAAAATAAGAATAAGAATATTATAAAGCTGAAGAGTTTGTTTGTTTGGTGGAACGCGCTAATCTCAGTAACTACTGGTTCGAATTAAAAAAATCTTTTAGAGTTGGATAGTCCATTTATCGAGGAAGGCTATAGGCTATATTACACCACGCTACGACCAATAGGAGCCCAGCAAAAATAAAAAAAACAATTAGAAGCAGCGGGTGAAACCGCGGGGCACAGTTAGTAAAATAGAAAAGAATTATAAAATTTTATCGATTCTGATTCTAAAAAATCATAACCATTTATGTAAAGGTTGCTATAAGTCACTGTACATTTTTAGTATCTTCTGTGAATATAAATACATAAGTAACACCAATATAAAAAAAAAACACTACTCCACGATACCAAGAAACAACTCAGTAAATCTGTCCAAAGTCTACTTTTATTTATTTGGCTCCACGACAGAGAACATCACGGCAAAGGAACGTTAATATTATAAAATATTAGATGCAATTCAACGGTACATTTTCTTTTTCTTTGAAAGTTATGATTGGGAGAAAATCTCACTAGTAAGATGGCCAACTTTGCCTTATTATAGCATGGCCTGATGTTGCGAGCTACCTGCCAGAGAGGTTAGTGTGGACATACCCTGGGAATTTGTCTTTAATATTTTTAAGCAGATATTTCCTCGGGTCGATCTTTAGGTTAAGCCGTGCTTGCATAGGTTGGTCTGTGGATGGGTGACCACCCATTACATATCGAGTTTCCTCCGTGCCTCGGAGAGCACGTTAAGCCGTTGGTCCCGGCTGTCATTTGTAGATCTTTGACAGTCTTTACAGGTAGTCAGTGACTCAAAAAGTCTGACAACCAGTCTTACCAAGGGGTATCGTATTACCCAGTACTAACTGGGTTGTGGAGGTCAGATAGGCAGTTGCTCCATGTAAAATACGGGTATTAGCTGCAACCGGTTAGACTGGAAGCCGACCCCAACATAGTTGGGAAAAGGTTAGGCAGATGATGATGATGATGATGATGATGACTTCCTTAATCTTTATTTTCATAACACTCGATGTCTTTCAAAACAACAGTAGCTAAAGTCAGAGAAATATCTATTAAGCAAATTAACTACCCAAACTAAATTGCCGATGTACTCAAACTACAACTCTTGAATTAATGAATGTATTGGCAGTAACATGGCAAATTGACGTATTACAGAGTTATGTGAAAGAAGTTTAGAGTCATCATCATCTGCCTATCCTTTTCCCAACTATATTGGGTCGGCTTTCAGTGTAACCGGATGCAGCTGAATGCCAGTATTTTACATGGAGCGACTGCCTATATTACTAGTAATAAAATAATAGCACCACACAGTATTAATAGTAAAATAAAAAAGTAGACTCAAACAATTTTCAAAAGACGCATTCAGGAAGTTGATTTTAGATGTCGTAATTATGTAAATAATCAGTAAAGTTAAGTTACTATTCAGAGGAAAAAAGTTTATTCAAAATACTTTTAACTTTAGTGAAGGAACATATCGTCAGGAAACCTGGAATTAAGTCTGAAATCGCCAGTCCAAGCAACAACAAGAACAAGCGTGGTAACAAATGCGTTCTTTAAATATCTTTTCCCAGCAGGGGGACAGTAACAGGCTGGTTTTATTATGTATCTGTCAATGTCCGCTATACGTAGCTGTTCTATAATTTATCCGTACCAGGTCGGGTCGAACTAGTAAAGAATCAGTCATTCTTTACTCGTTCAAAACTTATGAATTTTACTTATTTACATGTGTATATAAGAAACAATAATGGGCCTATTACGCTTCCTTGTGGAACGCCATATGTGTTATGTCTTTGTTCCGATGAGTGGGATATCAATATATTTATTTTTGTTGATTTTACCAGTGTCGTGCCTCGGGGCCAACAATACGGCAAGCCCATAAGCAAGCAGACTGCTCAGAAACCTTAACATCATGAATAGTAGGATATAAGAGCAAGTCAAACTTGTAAGCTTGTATAAAAGTACCGTCACTATTCACATCCACACTGTTCTTTCACCCGCCGGCACCGTAGCCTCCTGTACTCCAGTCGCGTATGAAGGAAAATTAGACTTTTTAAACTTGCCTCCAGAACTTCGATTTTACCTCATTCCTCCCAAGTTTGGAGTTACTCCCCTCAGGTGGGCTGCATGCTTATTACCCAGTTTTTTAGTAGCGCCCGACATGCACTGAGTAAATCTTTGGTTTATTTAAACGTGGTTTATACACTTCGGTCGTGATGGTAGTTGCAGACGTTTTTAGGTATTGTTATACTAAGATTTTTCTTTCAAATTCAAGATGTTTTTGGGGGGGAGCTGGTAATCTGTATGACAGGTTTTTCCTAGTGCAGATATCAGTAAGGATTTATCAGATGTAGTGCCTTCATATTTTTAAGGTGCCTTTGTGGAAGAGAAATAAAAAAGTGAATATTTATTAATGTTATGTGGGTAATATAAAGCGTGCACCGAAAAAAAAAACTGCTATACATTTGGGTCAATTTTTGTACTGGACACCAGATTTTTGTATAATTATCATACTAAGATGACCGGTACAGGAAATTATTTCAGGAACGTTATGGGAAACCAATAAATTTGATTTATTTTATTTCTTCATACGTAATGTATAGTTACCGTGGCAAAACGCACTTAAAGAACAGCAAGCCCGACGACGAGTTCGATGAACTCTGTAGCTAGGTAAGAAGTGAACAGCTGCTTTATCGCGTCGTTCGTTGTTGATTTTTTTATTTAAGCCGTATTATTTACATAAATGGAACGCTGCGTACAGAGAATGTAATTTTACATTGAAATAAAGGAATAGTAAATAAAAACCAAATTTAAAAAAAATCCTGAGGTGGAATATGATTCAATATAAGGAGCTGAATGCACCCTGTCAGTTTGCAAAGGGTTGTCCCTTACACCCTGTAGCTCTATAGAGGAATTACACAAAAATCAATTTACAATAAAACTATACACCTGCAAACCGCAAAGGAAACGATAAAAACCAATACTCGTAAATCTCTCAAAAAATATATCCGCCGGATAGCAACCCGTTGATAAACCAATTCACAATTTATATCGGAACAGAATAAAAAGCAAAGGGCTATGTGCGAGCATCCAAAACGTCATTTATAACACATCCTATCGGTTGTTTCCGAAACAATGTTCGCGAATGACAAACGATACTACCATAGAGTATGGAATCGTCGCTCTGGCAGAGACTAGAGACGCCTTTTTATTTGGGCCTTTTTTTATCGACTAATGCCGTAAACGAATACGGCTTTATTCAATGCAACTTACCTATGTCCATGGTATAATAATATACTTCGCCTGGTATTCTCTTCCCATGACAGTTGGGTCACGTGATTGGCCAAAGAATACGTCATCAGTTACGATGCGGTCGATGTGTTGCCACGGTGTGTGATTGAATTACTCGATCAAAATGCATTTTTTAACTTAACAATGCAATTCATCATCATCTGCCTAGCCTTTTCCCAACTATATTGGGGTCGGCTTCCAGTCTAACCGGATGCAGCTGAATACCAGTATTTTACATGGAGCGACTGCCTATCTGACCTCCACAACCCAGTTGGTACTGGGTAATACGATACCCCTTGGTAAGACTGGTTGTCAGACTTTTTGGGCCACTGACTGCCTAACGACTGTCAAAGATCTACAAATGACAGCCGGGACCAACAGCTTAACGTGCTTTCCGAGGCACGGAGGAAACTCGATATGTAATGGGCGGTCACCCATCCACAGACCAACCTAGGCAAGCACGGCTTAACCTAAAGATCGACCCGAGCGGCTGTTATTATTTAGCCACGAGCTCCTCACAACTTAACAATGCAATTATGATCTATTAATTCAATATTTATGTATGTGTGTATGTACATTAATTTAAAACAAAATTGATGAATCACACGAGTTACTAAATAGTTAAGCTAGTTAGTAATTTATTTTATTTTAATTCCTTAAATTTACTGAACAGGACAATCAATGGTAACACTTATCGTGACGTAGTCTTAGGCCATCGTGGGAAGAGAATACCAGGCGAAGTATATTATTATACCATGCCTTTGTCAAGCGACACGAGTGCGCGCCAGCGTCACTTCATGGCATCACGTCACGTTTTAATACCATTGCTGCACGAGTTTAGCATGATGTTGATATTGATGATGGTCCACGAGTCGAGTCGGGAGAATGCGTGACCACCCATTACAATAGGAGCTCGTAGCTTATTAGTAACAGCTGCTCCTGTGGGTTTCGGAATGATGTACTGTATACGTGGTAACCGTTTGTGCGTCGATGTTGATTCCACCCTGTTTAGTAACATAAATTTTTTTGGTCTTCATAATAACTTCTTGATATTTCTATAACTATTTGTTATTCATGTGATGTAATTATTTATTACCTATCTAGTGGCACTCATTATCATATTCTGTTTTGTTAATATGCGGATAATGTAGTGGGCTGCAATATTGTTAATATTTTGTATTGTCTTTCCTCTGTTCCAACACATATTGTAGCTGTTTATTGTCCCTGAATAAATAAAATAAAAAATAAAAATAACGTTTCTGGTAGCGGCCGTTCTGTCGTTTCCGTGCTCTGTAGACGCGACAGACTTCAATACAATGAACATTTTATCGTTTGGATGTTGGGTGGTGAAGTTTATCTCTTTAATAGTTACAGGTGGTCTTATTCGGTGCTAAACTAGTGTTGTGCGGCTCTCCATACCGGCTTGTTAATTGGCTGGCATACAGGGTGTTAGGGACGTCCCTCGACAAACTGATAGGTTGCAGTCAGATCCTTAGTTTAAATCATATACTACCGGAATTTTTCTTCAAAAATTTTATAATTTTTATTATTGTTTTTTCAGTTACTATTCCTTAATTTCAATGTAAAATTACATTCCCTGTACGCAGCACTCCAGTTATGTAAATAATACGGCTAAAATAAAAAAATCAACTATTGATGGTGAAATACTCTAACGAAGGACGCGTGAAATCACCTGTTCACTTCCTGCCTATCTACATAGTTCATCGAACTAGTCGTCGCGCTTGCCGTTCGCTACGTGCGTTTTGCCACGGTAACGATACATTGCATATGAGGAAATAAAACAATGGACAATAACATAATAATACAACAATTTATTGGATTCCCATAACATTCCTGAAATAATTTCTTGTACCGGTCATCTTAGTATGATATACTGAATTCACCCCATCAGTTTGTGGAGGGCTGTCCCTTACACCCTGTATTTGTACATATATGTATATAATTAAATTTGTATGTATGTATAGATGTAAATCTGAACGGCTTGAGTTGAGGCGATGCAGGTCCGTGCGGTTCTTATAATGGTGCGTTTACTTTCAACGATCAGAGAAACGTATCCCTACGGAAATAATATCATGTTTCATAATGAGACGATGTTTTATCACTAACTTTTAAAATATTATGAGATTCAACCAACAACGATCAACTTTCCTGAGACGGATGTCGATTGTCAACACAAAAAGAATTTATGAAATATTTATTGTTATTTGAACCTTAATTGTGTCAATATTAATAAAAGTCCCATGACGAGCTCAGCCAGCTGAATTCACAACACATATCACAAATAATTTCTCAACTATGTGTCCAATCCAACCGGATGCAGCTGAATACTAGTATTTTACATGGAGCGACTGCCTTAAAGAACTTCCAAATACATAACATCGCGCCTGTAATCCTCACAGTGTTAGGCAGGGGTATACCTAATAGAATACCCACATTTCGCCAGTTATGTTTAAGTCCCATGTAATATGAGCAAGCCAATTGCTATCAAACGGGCACAAATCCATACTTCGTGGCTGCGGATGGAAAAACGCAATAACATTTTCCCTGACCTGGGTATCGAACCCAAGACCTCGTGCTCAGCAGACGCACTTGCGACCACTTCACAATTAGGCATTAAAACTCATATAAAAAATAGTCATCAACTGCCTAGCCTTTTCTCAATTATGTTTTAGTTGGTTTCCAGTTCCATCTGATGCAGACGAATACCAGTATTTTACTTAATACTTAAGAATGGAGAGCAAGCGACCGAGAGGGAGAGCAGCGGTGGCCCAGTGGTGGCGGCCCCGATTTACGGGCAGTAAGTCGTGGGTTCGAATCCAGGCAGGCGCATTACTTTGTGTAATTAATTTCATCACCACAGCTCACAAAACGGTGAAGGAAAACATCGTGAGGAAACCGGCATGTCTTAGAACCAAAAATTCGAAGACATGTGACATTTACCAACCAGAACTGGGCCCGCGTGGTATCTATATAGCTCTCATAGAGAGGAGGCTTGTGTCCCAGCAGTGGGAACACTATATGCTTATGCTACTTAATAGTAAGAATTTTAAAATACCAACAAATAAAATCAAGACAGGTCGAAAAAGAACAGTTCCACTAAATATTCGCCCGGCAAGTCTTCAAAGGCACAGGGGCACGTTATTTGTCCTATTTCTTTATGCCAAACATAAAATGTTCGGTGGAGACTCTCAAAGAGATCCGTCTGTCTGTCTGTTCGCAGCCAAAAAGCTCTCGAGAAAATTTTTCTATCAGCCGATGTCTCCCTCTATTTGCTAAGACCTGTTTCGTTAGAGGCAGTGTGTGTTTCCATTGGGTTTAAGATGTTTGCATGATATGTCACTTTTTAACCGACTATGACGCAACGGTAAGGAATGATTATGTCATACAAAATACCATAAAATATCGACGGTTCCAACGTACATTATATAGCGACATGTCTAAACACATGGTTTACAGGAGACCGTCAGAAGCGCGTAATATCTAATTATTTCGAGTACTAAACTACATTAATAAAAATATAACATTATTTCATAAAATACATTATAGAAACATTTGCATCTTTATAACGCACTCCTGTAAACTATGTGTTTAGATACATGTCGCTTTGTTCGTAGGGTCCATCGATATGTCAATTGTCGATGCATCTTCTATCCTAGATCTTTCAAAGTAAGATTATACGATAGCGCAATTACACTTGGTCGTTTGCCCGAAGTCAATTGCCTATAGAATTCGGGCAAACGAACCAGTGTAATTGAACGAGTTTGTGTAAGTACTCGACTTCATTCAAACTACTCGCAGTCGTTAGCTCGTATTCCATTACGATAGCCAGAGTAATAAATGCGTCGGGTGCCCGAATTCAAGTGAAGTCATTTGACCACCCGAATACGGGCTAACGACTAAATGTAATTGCGAATGTCATGAAGTTGTATATTTAACGATCAGTTGAAAGCAAGCAAGGCGTAAAGAATAGCACCATCCCATATCTTCCCGTGGGTGTCGTAAGAGGCGACTAAGGGTTTACCAGAGAATGGGCAGCAGCGTTCTCTTTGCTTTTGCGACAACCGTACTGCGATCGCCAACCCGCCTGCCAAGCGTGGCGATTAAGGCAAAAACCCCCCCTTGTGGGAGGCCTATGTCCAGCAGTGGACGTCTTTCGGCTGAAATGATAATGATGATGAATGATCAGTCATTATTACAATTAATTTATTATTTAAGTTTGGTCTAAAATAAAGTTTATTCTATTCCAGTCATATTAATATTCTCGTCCTGATGATTACAAGACCAGTTTACTAAAATCGTATCCTGAGATATGGAGATTCGTAAATTATAATTAAAATATACTTGCCGTTAAAGAAACGTCAGTCAACGCCAAAGTATACCACTATTATATTGTTGGTATTTTTGAGAACTTTAACTGTTCTATTCTAGGTAGCAGTGTAGCATTTTCATTCTTAATAAATAGGAATCAGGTTGGAAAGTTGGGCCTGTGTCTTCCATACTATTTTTGTAAGTGAGGATCCTCCGATATTCATCATCATCATCATCTGCTTAGCCTTTTCCCAACTATGTTGGGGTCGCCTTCCAGTCTAATCGGACGCAGCTGCATACTAGTATTTTACATGGAGCGACTGCCTATCTGACCTCCACAACCCAGTTACCACTTGATAACACGGAACCCCTTGGAAAGACTGGTTATCAGGCTTTCGAACCACTGACTACGTATAACGACTGTCAAATATCTATAAATGACAGCCGTGACCTAACGTGCATTCCAAGGCACGGAGGAAATCCGGTATGTTATGATGATCACCCATCCACAGACCAACCTAGGCAAGCGCGGCTTTACCTTGAAGATCAACCTGTGCTGTTCTTATTTAGCCACGACCTCCTCAGCACCCTCCCACATTATCGTCAATTAATACTAAGTGTTAGGCCAAACGATTTTTTCAAGGATGATGAATAGTAACTCACACGATTTCCTTCAACCTCATCGCCACAAATCCCGTATCGCATCAAACATTGCAAACAGTCCAGTCTCTTTGCATGTAGGACGTCGAGTCTTCGGCAAATATGGACACCGCGTATGAAGTCAAACAAAATTACGTATTCCATAAAAATATACCCCTTTTGCGCACGTGACAAGCGGAGACGTGTCAATATGAACCCATAACTGTAGTTAGTTTCGTAGAAATGTATGTACAAAATTCACTTGCAGATGCCTAATGTTGACATAAAGGGTGTAAATAGACCCTTAACATAACCGAAAAACACTTGTTCTCCCCATCTTTGCCATCATTTTTTTGTTCTAGACCATACCTGGGAACCTTCTAGTTACGAAGATATTGGGGGTCAAAGTTCCATCTTTTTCACAAGTTTTTTTTTTTAAATACATGTTTTTAATGTAAGATTTTTACTTTACACACCTCCACGACCCCCGTACTATTCAATCCATCCATCAGCACAATACTTTGAGTCCTTTCCATCGAGTCCTACCGTAAAACGTGATTTTTCACCCCAAAAAAAATAGTCGATTCCCAGCAATAATTATTGCGTAAAGTTACTTAGTTTGATGTACAGAATGCTTGGTTGACGGCTATGTGAAGGGTCCATTTACACCCTGTATAACTCTGACATATCAAAGCCAGTTCATATTCAGTAGTCGGTTCCCATTTTACATAACTAACCGTCGATCTTATTTATGGACACAAAATACCTTTATGGTAACTAATTGAGACGTTATTGAGATAAATATTTCAAGACAAGAGCCGCAAGGATTCTGAGCGATCAGTATTCGCGGAATTTGATGGAGAATGTCTGCATTCCATTGGTTGACGGTGACGTAACCTCATCGGCTACCTAGCTGTAATAATGGGGATAGATGGTGTTTTGTTTTGTTGAAACTAGATATCAAGTAAGGTACTATTGGGATCTAGATAAATGAAAGGCGTATTCGATACAAAATTAAAGTAATTAAACATCCTTTTCTACAGTGTGTACTAACAAGATGTGGTCATGTTTCACGGTGTGATTCAGACCATCAAACTGAACATGATCACACCTTTTTGATACACCCTGTATTTCTGGATGGCGTTGTCAGCTATTCCAGCTGAATCCTTCGGGATAATCATGCGCACAAATTTTTTTATTTTTGTTTGTCATTAATTAAGTTTCAACCCCAAAAAAATCAAACACAGTTATATTAACGGTACCGTTAATATAACTGTGTTTACGTTACCTACTGTAAACACAACAAAAAATCTTCAGTAAAAACAAATAAAAATATTTAAAGAATCTGTACACCGGGGCAGTTATGTACACAACACTGAGTCGCTTTGTTTATTTGCTATCAAAAGAATTTTTTTGTTTACCACCGTCATCTAATGAGACGGCGGATGCATTCTTCGTTATTTATCGAGATGAAGCCGTCGTTTCTCTCCATTGTTCACGAGACACGAGGCGAACCAACCGACAAAAAATGTATCTTGTCTCTCGAACAGAAACTTTCGCGAAATTATTTTTCATAGTCAGTTTTACCGGGCTTTTCATGTACGTAGCGTTGGCGTTTTATTCATTTCATACTGCGTACACCACAGTGTCTGTAACGGTAAAGTACCCTGAACAGTTCAATAATACCAGGAGTTACAGTAGTGAAACTGAAGTCAGATTCGAGAAAGATTTCAAGTATATTCTAGTGTGGACGAAATACCGGCCTGAAACAATAATGGAAAATAAACACGAAAAGCTGATACAAAAAGAAGGACAAGCTACGTTCATTGAAAATAAGTGTCCAGACATCAATTGCTACATAACAACAAACGAATCGATACTCAACGATGATTATACGAACTTCGACGCCATCGTTTTCAACATGAGTTTGATGTCGAAACTTGGATATTTTCATAATCTTCCGAGCAACAGAACCAAACGCCAGAAATTTGTATTTTATGGCAAGCATCCGTCCGACAGCCATCCTATATGCAACATTCATGTCGAGAACTTTTTCAACTGGACGTGGACTTACAAATTTTATTCAGATATATTCAGTCCTTTTATTGAAGTGAAGGACCTGAATGGTAAAGTTGTGGCTCCCAGTAGGAAAGTGATGTGGACTACACATTTAAAACCAACAACGAAGATTGATGAAATAAAAGTAAATACGAAGACCAAAGCTATGGCGTGGGTTATAGACGATTGTAAACGTGATGTCAATGAGATGAAACGTATGCTGCTTATTCCTAAATTAACTCAAGCCCTGAGAGATTTTAATTTGACCTTTGATGTATATGGCTGTGGTAATAAGAAGTGTCCTAAAGAAGGGTGTCTGAAGGCTATTGAAAGAGACTACTATTTTTATTTAGCGTTTGAAGAGAGTATGTCGCAGGATTATGTGACGGCAGAAGTGTTGAAAGGGTACCACCATGATGCAGTACCAGTGGTGTTTGGAGGCGCCGATTATACAAAGTAAGACGGCATTTCTAATTTTCATCAAGCATATCTAAATCACGTTCAAGTGTCATTGTCAATGTTTCATGGCTAAGATGACACTGACAGTTCTTGAACGCAGTTTATATGTGCTGAACGCGTTAAATTTCACTAGTGAAACTTTCCCAATGGCACGTTTTAGTACTTACGGCTCCGTAATGAAATGAGTTCCCTATGAAATTGTGAGCTAATTTGTTTAATTTAGATAAATGTGAAAGTTGGTTTTATTGTTATCTTTTCACGACTTCACGGCTGATGGGATCGTAATGAAATTTGGCAAGGAGATAGATCATATCCTGGGGCTATCTTTTTTTTTCTCACGCATCAACCTCAAAATTACCTCGCAAATGAAGTTGCGGCAATAGCTAGTTGTGGGATAATTTTATTTTCTAATTTGAATAAACTAACTAAATACATTATTAATTAAAAACTATTAAATAACCTAAAATAAATAAACTAACAACAAACTACAAAAGGGCATCAAAAAACTCCTCCTCAACGCTGTCAGCTGGTAATGTGCCCAAGAGACTGGCGGCGTTGCCACGTTGTATGGCAACACTTAGCCTCTGGCCAAAGTAAAAGCCAGCCCTTGGGTCACGGGATGCGTCAACTAGGTGTTTCGAAATTTCCTTAAACAGGCTATGAGCACTCGGACCCCACGACCCCAGAGTTTCAACCCAAAACGGCTCGAAAATATAGTTACCACAAAGGTTTCTATATTTACGCCGCTTGAGGTTCTCTGCAGCCGCAGCGGCAGTGCCAGCACAGCACGACGAGGAGTTGTTAGTAAAGATAAATATTTATTTTTTAGCAGACGTCGTCATTGTTTCCTTATATTTAGTCCTTTTTATTTTCTTCTCTTGTGTGAAATAGAGTCGAAAGGACTAGATACGCCTTTACAATCAAAATTTTGTGTCCAAACATTTATTCAATGAAATTTCCTTTATGAAACCTATACAAGGTGTAAACGGACCTTTCAGAAAGCCAGCAACCAAGCATTCTGTACGTCGAACTAAGTAACTACGCAAAAAATATTGCAGGGAAGCTACTTTCTTTTTTTGGGTGAAAAATCACTAGTTATTAAAGCTTGTGTTAAAAAAAAGGACTTGTGAAAAAGTTGAAACTTTGACCCCCAATATCTCTGTAACAAGAAGGTTCCCAGGTACGGTCTAGAAAAAAAAATGATCGCAATGACGGTGCAAATCTTTCGGCTCCTTAATAATATGTTTTAATCTAATATATAATAATACACCCATTTATTTAAGTGTGTGATATAGACCATCAAACTGAAAAAGTTTCTCCATGGAACCAACACCGTGATTGCGAAAAAATGGTTGGTCCCTTTGAGGAAAGTCATATCTTTTAAAAAGAACCAGACATTCCTGATACACGCAACATCATGTATTAACAATATTACATCATATCTTTTCATAAATTCAGCGATTAACGACTTTTCTTTCTCCCAGGTTCCTGCCAGAGAACTCCTACTTGAACTACCAGATCTACACAGTAGATAAACTGGCAGCTCTCATAGATTACACCATAATGAACCCAGCAGTCTACCAGCATTACTTCAACTGGAAGAACTACTACACAATAGAAAAAGTAGAAGAATATAGAGGGTACTGTGAACTCTGCAAAATGCTGAATGATAAGACCAAGTACCAAATGTACAGCACATACAGGCGTTTCAGATCATGGTGGTATCCTGGACCGTTGAGCCTAAAATGTCTTCCAAAAGGGGCGCAAACTATATCAGAGCTTAGGCAGTATCTTAAAGAGCCTGGACGTTTTTAGTTTTTGCGTTAAAAATTTTAATAGGCACTGTATAACTGGACAGAGTAAATGATGGCACTACAGGGCACTTCTGTTAAAGGATTCGTCTCATACTCATCCAGAGGAGGAACGAGCATTAAGGGTATTAGCTGACTCCAATTATGTGCAATTCCAGGATATAAGGCTCTGGCAAACTGATGATAAAACCGCGTGGCATTGCTATTCGATTGTTTTAATGATTACAAAGTCATGCAGCTATTCCCAAGAACCTCACGTCCCAGTCGCCGCGTGAGACGCCCTGGGCGTTGGGGGTCACGTGGTGGCTCCCGGCCACCGTAGGCGCGGGCCTGTGGACGGCGAGTTATGGGCCAGCTCGCCGTCTGGCCGTCTTATGACGACAGGCCGTGTCGACGGCGCGTTCGTGTTCCACGTGCGCCTCAAAGAGATGTCAGCAAATAAGTAGGGGTCCGCAAGGGCCGATGCCTGCCAGGGCTGCGGGACTGTTCGAAAGAGATACCGTGGCCCTGGAACACAAAGGGCAAAGAAGGAACATGGATTGGTTTTAGTCAGTACAAGTCTGACACTCCCTTCCGCTCCGCCCAGAGTGGGGGGGTCATTTGATGATTTACAATCCGGAAAAAAAAAAAATGCAGCTATTCCCGCCAGTTTTATCAATTTTTTTTTTCAAATTAATTTGAACGGTTCGGAGCGGGCGAATTTTGTCCCTAAGCTCGCGCAAGATACATTTTCAGTTTGTTCAGAGATTTAAAAAAAAAAACAGACCTTAGCCTTGTGCTTGAAATGATTGAGCGTGTCCTTATAGATTCGCCTCGTATTACATGGGACTGCCAACTGGTGAAGCAAGGATGTACTGTACACCTCTGCCTAACCTTTCGAGTAATAAAGGGCTGATGTTGTTTGTTGAAATTAGAGATAGTGTATCTTTTAGTTTTTTTCTCTCTCTGATTCTAGTGCAAGTAAAGGATAGCATTAATTTAGACGTATTTTACTAGTAGAGTCCTAACAGACTTATAATGGGTTTTGTAAATATTTGTGATAACTGATATTTATGTTGTAAATACTTTTAATAGGTACTTGCAATAAAGATAATTATTGAGTTTTATTTGCATTTTTTTTTCTAAATCTGTTTGTTGGCAGTTGTTCTCGTTTCACACTTTATTACAAATTTCTATTTTTTGTTATAAAATAACATAATTATAAAAAATCGTTTCAAAGAAAGTGAGTTTACAGAAAGAATGACATTCTCATCATTATCATCATCACCCATCATCATAATCTCCTACCTAGCCTTTTCCCAATCGTACTTCGCAAAAATGCCTTCAAGAAGTAAAATAATTTAGGTGTTAAAATTGTTGCCCCACACTAGGAATTACTCTTATATCGTGGGTGCGTTTAAAAACATTTAAATTCACATACACATACAGGCAGACCCGGAACAGTTAATCGCTCAGCCAATGCGCCAACCGTGCCGTCAATTGCAAAGTATGCAGTTTGCAAGTAACCACAGACCATTGTCATCTGCCTAGCCTTTTCCCAACTATGTTGGGGTCGGCTTCCAGTCTAACCGGATGCAACTGAATACCTGAATTTTACAAGGAGCGACTCACACAACACCACGCACACACATCACACACACATCACACCCACACCCACGCACCTCACACACATACCCCACATACACACACCACACCCCCACTCTCACATTCTCTCACATTTTACACCCCATGGATTGTCCATACATGTAAAATTGGCTATCGACACAAAGGGAGGTTGGTTTTTTTAAGAACATTTTTGTAGTCGCTACCAGAGTTACTCAATTCGAAGTACAGACAGTTTGTTTACACCTTGTATTCCAGCTACGAATTTGTTTAAATTTAGGCCTTCATTAACTTTACTTGGCTGTCTTGTATTAAGAGCATTAACGTCTTACGGTATGTCATACAAATGTTCTCTGTCAAGTTTTTAGACTTATGTATCCTGCTTATGCGAACGAAGTTTTATGAAAATCGGTTCAGTCATTTCGAAAAAAAATCACTTGAAAGTTTGTATGAAATGCCGTAAGACGTTAACGCTCTTAAAATCTTTCAAATAACCTTAATTCATGCCAAATAAACATATTTTCATTCTTTCTTTATTGGAGATACTTCTTTCGTCTTCAAAAGACGATTGTTATTGAAAAAAGCGATACGAAACTCTTGAGCACTTGCAAATAACGAACGAAACAATATCAGTGTCAGGGCGTGTATTTGTTATTGAAACATTTAATTGTTTTTCCATACACTTGCCCTTTCTAAAGATCGGTGTGCTATTGTGACCAGATAAATAACCGTAGACCAAGCGACAGGAGTATGTAACGATCGCAGCAGATGACTTTGTGAGATATAGGTCTCAAATTCGACCCCGAGATACGCACCGCTAATTTTTCGGATTCATAATTATGCGTATTGTTTAATTATATATTTTTTTTTAATAAAAATGTTGCCCCCGTCTAGGAATTTCGTGAGTGCGTTTACAAACATTTAAATTCACATACACAAACAGCCGCAAATGCAGCATGCGCAGATGTGCGTATTGTATAATTGCCACTTGCTTCGGTAAGGGAAAACATCGCGACAAAACCAAACCAGCATGCCTGAGAGATATTTCTCGAAGACATGTGAAAGCCAAGTCAGAGGCCCATGGGCGGCATAGAAACTGACACCAGGTTAGGCACTAACCACACGATAAAGAAGTATCAGGTGGCATTTTGTATTTTCTGCTTACTCCCATGGGAAAAAAGCGTGAATTTATGTATAAATGTATTTATTGTTTTGCATTCAACCAAGCGTAAAAGACGTCCTAAAAATGTTGTAACACCTGACTGGTTTAATATTTAAAAAGACAAAGGTTCTTTCCGTAAAAGGTAACTCTTTTGTCACCTATTGAGTCTTTGTTTAGAAAGAATTGATCGGTGACATTTACTTGGTAGGAATCGAGGAGCTCGCGGCTAAATAATAACATCCGCTCGGATCGATCTTTAGGTTAAGCCGTGCTTGCCTAGGTTGGTCTGTGGAGGGGTGACCACCCATTACATACCGAGTTTCCTCCGTGCCTCGGAAAGCACGTTAAGCGGTTACAGGTAGTCAGTGGCTCAAAAAGTCTGACAACCAGTTTTACCAAGGGGTATCGTATTACCTAGTACTAACTGGGTTGTGGAGGTCAGATAGGCAGTCGCTCCATGTAAAATACGAGTATTCAGCTGCATCCGGTTAGACTGGAAGCCGACCCTAACATAGTTGGGAAAAGGCTAGGCAGATGATGATGATTTACTTGGTAAAAACAATGGTCCCAAAGTGCTGTAATATTTATTTAGCGTGTGGTCAGGGTCGACACTGATAGCAGTGATACCCTAGTGGTGTGACTGTCAGCCATAGATTTCGGGTTCGTCGAACCCAAGGCATGGACCTCTGATTTTTCAGATTCATGTGCGTATTGTATAATTACCACTAGCTTCGGTGAATGAAACCAGCCTGCCTGAGAGACATTTCTTGATGGCATGTAAAGCCAAGTCAGAGGCCCATGGGCGGCATAAAACTCTGACACCAGGTAAGGCACTAACCCCACGACAAAGAATAATGGTCGGCATAATCGTCGGCATTTTGTATTTTCAATACAATTTCAACAGTCATTTACATGGCTTGGCATATTCTCCAACTATCAAGAGTCAGCTTTCAGTTTAATCGAATGCAACTGACCACCAGTATACGGGGTGTAAGGGACAGCTCTCCACAAACTGACAGGGTACATTCAGCCCCTTATTTTGTTTCATAATCCACCGGAATTTTTCTCCGGTTTTTTTTTTTACCTAATTTTCTTTCTTCGGTACTATTCCTTTATTTTAATGTAAAATTACATTCCCTGTACGCAGCACTCCATTTATGTAAATAAAACGGCTAAAATCAAAAATCCAACAATGGATGTTGAAATACTCTAACGAACGACGCGTGAAATCAGCTGTTCACTTCCTACCTAGCTTCAGAGTTCATCGAACTAGTCGTCGCGCTTGCCGTTTGCTACGTGCGTTTTGCGACGGTACATACGATACATTGCGTATGAGGAAATAAAACAATAGACAATAACATAATAATACAACAATTTATTGGATTCCCATAACAGTCCTAAAATAATTTCTTTTACCGGTCATCTTAGTATGATATACTGAATTCACCCCATCAGTTTGTGGAGGGATGTCCCTTACACCCTGTATTACATAGACCGAATACCCATCTGACCTCCACAACCAAGTTGCTAGGCAACACATAATCTCTCCACAAGGCTGGTTGCCATGTCTTCAGGCCTCTACTGACTACTCATAACGACTGTCAAAGATATACAAATGACGGCCGGGTCCAACTGCTAAAAGTAATCCCCGAGACACGAAGGGGTCTCAGTGTGTAATGGATGGTCTCTCATCCACGGACTGACCTCGGTAACAGTTGCTTATCCTTGTATATAAAATCCGTATCATTTAGGCCTAATCGTCTAATTTGAATACCGCCACTCAAAGAGACTGCTATTTAAAATCTATCTCAAATCAAACTCTTACTATAAGACTCATCATTACAAACTTTCATGTCCTTATTTTTCGAACTGACTAAACCGATTTTAATGAAACTTCATACGAATAAGCAGGATACATAGCTCTAAAAAGTTTATAAAGAATTTTTTTTTAAAAGTAGTGTAACTGCTAAATTACACCGATTTTAGATACTCCATTGAAACAGAAATTTTCAATTATCTTTATTTTTAAAAGACATTTCGTAAATGTTCTCTAAACATCTTCACAAAAATACATTCTTCTTACCGTCAGCTACAAAATCAGACTGGATCAAAAACAAACAGTACTGACTCCATTCATTACCATACCGTAGTACCTAAGTAGGGTCAGCAACAAAGAGCTGTTGAATATTCGAGCAGGCGATCTCTGCGATATGCTAACCATGCCGAGCACTTGACTTGCCGACGGTACTGACGAAATGTATGAATTTTTCAGTATTTACTACTTGGGAGAAAGAAGCTTTGTTTCATCAGCTTTGAGTGTGGACTGATTGTTTTGTTCTAGTTAGTTCTGTTGGATTTTTAAAGTGAAATAAGTTGGTGGTTTTGAAGAAAAAATTTCAGAAAATATTTTTGTGGTAGGGATTTATTTATTTATTTGTTTAGGATCTCCAACAAAAGATGTACACAAACACACGAAATACATAATCGACGACAAAAGTATCACGTAGGTGTCCTTCACTTACAGGAGACCACAGCATGCTTAATAAAATGTATAACTAAGCTAACAAAGTTATAGTAGCATTTAAAAATCAAAATCAAAACATATTAAGATAATAAAATTAAATTGGAAAAGAAAAATTAAAATTAACAAAGTGGTCTATCTCAAACTCAAACTTCATTCAATAGATCACACAATATTGTGTGACCACACACAGCTGCACACACACGTATGTGCAGCTCAAGGTGGCGTGGCTAGTCAAGAAAATTTGCATCGATATGTCAAACTTGGTACATTTATTTTAGTTCAGTGTTTTTCCGCCTGCACAGATAAGTTAGTCGAAGTATACAAGTTAAACTCAACTTTGTTTAAATCGCTGGGTTGTGACACCTTATAACATCGATTATCGAAATTATGTTTAGAAGGCAATTAAGTAGAAGGTATAACTTGTTTATGGTTGTTCTGGTAGGTATGTACGATGACCAATTAAGCTATGAAACCTAATTCAGCTGATCTCTCATTCTACAAGAATCTCAAACAAAGCGAGTTCATGTTGTACTGGATATGCATAGATTTATGTGTCACCGTGTCTACGTGCCCAAAAACAGAGGTAACGTAACCATTTAAAAAAAAAACTACAAATATTTACCAACAACGCTGTGTCAATGTTACTGAACCGCCAAAATACGCGTTCAGCATTGTAACACATCTTCTGATATTAAGGAACTGATTGAAGTCTTGGAGACCGAAATGTCCTCAAAAAAATACAAGGTGTTTTTAACAGATCCTTCACGAAGCCGTAAATCAAGCATTCTGTACTTACATCAAACTAAGCAACCCAAATAAAAAAAATAAAAAAACAATAAAAAAAAGAACAAATAAAAAAAATAATAATAATCATAAAAAAAATCTCTCCGTCTCTTCTCTCTCTCTCTATCTCCCTGTAATATTTTTTCTTTCTTTCTTTTTCTTTTCTTTCCAACGCAAAAATGATTGCTGGGTAGCGACTTTTTTTTGGAGGGAAAATCATGTAATATTTACCGGGTCAAGAGGTAATATACTGTAGGACTCAATGTTACGCACTCGAAACATTGTGCTGGTGGATGCATTGAATAGTACGGGGGTCATTGAGTATTTAAAGTAAAGTTATGACCTTAAAAACTAGTATTTAAAAATAACTTGTGAAAAACAATATATTAACATTAGTCAGCACGTGAACCATGCAGCAGTGGTTCACGTACTGACAGTCGAAACGTTCAGCAAACGCTTTCAGGATACTGTTGCAGCTGGTGCGGACCAGGGATGTGCACCGCTTGCGCATGACTGTGTAGAAACAATCCACACTCGCCTCGGCAAACATCCCCGCCGCACTACAAAAGCGAGGCAGCCCCAAGAGCACCCTGAACGCGTTATTGTATTGGACACGTAGAGCGCTGTATTGTTTCTGCGTGTAATCCAGCCACAGACTACCGGTATAAAAGGAAGTACAAAATGCCCTAAATAGGGCTATTTTGACGCCCCTCGAACACCGAGCAAATCTGCGGGCTATCATATTCGCACGAACAGACAGCGCCCTACGTTCCTTTTCAATGTCTGCATCGTCTTCCAGGTCCGAGGTCAATAAATGTCCAACATATTTAAAAGTATTTACTCTATTAAGTGGGCATCCGTTGAGGTTTACTGCCAGTAAGTAATCTGGACACTTCCTCTTAGCCCGAAAGACCATGCACTCGCTCTTGTTCGTTTATAAGAACTGAAGAAAATAAAGAATATCGTACCACGCAGCATGCAGTTTCAGTCTACACCATTAATAGTGGTACTAAACTTTTCAGATCTGGGCAAATATTCGACTTCTACCATTAAAACAAAGTAAACTGAATCGCAATAGGCATAAAAAACATTTTGTTTTGATCTAATATCGCGAAAATTTTGACAAATACGCCAAGTGAAAGAAACATGGACAGACGCTAGCACATTAAGCTACTCAAAACTGTTAAATTTTCCCAATCAACCTTGAACCTAATGCTTTAGCGATAAAGTTGAAAATCTATGAAAGAAATTTGACAGATTGTAGTAGCTTGATGTGCTGTCATCTGTATGTATAGTGTACATGTGGCGAAGGTTCCATATAACTCGATTCCTACCGGCTTCCCTTTGAAAAATTACACAGTCACAATATAATCACATTAAAGATTATGTACTCCGGCTTACCTCTTACAAAAATTGATCCTTCGCTACTGGTACAGACATAAAATTAAGCTTTTTCTTATCATTCGCAGTACATATTATATGTGTCTCAAAGATCCAAGACAGAACTATGCACCTTCCAAGCCGTTAACCACATGACAAAGATACTTATGAAGTAATCAAGTCTGGCTGATGAATATTCGAGAAGGCTCGACGACACTTCTCCTAGCAAGAGGGCGCCACTGAGCTAGCGATTTGAATTATGCCTGGTCAGGTCCTTGAGTAGCTGGCGTGGTGATAATTAAAATATAAGGTCGGGTGGTGGAAATATGGATAGGATGTTAGCTTGAAGTGGAATGAATAGAAGATCAGACCGCTTAAATAAGTGATAGAAAGAGTGAAATTTCTTCAACAACTTTAACAGGATTGACATATTTATTAAGCTTTTATTACCTTGCAATGTTTGTATATTTGTTTGTTCAGGTAAAATCTTGCAAGTGAATTTTAAAACAGTTATCCCCAAGCGATTGTGCTGAAATTTTTCATAGACGTTTAGTTTGGATGACAATGCATGGCTAACTAAGTGACGCCGTTCTAAATCCAATATGGCGGACTCCCCAAGGTGGCAGACTAGTTCTTTTTAATACACTCCCACGACATGTATATCAATTTGAAGGGTTTACAGAGAAGAATACGAAATAAAAACGTCACAACTATATTAAAAAGCTTCCTTTTAAAAATGTTTTTTACTAAAAGTTTGTTTAATTTTCTATTTTTGTAATCCCTGGTATCTGACAACGAGTCTTACCTAGGGTATCGCATTACCCAGTACTGTGGAGGTCAGATAGGCAGTCGCTTCATGTAAAATACTGGTATTCAGCTGCATCTGGTTTAACTGGAAACCGACCCTAACATAATTGGGAAAAGCCTAGGCAGATGATAATAAAATAATCTTAATTAGTAACTTGTATGGATGATCAGAAATCAGCGTATACTTTCTGGCAATGCAGATATATTCCTTCCTCCATAACCCTGCCTATTTCGAACCTGGTAAGCAGTAAACAACTAAGCACATTGTGTAATTGAATTGCATTGCGATACCGATGAGATTCGGCGATATATGGGCCAATAGGTGTTAACTAACTAACACGCACCTGTGCCTGATGCAGTGATACCCTACTAGTGGATCTCGAAAGTTATTTAACAAAACGTCCCTTCTGCCTCGCGTCTGCTGAGCATGATTTATTTATATCCACTCATATACAACGAAGCTGTTATGAACTGTAACATAATGGACCTCAAAATATCCCTGTGTAAAAAGGTCATAAAGAACTGGCTCCTTACACTCTTCTACGACGAAACAGAAAAGATTATCTGCAAATAGCTACATAAGAAGTAAGACTACACAAACTGATAGCGCTCCTAATCTCACTCTGATACACACACACTCATACATACACACACACACACACACACACACAAACATACATACACCCACGCACACACATACATACACCCACGCACACACACACAAACGCACACGCACACACACACAGGCACCGCACACGAACGCACAGGCATACACACATTTAAGTTGAATCTTGTTTGTGAATAAGTATTGTTACCTAGTTTTGTTTTTTACTCACTCTTTCCTTGTTTTTACTTCAATTTATGAATTTTACTTTAATTTTGTAAATAATCACCGTATACGACCTTTTTGGATAATAAAACGAAAATGTACAACTCTGATACCCAAGATACAGCCTTACGTCTAGTTTGCGGATCACCGTTCAAATTGCTATGTTTAATGTACATGATTATTAATAAATAATTTGAAATAATTTTGGATTCGATGTCCTGGGTTTGATTCCCAGGTCGGAAAAAGTGTTATAGAGTTTTTCCATCAGGAATTTCTCAGTAGCAACAATACAATCTCTATCTTTATTAATTAACTATGTATTATAGATTTATATTTGTTTAAGATATAAGCTTTGTTTTTGTATAGAAATATTTGTACCCCATATTATGGCAGGATATGCTCAAACCAATATTGTAACATCTATTGTACCATATTTTAAGAAATAAACATTTTTGATTTGATTTGATAGTGATGAAATACAGGGCACTAAGTAAATCTGTATATATATAAAGGTAAACTGACTGACTGACTGAGTGACTGAGTGATTTATTAACACACAGCCCAAACCGCTGGTCCTAGAGACATGAAACTTGGAGGGTGTGTTCTTTGTAAAGATTAAGTATCCACTAAGAGAGGATTTTTGGGAATTCCACCCCTAAAGGGGTAAAATAGGGGATGAAAGTTTATATGAAACTCCCTCAGTTTTAAAGTTAGGATCTTCAAATTTTGTGTTTAGGCTGACGATTGAAAATTAATTTATTCGTGTCTCAGCGTTTTTGATAATTCTACCCCCGAAGGGTTTAAAAAGGGGGATGAAGGAAAGTAATCAGATATTTTCCGACATCCACGTGGGCGAAGTCGCGGGCAAAAGCTAGTACCTATTAAAACAATTTCCAAGAACAATGAATTTCAAATGAAAATTAGCATACACATTTTCCAGTCCACACTTGGCCCAATAGTAGTGCACTGGCACATTTAGCTAGTTCTATTAGCCATGCGTTGTTCGCATACGAATAAACACCTGCGCCCACAGAGTTGCTTCGAATAAACTTTTAGCATCACTGTCCATTCAACTTGGTTTTCAAAGCAATTGCGAATGTGCTGTGAGAATTGTTTAACTAGTTTCTCTTGCGGCTAAATAAATGATACGCTTTTGATTTCTTTACGGATTCCCGGCGCAATTAAATTAATTGTATGAAAATATAAGGGTTTAAAAAGACCGTTAACGAATTCGAAAAGCACTTGTTCTTCCCGTCATTGCGATCATTGTTTTGTTTTGGACCATACCTTGAAACCTTCTAGTTACGGAGATATTGGAGGTCAAAGTTCCAACATTTTCACATTTTTTTTTTAAATACTGTTATTTATTTTTTACTTTACTTAAAATACCTCCATGACCCGTTTACTATTCAATGCTTTCATTAGCATAATGTTTTGAGTGCGTTACATTGAGTTTTACCGTAAAACGTGATTTTCACAAAAAAAAAAATCGTTTCCCAGCAATAATTTTTGCGTAAGGATACTTAGTTTGATGAACAGAATGCATGTATGACGGCTCCGTGATGTCCAGAGTTCCTGTTTTCAGACAGACAGAAGTAAAGTCTTAATTGAATGCACCTGCATCTTTCTGTGTAACTTTATTTTAAAGTGTCTAACATTGCCTGCACTCATGTACGGCTAGTATTCGGTTTTCGGCTAGTGTTTTTTTTTTTAATAATATTTGTTATGCGTTGTATGTTTATTGTTATTATTTTGCCATTTTGTACGGTGCGCGTCATGTCTCTGCGACAAATAAATATTTTTTCTTTTATATAAAGGGCCTAAATAATTTATAATCGATTTTAAAGCCATTTGCGTTTCTAAGTGACTTTCAAAAACATTCCATTTTTGGCTTTTCTGTCATAGTATAAGATTATTTTAGTTGAGAGTAATAAGAATGTCACTTTGTATAACTTCTGGTTGTGATTTATGACGAATTGTTAAGCAACTTCAGCAGAAGATTCCTCTTCAAAAATAAAATCATGAAACGTCATGACGGATGAATTGAACAAACCGTAACAGAATCATAATTTCATTCGAGTTTTACGATTCATACAAAGTAATAAGCCATAAATACAGACATTTCAAGGAAGTAATCTTTGACAGCAATGACAAAGGCCTCCCTTAGCGCCACCCCTCAACCTTCAACCCCCGCCCTATAGAGTATGAGCTGAAACTGCGGATAGCGTTAAATAACTGATTGCATCCCCTGCGACCGATTGGGCACAAAGTTGCTGCTCCTGATATTATCCCGTTAGGGTGACTGTGCTTTGACGATGTTTGAGGACAAAATTATTGATGTTTTTTTACAAGCTCTTTTTAACTTGCAATTTTTGTATGTTTGTGTAAGTCAAATCTTGCAACTGAATTTTAAAACAGTTATCCCTAACTGAGTTGATAATTTGCATACACGCTTCCTCCCACTAGGTGGACCGATGACGTGGTGAAGGTTGCAGGGATCCGGATCCGGAAGGATGCGAGTCGCACGGGACCGGTTAATGTGGCGATACTTGGGGCAGGCCTATGTCCAGCAGTGGACGTCTTTCGGCTGAAATGATGATGATGATGATACACGCTTAGTTTGGATGACAATACATGGTTACCAAAGCGACGTCATGCTAAATCCAAAATGGCGGACTCCCAAAGATGGCTGTCTAGTTATTTTTATGCACCCCCGTGATATGCTGAGAAAAATACGATAAAAATGACGTCATAACTATTTATTTAAAAGCTTGTTTTTAAAAATATTTTTTTAATTTAAGTTAGCTTGTTTATTATAACTTCATAATAATGTTTCTCGGATACGAAAGTATACGTCCTGTAAAGTGAAACAAATGAACCAATTAGTTTTTGTTGATCTAGTCTAGTCTGAGCCTGGGATTTTTTATTCCACCGGCAGGTTCGAAAAGTGTTGCCTTTCTCTGTTAGGAAATCTTCAGTGACAGTCCAAAGTACGTTATGATGGCACGGTTGGCGCAGTGGCTGAGCAATTAACTGCTACGCTTCGTGTCACGGGTTTGATTCCTGCACGGAACAAGTATTTGTATGGCCTACAATTTGTTGTTCCGGGTCTGGCTGTTTGTTTTGTGAGTTTAAAACTTTAAACGCACCCACAATATAGGAGAAATTCCGGTTGTGGGGGAGCTTTTTTCTTTTTTTTTAAGTATAGTCCTTTGTGAGGAAATTGTACTAAATAGTTCTTCTAATACATAGTTATCTTGAATTGGCCAGTCAACCCAGTTTCTAGTTTCCAGAGGAGACAGACTCTTCTTACATCGTGTCGAATTAGGATAGTGGTATTCACGATCCTGTTGTATTACCCAGTACTAACTGGGTTGTGGAGGTCAGATAGGCAGTCGCTCCATGTAAGATACTGGTATTCAGATGCAGCCAACCCGAATAAATTTGGGAAAAGGCTAGGCAGAGATTCACGATCTGTTTTAGCAGCGTAAATCAGTAATGTCAAATTTTGAACCTATTTGCAACTGTTGTATACCAGCAAATTCTCATGATCCAGTGGAACGCGTCGCAAAAACCCTAGTTCATAATCGACAAAATCCTTCATTTAAGGTGTATTCATGTACATCCTCAACTTATAATTCATCAGGGCAATCCGTTTAATTACAGATGACGTGGTTTCCCTGTAATGTGGTATTTATTTGCGGCCGTAATGGATGAGTCGCTCGCTTGCAATTTATTATAAAGGCCCCAACGTAAAATTGAGATTAAATGATATTTGTATCCTGATAACGGATGTATTGTGATCTTTTATTGAGTTTTTTTTTCATTGTTCCGGGGTCCGATTCCCGGGTCGAGCAAAATGCTATTGGGTTTTTCCATCAGGAGTTTGTATCCGGTTGATGGCAACAGGATCGCCCCCTATAGCTTGGGACTCAAAAACATAACTTACGAAATGTGGGTGTACTATTAGATACACTTCTGTCTTACCCTTCGGGGATTACAGGCGTGATGTGAGCATTATTAAGCATTTTAACTTCAAATTCTCACATACAATAGCATCATTAAGAAGCTATTCCGCCCACTGGTGCGTCGTTCTAGGATAAAAAGTATCCTATGTTCATACTCAGGCTATGGGGGTCTAAAATGGCCGATTTCGCAGAATTATAACTGTATAATAATATGAATGACGTTTTCATTCATTAAATGATCAGAGACACAGTTAATATTATGAATTGTCACTTTGTCAACATTTAATGTATTATAACGTATCTCAATTATCCCGAAACCCTTTCGCCGTTCTTAAGATGTGAAAAACCAACAATCTCACTTTCACATTTAGAATATTATTTAATAATACTGCCTTTTAGGAATTTAGTCATCGGGGATTGACACAAACAAACAAAACCATTTCAATTTTACGTAATGCATTAAAATAGTGTTACTATAGATGCTTTAAGAAGAACTTCCCTCAAAACTACAACCAACATAATAACCACAAAACGAAACCACAATTCCCATCTTCGATACAAAACCAACATTTTCACAATAAACGCAATCCTCTTTCCATAACAATACAATAAGATAGGTAGACATACAAAACATTGAAATGTAAAGAAGATAGATGGATGGCTCATTGTATGAGAAAGCTAAAAAGTATTCAATAATAAATCTGAGTTGGGAGATGTCGATCACAGATGTGTCCTGGAGGACTGATATCGGCATTCGTTTTAATGCAAAATTGAAAGGAAATGCGAGGCAAAAAACGTCTTTGTTGGTGAAAAGGCTGGCTGTGGATTTTTTTTTTCAATAAGGGATAAGGATAGAGATTATTATTTTGAAGAATTCGAATTAGTTGGATCTTTCTTTATCGTGTGATTAGTGCCTAACTTGGTGTCAGTGTTTTTTTTTTTTTTTTATTTTTTTTTTAGGCTTCTGACTTGGCTTAACATGCCGTCGAGTATTAGGTATGCTGGTTTCCTCACAATGTTTTCCTTCACCGAAGCAATTATTAGTAGGATTATAATTATTTAGATAATTTTGGTCTTAACTTAGCTAGCTTGTGTCTTAAGTTTGAAAAACCAATAATATTAGATATTAGTTTTATTTTTCTTAAAAAAAACTTCTTGTTTTTCTATCGACGAGTGCTCAAATTTAATTGAAAAATAAAAACAAAGACAGTTAAGATATTTTTTTTTATTGCTCTTAAAAATACTTTACTACACAAATGGACACTAGACTTAATGGTAAATATTATATACATTTATAAATTAAAATAACTTAAAGTAACTAACTTAACGATAAACTTAAAAGATGTCGTCAAAAGATATAATTAATTTAATTTACATGGGACGCAACGTAACTTGTCTATGAATAATATATTACAAAAGAAAAGAAACTGTTTTTTTTTAATCATTTATAATAATATGGCTTTTTTTTAAAACAGTTTACACCCTTGTAGAGGCACTATCACAAGTGCGCGGTGTAAACGTACCGTAAATGCGAATTGTTTAGGGGTAATGCTAGAAGAGGAAGTAAACTTAGGTTTATCCGGGGTAACTTAGTATTACCCAAGTTTTTTTGGGTAAATTCTGAATAATCACTAGATAAATTTAAATTTGAAGGTCTAGCCTACTTTTTAACTGGCGATTTGATGCACTGCGACTTCTATTTAGCACTCGCCAGCCGCTGTCGCGACACAGTTACGTTCTAACCTAACCTAACCCATTTGGTTGGTGTGCCTTAGCGCCCTTAGCAATAAAAAGTATACACATAATTTTAACCAATTGTTATAGCCGGCTAGAACAAGGTGTAACCGTGCTTTAGCTTTTAGCCGTAAGATAGTTTATTTTTACTCTTTACCTAACAAACTCAGATAATGTTAAGTTTACCCGAGTAAACCTAGGTTTACTTCTTCTTCTAGAATTACCCATAACGTATGCATCACTTGAAGACGGATCGAAGAATTGGCTGTTTTTTTTCTGTTGTTCGTGATTGTCACTAAAAGGTTTGAGTGATAGAAATTTTGATAGTATTGTTTTTTTCTCAAACCACACTTTTACTTCATTAGTAAAATGCCCTTGTGAGAAGTCAGGTGGGTCGGTAGTTTGTGATAAGGATGTAACCAGAAATGCCATAGAAAAATGGTATTTTTGATTAAGAAATCATTCGTATATTCGTATTCGTACCTTATGTTTACACCGTGCACTTGTGTTAGCGCTTTCTAGATAATTTCAAGAGTAACAAATTTACTACAAACTATGATTTTGTCAATCTGTCAAAACCATTCTTACTAACCTAAATCATGTTCGATCTTCTACAAGAAATCTTTTTTTCAAACCATCTGTCTTGTCCAAAATTTACAAAATGTTGTCAACCCCTTTTTCAGTATGGAACAACTTATATAATCGTTTCCTCTGGCACACATCACTATATTCAGGGTCCCACCATTTCCTGAAATTGGATTTCACAACGGTAGAGCCATTTTGTTGGTTAAGCTTAGTGCACAGGTCACAGACCTGGGACCTGGAGTGCACTTGGTAATAGTAGTATTTCATCCAGTCGAAGAAGAACTCATACATATCAATGTTTTTGATCAGATAGTCGAAGAGAGCTCCTAATTTCTTCATGTCGAATGCTTGAGCGTTGATGTAGGACCCAGGGGGTAGGAAACTGAAAGATAAAAGGATAATGTCAATATCGTTAATGATAATTTACTTTCGAACTTAGAAATAAACTCAATGAATTATCATTACATTTGCTAAATCTAAATATTTAGTGCCACATTGTTAGTTATTTCCATACAAATTAATCAATAGTCTAGTACAACATGGATCAGTAGCAGGTTTGTGTAGCACTATATCATAATTAGTACATTTAATAATATTGATGAATTAATGAAATATTTGAACGGTATTTGCGATGTTGCAAACTGTCTGGATGCATGCTAATTAATGTAACCACTATTATTTAAGCCTTTAGATGGCCATAAATGAATAATAAAGTCAACATAACAAAACAACACGCCTGTAATCCATGAAGCGTCAGATAGACGTGTACTTAATAGTACACCAACATTTCGCTAGTTGTGTTTAAGTCCCATGTAATACTGGGCTACTGCAATAATTCAGACACAAATCCGGGCTCTGTGGCTGCTGACTGAGAAACTGCCGATGGAAAAACCCAAAAACACTTTGCTACACCTGGAAATCGAACCCTCATGCACAGCAGTCGCGCTTGACTTGACGACAATGAGGCAGTGAAGTTAACAAGTAATCAGCCTTTGTAAATGACTCTTTAAAGCTTTATAAATGAAAAAAAAAACAGTAAACTTACTTCGAATAGTCATTGGGCCCAAGAACAATAGGTATAGCTACATGCGACATTGCAGTAACCATCACCTCCGTCACATAATCCTTCGACAAGTACTCCTCTAACACGATCTGGAAGAAATAATCCTTTTCCACCATCTTATAACATTTAATGGCACTGCCTCCTGGACATTTCATCTGGGAACAAGGTCCATAGATATCTAATGTGTAATTGTATCCTTTTAATTCATTTCTGAATTCCTTAATGAAGTCTTCGTGTTTCGATAATAGTTTGCACTTAGTTAGAATCCAGGCTATTGCCTTTCGTTTTTGTCTGATTTTGTTGGTCAGTTTTTTACTCTTCTTCATTTCCTTTATCCAGTTCATATCGATCTTTGGTCCAACAAGGGATTTATTTGCACTATGTATTTCCAAAAATGGTTGAGGTATATCAGAGTCTAATCTATAAGTCCAGGTCATATTGAAGAAATCATCCAAATCATAATCACAGAGCGGATGTTTAGCTGGTGTTTCTAATGCTCTGAATATGTACAGTTGTTCTGGAGACCTCGTCAAATTGAGGAAGTCTACATTCATTTTGATAACATAGTCTATATCAAAGACAACAGCATCGAAATCTTCGTCTTTAGCTAGAGTTGTTTTGTCGTAAGTAATGTAACAGTTTATGTATGGACATTTTTGATTGATAAACATTTGCTGCCCGGGCAGGAATTCTGTGGGTTTATGGTGAGCGAGACGTGATTTCTGAGTTTTAGTTTTTCCATAAAAGAGGATGTATTTCAAATCTGTAGCGTACCTTACGTGTCGACGATGATGAACGTTATGGCTTGTCAGTACATGCGGCAGTATCATGACGATTAAAGCTGTAATTGCGAACGTGAAACATATTATTGGTTTTAGATAATTCTTCTTCAAAATCATTTCTTTCATGTGATAAGAGATCGTGAACATTTTCTGTAATTTGTTCTTCATGGGCTGGTTTTAAGGTAGCACTTGTCACTTCTCCGTTTGTTCACCGACTGACTTGTAAGCGACAGATCTAAGTAGCTAAGTAGAAAGTATTTACTCCTTGTTTACCAATTAGTTTCAGTTCTTGAATTTTTCCAGTAAAAGAATGTTTTGTTTGATTTTTGCTCGCAATGCTTACGCACGTGGACTTGTAAACAAGTTGTGGAGAAGATTGTCAACGACTTAGTTATTTTTGAAGTTATCTATTGTTTAAACATGGATTTTAGCTTCTCGTTTTTTGGACATTCCTACAGGTACAGCATGTAGCAGTCTTGTTTTCGTAACACATAAAAGGTGTAAACAGACCCTTCACAAAGCCGTCAACCAAGC